>JAOPSE010000005.1:107560645-108224202 GCA_029449295.1 Zea luxurians | reverse complement strand
ATAATCTTTGTCCTGCCGTTATGCTGCCGAAATTTTGATCGTTCGTTCGTTCGATCATTCGATCGTTCATCGTTCGTTCATAGTCCCTATTCATCGTTCATCGTTCGTTCATAGTGCCTATTCATCGTTCTTCCAGATAATCTTTGTCCTGCCGTTATGCTGCCGAAATTCCGATCGTTCATTCGTCTGATCATTCGATCGTTCGTCCGTTCGTTCGTCCAAATAATCTTTTTCCTGCCGTTATGCTGCCGAAATTTCGATCGTTCGTTCGTCGGATCATTCGATCGTTCGTCCGTTCGTTCATAGTTCCTATTCATCGTTCATCATTCGTTCATATGAACTATTCACTATCACTATTCACCATTACTATTCACCATTACTATTCATCGTTACTATTCACATACACTATTCATCATCGTTACTATTTATCATTACTATTCATCATCGTTACTATTCATCGATGATATCTATAATTACTTTTCCATCGCCACTATTCATCGTTACTAATCATCGTTACTATTCATCGGTCATCTAGTCATCCCAAATTTCAACTACTCATCCATCATGCTGTCCAGTCCACCTAAGACCAGCCAGACCCATGTTCCAGTCATACGAACTCCGGTGACTGTGATTTTCCTTCCAGTAGGGAACTTCCCATCTGGTCACCCATCCCAGGTTTCTCCGAGTTGAGCACGCTTAACTTTGAGATTCCTTCGAACCAGGCTCCCAAACTCAGATTCCAATAATTCTCGTTTCTAAATTTTTATCAAACTATTCCCTATCCAGCCATGTCACCCCTTAAGCATGGTTCATGTTCCAGAAAACTCCCAAAATACTCTTGTCCCATATTCTGCCTATAACTCTCATGTTCATACCAAGTCAGACGATTCATTCGTCACTATTCTCACCAACAGTGAACTTCACTGTGCTACACCACCTACGCTCAGCTATAAATACACCCCGCTACCCTCCCCCTCTCCACACACACTCAACACCCTCAGCCAAGGCAAACACCCCACCCACTCAGTTACTCCGCTCTGCCGGCTACACGCATAGTGTCGCTTTGCCTCCAGTCCACCCTCCTGGTAAGCACCTCTGCTCCACCACCAGTAATATCACAACACCACATGACATAGATTCTACTCAAGACTCTACCCATCCATATATCGCTTTTCTGACCACTATACTAAATATTTGTTGGTATACTTGCTGGTTTGTATGTTTGCTTGTTCATGTTGCATAGTTATCGGAGCGTTCGTGCCATCTCGTGGAGGCCAGATCTGCAAGTCTACGCCAGGCGGTGGAGCCAGAAGCCAGTTCCGCGAGCTCTCCTTCCCCTTCGCCGAATAAGCACGGCAAGCTCACTGGATCCCTTTGATGCATAAATTACCTATGATTTTTCAACCACAACCCTCAGCCTGTTATTTTATGCATGATATGATTTTGAGACAAGTTATTATGGCCACCCAGCCGCTTGCCGCAATCAATCCCTGATATATTTGTTACAAATGATTTGAGGAAAGGTGTGAGTTTCCAAAAGAAAATGCTTTTCAAAAGGTGTTTGATGAAGGGTTTTCACCCTTATCACCTTTGAGTAGGGATGATCAGGGACTCCCTGGTTTAGGGGAGGGCCTAAGGTGATGGCTCAGCTGGTTTAGGCGTGAGCAGAAGGATTGTCCCCTCGTATAAGGACCGGTTTGTCATCTTTCACTACCTGTACTCATGATAAGTACAACCACTCGAGACTGTGTGGGCAGTCACTCAATCTGAACTCGTACGGTCCAACCCCAGGGTTATGAAGGCTGGGGAGCACCGGGAGGATAAGGAGGGGGAATGTTTTGTCCGGTTTGGGCATGGCGGTGGCCTGACTCCTTCCGGTATAACCGTTAAGGTTAGGACGTGTGAGGAAAGAAAGAGATTCGGATTCGGGTCTCACTAGCTATGAGATCGCAGAGCCGGACTAGTGGGTAAAGTGTACACCTCTGCGCAGAGTTTGAAAACCTATTCGAATAGTCTGTGTCCACAGGAATGGACGAGTCTGGTGTGGTATGGCAATTAGTGTTTTGTTTTAAAAAAAAGGTGCTTTTGAGAAAAGTGGTTTTTAAAAGGTCCGGCAGTTGAGCCGTGAGCTATGCTGGACGGGAAGTCCAGTAGCTGTTTTTGAAAAGGAAAACCAGTGGGAGACTGCTGAGATACCTGGATGGTTTAGTCCAGGGGATTTTGTTCTAATATTGAAAAACTTCCTGCTCCTTTTGGAGAGGATGCGCTTTGCAAAGATACAAAATGTTTTTCAAAACAACCCTGCATAAAATATTGCTGTTTCTGCAAAATATCCTGAGTTCCACATATTCCATGCATTATATCTGATTTCCCCATTCCGCGGGTGAAGGTGGGCTGCTGAGTACGTTTGTACTCACCCTTGCTTATTTGTTGTTTTTCAGAAAAAGGAGATCGGGTAAGAGTTACGCCTGTTCCCAACCTTGCCTGTGGCTGTTGGATCGCTGATTTGCTTCACTGCGTATATCGGGCTGCTCCAGCCCCACTCTGATGATATGTCCCGAGTTGTGGACCAACTCTTAAAGTTGTTTGCCACCTTTATAGGTTTGTCTCGTTTAAGCAGATCTGGGATCATCTGTTGTATAAATGTGTTTACTAGCCTCCTGGGACTAGTAATTGTATCACATTTGAGTCCCAAAGGATTGGGGCGCTTCAGGTGGTATCAGAGCTGTTAGGTTGGCCGCAGGACGTAACCCTTAGCCTGATCCAAAGTTTTTGAGTCAAAACTATTTTCTTAAAAAATTCTTGCTCTCATCCCTTCATTTCAAAATGCTTTCCCCCTTTCCTTCTCTTAGAAGTCAGATGGAGGTCCGTTGCCAAACCAGCTTTTGCTAGAATGAAGATGGTTTCCCCAAGTTGTTGAGAGCATGCATAGTCCGCCTCGGAATCAGGAGCCAGCCAGAGTATGATGGTCGTGAATTCGTCGAGCATGGCACGGAGAAGTGTGTCGTGACTGTATACATTGGATCCAGTCCGCACCATGTGGAATGGAGTGTCACTACTGTCGGGCACAGATTCAAAGACACCTGCCAAGTCGTCGCTCGCAAGGCATTGAGGACCCTATGTCAACTTTATGAAGAAGAAGTGGCCGACACCCCGCTCAGATTCTTTCCGCCCTTTCAGAGAGACCGTCCCGTTTGGATGGCCAGGATGCGTGCATTGGAAGAGCAGCAGCTGCTTGAGGATGACCCCACAGTCGTGTACCTCACTACATACCTGCTCACCCTGGATGCACAATATGATTTCTTGGCCCGGCACCACCGTCAGATGATTGCCCGAGCAGAAGATGCAGAGAAGCTCAACCGTCAGCTCCATGTGGATCTCACCACAGCTCAAGCCCGTGCAGCTGCCTTGGAAAGTCGTGAAGTCATTGCTGTCGAAGCCTTGAAGAAAGCCAAGGATGAGCATGTCCAGAAGCTTATTGAGGCCTACTTGGTAACCCATAACCAACGTAGAGCCCTGTGAATCCAAGAGCCTGCTTCATCCAACCCAGTTCAATCCATGAGAGTTGAAGATCCCCAGATTCTTGAAGGTCACCCGGTCTCTATCAGAGGAGAGAAGAAGACTTGGGAACTCCCAGAAGGAGCCATAGTCTTGGAAGGAATTCCAGTCTTCCCTCAGGCTATGGATAAGCAAGAGCACCCCGAGTCCTCCCAAGGTCCCCCGCCAGAGTTGTTTGAGCCCCTCACCATGAAGAAGATTCCAGCATCGCCCCGTGAAATCAAGGAAGAAGCTGCAAGCACCCCACCAGCACCGCCACCCTCAGAGGAGCTACAAGAGCCAGTTCCGCTTGAAGAAGAGTTCGACCCTGTCGTGCCATCTCAGTCGCCGCCAGAAGAAGTCATCAACATCAGCTCCCTCTTGACCCATCCAGGAGATGTCTTAGATTGAAGTTGTGTGCCAGCCCTGCCAGAAGAGAAGCTGTCTGGTTTGAAGTTAGTATGCCCAGTCCTCTGCATGCATCGGGTAGTGAAGTTTTCTTCACTTTGGCTAGAACCCTGCATGTATGAGAGGTAATCGTGTAGACCGTGTTCTTGAAAAACTCTATTTGTGTGCCCCCCTAGGGCATTTCAAAATGAATTTCGCTTGATGTTTTCTCCCCTTTTGAGTGCATATGTGATGCTTTAACGTTAGTGCTCATAAGTTGCATTTAGCATAGTTCTCAATTCAGGAGCCAAGCAATAGTAGTTATGCTTAGCCCCTGAATCTGAGTAGCCCGTGCTTTGGAAAAACTCTATTCTTCCCTTATTCAAAACATTTGATTTGTTTGTGCTTATTGTTGCTGAGCTAGTGTGTTTTCTTTTCGTTTTTCTTAAAAAGGTTTTCTCTAAAAACATAGATCACAAATTAGAGCTAATCCTTACCTTATGCTTCCATTCTCATCTTAACCCATCTGAAGAAAAAAGTGCCTTACCCAAGAAGACACCGGGAAGCTCACCCTTGAAGCCTGGAATAAGCTACAGAAGAAACCAGTCTAGCCGCTCAGTCAAAAGGACCGATCGTGAGAATCAAAGCACTGCCCCTGAGTCAAAGTAAACAGGAAAAGAGGACAGAAGGAGTTATTACCATACAGAGAGACAAAGATTCTTGGAACCAGAGACCACAAACATCAGGGTCACCCGCACTCATGCCTCGCCTCCATGCGCACTACCACCGCCACCCACCGCCCCCCTTTGCAGCGCACTACCGCCGCCCACGCCACCTTTGCAGCGCACCCACCGCCACCCTCATCGCCGGCAACACCAGGCCCCCTCCCCTTATCGCACCCGCTGCCATGTAGCACCTACTCCATCACCACTACTCCGCAACCGGACACCCCCGCTCGCCTATAAATCCCCCCACCAGCCCCCTCAACTCCCAACTCGCTCAAAACACACTCCAGATAAATCCCCTCTGCCAAATCGCAAGCAACCCCATTTTTCCACTCCCCCGCCCCTAAGATCACAATGCTTGGTGATTCTTGGGTTGAAGACTGTTGTATATGGTTCAACATCTTTGGTTTCCTCCTCTGTATGATGGTAATACTGTTTGATAGAATCCTCCAGTGGGAAGAGCAAAGAGAAAGAAAGGGTCAGTGAAAAGAAGATAGTGAAGAGAAGATAAGAAGAAGGTTCTCCCAGAATCAACCCTATGTCAGTCATCTCTCCGCAGCCTGCTCAAGCAGCAACAACAGAAGAAGGCCCCGTAACACCCTTGTTATGAGGTACTTCAAGGAGTTCAAATCCCCAAGATTCAAGAGTTCTACCCTCATTCTTTTTAAGTGGGGTAGTGTTCCAGTAAGGTTCCTGCTATGGAGAAAAAGAAGAAGGCCTGTAGCAAGCTTGTGGAGGACCAGATCATCGAAGCATATAAGTTCCTGGATGAAGAAGTGGTCACCCAAGTTTTGTTGATGAAGCACCAGAAGACTAGTCAAGGAAGGAATCCATGTGGGAGTTCGCAAGTGAAAGGTTTGCGTGTTGGCATCGATGCTTCTTCAATAAGCTAGTTGCCAAGCGAAAGCTAGAAGCCTGAAGATGATCTTGAGTAGCCAGAATCAGCGTTTGCAATCAGCAGCCGGATGCCCCTCAAAGGCCAGATTTTGTTGAAGTTCCATCTCCTCGAAGAGTCTGCAAAGTGAAGATATGTAGCTGAAGTAAAGCTATACCCATAACCCTTCTAAGCCGAATCTCGAGGACGAGATTCATTTTAAGTGGGGTAGATTTGTAGCATCCCAAAAATTCAAATCTTGAAATTTTCTCAAACTCGCTCTAAATTCAAAATGAATTTCAAATTTCATTTCAAAATGTTTGTATGCGAGTTGATATCAGCAAATAAAATATAGTGGTCTTTATTCTCTCCAAAATCCTCCTCAAATATCCTACAAATGTTTCTCCAGTGATCCCCCTCAAATTCTTTCCAGAAATACTGCCCAGATATTTCCCGAGTAATCCCCTTCAAGTTCTTTCCAGAAATATTGCCCAAATATTCCACCAATATATCTCCAAGTATTTTCTTCCTAAGAAATACCTTCATAATCATTTTTCAAGTCCCTACAAATATTTTCTTCATAACTTTTCTCATGCTCATACGTATATGTATGCCTCTGGTGTCATACGGTGAGCTCTACAAGCTAATTACACTCATATAAGACAAACCCATGCTAATCTCCCACTAATCCTCTCATCCTCCCACTAATCCTCTCATCCTCCCACTAATCCTCTCATCCCTCCCCCCTAATCCCCCCACCATGGCTATAAATAGAGGGGCAAGGGCCTCCTCTCATCCCACCCCAAGCCATTTCATGGCAACTCTCTTCCCCCCCCCCCCACACACACCCACTCCATGTTCCACACAAGCACACACTAGCACAAGGATCGTTCGATCGTTCTTCGATCGTTCGTCCCCCTGTTCTTAGTTTGTTCGTTCGTTCATCCGATCGTTCGATCGTTCGTCCGATCGTTCATGGTTCGTTCGTCCGTTCGTCCGATCGTTCGATCGTTCGTCCGTTCGTTCGTCCAAATAATCTTTTTCCTACCGTTATGCTGTCGAAATTCCGATCGTTCGTTCGTTCGATCATTCGATCGTTCATCGTTCGTTCATAGTTCCTATTCATCGTTCATCGTTCGTTCATAGTCCCTATTCATCGTTCTTCCAGATAATCTTTGTCCTGCCGTTATGCTGCCGAAATTTTGATCGTTCGTTCGTTCGATCATTCGATCGTTCATCGTTCGTTCATAGTCCCTATTCATCGTTCATCGTTCGTTCATAGTCCCTATTCATCGTTCTTCCAGATAATCTTTGTCCTGCCGTTATGCTGCCTCAATTCCGATCGTTCGTTCGTCTGATCATTCGATCGTTCGTCCGTTCGTTCGTCCAAATAATCTTTTTCCTGCCGTTATGCTGCCGAAATTTCGATCGTTCGTTCGTCGGATCATTCGATCGTTCGTCCGTTCGTTCATAGTTCCGATTCATCGTTCATCGTTCGTTCATATGAACTATTCACTATCACTATTCACCATTACTATTCACCATTACTATTCATCGTTACTATTCACATACACTATTCATCATCGTTACTATTTATCATTACTATTCATCATCGTTACTATTCATCGATAATATCTATAATTACTTTTCCATCGCCACTATTCATCGTTACTAATCATCGTTACTATTCATCGGTCATCTAGTCATCCCAAATTTCAACTACTCATCCATCATGCTGTCCAGTCCACCTAAGACCAGCCAGACCCATGTTCCAGTCATACGAACTCCGGTGACTGTGATTTTCCTTCCAGTAGGGAACTTCCCATCTGGTCACCCATCCCAGGTTTCTCCGAGTTGAGCACGCTTAACTTTGAGATTCCTTCGAACCAGGCTCCCAAACTCAGATTCCAATAATTCTCGTTTCTAAATTTTTATCAAACTATTCCCTATCCAGCCATGTCACCCCTTAAGCATGGTTCATGTTCCAGAAAACTCCCAAAATACTCTTGTCCCATATTCTGCCTATAACTCTCATGTTCATACCAAGTCAGACGATTCATTCGTCACTATTCTCACCAACAGTGAACTTCACTGTGCTACACCACCTACGCTCAGCTATAAATACACCCCGCTACCCTCCCCCTCTCCACACACACTCAACACCCTCAGCCAAGGCAAACACCCCACCCACTCAGTTACTCCGCTCTGCCGGCTACACGCATAGTGTCGCTTTGCCTCCAGTCCACCCTCCTGGTAAGCACCTCTGCTCCACCACCAGTAATATCACAACACCACATGACATAGATTCTACTCAAGACTCTACCCATCCATATATAGCTTTTCTGACCACTATACTAAATATTTGTTGGTATACTTGCTGGTTTGTATGTTTGCTTGTTCATGTTGCATAGTTATCGGAGCGTTCGTGCCATCTCGTGGAGGCCAGATCTGCAAGTCTACGCCAGGCGGTGGAGCCAGAAGCCAGTTCCGCGAGCTCTCCTTCCCCTTCGCCGAATAAGCACGGCAAGCTCACTGGATCCCTTTGATGCATAAATTACCTATGATTTTTCAACCACAACCCTCAGCCTGTTATTTTATGCATGATATGATTTTGAGACAAGTTATTATGGCCACCCAGCCGCTTGCCGCAATCAATCCCTGATATATTTGTTACAAATGATTTGAGGAAAGGTGTGAGTTTCCAAAAGAAAATGCTTTTCAAAAGGTGTTTGATGAAGGGTTTTCACCCTTATCACCTTTGAGTAGGGATGATCAGGGACTCCCTGGTTTAGGGGAGGGCCTAAGGTGATGGCTCAGCTGGTTTAGGCGTGAGCAGAAGGATTGTCCCCTCGTATAAGGACCGGTTTGTCATCTTTCACTACCTGTACTCATGATAAGTACAACCACTCGAGACTGTGTGGGCAGTCACTCAATCTGAACTCGTACGGTCCAACCCCAGGGTTATGAAGGCTGGGGAGCACCGGGAGGATAAGGAGGGGGAATGTTTTGTCCGGTTTGGGCATGGCGGTGGCCTGACTCCTTCCGGTATAACCGTTAAGGTTAGGACGTGTGAGGAAAGAAAGAGATTCGGATTCGGGTCTCACTAGCTATGAGATCGCAGAGCCGGACTAGTGGGTAAAGTGTACACCTCTGCGCAGAGTTTGAAAACCTATTCGAATAGTCTGTGTCCACAGGAATGGACGAGTCTGGTGTGGTATGGCAATTAGTGTTTTGTTTTAAAAAAAAGGTGCTTTTGAGAAAAGTGGTTTTTAAAAGGTCCGGCAGTTGAGCCGTGAGCTATGCTGGACGGGAAGTCCAGTAGCTGTTTTTGAAAAGGAAAACCAGTGGGAGACTGCTGAGATACCTGGATGGTTTAGTCCAGGGGATTTTGTTCTAATATTGAAAAACTTCCTGCTCCTTTTGGAGAGGATGCGCTTTGCAAAGATACAAAATGTTTTTCAAAACAACCCTGCATAAAATATTGCTGTTTCTGCAAAATATCCTGAGTTCCACATATTCCATGCATTATATCTGATTTCCCCATTCCGCGGGTGAAGGTGGGCTGCTGAGTACGTTTGTACTCACCCTTGCTTATTTGTTGTTTTTCAGAAAAAGGAGATCGGGTAAGAGTTACGCCTGTTCCCAACCTTGCCTGTGGCTGTTGGATCGCTGATTTGCTTCACTGCGTATATCGGGCTGCTCCAGCCCCACTTTGATGATATGTCCCGAGTTGTGGACCAACTCTTAAAGTTGTTTGCCACCTTTATAGGTTTGTCTCGTTTAAGCAGATCTGGGATCATCTGTTGTATAAATGTGTTTACTAGCCTCCTGGGACTAGTAATTGTATCACATTTGAGTCCCAAAGGATTGGGGCGCTTCAGAGCCCTGGGGTCGGGCGAAGCGGAGTTCGTCGTCTTCTGGGGCTGAGCTCGAGTCCGAGCCCTGGGGTCGGGTGAAGCGGAGTTCGTCGTCTTCCAGGACTTAGCCCGAGTCCGAGCCCTAGGTCGGGCGGAGCGGAGTTCGCCGTCTTCCGGGACTTAGCCCGAGTCCGAGCCCTGGGTCGAGCGGAGCGGAGTTCGCCGTCTTCCGGGGCTTAGCCCGAGTCCGAGCCCTGGGTCGGGCGGAGCGGAGTTCGCCGTCTTCCGGGACTTAGCCCGAGTCCGAGCCCTGGGTCGGGCGGAGCTTCCTATGGTGCCTTTGGCAGGGCCTGACTGCCTGTCAGTCTCACTCTGTCAAGTGGCACTGCGGTCGGAGTGGCACAGGCGGCGCTGTCCTTCTGTCAGGCCGGTCAGTGGAGCGGTGAAGTGACGGCGGTCACTTCGGCTCTGCCGGGGGGCGCGCGTCAGGACAAAGGTGTCAGGTCACCTTTGCATTAAATGCTCCTGCGACTTGGTCGGTCGGTGCGGTGATTTAGTCAGGGTTGCTTCTTAGCGAAGGCAGGGCCTCGGGCGAGCCGGAAATATGTCCGCCGTTGGAGGGGGGCCTCGGGCGAGACGGAAATCCTCCGGGGTCGGCTGCCCTTGCCCGAGGCTAGGCTCAGGCGAGGCGTGATCGAGTCGCTCGAATGGACTGATCCCTGACTTAATCGCACCCATCAGGCCTTAGCAGCTTTATGCTGATGGGGGTTACCAGCTGAGAATTAGGAGTCTTGAGGGTACCCCTAATTATGGTCCCCGACAGTAGCCCCCGAGCCTCGAAGGGAGTGTTAGCACTCGCTTGGAGGCTTTCGTCGCACTTTTTTGCAAGGGGACCAGCCTTTCTCGGTTGCATTTTGTTCCGGTGGGTGCGCGCGAGCGCACCCGCCGGGTGTAGCCCCCGAGGCCTCGGAGGAGTGGTTTCACTCCTTCGAGGTCTTAATGCCTCGCGTAATGCTTCGGCTGGTCTGGTTGTTCCCTCATGCGAACTGGCCGTAGCCCAGGTGTACGGTCGGGGCCCAAGCTCTCGGGCTGGTATGTTGACGCTGTCAACGGTTCGGCCAGAGCCGGGTTTGCGAGAGCAGCCCCCGAGCCTCCGCACAGGGCGAGAGGGCGATCAGGGACAGACTCGGCTTTTTTACATACGCCCCTGTGTCGCCTTTCCGCAAGGAGGAGGGGGGAAAGCGCCATGTTATCCTCGATGGGCGCCGAACATTGTGTCTCCGGTGAGCTGCAAGCGGGTAATCCGAGTGGACGTCCGTGCCCCGTTCGTTAGGGGTCGGCTAGGGGCCCAGAGGCACGCCCAAAAGTACCTGCGGGTGATCTGCCGGACCCGGTCCCCTAGCGACGGGGTCCGAGGGCTCGATGCCTCCCTCTGATGGGATTCTGTTACAAGATCGCTCCCGCTGGTCTCGGAAATGTCCTAGGGTACCTCGGGAGCGTAGCCCGAGCCTTGGTTATGTATCGAACGTACCCCTGGTCATCCCTCGCTCGGCGTCTGAGGCGGCTGTGAACCCTTCGGGGGCCAGCCTTCGAACCCCTGATCAGTAATGGGCGCGGAGCCCGAGTAGCCTGAGGCGGCCATGGAACCCTTCGGGGGGCCGGCCTTCGAACCTCTGACCAGTAGTGGGTGTAGGGCCCACGCGATCTGAGGCGGCTGTTGAACCCCTCGGGGGGCCAGCCTTCGAACCTCTGATCAGTAGGGAGGCTCGGAGCCTGGTTCCTTCACGGGGAAGGATCCTTTTCGGGGTATCCCCCTTTCCCGGTCCCTGTTGCAAGAGATAGAGAAAGAGGAAAAAAGGAAAAGGATACGAAATCGAACGACGTGGCGTACCTTTTTTGGCGCGGTTTTTACGGTGAAGGCGAAGCATCGCCCGCTTCTCCTGCCAGAAGCGTCGTCTGTCCCTCCGCGGAGTTAATGCGACGGGGCGAGTTGTTGGCAGGGCGGCCGTTGCGCGTGCGCGAGCCGTTCGAGGAACGGCTGTTTCGCTTCGCGGTGATCCTCGCAGAAGTCCAAGAATTTTCTGCCGGTGAACTGGGTACCGTTGTCGGTGATGATGGAGTTTGGGACCCCGAAGCGATGGATGATGTTGGTGAAGAACGTCACCGCCTGCTCGGACCTGATGCAGTTCAGAGGTCGGACCTCGACCCACTTGGAGAATTTGTCGATGGCGACCAGCAGGTGCGTGTAGCCCCCGGGCGCCTTCTGCAAGGGGCCGACGAGGTCCAGCGCCCACACAGCAAAGGGCCAGGTGATGGGTATCGTCTGCAGAGCCTGAGCGGGCAGGTGGGTTTGCTTCGCATAGAATTGACACCCTTCGCAGGTGCGGACAATTCTAGTGGCGTCAGCCACCGCCGTTGGCCAGTAGAAGCCTTGCCGAAAAGCATTCCCGACAAGGGCTCGAGACGCTGCGTGATGGCCGCAAGCCCCCGAGTGTATCTCTTGCAGGAGTTCCTGACCTTCGGCGACGGAGATGCATCGCTGGAGGATGCCCGAGGGGCTACGGTGGTAGAGCTCCTTCTCATCGCCTAGCAAGACAAACGACTTGGCGCGTCGCGCTACCCGCCGAGCCTCGGCTCGGTCGAGGGGTAGCTCTCCTTGGCGGAGATATTGCAGGTACGGGGTCTGCCAATTTCGATCAGGCGTGGCCCCGCTCCGCTCCTCCTCGATGCGCAGTGCCTCACCCTTGGAGGCCGAGGGTACCTCGGGTTGAACCGAGGCCGCCTCGGGCCGAGCTGAGGGTGCCTCCGGCTGTGCCGAGGGCACCTCGGGCTGGACCGAGGGCGCCTCAGGCTCGGGCGCGTCGTCGATCTTGACGGAGGGTTGATGCAGATCCCGGGAGAAGACGTCCGGGGGAACCGTTGTTCGCCCCGAGGCTATTTTTGCTAGCTCGTCCGCAGTCTCGTTGTAGCGCCGAGCGATGTGGTTAAGCTCGAGCCCGTAGAACTTGTCTTCCAGGCGCCGAACCTCATCGCAGTAGGCCTCCATCTTCGGGTCGCGACAGTGGGAGTTCTTCATGACTTGGTCGATGACGAGCTGCGAGTCACCGCGAGCGTCGAGGCGCCTGACCCCTAGCTCGATGGCGATTCGCAACCCGTTGACCAGAGCCTCGTACTCAGCCACATTGTTGGACGCCGGGAAGTGGAGGCGTAGCACATAGCGTAGGTGTTTCCCGAGGGGCGAGATGAAGAGTAGGCCCGCACTGGCTCCCGTCTTCATCAGCGACCCGTCGAAAAACATGGTCTAGAGCTCTGGTTGGATCGGAGCCGTCGGTAGCTGGGTGTCGACCCATTCAGCTACGAAGTCCGCCAAGACCTGGGACTTGATGGCCTTCCGAGGGGCGAACGAGATTGTCTCGCCCATGATTTCTACTGCCCACTTTGCAATCCTGCCCGAGGCCTCTCGGCACTGGATGATCTCCCCTAGGGGGAAGGATGACACCACAGTTACCGGATGAGACTCGAAGTAGTGTCGCAACTTCCGCCGCGTCAGGATCACTGCATACAACAGCTTCTGAACTTGTGGGTAGCGGATCTTGGTTTCGGACAGTACCTCGCTGACAAAGTAAACTGGCCTCTGAACGGGCAATGCATGCCCCTCTTCTTGCCTCTCGACCACAATCGCGGCGCTAACCACCTGGGTGGTCGCGGCGACGTAGACCAAGAGGGCTTCTCCGTCAGCTGGGGGCACCAAGATAGGCGCCTTTGTGAGGAGCGCCTTCAGGTTCCCGAGAGCTTCCTCGGCCTCAGGGGTCCAAGTGAAGCGCTCGGCCTTCCTTAAGAGGCGGTACAGAGGCAGGCCTCTTTCGTCGAGGCGTGAGATGAAGCGGCTCAGAGCCGCGAGACATCCCATGACCCTCTGTACGCCCTTTAAGTCCTTGATGGGACCCATGCTGGTGATGGCTGCGATCTTCTCGGGGTTGGCTTCGATGCCTCGCTCGGAGACGATGAACCCCAAGAGCATGCCCCGGGGCACCCCGAAGACACACTTCTCGGGATTGAGCTTGACGCCTTTCGCCTTGAGACATCGGAATGTCACTTCAAGGTCGGAGAGGAGGTCGGAAGCTTTCCTCGTCTTGACTACGATGTCATCGACGTAGGCTTCGATCGTGTGACCGATGTGTTCGCCGAACACATGGTTCATGCACCGCTGGTACGTCGCGCCCGCATTCTTCAAACCGAACGGCATGGTGACATAGCAGTACATGCCGAAGGGCGTGATGAAAGAAGTCGCGAGCTGGTTGGACTCTTTCATCCTGATTTGGTGATACCCTGAGTAGGCGTCGAGGAAAGACAGGGCTTCGCACCCAGCAGTGGAATCCACGATTTGATCGATGCGAGGCAGAGGGTAGGGAACCTTCGGACATGCTTTGTTGAGACCAGTGTAGTCTACACACATCCGCCATTTCCCCCCTTTCTTTCTCACAAGCACAGGGTTGGCAAGCCATTCGGGATGGAGTACCTCTTTGATGAACCCGGCTGCCATTAGCTTGTGGATCTCCTCGCCTATCGCTCTGCGCTTCTCCTCGTCGAATCAGCGCAGAGGCTGCTTGACGGGTCGGGCTCCGGCCCGAATATCCAGTGAGTGCTCGGCGACATCCCTCGGTATGTCGGGCATGTCTGAGGGACTCCACGCGAAGACGTCGGCGTTCGCGCGGAGAAAGTCGACGAGCACTGTTTCCTATTTGGGGTCGAGCCCGGAACCGATCCGGATCTGCTTGGAGGCGTCGCCACTGGGGTCGAGGGGGACGGCCTTAACCGTCTCCACTGGCTCGAAGTTGCCGGCATGACGCTTCACGTCTGGCACCTCTTTGGAGAGGCTTTCCAGGTCGGCGATGAGGGCCTCGGACTCGGCGAGGGCCTCGGCGTACTCCACGCACTCCACGTCGCATTCGAACGCGTGTTTGTACATGGGGCCGACGGTGATGACCCCGTTGGGGCCCGGCATCTTGAGCTTCAAGTAGGTGTAGTTGGGGACGGCCATGAACTTCGCGTAGCATGGCCTCCCCAGTACCGCGTGGTAGGTTCCTCGAAACCCGACCACCTCGAACGTTAGAGTCTCCCTTCGGAAGTTGGAGGGCGTTCTGAAGCAGACGGGAAGGTCGAGTCGCCCGAGGGGCTGGACGCGCTTCCCGGGAATGATCCCGTGGAAGGGCGCAGCGCCTGCTCGGACGGAGGACAGATCGACGCGCAGGAGCCTGAGGGTCTCGGCGTAGATGATGTTGAGGCTGCTGCCCCCGTCCATAAGGACCTTGGTGAGCCTGACGTCGCCGATGACGGGGTCGACGACGAGCGGGTATTTCCCCGGACTCGGCACGTGGTCGGGGTGATTGTCTTGGTCGAAGGTGATGGGCTTGTCGGACCAGTCTAGATAGACCGACGCCGCCACCTTGACCGAGCAGACCTCCCGACGCTCTTGCTTGCGGTGCCGAGCCGAGGCATTCGCCGCTTGCCCACCGTAGATCATGAAGCAGTTGCGGACCTCGAGGAACTCTCCTGCTTGGTGATCTTCCTTCTTGTCGTCGTCGCGGGCCCTACCACCCTCCGTGGGTGGTCCGACCCTGTGGAAGTGGCGCCGAAGCATGACGCACTCCTCAAGGGTGTGCTTGACGGGCCCCTGATGATAGGGGCACGGCTCCTTGAGCGTCTTGTCGAAGAGGTTGGCACCTCCGGGGGGCTTCCGAGGGTTCTTGTGCTCGGCGGCGGCGACGAGGTCCGCGTCGGCGGCGTCGCGTTTCGCTTGCGACTTCTTCTTGCCTTTCTTCTTGGCGCCACGCTGAGTAGACGCCTCGGGAGCATCTTCCGGTGGGCGGCCCTGGGGCTGCTTGTCCTTTCGGAAGATAGCCTCGACCGCCTCCTGGCCAGAGGCGAACTTGGTGGCGATGTCCATCAGCTCGCTCGCCCTGGTGGGGGTCTTGCGACCCAACTTGCTCACCAGGTCGCGGCAGGTGGTGCCGGCAAGGAACGCGCCGATGACATCTGAGTCGGTGATGTTGGGCAGCTCGGTGCGCTGCTTCGAGAATCGCCGGATGTAGTCCCGGAGAGACTCTCTCGGCTGCTGTCGGCAGCTTCGGAGGTCCCAGGAATTCCCGGGGCACACATATGTGCCCTGGAAATTGCCGGCGAAGGCTTGGACCAAGTCATCCCAGTTGGAGATCTGCCCCGGAGGCAGGTGCTCCAACCAGGCGCGAGCGGTGTCGGAGAGGAACAGGGGGAGGTTGCGGATGATGAGGTTGTCGTCGTCCGTTCCACCCAGCTGGCAGGCCAGGCGGTAGTCCGCGAGCCACAATTCCGGTCTCGTTTCCCCCGAGTACTTTGTGATAGTAGTCGGGGGTCGGAACCGGGTCGGGAACGGTGCCCGCCGGATGGCCCGGCTGAAGGCCTGCGGACCGGGTGGTTCGGGCGAGGGACTCCGATCCTCCCCGCTGTCGTAGCGTCCCCCACGCCTGGGGTGATAGCCTCGGCGCACCCTCTCGTCGAGGTGGGCCCGACGGTCGCGATGATGGTGCTCGTTGCCGAGGTGGCCCGGGGCCGCAGGCGCGGTGTTGCATGTGCGCCCGGTGTAGACCGAGGCTTCCCGCATGAATCGGGAAGTCGCGGCGTGAGGTTCCGAGGGGTATCCTTGCCTTCGGGAGGCAGAGCTCTCGGCCCATCGGACCGCAGCGCCTTCCAGGAGATTCTTGAGCTCTCCTTGGATTCGCCGACCCTCGGTGGTTGATGGCTCCGGCATTGCGCGGAGAAGCATCGCTGCTGCAGCCAGGTTCTGACCGACCCCACTGGATGCGGGTGGCGGCCTGACCCTGACGTCGTTGGCGACGCGGAGCTGGAGACCCTGGGGCAGGTGACGTATTTCTCCGGCCGGGGGTTGGCCCGCCCATGCCTGCCCGACGTCCCGGCGGATCAGCTCAAGCGCTCCTGCTCCCTCGTCGAGCCTGGCCTGCGCCCCGCGGACTTGCTCGAGCTGTGGGTCATGACCCCCTGCCGGAACGGGGACCACAGCTAGCTCCCGCGGGATGTCAGCGCGGGGCACCGGCCTAGGGAGATCACCGTCCTCCGGCATGCCGAGATGATTGCCTTCGGAGGGACCCCCTAGATCAACGTGGAAACATTCGCGGCTTGGGCCGCAGTCCTCGTCGTCGAGGCTGCGGCTACCGTCGGAACAGTCGAAGAGGCAGTAGTCACATGTGGTCATGAAGTCCCGCATGGCACTAGGGTTGCCAAGTCCAGAGAAATCCCAACAGATGCTGGGGTCGTCGTCTTCCTCGGACCCGGAGGGCCCATAGGTCGAGACGTCCGTCAGCCGGTCCCAAGGCGACCGCGTGCGAAACCCCAGAGGGTTTGAATTTGCCTCTACGAGAGTGCCCGCCAAAGCAAGGTCGCTAGGCGGGTTGAGGCTGAATCTAAATGACGTAGGATGGGAATCGGTCGGTACCTTTTGGTCGACGAACGGCGATGAAGTCGCGTCGGGGACTGACTGCACCGTCATCTCAGGTACGAGGGTGACGCCCAGCAAACCTTCCGCGAGCGTGCTGGCGTCGTCCGCTTGCTCGGGATTGGCGTGTCGCGGGGAGACGGCGCTCGCCTTTGTCTCAAACTCGAGGTCGTCGCCCGACGCGCCCCCCGTTGGGGCGCTAGGGACGTCGATTCGCTAGACAGCCGACGAGGCACGGCCTCCCGCTTGGCCTTGGTTGCCCGGCCTCCTCCTCCGTTGGCGGGGGAGAGGACGGGACGAGCTCGAATGTTGTTCTTCCACCACGCGGGGAAGACGTCATCGATTCCGCCGCCGGCGGGCGAGCTGTCGGCCGCCATTGTCGTCGTCGCGCGGCAGTGGAAGGAGTATCATGTCGTAGCTGCCGTCAAAGGACATGAACTCAAGACTCCCAAAACGGAGCACCGTCCCGGGTTGGAGAGGTTGCTGGAGACTGCCCATCTGGAGCTTGACGGGAAGCTGTTCACAACACGCAGCAGGCCCCTACCTGGCGCGCCAACTGTCGGCGTTTCGAGACCGGGGGGTCCCTAAGCCGACGAGTGAATGTCGCCGCGTGCCCCAGCCCAGATGGGTCGACGCGAGGCCGAGCGCGAAGGGGGGAAGTGAGGTGGCCAGAGACGGGCGTGAGAGAGGTGGAAATCCCGCGGCCTTCGTGTTCGTCCCGCGCCCAGGTCGGGTGCGCTTGTAGTAGGGGGTTACAAGTGTCCACGCGGGAGAGGGAAGCGAGCGGCCTCAAGAGAGCGCCTGTCCCGTCCTCGTCCCCGCGCGGCCAACCTTCTCTAAGAGGGCCCTGGTCCTTCCTTTTATAGGCGTAAGGAGAGGATCCAGGTGTACAATAGGGGTGTAGCAGAGTGCTACGTGTCTAGCGGGGGAGAGCTAGCGCCCTAAGTACATGCCGATGCGGCAGCTGGAGAGATTTTGGCACCCAGCTGGTGTGATGTTGTGGCCGTCGGAGGAGCGACGGAGCCTGGCGGAGGGACAGCTGTCGGAGCGGTTGAGTCCTTGCTGACGTCTTCCTGCTTCCGTAAGAGAGCTGAGAGCCGTCGTCGTCACAGAGCATGCGGGGCGCCATCATTGCCTATCCGGCGGAGCTAGCCAGATGGGACACCGGTCTTGTTCTCTGCGGCCCGAGTCAGCTCGGGGTAGGGTGATGATGGCGCTTCCTGTTGACGTGGCTGGCCTGCGCCCTAGGTTGGGCGACGTGGAGGCTCCTCCGAAGCCGAGGTCGAGTCTGTCTTCCATGGCCGAGGCCGAGTCCGAGCCCCTGGGTTGGGCGAGGCGGAGGTCGTTCGGCAGAGGCCAGGGCGGAGTCCGAGCCCTGGGGTCGGGCGAAGCGGAGTTCATCGTCTTCTGGGGCTGAGCCCGAGTCCGAGCCCTGGGGTCGGGCGAAGCGGAGTTCGTCGTCTTCCGGGACTTAGCCCGAGTCCGAGCCCTGGGTCGGGCGGAGCGGAGTTCGCCGTCTTCCGGGACTTAGCCCGAGTCCGAGCCCTGGGTCGGGCGGAGCGGAGTTCGCCGTCTTCCGGGGCTTAGCCCGAGTCCGAGCCCTGGGTCGGGCGGAGCGGAGTTCGCCGTCTTCCGGGACTTAGCCCGAGTCCGAGCCCTGGGTCGGGCGGAGCTTCCTATGGTGCCTTTGGCAGGGCCTGACTGCCTGTTAGTCTCACTCTGTCAAGTGGCACTGCGGTCGGAGTGGCGCAGGCGGCGCTGTCCTTCTGTCAGGCCGGTCAGTGGAGCGGTGAAGTGACGGCGGTCACTTCGGCTCTGCCGGGGGGCGCGCGTCAGGACAAAGGTGTCAGGTCACCTTTGCATTAAATGCTCCTGCGACTTGGTCGGTCGGTGCGGCAATATAGTCAGGGTTGCTTCTTAGCGAAGGCAGGGCCTCGGGCGAGCCGGAAATATGTCCGCCATTGGAGGGGGGCCTCGGGCGAGATGGAAATCCTCCGGGGTCGGCTGCCCTTGCCCGAGGCTAGGCTCGGGCGAGGCGTGATCGAGTCGCTCGAATGGACTGATCCCTGACTTAATCGCACCCATCAGGCCTTAGCAGCTTTATGCTGATGGGGGTTACCAGCTGAGAATTAGGAGTCTTGAGGGTACCCCTAATTATGGTCCCCAACATCTAGCTCCTGCACCAGGTCGTGGACCGTCCGGCCCTGTGCCGCGGACCGTCCGCGTTTGACCAGAGAGCACCGCCGCTTCGCGCCAGGTCGCGGACCGTCCGGCCCTGTGCCGCGGACCGTCCGCGCCTGACCAGAGAGCACCGCCGCTGGTTCTTTTGAGTGATTGGCGCCTCCAAAAAGGTGTCAACATACTTTTTGGCGACTCCGCTGGGGAAAACAAATATAGACGCATAAAATCTGCCCTCAATGGCCGGTTCAAGAGATAGCTCTGATATTTCCCCAAGCAACATCATAGAGCCGACTTGGGAGACCTTGCCGGCTGACGAACAGCTCCAATTCGAGCAGCACAAGGAGCAGATGATCCAGGAGGCAAAAGCAAAGTTCTTGGCCAACTTCAAAGTGGACAGGAACAACAAGGTCGTCCGACATCGGGCGACGGATCCGGCTTCGCTCCGACCCACACCAGAAATCCCCAATGTAAGTAATACAAATAAGCTACAATCTCTTAGAAATTATGTAGATGAACAGCGTGAGCAAATGCAAAATATCATAGGGGATATGCAAAAAGATTACAGGAGACTAGTACGTGCATTTGATAAATCTAGTATAGCAAATTTTCCTTCATACGAGGTTGAATTAGGAGATAACACACGTAATACATCGGCTAGAGGTTGTCACGACCAGGCACAACCCCTTTATGGAATGCCGATGGACACGTACCCTGAGCAACCGCAAATCGGCAGCAAATCAGCCGATCTGCACATGCCCAGTCCGTCCGCACGTGAGCGCGGACCGTCCGGGCCAGCAACAGTCGAGCCTATTTTTAATGAGTTACCTAGATATGTGCCCGAGCCACCACATACGACACAGAATCTAAACTACCCAGTCGGACGGTCCGCATACAACGACGGACGGTCCGCATATAATCACGGACGGTCCGAGCCAATGTCCGGACAGTCCGCGCATGACCTTTTTGAGGAGGATTGTTACCTAAATCCTCATCCGTCCCAGCAATACTTCCCATCGCACTATGCAATGCATCAGCCCATTAATTCGAGGTTTAGAGCCCAGGAAAACTTTCTGGCCCCACCTAGAAGGCCGGAAAGGAACAATCAAACATATGAGCCATATAGGGCAAGTGGCAATGCACCACGTAGCTCAAACCAATAGGGGAAATACAACATGCTAATATCCAACCAACCCCACCTATGTTTGACCATAAAGCCGGTGGTCTCGCACCGGCTGCCATTGATATAGTGAGGGAAGAAATAGCTAGGGCGTTCCGAGATAAGCTCGAAGTAAGCATGATCCCTGGGGGGCAATCATATCGGAAACCTTACGACAGCCGATTTGATCACCACCCATACCCACAGGGAACCAGGATATTCGAATTCTCAAAATTTTCGGGTGACCAGGGAAAGAGCACGCGCGAACACGTAGGCCAGTTCCTAGCACAATTAGGAGAATTGGCCGACACAGAAGCATTTCGCGTGCATTTATTTTCATTATCTTTAACAGGAACCGCGTTCGCATGGTACGCCACTTTACCTCCTAATTCTATTTCGTCATGGGGGGATTTAGAACAAAAATTCCATGATCATTTTTTCTCCGGCGACTATGAATTAGATCTGGTAGATCTAGTGGCCTTGCGACAAGCGAAAGATGAATCGGTTAATGACTATATCCGGAGATTCCGAGATACCAGAAACCGATGCTTTCAAATTCATTTGGCAGAAAAACAGTTAGCAGGACTAGCTTTTAATGGATTGCAATATTATTTAAAGGAAAGATTAGAAGGCATTCAATTTTTCATGCTAGCGCAATTACACCAAAGAGCTTTGGCATGTGAAAGCCGAAGCAAAGAGACTGCCAAAACTATTCGTCACAATGTCCATATAGTAGAATGTGACCAAAGTAGCTCAGATGATGAATCAGCAGAAGTGTATGCTGCTGAAATGGTTTGGCCAAAGCAGGCCAAATCTTCAGCTTGTTCCTCCTTACAGCCGGTTCAAAAGAAACAGCAAGAGGAGGTTAAGTTTACGTTTAATGTTGGTAAGTGTGATAAAATATTTGATGAATTACTCAAAAATGGCAACATTAAAATAAATCACACTGATCCATCCGCCGACGAGCTAAAACGTCATGCATACTGCAAGTGGCATAACTCATTTTCTCATGCCACTAATGATTGTAATGTGTTTCGGCGACAGATTCAATCGGCCATTAACGAGGGACGATTGAAATTTTAGGAAATGCAGGTGGATACAGAGCCCTTTCCGATGAACATGATTGACTTCGAAGGCAAGAAAGTCCTGGTTCGGCCAAACATAGCCGATAAAGGCAAAGGCAAAGAGACAATCATCGGCAATGCTAAAGAGGCCGATGGGGATCGTAAAGTTTCTTGCAGGAAAGTGGTAGCCGAGAAGACTCCCGATGGAGGGGAGACCCAGAAGGTGACCATCACAGCCTTTAGCACTCGGGGGCAAGCGCAGACAGGGAGACAGATGCGAGAACCCGTGCTGCGCATCACGAACAGTCCGCCATCCAGACACGGATGGTCCGACGCTTCTTCGGACGGTCCGGGGAACTCCAGCGGACGGTCCGGCCATGCTCAGGACTCGCAACGGCCATGTACTTTCAAACCACGATGACTAGAGATAGGTACGTGGAAAACAAATACATTCAAGGCAGCTGGTCGGTTGGTCAAAGCCGGCCCAACTTTCGATCAATTATTGTCTAAATACGTAAAAAAGAAGGTCGGCCCCAGTGACCGGCCAGCGAAGTGACCCCGCTCACCCATTCATGAGCAACGTCAGGTAAGGCCGATTGGACCACCTCACCAATCGGAAGAAATAAAAGGTCATACTGTGCAACTGAGACCTAACATACCTGCATGGACACCTCCACCTTATCCGCCTATGCCATATCGATACACATATTTACCTCCACCATATGCCCAAACCAAATGTGGGGCATGCCACCATATTCATTTGGGATGCCACAGTACCCTGCTTGGGGGGCACCCTAAACATCTGTATTCGACAGGTTGGCACCTCCAATACAAGACCGATTGATCGCCGCTCAATCAGGTCACCAGGCACAGGCCCAACAAGAGTGCCGGAGTACTCGGCCTCAAAGGCCGACTAATCCGACAGGGGGCATGTACCTGCAGCAATCGAAAGGAAAACAAAGAAGGATGTCATCAAAATAGGTACTGCAAATGTTGTCATACAGGAAGGTAATAAAGGGCTGATGATTTTTGGTGAATCGGCCAACACAACCAAAAAAGAAGATACGGCTACCATCAAAACAGCCGATCCAAAATACTCCATGCCTCGATGGTGCCCAGCGGGATTGACACGGTCCCAAAAGCAAAAATTACAACGCTTAAGAGCAAAAGAAAACCAGGAAAAAGAGGCGGAAAAGATATTCAATGACACACATCCGCAGTACCCGCCACCGCAAAAGAAATGGAGACCAAAGGCTGTTGAAGAAAAACAAACGACCACAAAGATAGAAAATGAAACAACACTTGTACAACACCCTGCAGGCATGACAGATAGCCTGGCCAACAAGGCTGGACAATCTGCACCAGGCGCGGACCGTCCGCCCCCGGAGTCCGGACCGTCCGCCCCCGGAGTCCGGACCGTCCACACCACACCAGGAAGCCTCCAACGACACGCCAACATTAATGGAAGAGGATGACCTACTGGGAGAAGACCTGGTAGACTACGAGGCTTCTCCAGAGCACCCAGGTATGAATGTAAATGTTATTACATTTTCTACCGATTGTACTATTGTTGGCAATGATGAACCTGTTGTTGCCCAGTTTAATTTTGGTCCTAAAGAAGTCGCCTTTACTAAACCAAAGGAATCGGTAAACCATTTAAAGCCGCTCTTCGTGCGCGGTCACATCGATGGGATACCGATTGCTAAAATGTTAGTAGATGGAGGGGCGGCTGTAAACCTAATGCCTTATTCATTATACAGAAAATTAGGTAAACAAGATGACGAACTTGTCAAGACCAACATGACCCTCAGTGGTGTTGGGGATAGTTCGATTAAAGCCAGGGGAGTCACGTCCGTTGAATTAACCATCGGGACTAAGACCCTTGCTGCTGCATTCTTCGTCGCTGATGTAGAAGGAAATTATAGCCTAATCCTAGGTAGAGATTGGATTCATGCCAACCAATGTATACCTTCTACATTACATCAAATGTTAATACAATGGGTAGGCGATGATGTAGAACAGGTACATGCTGATGTATCGACCTGTATCGCTGTGGCCGATGCCCCTGTACTCTGGACTTACGAGACTGCTACATGTCTCACAAGAGTAGATTTTTCTGATTATCAGTTCATAAGTATAGATAAGAGAGGTTTCATTCCTGTAATGCTAGAGCCGATGGAGAATCGGCTAAATCATAAATAAAGTTTAAATGATGAGTACACACAAAGTTCATGAGTCTTTGGTCACGGACAATTCGGCTTCTAAAGCCGGATGGTCTGGTCTTTTACAAAACAGTTCGGACTTTAAGACCGAGCATCTACCGCAGCATAAAGACAGTATTACGGATGATCCGGTACCCGAGACCGGAGAATCCACCATCACATAAAGATCATCTGATTCCTCTGTGGGGGACATGACAGAGGAATTCAGAGATCTTGATAAACTAGGACAGGGGTTTACATCGGCTGATCCTTTAGAGGAGATTGACATAGGAGATGGTAAAACTCCAAGGCCAACTTTTGTAAACAAGACCCTGGAGACCGATCCTAGAAATGAAATGATCGGTCTATTGAAGGAATATTCAGATTGTTTTGCTTGGAATTACACTGAGATGCCTGGACTAAGCCGAGAGATCATCGAACATCGACTGCCTATTAAGTCCGGTTTTAGACCTTTCAAGCAGAAAGCTAGAACATTTCGTCCAGATCTTCTCCCACGAATCAAGGACGAAATCCACCGGCTGCTAGAAGCTAATTTTATTAGACCTTGCAGATACGCAGAGTGGGTCTCCAATATTGTGCCGGTGGAGAAGAAGGAGTCAGGTAAGCTTAGGGTATGCATTGATTTTCGTAATTTAAATAGAGCAACTCCTAAACATGAATATCCCATGCCCATAGCCGACACATTAATCAATAATGCATCAGGAAATAGAATTATTAGCTTTCTTGATGGTAATGCCGGATATAACCAGATTTTCATGGCCGAAGAGGATGCGTCTAAAACGGCCTTTATTTGTCCTGGCTTCATTGGTTTATTTGAATGGGTTGTCATGACATTTGGTCTTAAAAATGCTAGTGCTACTTATCAGAGGGCTATGAATCTGATCTTCCATGAGTTGTTAGGAGACACTGTGGAAGTCTACATTGATGATATCGTAGTCAAATCGGCTGAGTTTAGTTCTCATATAGCTGATTTGCGTAAAGCCTTTGATAAAATGCGTCGGTATGGTTTGAAAATGAACCCACGTAAATGTGTTTTTGGAGTGTCGGCTGGTAAGTTTTTAGGATTTGTCATCCATGAACATGGTATAGAAATAGACCCTGACCGAATCAAGTCTATTCGGAATGTGGGGCCTCCGACTTGTAAGGTCGAAGTGCAGAAGTTTCTCGGCAAGGTGAATTATTTACGAAGGTTTATTTCTAACCTAGCCGGGAAGATTGATGCCTTTACCCCTATCCTTCGGCTTAAGAATGATGCCGAATTCACTTGGGGGCAGAGCAGCAGAAAGCATTTGATCTCATTAAAAAAATACTTGTCTTCGGCTCCCGTGTTAAAAGCACCACAAGTAGGAGCACCATTCAGATTATACATTGCAGCTGAAGATAAGGTTATTGGGGCTGTTCTGACACAAGAAACTAAAGGAAAGGAGCATGTGGTGACATATCTAAGTCGGAGGTTGGTGGATACTGAAACAAGGTACACTTTTATTGAAAGGTTATGCTTATGCTTGTTTTATGTATGCACCAAGTGTAGATGTTATTTACTGTCTAGTCATTGCACTGTTTCTGGTCAAGCCGATGTGATCAAATACATGTTGCATAACCTAATCATGAGTGGTAGAATTGGTAAGTGGGCTTATGCACTTATAGAATATGACTTGGCCTATGAACCATTGAAATCTATGAAAGGCCAGGTCGTAGCGGATTTTATTGTAGAATATTGGATTAATGATATTCATAAACTAGACATGACATACCTTACTATTACTCCTTGGACTTTATATTTTGATGGATCGGTTTGCAATGAAGGGCAAGGCATTGGCATCGTACTTGTTTCACCAAGTGATGTCTCCTTCGACTTCTCTAGCCGATTAAAAACTTATTGCACTAATAATCAAGCCGAATACGAGGCCCTCTTATTCGGTTTGGAACTCTTAAATTGTATGGGAGTAAAACATGTGAAGGCATTTGGTGATTCTCAACTGGTCGTCCAACAGGTGTTAGAAGAGTATCAATATTTTGATGGTACTTTAAATAGTTACATTGAAAAATGTTGGAGCATAATTCATTCTTTTGACGAATTCAGTATTCAGCATATCTCTAGAGTTGAGAATCATAGAGCTAACAATTTGGCACAAGATGCATCAGGTTATCGGATAAAGCGAGGGAGATTTTACAACACTAAAAATCTGATAACCAGTGCAGGGCCAAATCACCAGGCCGCGGACCGTCCGCGTGAAGGCGCCGGACCGTCCGGGGTTACCAGGAACAGGAAGGTTCTCCTAATCGATTCGGCCGATAATGAAGCCGATGCAAGTGATTGGAGGATGCCCATAACAAATTATTTACGAAATCCCAATGTCAGGACAGATAAGAACATTCGGCGTACAGCTTTCAAGTATGTTTTGATGGGTGATGAACTCTACCGCCGAACAGTCAACGACATCCTGCTTAAGTGCTTGGGCCCAGATGATGCTATATTAGCCATGGCCGAAGTGCATGAAGGAATTTATGGTAACCATCAATCGGCTCCAAAGATGAAATGGTTGTTGCGAAGGTCTGGTTTTTATTGGTCTAACATGATAGCTGATTATTTCAAGTACTACAAGGGTTGCCAAGTGTGTCAAAAATTTGGCGACCTACAGTTGGTCCCTGCAGCCGAATTACATCCTATCATCAAGCCTTGGCCTTTTAGAGGATGGGGATTAGACTTTATTGGAGAAATTCATCCTTCATCATCAAAGGGGCATCGGTTCGTGTTAGTTGCCACTGACTACTTTACCAAATGGACTGAAGCCGTTGCTCTAAAGAACATGACACACAAGGAAGTAATTGAGTTCATAACTGAACATATCATTCATAGATTCGGCATTCCCCAGACCTTGACTACAGATCAAGGGACTTCTTTTATGTCAAAGGACGCACGTGAATTTGCTGAATTATATAGAATTAAGTTGCTTAATTCATCTCTATATTATGCTCAGGCCAATGGGCAGGCTGAGTCTAGTAATAGGACATTGATTAATTTGATAAAAAAGAAGATTTCTGATAATCCTAAACATTGGCATAAGATTTTGTCCGAAGCTTTATGGGCTCATAGAATATCTAAACATAGTGCTACTAAAATATCTCCTTTTGAGCTTATCTATGGGCAGGAAGCAGTGTTGCCTGTAGAAATAAGTTTGAATGCTGTCAGGTTCGCCAGACAAAATGATCTAACTGTCACTGATTATTATGATTCAATGATGGATAATATTGATGAGGTGACCGACAAGAGGGTGGTAGCTTTGGGAGCAATAGAAAAGGACAAGATTATGGTAGCCAGGGCCTACAACAAGAAGGTCAAAGCAAAATCATTTCAAGTAGGGGACCTGGTGTGGAAGACCATCCTGCCTCTAAGGAATAAAAACCGGAAGTTCGGGAAATGGTCGTCAAGCTGGGAGGGTCCTTATAAAGTAAAACAGGTGATGTCTGGTAACACTTATTTACTACAAACATTACAAGGCAAGGATTTACCTAAGGCTTTGAATGGGCGTTTCCTTAAACAGTACCATCCTAGTATGTGGCAAGATGCCTAAGAGAACCGATGTAATCACATCGAGTTAATTGCTTTTGGTTTGCTCAGCTCCACCAAAAGGAAGGGGGCATATGTTCGGCACCAAATTGAGGTGCGGACAGTCCGGCCCTGAGGCCGGACGGTCCGCGGTCCGGACGGGTCCACGCCTGTGGGTCGGACGGTCCGCGCGTGCACAAAGCAGTTTAGGGTTCCGAGTTTTGTGCTACGGTTGTTAGCTAGATTCGCGGGATTCACTCGGAAATTAGTTTGTAAAGGGTCCAGTCCCCCTCCTCTATAAATAGAGAGGTATACGGCTGATTTGAACAACGAATCGAACACACAATCAATACATTTACATTTTATCCTAGGAGTAGTTCTAGTCTAGTTTAGGTTTAGTCTTCCAATCCCCAAATCCTCCGCTTCTCTTCGACTCTACGTCGATTAGAGGAGTCTAGGTCGGTAAACCCGAGCCTAGACACCACCTAGGATCTCTACTCCCTGACGGGGTCCCTCCCGAGAGCGAGATCCAGGCGCCGCCGGCGATCCTTCGCCGCCCCTGCGCACGCGCGGACCGTCCGGCCCTAGGGCGCGGACCGTCCGACCATCATGTAGGGAACTCTAGCTCCTGCACTAGGTCACGGATCGTCCGGCCCTGTGCCGCGGACCGTCCGCGTCTGACCAGAGAGCACCGCCGCCTCGCGCCAGGTCGCGGACCGTCCGACCCTGTGCCGCGGACCGTCCGCGCCTGACCAGAGAGCACCGCCGCTGGTTCTTTTGAGTGATTGGCGCCTCCAAAAAGGTGTCAACACATTCGTTTTAGAGTATTTGATACATGTGTTTTATATATGTGTCTAGATTCATCACCATCCATTTGAATATAGACATAAAAACTAAGAGCTTAATCAACTATTATTTTAACACAGAGTGAGTAGTAAAGTAAAGGGTGAAAACCGTTACATCTTTAGTACTCCATCTATCCCAAAATAAAATTTGTTTTGGATTTTTAGTGGTTCATAGGTTTATGTGATATGTGTCTACATTTATCATCATCTAGTTGAATAGAGACTGAAAAGTTACGAGTTAAAACGAATACTATGAAGCATATTACTTCTTATCCCAAATTATTTTATAGTTTACTTTAGCTTTCAGATTTGTCAATGTCATTTTTTCTAGATTTAATCAAGTTTTAGTAAATTTTTAACATATACAAGTTCAATAAATGCATTATCAAGAAACCTCTATGAAAAATTTAATTAAACTAAATTGAGAGTGTACTTTTTTATAAATTCAGCTAAAATTAGAGAAATTAATTGTGAAGAAAGTTAAACTAGCTACAATTTGGCTGTTAACAAGAATGTATGATACGTGATTACCACCAAATAATAATTAAAAGGCCACACGTTTCACTGCTTAATTACGGACCTCTCGCACTATGTCATGAAAACATTCGCACAAAGTTAAAGATAATTGTAACGCATCACTAATGAATAATTAGGACATGTACAAACGACAACCTATTAATTAAGAGGTCTATAAGGGATAAATGACAAAAACGACTTTTTAAGACTTTCTATATATATTGTCTGCTAACTATATTTATGATCTAAAAGTTTAAGATTGTATTATGTAGTCTCCTAGTCTATTTCCAGTCTAATATATCTTGGCACAATATTCAAACCTACCATGTTATATAAAATTATATATGATACAATTATCTCAATGCATGATGTCGTAGATTGCCTCTTTATCCTCAACATATTATTATAGGGGTGTTTGGTTTCTAGAAACTAATTTTTAGTCACTCCATTTCATTCTATTTTATTCCATTTTAGTTTTCTTTCTATTCTTGGGTGTTCTTTATGAAGGCGAAGGTTGATACTTTTACTCATGCTTGAGATTTGATTCTTATGTTGCAAAATGAGTTTTCCAAGAATACCACGAGAGTAATTCACAGTGACAATGGCACATAATTAAAAAAATACTCATTTTGAGATCTTTTGTGCTTCTTTGGGACTCGAGCATCAGTTTTTCTCTCCATATGTGCCTCAGCAGAATGGCATTGTTGTACACAAGAATTGGACCCTTGTTGCGATGGCCAAGACGATGCTTGATGAGCATAGGACTCCTAGGCATTTTTTGGGCTACGATTTGGATGGCCACCCAAGGTTAGCCATTTCAGGGTGTTTGGTTGCAGGTGCTTTGTGCTAAAACAGGATAATTTGGATAAATTTGAGTCATGATCTCCTAGTGGTGTTTTTCTCTGTTATGCATTATACTCTCATGCTTATCGAGTTCTTAACCTTGAGACTAACCAGATCATGGAGACTTGTGAGGTGACCTTTGATTAGACTTCGCCTAGTCTATCCCCTATCTTTGAGCCTGAAGATCCAAATTAGATGGGTGAGACCATCTTTGTGGAGGAGGACCACGACAACACTGACTGTGGTGATTCTGAGTCGTCTCCACTGGCTCCCCTGGTTGAGCATGCGTCGACGACCTTGGATGATGGACCCAACATATCTACTTCCACTACTTGGGGTCCGCTAGAGCCTGAGGGTGCTACGCCTAGAGGAGTTCAGGCTGCTATTGAGGGGGAGGCCGAATTTTTTGCAATTTAGCCCTTAAACAGGATTAAAATCACGTTTAGACCTAAAAAAATTTTAATCTCAAATTTGAACCCTTAGCTCGGCGCCATAGGTAATGGCGCCGAGCTAACACAGCTCGGCGCCATAGCCTATGGCGCCGAGTGTTGACGTGGCCAGGGCTGCCGGCGCTGACGTGGTTACGGGCGTGGCACCTAGCTCGGCGCCACAGTTCTCTTGTAATAATTGGCTTCTGCTTCATCTGCAGCTTGGGAGAATAGCTCATCATCAGCCTCATCAGACTTCTTCTTGTAATAAGCCGCCTCTACCTCTTCGGCGGCCTGAGACATAAACTCATCACCTTCCTCTTGAGCATGTAATCCTGCCTCAGCTAGTGTGATGAGCTCACTCAACCTTGACGTGTCGTCCTCCTCTTCTTCATGTAATCCTGCCTCTGCGAGAGCGATAAGCTCACTCAATCTAGATGTGTCGTCCTCCTCCTCCATCAGCTCAACCGTCGCCATTTTATCCTGAACATATCTTGCATGCGCCTCATCGACCAAATAGTTTACGCCACATCCAATCTTTGCAAATATAATGAGCAAAATAGCCTATGGCGCCGAGTGTTGACATGGCCAGGGTTGCCGGCGCTGACGTGGTTACGGGCGTGGCACCTAGCTCGGCGCCACAGTTCTCTTGTAATAATTGGCTTCTGCTTCATCTGCAGCTTGGGAGAATAGCTCATCATCAGCCTCATCAGACTTCTTCTTGTAATAAGCCGCCTCTACCTCTTCGGCGGCCTGAGACATAAACTCATCATCTTCCTCTTGAGCATGTAATCCTGCCTCAGCTAGTGTGATGAGCTCACTCAACCTTGACGTGTCGTCCTCCTCTTCTTCATGTAATCCTGCCTCTGCGAGAGCGATAAGCTCACTCAATCTAGATGTGTCGTCCTCCTCCTCCATCAGCTCAACCGTCGCCATTTTATCCTGAACATATCTTGCATGCGCCTCATCGACCAAATAGTTTACGCCACATCCAATCTTTGCAAATATAATGAGCAAAATAAGTTAGCAAAGTAAAGATAAATAAATTGTACTAACATAATTATAGTATCATTTTTCTCACTCACTTCCCTTGAGGCGATCAGCAAGATTATCCAATATCTGTTTCTCGGCTTGAGCCGCTTCCCATTCCCTTGCATCCTGTGCTCTCTTCTCATCTGCCGCCTTCAACCTCCTATACTCTGCATGCTTCGGGCTATCATAAAAGGTAGATTTTGCTTTCCTACGCATGTCGCGTATGCGATCGTTAATGTATGAATCGACCAGCTGAGATCCACAAGCATCTTCTGTCTCATTAGTCTCTTGGACTCTATTGTGCGCATCACCTCTCCTTTGTCGTCGTAACTCTCCCAACTGCATTTCCTCGTCTCCTACAAAAAAATAGTAAGTACCGCTATAACATTACAGCTGGTGCAAAAAAAAATACCAACCTCATCGTAATCGACCATATGTCCACAAAAATATCCAACACCAAGCTCGGAAGGAACTAATCCATACTTAGCTTCAATACCACATTTGCAGAGTACTGGATCAAATTTCAACTCTTCTTCCGCCCACTGATTGTATCTCTTTTCCTTTACCTCTGGCTCTGGCCAATGGGACAAAGGACCATACAACCACTCTCTGAAACGACACTTACGTCACACGTATGGCTGCAGGAGAAAAAATTAGTATTTTATTGTAAAAAATAACTAGTTCATACATTTAGCGTATCGATGGGCTCACATAATCAATGTTCGGACAACAGAACCACTTCTCATAGTCTTCGTCGATGACAGCACGGTCTCCACAATCGCATCGAGACGGTGAGTCCATCCGTCTTTCTGTTGCTACCTCCTTCTCTGCATCCGTCATTGGTAGAGGATTCAGGGGAGGAGGTACCCAACGCTTAAAACGCTCATGACTAGTTCTTTCACTCAACCAATTAACGAAAAGAAGATATCGAGGGTCAAATTTATCAGGACCGTCGATCCACTGGAAAAAGAAACACCTCTGGTGCCCCTAAAACAATGGAACGAAGCACTATTACACATCTACAAAATAATGAATGCGAACAAAATTAAGTGACAAGTCATAATCAACGTACATCCAAACCGCCACAAAGGTAGTAGCAGCGAGCAGCCGTGTCTGGATGCTGGGATTGATGTACCCAAGCCAGTCTGCCACAGTCACAGTTAGGCACAGGAAGTTCAGGAGGAACAGGAGCATCCTTACTAGATACGTCCGGATATAACTCCCGAGGACGACCTCTCTTCTGCCACAACGCCTCTCGGTACATGTCTTTCATCTAATAAACGATTATAATTATCACTTGTACCTAATATGCTTTATAACAGGTTTACACAAACTATCAAATAAAATATACTCATCATATTAATCGAAATGATAATATAATAAGTTTACACAAACTATCAAACTATGAAACTATGAGCAACTATGAAACTAACAACCTAATATACAAAACAAATCAGTTGGGCACCATACCTTGGTCTACGAAGTAAACCACCTCGAATCTTTGAATCCAAATAAATTTGACGAAGTTTTGAAATGAGAGGAATTGTGCTGCTCTCGGCCAGCAGCGCGGCTGTTTTATAGGGCTCCGTAGCTCGGCGCCAAGATCTGTGGCGCCGAGCTACGAGGCCGCGTCGCCGCCACATCGATGTCAGGTCAGCCCTAAACGTAGGTGGCCGTTGTTGCCACGTCATACCTCGGCGCCATAGGCTGTGGCGCCGAGCTGTGTTACCTCGGCGCCACAGCCTATGGCGCCGAGCATCGGGTCCAAAGTTGCAAATAAAATTTCTGGGGGTCCAAACGTAAATATTTTTCAAAAGTAGGGCTGAAAAAGGAAAAATTCGGAGGGGGAGGCCACTTATTCGAGGGAGGCTTCGCGGCATGTCCAGCATGATCATCCTGCTCAACAGATGATTGGTGAGATTGATGAGCGAGTCACTCGCTCCAGGTACCAGTAGATGTCCCACTTTGCTCACTTAGCTTTTGTTGCTTTGAGCCTGAGATGTTGGACACGCTTTGTCTGATCCTAACTAGGTCAATGCTATGTATGAGGAGCTTGGAAATTTTGAGAGGAATCAGGTTTATGTTTTGGTGTCACCTCCTTCAAACTGCCATCCCATCGGTACAAAATGGGTTTTCAAAAACAAATAAAGTGAGGATGGGTTGGTAGTGAGAAACAAGAGAGGTTGGTTGCCCAAGGGTTTTGCTAGAAAGATAGTATTGATTATGAGGAAACCTTTTCCCTTATTGCCCATTTTGAAGCCATTAGAATCCTTCTTGCTTTTGCTGCTTTGAAGGGTTCTAAACCTTTTCAAATGGATGTCAAAAGTGCTTTTTTGAATGGGTATGTAGAGGAAGAGGTTTATGTGAGGCAGTCCCCTGATTTTGAGAGTTCTAAGTTTCCAAACCAAGTTTTTAAACTAAAAAAGCTTTGTTCTATCCGATTACAGTTAGACTACGGTAGATGCGAGTGGGAATGAACCTGTCGTAACTGGACCCTCCTCCTAGAGAAGGTTGTGGCCACACCTCTAATCATCCAAGTGGCAGTCATGGACCATGAATAATAGTGTATGCTTCTTTACATTTAAACTTGTTCTTTATGTTATGTATGGTGGACGATATGTAATGAACTGTACATTTATGGTATGGTGAACAGATAACATAACTTGTGATGTGATTATGATTTTGAATGGATATGTGAGCTATGATGAATTAGAAATGTGATGTATGTGAACTGTGATTGATCTATATGATGTATGAAATGGATATATATTATATGTGTGTGCCATTGTGTTTAAATTGGATGAGAAAATGATGTATTAGGGTACTGTGTAGCAACAGAACATACTAATTCTCAGCGGCCTTACCATAGCTGATGGGAGTTATATTACTGTAACAGAATAAATCTCGTTGGCTATGGTAAGATCGACAGAAGTTAAGTGCTGCCATGGCACAGTTCTGGTTAATGCCGACGAGAGTTATTGCCTGAGCACAGGAATTCCCTTCGGCCTCTGGTGCCCAACAAGAATTAACTAAACCTTGTCGGTGGCCGACGAGAATTATGCAATTCTCGATAAAAAAAATCCCTACGTTTAGTTATTCCCATCAGTTTTAGACTAATTCACGTCATTTTTTGGCATACATGGTTTTATCAAATTACTGTTGGGCATAGGTGAACAAGTTTAATGTTTCATCAACCAATGACCATGTTCACATTTTAGAAAATAGACTTAGCACATCAAATTGTGTCACATAAGAAAAGTGAACCTAAGCTTGACCAAGCACCATAAAAAAATTATGCCGCATAAGAAAAGTGAGCCTAAAACTTGATGAAGCACCATCATGTATTACACTGGACATATATCACTGGTGCGTTTGGTTGGAGAGTGTTGGAACTTGCTCTCGACAGCAAGGGGACCCAACACGAGTGAATGGTGATGGCAACAGGGCACTCGCGCGTGATGGCAAAAGCTCTGTTAATCTGGCCTCTCACGGGCACTGTGCGGGGGTATTTATAGGTATCCGAGTGCACGGCGCCTTGCGTTAAGGACGCATGTGCCCTTAGGTACCTAGTTTATCCCCAGAATATTCCCATAAAGCGGGGTTACAAGCTGTAATTACAAGTATGCCTTTACAAATTAGGCCCGTAACACAAACGCGGCCACGCAGGGCCCGTTACAATGGGCCAGATCTCATGTGGGCCTCAGAGCTGAACGAGGCCACGCCGCGGGGGGGCGTCGCCGCAGGCCTTCGTCTGGTGCCGAATGGAGCGAAGGGTGTCCCTGCCCGCTTTGTCTGTCAGGGCAGGGGCTAAGCGGTGGAGACTTTGGGCGAAGGGTGGTGTTTCTGCCTTCGCTCCAACATTTGCCCTCCGAGGGACCAGTTCGACAAAGTCACCTGGTGCCGAAGACGTCGCTAGATGGCGGAGACGCTGCCCTCGCTCGAAGTGGTTCCGCGGGGGTTTTTGATGTGACCGTTGATGGACATCGTACTGTTGGATTGCGGGTTTTCCGAAGCGTCGCGCCCTGTGGGATTGCGGGTTTCCCAAGGAGCCGCGCCCTGCCTATAAAAGGGGGCGGGGGTCGGCGCTGTTTGCACTTTGCCTTCCGCGCTCCGTGAAAACCCTAGCCGCCCGCCGTCTTTCTGCTCCTCTTCTTCTACTGCTCCCTTTGCTCGTCGGAGATCTGGCTCGAGTGAAGCAGACCGCCCGCCGCCGCCGACGGTACGTAGCAATGCCATCCTCTTCTTCTTCCGCCGACGCCACGCCGCCGGCCGCCGCCTCGTCTGAGGAGACGTTGAGTAGCGTGATGGTGGAGGAGCTGCGCGCCGGCGACTCTGTTGATTTTGGTGTGTCACGGATGACGTCGGCCCGCGTCGAAGATATGCAGCGCTTGGGCTACTTTGGCGGCGGAGTCGCTCGTGCTCCGGGGACGGAGGAAGTCCCCGAGCCGGAGGGTGAGTTGGTTGTTTTCGAGGCGTTCTTTGTCGCCGGTCTCCGCTTGCCTGCGCACCGGTTTGTTGGCGAAGTCCTGCGTAGATTCAACGTTCAAATTCATCAGCTGACACCAAACGTCGTGGTGGCGCTGGCGAAGTATGTCTGGGCGACGACTTCGTACGGCGGACAGCCGTCGGTTGAAGTTTTTGCGAAGAATTATTGCTTGCATTGGCAGAAGAGGGTGGTTGAGGGCGGAGTTGCCCAGTTCGGGTCGTGCACATTCACGCCGAAGACCGGCAAGACCACAATGCCAGTAGTGGAGTTGGTTCCGTGCGCCCGCAACAAGTGGGGCAATTGGAATGAATTTTGGTTTTACGTTGCTGAGGCTACTGTCGAAGGCCATGAAGGACTTCCCGTGTCTGAGATGTGCTCTCACTATTACTCTGCGTATCCGCCTTTTGAAGTGGCAGAAGAGGATGCAGACGAAGGGCCCTTCGGTGCGCTGCCGGCCAGAGCAGTGGTCGTGATTTAGTTGAAGAGTTCGTGGCGTACGGGGTCTGGCCCTTGGCGCACGGCTGGGCGCTGGGCGAAGTGTGCCCTCGCCAGATGCCTTTTCACGGAGGAAGGGTGGTGCGAAGTCCTGCCTTTGCACTGAATTTGCGAAACCGTGACCCGGCCGCCTTTGTGCGTGATGCGGAGGACTTGGCGGTGCGGCTCGTGGGGCGGTACGTGGCGAGGACGGAAGGCCAGCGCAGCTTTGATATTCGCGGGTCAAATGAACGTTTGAACAGGGTCTTCGAATTAAATCAGTTGCCGTACGACGGCTACCCTGGTCAAGACGAAGCGGACCGCCGTGGGAAGAAGCCGGCGGTGGAGACTGGAGGCGACCCTGCGCTGGCGGCCGCCCCCCCCCTCAAAAAAGAGAAAATTAGGTACTGCGATGGGAGGAATTGGGGTGTCTGATAGTTTTGCTAGAGAGTTAATGAGGACGTGTGCGGCCCCGGGGGAGAGGATGTCTTCGCCCGAGCTCCGGGAGTCTTCGGCTCGGATGCTGAGGGTTACCGGGGGCTGCTGGCCTAGAAATGTTCATGTCCCCTGCGCGGCTGAGGAAGACTGTTTTACGTCTCGTATGGCTCGTCAGTGGAGAGTTTTTCCTTACGGGCGAAATATCGGTGCTGTTGTGTGGGCAGTGATGGACAAGGATCGTCAAGGGGCGGCGCAAAAACGCCAGGCGACCGTCAGGATTCACGAAGCCCGGCCGAAAAGGCAGCGGGGAGCGGCGAAGGCGGGCGCCTCTGCACCTAGCAAGGCGCCGGAGACAACGGCGGGCGCCGGGGTCTCCAAACTGACGAAGGTGGTGCCGCCGGCCAGCGGAGTGGCGGAGGCTGCGAAGGCGGCCAGAACATTGCCGCCGCCGGGCAAGCGCGTTGCCGACTTCGGCACCGATATCAGTGTGGACGATTATCTTGGGGGTAAGTCACCCGGTCGCCCTTTTTTTTTACACTCGTTGATGCGTTGCAGGGTCGGACGAAGGCCGGCTTGCTATGGTTGCGCCTGTCGCGGCAATTGCGACGGCTGCGCTGTCGTCGAAGGCGAAGGACGGGACCCTTGGCGCCGGAGGCGAGGTGTCGGCCCTCGCGTTGGTCAGGGACGAGGCTGGCGCGGCGACCCGCCGGCTGAAAGGAGTGACGGAGGCGCTGAGTCAGGCGACGGAGGCACTGAGTCAGGTCCGCCGAGCTTTTTTTTTTTTTACGGCCATGGCCTTACGTGTGCTCTGCAGGTGGCTGACTTCACCAGCCGTACTGCGTCGGGGGCACTTACGGCAGCTTTGTCTGCCGAAGTCGAGAGACTTCGGACGCAACATGCTGACGCTGTCCGTGAGAAGTCGGCCTCCGACAGCAAGTGTCGTAAATTGGCGGACAAGGTGGCCGCCCTGGAGAAGGAAAAGGCTGACCTCCGGCGCCAGCTGGCGGGGGAGAGGAAGGAGGCCAACGAGGCCATCGCCAAGGAGCAGGCCGCGCAGGCGGAGGCTAGGCTGGCACGGGCGGAAGCCAATCTTGCCAAGGATCTCGCCGAAGACCTGCGGGGGCGGCTCACCGCTCTGGAGAGCCGCGCGAAGGGGGCCGAAGCCGCGGCGCGAACGGAGGCCGAACGGACGCGCACACAGCTTATGGCCACATATCGCGAGCTGGGTGCGCGGACCGGTGACTTCGTGGTGCCGGAGCGAGAGGCCGGGCTTCGCTGTTTGGAATGGGTGCAAGAGGAGCTACAGGAGCTCCCCACTGTCCTGGGGGGATTAATGTCGTTCGCCTCCCTGGTCACCTGCGAGGGGGCGATGAACGCACTCTCTCGCGAAGGGTGCCGGCACTATGAGGCCTTCGACCAGGCAGATGAAGACTTTGGGCGAGATATCTATAAGGTCGAAGACCCCGTGGTGAAGGAGTCCGCCGGTGCCCTCTATGACCGGATGTGGGGTCTGTATGGTGGTGATGTGGTCAGGGAGCGGGCCGAGGCTGCGAGAGCTCAGGTAACGTTGTCGTTTGCTCGGCGTTTGCTGGATGTGGTCTGTGCGTGTGTTTGCTGATTTTTTGTATGTTTTGTTTTAGGTGGAGCGAGGCGAACGGGTGGACGACTTCGGAGCACTGAACAGCGCCCTGCCAGACCCGGAGCCGACCCCGGATACCGCGGAAGACGCACCAGGCGCCCCCCCACCTGCTGCGACGGTTGAAGGCCTGCCCCTGAAGGTGGCCGAAGGCGCTCCTGATGCCCTCGCAGCAGCTGCGCCGACCGTCAAAGATCCGGCGGCGGAGGCGGTGGAAACAATGGCGGAAGTGGCGGCGGAGGCAACGGCGGAGGCACCCGCGGCGTCAGGGCCCTCGCAGGTGGCGTAGTGGTTGTTTAGGGTTAGGGAATTTTGGATGTTGTACTGAATTTTGGTTGCTGCGCAGGTTCAAGATTTTGGGCCTGCGCACGCAACCACTGCTACTGAGTTTTTGGCGGCTTCGACCGCGGAAGGTGGTAATGAATATAGTGGGTCTGCATCTGAGTTTTTTGACTTTGCTGACTCCGGTAGCTCGGTTGAGTGGACTGAGGAGTCGTCGGAGGAGAATTTGGATTATTTTGCGGCCTTGGACGTGGCTGCGGCGGAGGCTTCGCCACACGCCGCGGACGCGTCGGACGTGCCAGGCCCTAGCGCCGGGCGCCGTCGACGAAGGGCGGTTGCAAAACGTAGGGTTAGCGCGGAGGAGCGGGCTCTGCTTCGTGTGAGTGGGGCTGGTCGGCAGGAACTGTTGTCTCTGCCGACCGCCGAGAGTGTAGGTGAAGGGGAACTGCGAAGGCTTTTTGCGGGTGAGGAGCTCAGGATAATGTTATTTAATTATAGGGAGATGGGAATTATTCCTAAGGTTGAGCCGATGTAGAGTGTGGTGCCCTCGCTTGTGTATGTAGAGCCTTGTATGGTGGAATTGTGTGCCCTCGCGTGCATGTGTGTGTGCGAAGGCGTTTTGTACTCACTGATTTGTTTGGCTGCGCTGTGCTTGCTTGATTATAATTGGTCTTGGCGTGAATGGTTTGATGTTGTCGTTTCAGCCGTTGTTGTGCTAGTCCAGGTGTACCCTTAAGTGTCTTCTGCACAGATAGTCTTCGGTTTAAACCGGATGTACCCTTAGGCGACTTCTGCGCGGATAGTCTTCGCGATAGACTTAGATTTTTTCCGCACTTGTTGTGCTAATCCGGCTGCACCCTTGGGCGACTTCTGCGCGGATAGTCTTCGCGATAGACTTAGATTTTTTCCGCACTTGTTGTGCTAATCCGGCTGCACCCTTAGGCGACTTCTGCGCGGATAGTCTTCGCGATAGACTTAGATTTTTTCCGCACTTGTTGTGCTAATCCGGCTGCACCCTTAGGCGACTTCTGCGCGGATAGTCTTCGCGATAGACTTAGATTTTTTCCGCACTTGTTGTGCTAATCCGGCTGCACCCTTGGGCGACTTCTGCGCGGATAGTCTTCGCGACAGACTTAGATTTTTTCCGCACTTGTTGTGCTTAATCCGGCTGCACCCGTAGGCGACTTCTGCGCGGATAGTCTTCGCGATAGACTTAGATTTTTTCCGCACTTGTTGTGCTAATCCGGCTGCACCCTTGGGCGACTTCTGCGCGGATAGTCTTCGCGATAGACTTAGATTTTTTCCGCACTTGTTGTGCTTAATCCGGCTGCACCCGTAGGCGACTTCTGCGCGGATTTGTCGCACGCGAGGGTAGCTAGCGCTTAGCCTCGCGGTGACCTCGTGGTGGTCGAATGTCGAAGACCGTCATCGCGGTCTTTTTTGACGCATGTCTTTTTGCGGGGGATTTTTTACGCATATATTACATGGCTCCGCCTCGTTAAAAACCTCACCCCCCGGGAGGAAAAGAGTGCGGGCCGGTGCAAGATTGTTTTTGCGAATTACAAGGGCGAAGACAGCCCTGAGGAATCAAACAAAAAATTTGCGGAGGTTGTCAATGTTCCAAGAATGCTCCAGGTCCTCGCCGGTTGGTGTTGTGAGCCTGTAAGCGCTGGGGGAAGCTTTTGTCTTGACGATGAAAGGGCCCTCCCACCTGGGCTCCAGCTTGCCCTTGGACTCCGTCCAAGCTGTCCGAATGAGTACGAGGTCCCCCTCGATGAACTCCCTCGGGGTGACTGAATGGTCGCGCCATGCTTTGGTCTGGGCTTGATACTTGTTCAGGGCCTGTAGGGCGAAGACACGGTCTCCGTCGATGAGATCCTTTGAAGTTGGCTCGTCCACATCTGGGACGGCTGACGGGACTGTTCGCGGGGACCCGTGCTTTATTTCCTGCGGGGTCATGGCCTCCGATCCGTATAAAAGACGGAAGGGAGTAAACCCGGTCGCCCTGCACTCAGTCGTGTTTAGTGCCCAGACTGCCTCAGGTAAGAAATCGCTCCATCTTCCCTTTTTTCATCGAGGAGCATTTTTTTGATAGCTGTGAAGATTTTCCCGTTGGCGCGCTCCACAACCCCGTTGGACTGCGGATGATAGACTGAGGCGAAGGCAAGCTTGGTGCCAATGGAGAAACAAAAATCCTTGAAGTCTTGGTTATCAAACTGCTTGCCGTTGTCGACCGTTAATTCGGACGGTACTCCGAAGCGGCAAACGATGTTCTGCCAGAAGAATTTTTGGGCAGTCTTTGATGTTATTGTGGAGACAGCCCGTGCCTCGATCCATTTGGTGAAGTACTCGACCGCGACGAAGGCGAACTTAAGGTTCCCCTGAGCGGTGGGCAGGGGTCCAACAATGTCGAGACCCCAGCGCTGGAGAGGCCATGTGTGGGCGATCAGCTTTGTATACTGCGAAGGGCCGCCTGGCCGAGGAGAGAACTTCTGGCAGGCTTCGCAGGACCGAGTGACCCGATTCGCGGCGCAAATCATTGCGGGCCAGTAAAAACCCTGGCGGATCACCTTAGCAGCTAGGGCCCTTGGCCCCGCGTGCGAGCCGCACGTGCCACTGTGGACTTCACGTAGGACCTGCGTGCCTTCGGCCTCGGTGACGCACTTAAGCATTGGTTGGCTGACCCCTTTTTTGTAGAGTTGGCCTTCAATCAGAGCGAAGTCCCGGCTTCGATGTCTGAGGCGCTTGGCCTCACTGATGTCGGCTGGGTGATAATACCCCTGCAGGAACAGGGTAATGGGTGCTTGCCAGTCTTCGGTCATGATGAGGTTGACTGTACGGTGGCCCTCGCTGTCATTGGTTATTTGGAGCCCTTCGGGGCTCCGGACTACTGGCGTGCCGATGACGTGGAAGAACACGTCGGAGGGCAGAGTTTCGCCCCTGGCCGCGGCCTTGGCCAATGCGTCGGCCTCCTCATTCTTGGCCCGGTCCACATGCTGCACGGTGAACCCCTTGAACTGCCTCTCGAGACTTCGGATGGCCGCGAGGTACTACATGAGTGCGGGGTCCTTGGCTGCATAGTCTTTCTCGACCTGGCCGGCAACTATCTTGGAGTCTGTTTTGATGATGCAAGTGGTGACTCCGAGGGCCCTCAGCTTGCGGAGGCCGAGGATGACTGCTTCGTATTCTGCTATATTATTTGTGCATCTGTCGGATTCCAGATTGAAGCTGAGTCGTGCTGCATATCTGTGCTTGACCCCGACTGGTGAGGTTATGATTGCAGCGACGCCTGCCCCCGCATGGCACCATGCGCCGTCGCAATGGATCGTCCAGACCTTCTCTGTGGTCGGGTCCGGCTGTGTTACTGGCCCGGTCCAGTCGACGACGAAGTCTGCCAGGACTTGCGATTTGATGGCTGTCCTGGGCTCGAAGCTGATGTGGTAGCCGGAGAGTTCGGCTGCCCACTTGGCGATCCTCACCGATGCCTCCGGGTTTCTAAACAGTTCGCCGAGCCCCCTGTCTGAGGTGACGCGGACCTTGAATGCTTCAAAGTAATGGCGCAGCTTGCGCGAGGACATAACGACTGCGTAGGCGATCTTCTCCAGCTCTGTCATGTTGCATTTGGACGGTGTCAGGACCTCGGAGACGTAATAAACAGGGCACTGTCTGACAGCGCCTTCGACTGTCTGCTCCTGCACTAGTGCCGCGCTGACCGCGTGCGGCGAAGCCGCAACATAGAGCAATAAGGGGAGCGAGGAGTCGGGGCTCGTGAGGGTGGCCAGCTCCGTTAAGTACTGTTTTAATGAGGCGAAGGCCGCTGCTTGCTCCGGCCCCCAGGCGAAGTCTTTTGCGCCGCGGAGAGTTTTGAGGAAAGGAAGACTTCGCTCGGCCGACCTGGAAATGAATCTGTTGAGAGCGGCCAATCTGCCTGTCAGACGCTGGACATCCCTGGTGGACTGCGGAGGCGACATGTCGATGATGGCCTGGATCTTGGTTGGGTTGGCCTCGATGCCGCGGTGCGACACCAGGTAGCCCAATATCTTGCCCTGGCGAACACCAAAAACGCACTTTTCCGGGTTTAAGCGGAGTCGTGCGTCTCGCATGTTTGCGAATGTCTCGGCCAGGTCGGCGAGGTGGTCCTCCTTATTCTTGCTGGCGACGACGATGTCGTCCACATATGTAAATATATTTCTGCCGATCTGCCCCTCGAGTACTGTTTTGGTGAGTCTGGAGAAGGTGGACCCGGCGTTCTTGAGACCCTCCGGCATTCTGATGAAGCAATAAGTGCCGAAGGGTGTTATAAAGCTGGTGCTAGCCTTGTCTTCCGCCTTCATGTATATCTGGTGATAGCCGGAGAAGCAGTCGAGGAGAGACATGACCTCGCATCCGGCCGCGCTATCGACTATTTTGTCGATCCGTGGCAACGGGAAATTGTCTTTTGGGCAGGCCTTATTGAGACTGGTGAAGTCTATGCACATTCGCCATTTCCCGCTTTTTTTCTGCACCATTACAACATTGGAGAGCCATGTGGGGTAAGCCACTGGCTCAATGAATTTAGCCTCTAGGAGGCGGTGCACCTCCGCCTTGGCGGCCTCTGTCTTTTCATCGGACATTTTGCGAAGCTTTTGCTTTCTTGGTCGCACCGAGGGGTCGATTCCCAGACTGTGCTCGATTATGGATCGGCTGACTCCGACCAGGTCGAGGGCGGACCAGGCGAAGACATCTTTATTCTTGGCCAGGCAGCAGAGGAGCTTCTCTTCTTCATGCGAAGTAAGGTCTTCGCTGATAGTGACTGTCTGCTTGGGCGTGGCCTGATCGAGGGGGACAGTCTTGGTCCCATCCTGACTCTGCAACTGAGCCTTGTCGTGCTGCTTGTCAGTTGGGCTGGCGGGCGCAGGGACCTTGCACTGTGTCGTGAGACAGTGCACGTTCCTCTGACCAGGCACGAAGTCCCGCTCTATGTTGCGCGCTGCTTGCTGGTTACCGCGGACTGTAATTACGCCTAGCGGGCCTGGTATCTTCATGCACAAATACAGTCCGTGGATGGCAGCTTCAAACTTATTGATGGAGCCCCGACCCATGATGGCGTTGTATGGATATACCATATCCACAATGTCAAAAGTCACTTGCTCACTTCGGGCATTGGGTGCTACACCGAAGGAGAGGGGCAACTCTATTTTGCCGACGGGGAAGGTGCCTTTGCCGCCGAAGCCATACAACGGGTTGTCCGAAGGCTTAAGCAGGCTGTGGCTGATGCCCATGCGATCGAAGGCGTGGAGGAAGATGATGTCCGCCTGGCTGCCGTTGTCAACGAGGACCTTATGTAGGTCCCAGCCTGCCACGCTGCAATTGATAACCATGGCATCGCAGTGGGGGGCGCTGCGTAAGTCGACGTCCCGTGCGTCGAAGGTGAGCGGTATGTGGGACCACTTTGTCTGCACAACTGGGCCCGTGACGGCGACATGGTTTATGCTGCGGTAGTGGTCCCGCTTCTGCCGCTTGGTGTCGAAGTCGGTGCTGGACCCCCCAGTTATCATATGAATGACTCCGCGATAAGGTTGATCGGCGAAGTCTTCCTGCTTTGGGGCATGGGGGATGTTTTGTTGTTGCTGGTGTGGTGGTGGAGGCGGAGGATGCACGATCCCCACGGTGGGCGCCAAATGTTGGAACTTGCTCTCGACAGCAAGGGGACCCAACACGAGTGAATGGTGATGGCAACAGGGCACTCGCGCGTGATGGCAAAAGCTCTGTTAATCTGGCCTCTCACGGGCACTGTGCGGGGGTATTTATAGGTATCCGAGTGCACGGCGCCTTGCGTTAAGGACGCATGTGCCCTTAGGTACCTAGTTTATCCCCAGAATATTCCCATAAAGCGGGGTTACAAGCTGTAATTACAAGTATGCCTTTACAAATTAGGCCCGTAACACAAACGCGGCCACGCAGGGTCCGTTACAATGGGACAGATCTCATGTGGGCCTCAGAGCTGAACGAGGCCGCGCCGCGGGGGGGCGTCGCCGCAGGCCTTCGTCTGGTGCCGAATGGAGCGAAGGGTGTCCCTGCCCGCTTTGTCTGTCAGGGCAGGGGCTAAGCGGTGGAGACTTCGGGCGAAGGGTGGCGTTTCTGCCTTCGCTCCAACAGAGAGTCAACTAGAATAGAGCGGTTCCATTCCAGTTTTTGAGGATGGAGCCATTCTATTATCTGTTTGTCAAGTAGAAAAAGTCGCTATATTTTTTGTTTGGTTGAATAGAAAAATAGAGCGAAACTGCTCCGTTCTTTATTTGGTTGGAGATTCATATAAGTGTAGAGGCGAAGAGAGATGGGAGCACTCACATCTGATCGTTTTGGTTTTGGTGGAGCGAAAGCATTCTAGCTATTTATGGTAAATTCTCATATAAAAACTCTAGGAGCCGATTCGCTCTTTTTTTGTTGGAAACCAAACATCTAGAAAATATGAATGAAGCCGCTCCATTCTACTTAAATTATTAACCAAACATCTAGTAAATAAGAATAGAGCCGCTGCATTCTACTTGAATCGTCAACCAAACACGCCCGTAATCTCATTATTCCACGTTCTACAACTCACTTGAGCTATTAAAAAATCACAGCTCAACTAAAAACACTTTAAAACTCATACACGATTCAAATGCTGAATGCGACGCGTCTTGAGGCTTCTGATTCACATATCTTGAGGCTTGTAATGTGCCTCAACCTTGAACGACAATGCCCACCGGGTCGGGCAAGGACAGATGTCATGCGATCCTCTGGCCGCGGCAGCCGTGGCGAACATTCCCGTTCGAACGGCGGCCGACCGGCCGCTCCAGCCTCCATGATCCATGGAGCCCTCTGGAAACTCTACCGCGTAGCAGCATGGAGACAAAAATCAAGATGCATGGAGCATGGTGCAGATGCGAGTAGCTGGCTGAGCATGGTGCAAACTGCCAAGCTACAAAATGCTCGCTCTCGTCGCGCAGCGCCTGACGAGTGACGCTGGAATTTGGTAGCGTTTCGCGGTCCTCCACTGACGGACAGGAATTTCTGTCGATTTTCGCTAATTTTGATCCTGCCAATGCCCTCCTGATTTCGCTGAAAATATTGATAAAAATAGTCACGGAAACTATGCTGGTTTGTGGATTGAGAGCATATCCTGTAGGCAAAGGACGCCGATGCTCCCATAAGCAAAATGCATCCAAGCCATCCGTTCTGTATCCAACGGTGTTAATATATATGACATTTTTGCAAATAAGTCCTCCCACGCTTCCCACGTTAGTGCTGTTCATTAAAAAAAACGTGGTACACCGTTGGATATTGGATGGATGGACTGGATGTATTTTACGCATGGGAGCACCGGCGTCCTTTGCCTACAGGATATGTTCTCTTCTGGATTTTGGTTCTACCGATCCCCTTGGATATTTATTGCGCCAACCTGACATAACATCTACTCCCTCACTCGGTCCCTAAAATATTAAATGATAATAAATATCGACATCTATGTAAATTATATTTATATATTATTTAATGAATGTATAAAACGAATTATATTTTGGAACGGACGATGGAATATTAGACGTTCTATGGAGAATTTACAGTGTCCAGTTTGAGGCCGCCATTTTATTCGTTTCCGTTCGAGATTGCGGTCCTTTCGGAGAGAATAACTCGTGCATTCTGCAAACGCATGTGTGGGTGTGAGGGCTGGGATGGGGAATGGGGAGTGAAATTAAACGGGCGTGCAAATCTAGTATCTTCACCGACCGTAGGGATGTCCGGATGTGCTAGCTTCATCTTACGTACGTAGTACTAGAAGATACACACAGTACTGGTATAATGATATAATAGAAACAATCTCCACGAGGATGACGTGGATCCACGTGTCTTGCTAGTGAAGCGTGCGTGGCGCTGCATCTATAAAATCCGTGGAACGGCCAGCTCCTCCTCGGCGCACCGCCAGAACAGGCAACGCACTACTCGTATCTTTAAGCTTGCTGTGTTGCAAGCAACCCTAAGAAAAAGCAGTCTGCACTCGGTCGGTCGGTCGCTCTGTTCAGCTAGCTGCATGCTCGGCCACCATATCTCCTCCAGTACGTTCGTCGTTGTCCACGCCGCTATCTGGTCTGCGGTAAGCAGCAGCTAGAGGGCGGTGTAGGCTACACAGAAGATCATCGAGGATGCTGGTGAAGAAGAACAACAGCACGGCGATGGCGGCGGGCGTGCTGCCGCTGGCGTCGCTGAACCACATCAGCATCGTGTGCCGGTCGGTGGAGGCGTCGCTGCGCTTCTACGCGGACGTGCTGGGCTTCGTGCCCATCCGCCGCCCCGGCTCTTTCGACTTCGACGGCGCCTGGTGCGTGTGCGTGGGCGTTTGATCAATAGAGTCTACCTGCCCCTTCCTTCCATCTTCCTTCTCTCATATACAACACAATCTAGCAGGCTGTTCAACTACGGGATCGGCGTCCACCTGCTGCAGTCGGAGGACCCCGGCAGCCTCCCGGAGAATAAGGGCGAGATCAACCCCAAGGACAACCACATCTCCTTCCAGGTCAGACACCCTCGCCGCTCTCTCCCTCTCATCATCAGACGCACCAACAACTCAACATCACTCACACACTCCGGTGACGGCGATGGCGCCAATAACAATAACAATAACGATAATATGATAGATCAAATCGCAAACATTAATCACTTTTATTTGCTCTTATGACACGTTTCTAATTAACTATGTCACACACGTATGGAAGCCACAAAATCGGAGTAGATTGAATCGGAGAGAATTGGAGGGACTAAAATTTTCATCTTATTTAAAAATTTTAGCAATAAGATAGAAATTTTAGTCTCTCTAATATCTCGGGTTTTGTGGCCGAGCTAGCTAGCTATCCCCCCGCTCCCCGCCGCTCATTGTTTGGCTGCATATGGGCGGGCGGGCGGGCCAAGGTTGGTTGCTTTCACCCAAGCCACAAGCTGCATCTCCCACTAGGACAGCTAGCGTGCGTATGTATATCGGGTAAATGATTAATATATGATCCTACTAGCGATCGATTTCAGGTTCAGTTGATTGAGTTGTTTCTTTTTTTATTTCTTCCTTTCGCCCCGCCCGTTCTGCCAACCTGGTCTTATTATTGTCCGCTGTCTAAAAATATACTCAAGCTGCCTCCACGGAGTCTGAAAATGTACTCCTCAACTAATTAACCGCGTCTGTGTATGTATGAAATCGTAGCAGTAGAGTTCCGGAATTATACAGACCAATTAGTATAATCGATGTACTACTGATATATAGTATACTGTATAATATCAATTTTAATTTGGTTGGGCGCCAACTCCAGATTATTCTTTTTTTTTTGGTTAGAGATTGATGATCGGACTACCTTTTTACAAGTACTGTCCACAGAGCTACCCTTCACATGCATGCATGCGTGCGTGCGTGCACGTCCTTCCTCGCTCTAGGGGTAGGCAGACAGACCAATGCAAGCTGTTAATTAGGCCATGTTGTTGTTGTCTTGTTGATCCCGGCCGGACCACGTGCAAGGGTGCATATATGGCTGCTTCTCGTCGTCTCCTTCTCGCAAAGCATATGCATGCACGTACGGAGTCGGAGACACATCAGTTTAGGCCGGACGGTTTGGACGACCGTTTGGTTCTTAATTAGCTACAGGTTCCTAACATTAGTTCTTCGATAGCGCGAGTGTGTGTGATTTTCTTAGAGGGTGCATTTCAATTTATTGTTCGAGTAAATTAAACAGATTTTTAATAGCGACGACTAGCGACCTAATTAGCGCTGCTTAACAGCCGCTGTCATGGTGCTTTGGCAAGTATATACATACATAGATCACCTCCTGCTAGCTAGCTACCAATCGAGAAAGAGACAATTGCCTGTACTAGGATCCAAAAAAAAAAAAATAACGTATATATAACCGTACCGCATGCAATTTTAGTACCACGGACCGATGGGAGAAAAAGAGCAAGGGACACGTCATTTTCGACCTGGCCATCACGGCTGGCTTAGTTTGGATGTGTCGGATTAGTATTATATAAACCGGTGGTGTTTATCACGTTGTTGCGTCCCGGCAGGTAGACGGCAACAAGATATTTTATAATTTTCAGCTCCATCATCGGACGACACACAAGGAGCTATAGCTTCTGGTGATGTGTCGTCGTCGCTCGCAATAATCATTATCATCTAGCTATAGCAGCAGCTCTGCGTTCTAGCTTGTCGGTAAAAGATCGGTTCCATGGTCTGGTGGACAATGATAAGGATTCGTACCTTGCTTGCTCTTGCTATAGGGCCGGGGCGGAGTAAAAAATTTCTTTACTGGACAGTAAAGTTCTGGCGCTAATATAATTGCGACGACATCCTCTGTTAGTTCATATATGGTGATTATATTTGCAGTGCGAGAGCATGGTGGCGGTGGAGCGGAGGCTCAAGGAGATGGGCATCCCGTACGTGCAGCGCTGCGTGGAGGAGGGCGGCATCAACGTGGACCAGATCTTCTTCCACGACCCGGACGCCTTCATGATCGAGGTCTGCAACTGCGACAACCTCCCCGTCGTCCCGCTCGCCGCCGACCAGCGCGCGCCTGCCGTCCTCGGGGCCTGCAAGCGGGCCGCGGCGGTCGGCGTCAAGCAGCAGCAGCAGCAAAGCAGCAGCGGCGCCGTGCCTGCTTCTTCCGCCCCGGCGGCGGCCGCGCAGCGCGTGCCGTCGGCGGCGCAGGCGCCCATCGTCCGCGTCGCCGAGGAGTCGTCGTCGCACATTTCGTGCGCGTGATTCTTCATGCCAAATGGCCAGGATATATGGTCAGTGTCGTGCCGGCCTGCCGGATGCCGTCACCGCCACGGTGAACGCGCGCACTGCATGTCTGCGTCGAGCCGTGACGAAGCAGGCACGATGCGTCGAGTCACGGCAAAAAGCGTCTAGCGCGTCGTCTCTGTATATGCGAGTGCGTCGTGTAGCTCCATGTGCAAGCAAACTACTGCCCTTTTGTAGTAAAGAATAAAACCATGTCAAGAGACTAGTGCGTGCATCCTTGGATATCTCGACGATCTCCGACCCGTCTCCATCGATCCACCATGTCTTCACATTACGCATATTTTACCCCCACAAAATACGCACGATTTTTTTAGGAAGAACAGAGACGCACTCGAGTGTGGACCGATGGCGTGCAATGTGTTAGGAAATCACGGCGTTATTTTTACGGAGTATTTGTAAAGTCTACGAAGTGATTTCTATCGAATCATCTAAGAAGTGATCAATATAGAGAATCCATCTAAGAAGTGATCAATAGAGAGCACTGAAAGGGAAATGTGCACTTGAGCCATTTCTAAGTATTTTGGTGATCAAGTGCTAACACAAATGGTTTGAGTGTGAAACTATGCCAAATGGTGGAAGAAGTGCAAAGTCAACACAAAGGTATGATTCTAGACTTAGTACATTGGTTTTTGTGTACTAACATATTTGTCTAAGTGCTAGAATCAGAGAAAATACAATTGGAAAAGACTTGGCTCGAGCAGCCAAGACTCTGCTCAGTCTGGGTGCACCGGACAGTGTCCGGTACGCCAGGCTGGCGTCTGATCAACTGGCTGCTCTCGGGTCTCGACGGCGGCGTACGGCTATAAATCACCGGACTGTCGGGTAGTGCACCAGACTGTCCGGTGAGCCAACGGTCGGGCGCGCCAACTGTCGGCCGCGCAATCCAGCGCGTGACGCGTGGCCGAGCCAACAGTCAGATGGGAGCACCGGACTGTCCGGTGTGCACCGGACAGTGTTCGGTGCGCCAACGGCTACAAGTATTCAACGGTCGGCTGCGCCAGAATAGGAAAGAAATCCGCACCGGACAGTGTCCGGTGGTGCACCGGACTGTCCGGTGCGCCAGTCGACAGAAGACAAGAATTGTCTTCCTGGATTGCTCTCAACGGCTCCTAGCTGCCTTGGGGCTATAAAAGGGACCCCTAGGCGCATGGAGGAGTACACCAAGCATACTTTGAGCATTCTTGATCATTCACACTCCGTCTTTGCGCACTCGTTTGACATTCTTAGTGATTTGAGCTCCGTTCTAGTGAGAACCTTGTGATATTCATTTGAGCTCGAGTCTTGGCCGTGTGTGTGCGTATTGCTGTGGATTTGTGTGTGTTGCCTTCCTCCCTTACTCTAGTGCTTTTACTTTGATTCTTATTGTAAGGGCGAGAGACTCCAAGTTGTGGAGATTCCTCGCAAACGAGAAAGAGTAAAGAAAAGAAGAATACCGTAGTATTCAAGTTGATCATTGGAGTAGGCAAGTGTTGTACTTGGCCGAACCACGGGATAATTCCTCGTGTCTCTTGTGCTTGTTTCCACTGTGTCTATTGTGCTTCACAAGAGCTCTCTTAGCCGCTTGATTTTATTGTGCTAACTCATAACCAAGTTTTGTGGCTTTAAGTTTCAAGTTTTTACAGGATCACCTATTCACCCCCCCCCCTCTAGGTGCTCTCAATTGGTATCAGAGCCGTTCTCTTCAAGAAAGGGACTAATCGCCCGAAGGGATGGATCCTAAAGGAAAGGGGATGGTGATCAACGACAAGGAGAAGGAGTCCTTCATCAATGAGCCAAAAGACGACAAGCCCACTGACTCGGGCTCAAGTCATAAGAAGAAGGATGGGAAGAAGAAAAGGCGTATCAAGAAGATCGTCTACTACGACGACAGCGATGAGTCTTCTTCTTCCCAAAAGGAAGACGACGACAACGACTATGAGAAAAAGAAGACGGTTAACTCGAACTTTTCTTTTGATTACTCTCGTATTCCGCAAAGTTCCAATGCTCATTTGCTTTCCATTCCCCTCGGTAAACCTCCTCACTTTGATGGAGAGGACTACGGATTTTGGAGTCACAAAATGCGTAGCCACTTGTTCTCTCTCCATCCAAGTATATGGGAGATAGTAGAAAATGGAATGCAATTTGATAGTACGGATAGTCCCATGTTCATCAATGAACAAATTCATAAAAATGCACAAGCCACTACTGTTCTTTTAGCGTCATTGTGCAGGGATGAATACCATAAGGTGAGCGGCTTGGATAACGCCAAGCAAATTTGGGACACCCTCAAGATCTCTCATGAGGGAAATGACGTCACCATGCTCACCAAGATAGAGTTGGTGGAGGGCGAACTTGGGAGGTTCGCAATGATCAGGGGGGAGGAGCCAACCCAAACATATAACAGGCTCAAGACCCTCGTCAACAAAATAAGGAGCTATGGAAGCACGCGATGGACGGACCACGACGTCGTCTGACTTATGCTAAGATCCTTCACCGTCCTTGATCCTCATCTTGTTAACTCTATTCGTAAGAATCCTAGGTACACCAAGATGACGCCCGAAGAAATACTTGGGAAGTTTGTGAGTGGGCGAATGATGATCAAGGAGGCGAGATATGTTGATGAGGCGCTAAATGGCCCAATCCATGAGCCTCAAACCGTTGCTCTCAAAGCAACAAGTAGCAGGGAGGCGCTACCTAGCAAGGTGGCGTAAGTTGAGGCGGCGGGGCTCAACGAGGAAGAAATGGCCCTCATCATCAAGCGCTTCAAGACGGCGCTAAAGGGTCACAAGGAGCATCCCAAAAAGAACAAGACGAAGGGAAAGCGCTCCTGCTTCAAGTGCGGTAAGGTTGGTCACTTTATTGCTAATTGTCCTGATAATGATAGTGACCAGGATCAAGAAAAGAAGAAGACTTACAAGAAGGCTAAAGGCGAGGCACACCTTGGCAAAGAGTGGGACTCGGATTGTTCTTCGTCTGACTCCGACGACGAAGGACTCGCCGCCACCGCCTTCAACAAATCATCCCTCTTCCCCAACGAGCATCACACCTGTCTCATGGCAAAAGAGAAGAAGGTAAGCACTCGCAATACTAGTACTTACGCTTCTTCAAGTGATGATGAATCTAGTGATGATGAAGTAGACTATGCTAGTCTATTCAAAGGTTTAGATAGAACCAAAATTGATAAAATCAATGAATTGATTGATGCTTTGAATGAGAAGAATAGATTGTTAGAAAAGCAAGAGAACCTTTTATATGAAGAGCATGATAAATTTGTTAGTGCGCAAAATTCTCTTGCTCTAGAAGTTAAAAGAAATGAAATGCTTTCATGTGAATTATCTACGTGCCATGAATCTATTTCTAGCTTAAGGAGTATCAATGATGACTTGAGTGCTAAGTTAGAAATAGCTAATAAATCAACCTCTTGTGTAGAACATGTTGTGATTTGCAATAGATGTAAAGATTTTAATGTTTATGCTTGTAGTGAACACCTAGTTTCCATTTCTAAATTAAATGATGAAGTGACTAGTCTTAATGCTCAACTTAAGACTAGCAAAAATGAATTTGATAAATTAAAATTTGTAAGGGATGCCTACACTATTGGTAGACACCCCTCAATTAAGGATGGGCTTGGCTTTAAGAAGGAAGCCAAGAACTTAACAAGTCATAAGCTCCCATCTCCGCCAAGGAGAAAGGGAAGGCTCCAATGACTAATAGTGCTAAAAAGAACCATGCTTTCATGTATCATGATAGGAGTTATTCCAGGAATGTTCATTATGATAGAAGTTATAATGCTTTTGATTCACATACCATGATTGCTTCAAGTTCTTCTATTATGCATGGTAGAAATTTGGCTAGGAAAAATGTTATTCATCATATGCCTAGAAGAAATGTTGTTCATGTACCTAGGAATGTAAGTAATGAACACTCTACAATTTACCATGCTTGCAATGCTTCCTTTGCAATTTGTAGAAAGGATAAGAAAGTGATTGCTAGGAAATTAAGGGCAAAATGCAAGGGAGATAAGACTTGCATTTGGGTCCCTAAGGCTATTGTAACTAACCTTGTAGGACCCAACAAGAGTTGGGTACCTAAGACCCAAGCATAATTTGCCTTGCAGGTTTATGCATCCGGGGGATCAAGCTGGATTATCGACAGCGGATGCACAAACCACATGACGGGGGAGAAGAAGATGTTCACCTCCTATGTCAAGAATAAAGATTCCCAAGATTCAATCATATTCGGTGACGGGAATCAAGGCAAGGTTAAAGGCTTAGACAAGATTGCCATCTCAAATGAGCACTCTATATCCAATGTATTCTTAGTAGAGTCGCTAGGTTATAATCTTCTGTCGGTTAGTCAATTATGTAATATGGGATACAATTGCTTATTCACAAATGTAGATGTGTCTGTCTTTAGAAGGAGTGATGGTTCATTAGCTTTTAAGGGTGTACTAGACGACAAACTCTATTTAGTTGATTTTGCAAAGGAGGAGGCCGGTCTAGATGCATGCTTAATTGCTAAGACTAGCATGGGCTGGCTGTGACATCGTCGTCTAGCACATGTGGGGATGAAGAACCTTCACAAACTTCTAAAGGGAGAACATGTGTTAGGTCTAACAAATGTGTATTTCGAAAAAGATAGACCTTGTGCAGCTTGTCAAGCAAGTAAACAAGTGGGAAGTGCGCATCACAGCAAGAATATGATGACCACATCAAGACCCCTGGAGCTGCTGCATATGGACCTCTTCGGACCCGTCGCCTACCTTAGCATCGGGGGAAGTAAGTATGGTTTAGTAATTGTTGATGATTTTTCCCGCTTCACTTGGGTATTTTTTTTGCAGGATAAATCTGAAACCCAAGTGACCCTCAAGCGCTTCCTAAGGAGAGCTCAAAATGAGTTTGAGCTTAAGGTGAAGAAGATAAGGAGCGACAACGGATCCGAGTTCAAGAACCTTCAAGTGGAGGAGTACCTTGAGGAGGAAGGAATCAAGCACGAGTTCTCTGCTCCCTACACACCACAACAAAATGGTGTGGTAGAGAGGAAGAACAGGACGCTCATAGACATGGCGAGGACGATGCTTGGAGAATTCAAGACGTCCGAGCGGTTTTGGTCGGAAGCTGTGAACACGGCTTGCCACGCCATAAACCGAGTCTACCTTCATCGCCTCCTCAAGAAGACGTCATACGAGCTACTAACTGGTAACAAACCCAACATTTCTTATTTTCGAGTTTTTGGGAGTAAATGCTACATTCTGGTGAAGAAAGGTAGAAATTCAAAATTTGCTCCCAAAGCTGTAGAAGGGTTTTTGTTAGGTTATGACTCAAATACAAAGGCGTATAGAGTCTTCAACAAATCATCGGGTTTGGTTGAAGTCTCTAGCGACGTTGTATTTGATGAGACTAATGGCTCTCCAAGAGAGCGAGTTGAGCATGATGATGTAGATGAGGATGATGTTCCAATGGACGCGATTTGTACCATGGCGATTGGAGACGTGCGACCGCAGGAACACAAGGAACAAGATCAGCCTTCTTCCTCAACAATGGTGCAACCCCCAACTCAAGATGATGAACAGGTTCCTCAAGGAGAGGCGTGTGATCAAGGGGGAGCACAAGATGTCCAAGTTGAAGAGGAAGAAGCACCACAGGCCCCTCCAACTCAAGTTCGAGCGACGATTCAAAGGAACCATCCCGTCGACCAGATTTTGGGTGACATTAGCAAGGGAGTAACCACTCGCTCTAGATTAGCTAATTTTTGTGGGCATTACTCTTTTGTCTCTTCTATTGAGCCTTTCAGGGTAGAAGAGGCCTTGCTAGATCTGGACTGGGTGTTGGCCTTGCAGGAAGAGCTTAACAACTTCAAGCGAAATGAAGTTTGGACACTGGTGCCGCGTCCCAAGCAAAATGTTGTGGGAACCAAGTGGGTGTTTCGCAACAAATATGATGAGCACGGGGTGGTGACAAGGAACAAGGCTCGACTTGTGGCAAAAGGTTAGGCCCAAGTCGCAGGTTTGGACTTTGAGGAGACTTTCGCTCCTGTGGCTAGGCTAGAGTCGATTCGTATTTTGTTAGCCTATGCCGCTCACCATTCTTTCAGGTTGTACCAAATGGATGTGAAGAGCGCTTTCCTCAATGGGCCGATCAAGGAGGAGGTGTACGTGGAGCAACTGAAAGTCGCCTAGAGGAGGGGGGTGAATAGGGCGAAACTGAAATTTACAAATATAAACACAACTACAAGTCGGGTTAGCGTTAGAAATAATAAAGAGTCCAAGAGAGAGGGCGCAAAACAAATCGCAAGCAAATGAAGAGTGTGACACGCGGATTTGTTTTACCGAGGTTCAGTTTTTGCAAACCTACTCCCCGTTGAGGTGGTCACAAAGACCGGGTCTCTTTCAACCCTTTCCCTCTCTCAAACGATCCCTCGGACCGAGTGAGCTTCTCTTCTCAAATCAAACCGGGAACAAAACTTCCCCGCAAGGACCACCACACAATTGGTGTCTCTTGCCTCGGTTACAATGGAGTTTTGATCACAAAAACAAGTGAGAAAGAAAGAAGTAATCCAAGCGCAAGAGCTCAAAAGAACACGACAAATCTCTCTCGCTAATCGCTAAAGCCTTGTGTGGAATTGGAGAGGATTTGATCACTTGAGTGTGTCTAGAATTGAATGCCTAGCTCTTGTAAGTGGTTGGAAGGTTGAAAACTTGGATGACTTGAATGTGGGGTGGTTGGGGTATTTATAGCCCCAACCACCAAACTAGCCGTTTGGGTGGAGGCTGTCTGTCGCATGGTGCACCGGACAGTCCGGTGCGCCAGCCACGTCACCCGAACGTTAGGGTTCCGACCGTTGGAGCTCTGACTGCCGGGCCCGCCTGGATGTCCGATGGCGCACCGGACATGTACTGTAGAGTGTCTGGTGCGCCTCTTCGCGCGTGCCTGACTTCTGCGCGCTCTGGCAAATGCGCTGCAGGTAACCGTTGGCGCCGAAATAGCCGTTGCTCCACTGTCACACCGGACAGTCCGGTGTACAACGGACATGTCCGGTGAATTATAGCGGAGTAGCCGTTGCGAATTCCCGAAGCTGGCGAGTTCAGAGTCGCTTTATTCCTGGAGCACCGGACACTGTCCGGTGTACACCGGACAGTCCGGTGAATTATAGCGGAGCGACTCTGCGTTTTCCCGAAGGTGAGGAGTTTGGCTTGGAGTTCCCTGGTGCACCGGACAGTCCGGTGCGCCCGACCAGGGTGCCTTCGGTTGTCCCTTTACTCCTTTGTTTGAACCCTTTTCTCTTGATCTTTTTATTGGCTTATTGTGAACCTTTGGCACCTGTAGAACTTATAAACTAGGGCAAACTAGTTAGTCCAATTATTTGTGTTGGGCAATTCAACCACCAAAATTAGTTTAGGAAATAGGTGTAAGCCTAATTCCCTTTCAATCTCCCCCTTTTTGGTGATTGATGCCAACGCAAGCCAAAGCAAAATATAGAAGTGCAGAATTTTAACTAGTTTGCATATGCAAGTGCAAAGGTTACTTAGAATTGAGCCAATAAATATTACTTACTGGATATGCATGGATTGTTTCTTTATTTTTAACATTTTGGACCACGCTTGCACCACAAATTTTGTTTTTGCAAATTCTTTTGTAAAGTCCTTTTGCAAGATGGTCAAAGGTAAATGAATAAGATTTTGAGAAGCATTTTCAAGATTTGAAATTTTCTCCCTTTGTCTTAAAATGCTTTTCCTTTGACTAAACAAAACTCTCCCTCAATAAATTCTCCTCTTAGTGTTCAAGAGGGTTTTAAGATATCAATTTTGAAAATACTACTTTCTCCCCCTTTAGAACACAAAGAGATACCGATTTGAAATTTACCAATTGAAAATCATTAATTTTAAAATTAGGGTGGTGGTGCGGTCCTTTTGCTTTGGGCTCATACTTTTCTCCCCCTTTGGCATGAATCGCCAAAAACGGATACTTTCAGTGAGATATAAGCCCTTTACTAACTACTTTCTCCCCTTTGGCAAATAGAACATATGAGTGAAGATTATACCAAAGACGAAGAATTGCTTGGAGCGACGGCGAAGGATGGGTGATAGAGTGGAGTGGAAGCCTTGTCTTCGCCGAAGACTCCAATTCCCTTTCAATATACCTATGACTTGGTTTGAAATATACTTGAAAACACATTAGTCATAGCATATATAAAAGAGACATGATCAAAGGTATATTTGTGAGCTATGTGTGCAAATTAGCAAAAGAAATTTCTAGAATCAAGAATATTGAGCTCATGCCTAAGTTTGGTAAAAGTTTGTTCATCTAGTGGCTTGGTAAAGATATCGGCTAATTGATCTTTAGTATTAATGTATGCAATCTCGATATCCCCCTTTTGTTGGTGATCCCTAAGAAAATGATACCGAATGACTATGTGTTTAGTGCGACTATGCTCAACGGGATTATCCGCCATGCGGATTGCACTCTCATTATCACATAGAAGAGGAACTTTGGTTAATTTGTAACCATAGTCTCGCAGGGTTTGCCTCATCCAAAGCAATTGCGCGCAACAATGGCCTGCGACAATATACTCGGCTTCGGCGGTAGAAAGAGCGACCGAATTTTGCTTCTTTGAAGCCCAAGACACCAAGGATCTTCCCAAGAACTGACAAGTCCCGATGTGCTCTTTCTATTAATCTTACACCTCGCCCAATCGACATCCGAATAACCAATCAAATCAAATGTGGATCCCCGAGGGTACCAAAGCCCAAACTTAGGAGTATAAGCCAAATATCTCAAGATTCGTTTTACGGCCGTAAGGTGAGATTCCTTAGGGTCGGCTTGGAATCTTGCACACATGCATACGGAAAGCATAATATCCGGTCGAGATGCACATAAATAGAGTAATGAACCAATCATCGACCTGTATACCTTTTGATCCACAGACTTACCTCCCGTGTCGAGGTCGAGATGCCCATTTGTTCCCATGGGAGTCTTGATGGGCTTGGCATCCTTTATTCCAAACTTGTTTAGAATGTCTTGAGTGTACTTTGTTTGGCAAATAAAGGTGCCCTCTTGGAGTTGCTTTACTTGAAATCCTAAGAAATACTTCAACTCCCCCATCATCGACATCTCGAATTTCTGTGTAATGATCCTACTAAATTCCTCACATGTAGATTCGTTAGCAGACCCAAATAATATCATCAACATAAATTTGGCATACAAACAAATCATTGTCAAGAGTTTTAGTAAATAAAGTAGGATCGGCCTTGCCAACTTTGAAGCCATTAGCAATAAGGAAATCTCTAAGGCATTCATACCATGTTCTTGGGGCTTGCTTGAGCCCATAAAGCGCCTTAGAGAGCCTATAGACATGGTTAGGATACTCACTGTCTTCGAAGCCGGGAGGTTGCTCAACATAGACCTCTTCCTTGATTGGTCCATTGAGAAAGGCACTCTTCACGTCCATTTGATAAAGCTTGAAGCCATGGTAAGTAGCATAGGCTAATAATATACGAATTGACTCAAGCCTAGCTACGGGTGCATAGGTTTCACCGAAATCCAAACCTTCGACTTGGGAGTATCCCTTGGCCACAAGTCGAGCTTTGTTCCTTGTCACCACACCATGCTCGTCTTGCTTGTTGCGGAAGACCCACTTGGTTCCTACAACATTTTGATTAGGACGTGAAACCAAATGCCATACCTCGTTCCTAGTGAAGTTGTTAAGCTCCTCTTGCATCGCCATCACCCAATTTGAATCTTGGAGTGCTTCCTCTACCCTGTGTGGCTCAATAGAGGAAACAAAAGAGTAATGCTCACAAAAATGTGCAACACGAGATCTAGTAGTTACCCCCTTATGAATGTCGCCGAGGATGGTGTCGACGGGGTGATCTCGTTGGATTGCTTGGTGGACTCTTGGGTGTGGCGGCCTTGGTTCTTCATCCTCCTTGTCTTGATCATTTGCATCTCCCCCTTGATCATTGCCGTCATCTTGAGGTGGCTCATCTCTTTGATCTTCTCCTTCATCAACTTGAGCTTCGTCCTCATTTTGGGTTGGTGGAGATGCTTGCGTGGAGGAGGAAGGTTGATCTTGTGCATTTGGAGGCTCTTCGGATTCCTTAGGACACACATCCCCAATGGACATGTTCCTTAGCGCGATGCACGGAGCCTCTTCATCACCTATCTCATCAAGATCAACTTGCTCTACTTGAGAGCCGTTAGTTTCATCAAACACAACGTCACAAGAAACTTCAACAAGTCCCGAGGACTTGTTAAAGACTCTATATGCCCTTGTGTTTAAGTCATATCCTAGTAAAAAACCTTCTACAGTTTTAGGAGCAAATTTAGATTTTCTACCTCTTTTAACAAGAATAAAGCATTTGCTACCAAAAACTCTAAAATATGAAATATTGGGCTTTTTACCGATTAGGAGTTCATAGGATGTCTTCTTGAGGATTCGGTGTAAATATAACCGGTTGATGGCGTAGCAGGCGGTGTTGACCGCCTCGGTCCAAAACCGATCTGGTGTCTTGTACTCATCAAGCATGGTTCTTGCCATGTCCAATAGAGTTCGATTCTTCCTCTCCACTACACCATTTTGTTGTGACGTGTAGGGAGAGGAGAACTCATGCTTGATGCCCTCCTCCTCAAGGAAGCCTTCAATTTGAGAGTTCTTGAACTCCGTCCCGTTGTCGCTTCTAATTTTCTTGATCCTCAAGCCGAACTCATTTTGAGCTCGTCTCAAGAATCCCTTTAAGGTCTCTTGGGTTTGTGATTTTTCCTGCAAAAAGAACACCCAAGTGAAGCGAGAATAATCATCCACAATGACTAGACAGTACTTACTCCCACCGATGCTTATGTAAGCGATCGGGCCGAATAAATCCATGTGTAGGAGCTCCAGTGGTCTGTCAGTCGTCATGATGTTCTTGTGTGGATGATGAGTGCCAACTTGCTTCCCGGCTTGGCATGCGCTACAAATCCTGTCTTTCTCAAAATGAACATCTGTCAGTCCTAAAATGTGTTCTCGCTTTAGAAGCTTATGAAGATTCTTCATTCCAACATGGGCTAGTCGGCGGTGCCAGAGCCAACCCATGTTAGTCTTAGCAATTAAGCAAGTTCGAGTTCAGCTCTATCAAAATCTACCAAGTATAGCTGACCCTCTAACACTCCCTTAAAGGCTATTGAATCATCACTTCTTCTAAAGACAGTGACACCTACATCAGTAAAGAGACAGTTGTAGCCCATTTGACATAATTGGGATACGGAAAGCAAATTGTAATCTAATGAATCAACAAGAAAAACATTGGAAATGAAATGGTCAGGAGATATAGCAATTTTACCCAAACCTTTGACCAAACCTTGGTTTCCATCCCCGAATGTGATAGCTTGTTGGGGATCTTGGTTTTTCTCATAAGAGGAGAACATTTTCTTCTCCCCTGTCATGTGGTTTGTGCACCCGCTATCGATGATCCAACTTGAGCCCCCGGATGCATAAACCTACAAAACAAGTTTAGTTCTTGACTTTAGGTACCCAAACGGTTTTGGGTCCTTTGACATTAGAAACAAGAACTTTGGGTACCCAAACACAAGTTTTGGAGCCCTTGTGTTTGCCCCCAACAAACTTGGCAACTACCTTGCCAGATTTGTTAGTAAGCACATATGATGCATCAAAAGTTTTGAATGAAATGTCATGATCATTTGATGCATTAGGAGTTTTCTTCTTAGGCAACTTAGCATGGGTTGGTTGCCTAGAGCTAGATGTCTCACCCTTATACATAAAAGCATGGTTAGGGCCAGAGTGAGACTTCCTAGAATGAATTCTCCTAATTTTGCTCTCGGGATAACCGGCAGGGTACAAAATGTAGCCCTCGTTATCCTGAGGCATGGGAGCCTTGCCCTTAACAAAATTAGATAATTTCTTAGGAGGGGCATTAAGTTTAACATTGTCTCCCCTTTCGAAGCCAATGCCATCCCTGATGCCAGGGCGTCTCCCATTATAGAGCATACTTCTAGCAAATTTAAACTTTTCATTTTCTAAGTTATGCTCGGCAATTTTAGCATCTAATTTTGCTATATGATCATTTTGTTGTTTAATTAAAGCCATGTGATCATGAATAGCATCAACATCAATATCTCTACATCTAGTGCAAATGGAAACATGCTCAATGATAGATGTAGAGGGTTTGCAAGAATTAAGTTCAACAATCTTAGCACGCAAAATATCATTGTTATCTCTAAGATTGGAAATTGTAACATTGCAAACATCTAATTCTTTATCCTTAGCAATTAATTTTTCATTTTCAATCCTAAGGCTAGCAAGAGAGGTGTTTAATTCTTCAATCTTAGCAAGCAAATCATCATTATCATTTCTAAGATTGGGAATTGAAACATCACAAACATGAGAATCAACCTTAGCAATTGATTTGGCATTTTCATTTCTAAGGTTGGTAATGATCTCATGGCAAGTGCTTAGCTCACTAGACAATTTTTCACATTTTTCAACTTCTAGAGCATAAGCATTTTTAACCTTAACATGCTTCTTATTTTCTTTAATAAGGAAGTCCTCTTGGGAGTCCAAGAGATCATCCTTCTCATGAATAGCACTAATTAATTCATTCAATTTTTCCTTTTGTTGCACGTTTAGGTCGGCAAAAAGAATACGCAAGTTATCCTCCTCATTACTAGCATTATCCTCATCACTAGATGTTTCATATTTGGTGGAGGATCTTGATTTTACCTTCTTCCTTTTGCCGTCCTTGGCCATGAGGCATTTGTGGCCGACGTTGGGGAAGAGAAGACCCTTGGTGACGGCGATGTTGGCGGCGTCCTCGTCGGAGGAGGAGTTGGTGGAGCTCTCGTCGGAGTCCCACTCGCGGCACACATGGGCATCGCCGCCTTTCTTCTTGTGATATCTCTTCTTCTCCTTTCTTCTCCCCTTCTTGTCGTTGTCCCTGTCACTATCACTTGATAATGGACATTTAGCAATAAAGTGACCGAGCTTACCACACTTGTAGCAAACTCTCTTAGAGCGGGGCTTGTAATCTTTTCCCCTCCTTTGCTTGAGGATTTGGCGGAAGCTTTTGATGATAAGCGCCATTTCCTCATTGTCGAGCTTAGAGGCGTCGATGGGTGTTCGACTTGGAGTAGATTCCTCCTTCTTTTCTTCCGTCGCCTTGAATGCGACGGGTTGTGCTTCGGACGTGGAGGGGCCGTCAAGCTCGTTGATCTTCTTTGAGCCTTTGATCATCAACTCAAAGCTCACAAAATTACCTATAACTTCCTCGGGGGTCATTTGTGTATATCTAGGATTACCACGAATCAATTGAACTTGAGTAGGGTTAAGGAAAACAAGTGATCTTAGAATAACCTTAACCACTTCGTGGTCATCCCATTTTTTTGCTCCCGAGGTTGCGCACTTGGTTCACCAAGGTTTTGAGCCGGTTGTACATGTCTTGTGGCTCCTCTCCTTGGCGAAGACGGAAGCGACCGAGCTCCCCCTCGATCGTTTCCCGTTTGGTGATCTTGGTCACCTCATCTCCTTCGTGCGCGGTCTTTAGCACGTCCCAAATCTCCTTGGCGCTCTTCAACCCTTGCACCTTGTTATACTCCTCTCGACTTAGAGAGGTGAGGAGTATAGTGGTGGCTTGGGAGTTGAAGTGCTCGATTTGGGCCACCTCGTCCTCATCATAATCTTCATCCCCTACGGATGGTACCTGTACACCAAACTCAACAACATCCCATATACTTTTGTGGAGTGAGGTTAGGTGATATCGCATCATATCACTCCACCTAGCATAATCTTCACCATCAAATGTTGGTGGTTTGCCTAATGGGACGGAAAGCAAAGGTGTATGTTTAGGAGTGCGAGGGTAGCGTAGGGGGGATCTTACTATACTTCTTGCGCTCTTGGCGCTTAGAAGTGACGGACGGCGCGTCGGAGCTGGAGGTCGACGTTGATGAAGTGTCGGTCTCGTAGTAGACCACTTTCCTCATCCTCTTGTGCTTGTCGCCTCTCCGATGCGACTTGTGGGAAGAGGATTTCTTCTCCTTCCCCTTCCCTTTGTTGGAGGAGTTCTTCTTCTCCTTCCTCTTGTTGCGGGACTCCTCTAATGAAGTCGACCCGTGGCTTGTAGTGGGCTTGTCACCGGTCTCCATCTCCTTCTTGGCGTGATCTCCCGACATTACTTCGAGTGGTTAGGCTCTAATGAAGCACCGGGCTCCGATACCAATTGAAAGTCGCCTAGAGGGGGGTGAATAGGGTGAAACTGAAATTTACAAATATAAACACAACTACAAGCTGGGTTAGCGTTAGAAATAATAAAGAGTCCGAGAGAGAGGGCGCAAAACAAATCGCAAGCAAATGAAGAGTGTGACACGCGGATTTGTTTTACCGAGGTTCGGTTTTTGCAAACCTACTCCCCGTTGAGGTGGTCACAAAGACCGGGTCTCTTTCAACCCTTTCCCTCTCTCAAACGATCCCTCGGACCGAGTGAGCTTCTCTTCTCAAATCAAACCGGGAACAAAACTTCCCCGCAAGGACCACCACACAATTGGTGTCTCTTGCCTCGGTTACAATGGAGTTTTGATCACAAAAACAAGTGAGAAAGAAAGAAGCAATCCAAGCGCAAGAGCTCAAAAGAACACGACAAATCTCTCTCGCTAATCGCTAAAGCCTTGTGTGGAATTGGAGAGGATTTGATCACTTGAGTGTGTCTAGAATTGAATGCCTAGCTCTTGTAAGTGGTTGGAAGGTTGAAAACTTGGATGACTTGAATGTGGGGTGGTTGGGGTATTTATAGCCCCAACCACCAAACTAGCCGTTTGGGTGGAGGCTGTCTGTCGCATGGTGCACCGGACAGTCCGGTGCACACCGGACATGTCCGGTGCGCCAGCCACGTCACCCGAACGTTAGGGTTCCGACCGTTGGAGCTCTGACTGCTAGGCCCGCCTGGATGTCCGGTGGCGCACCGGACATGTACTGTAGAGTGTCCGGTGCGCCTCTTCGCGCGTGCCTGACTTCTGCGCGCTCTGGCGCGCATTTAATGCGCTGCAGGTAACCGTTGGCGCCGAAATAGCCGTTGCTCCGCTGTCACACCGGACAGTCCGGTGTACACCAGACATGTCCGGTGAATTATAGCGGAGTAGTCGTTGTGTATTCCCGAAGCTGGCGAGTTCAGAGTCGCTTTATTCCTGGAGCACCGGACACTGTCCGGTGAATTATAGCGGAGCGACTCTGCGTTTTCCCGAAGGTGAGGAGTTTGGCTTGGAGTTCCCTGGTGCACTGGACATTGTCCGGTGGTGCACCGGACACTGTCCGGTGGCACACCGGACAGTCCGGTGCGCCCGACCAGGGTGCCTTCGGTTGTCCCTTTACTCCTTTGTTTGAACCCTTTTCTCTTGATCTTTTCATTGGCTTATTGTGAACCTTTGGCACCTGTAGAACTTATAAACTAGGGCAAACTAGTTAGTCTAATTATTTGTGTTGGGCAATTCAACCACCAAAATTAGTTTAGGAAATAGGTGTAAGCCTAATTCCCTTTCAGCAACACCCTGGCTTTGAGGATGAACGGTACCCCGACCATGTGTGTAAGCTCTCTAAGGCGCTCTATGGACTTAAGCAAGCCCCAAGAGCATGGTATGAATGCCTTAGAGACTTTTTAATTGCAAATGCTTTCAAGGTTGGGAAAGCCGATCCAACTCTTTTCACTAAGACTTGTGACAGTGATCTATTTGTGTGGCAAATATATGTCGATGACATAATATTTGGTTCTACTAACCAAAAGTCTTGTGAAGAGTTTAGCAGGGTGATGACTCAAAAATTTGAGATGTCGATGATGGGCGAGTTGAACTACTTCCTTGGGTTCCAAGTGAAGCAACTCAAGGACGGCACTTTCATCTCTCAAACGAAGTATACGCAAGACTTGCTCAAGCGGTTTGGGATGAAGGATGCCAAGCCCGCGAAGACTCCAATGGGAACTGACGGACGCGTTGACCTCAACAAAGGAGGTAAGTGTGTTGATCAAAAAGCATACCGGTCCATGATAGGTTCCTTGCTCTACTTATGTGCTAGTAGACCGGATATTATGCTTAGTGTATGCATGTGTGCTAGGTTTCAATCCGATCCAAGGGAGTGTCACTTAGTGGCCGTGAAGCGAATTCTTAGATATTTAGTCGCTACGCCTTGCTTCGGGATCTGGTATCCAAAGGGGTCTACCTTTGACTTAATTGGATATTCAGACTCCGATTATGCTAGATGTAAGGTCGATAGGAAGAGTACATCAGGGACGTGCCAATTCCTAGGAAGGTCCCTGGTGTCATGGAGTTCTAAGAAACAAACCTCCGTTGCCCTATCCACCGCTGAGGCCGAGTACGTTGTCGCAGGACAGTGTTGCACGCAACTACTTTGGATGAGGCAAACCCTCCGGGACTTTGGCTACAATCTGAGCAAAGTCCCACTCCTATGTGACAATGAGAGTGCTATCCGCATGGCGGACAATCCTGTTGAGCACAGTCGCACAAAGCACATTGACATCCGGTATCACTTTTTGAGAGACCACCAGCAAAAGGGAGATATCGAAGTGTTTTATGTTAGCACCGAGAACCAGCTAGCCGATATCTTTACCAAGCCTTTAGATGAAAAGACCTTTTACAGGCTGCGTAGTGAGCTAAATGTCTTAGATTCGCGGAATTTGGATTGATATAGAGCATACATGTGTTTTATGCTTTTTGATCATGATCCCTTATGCATTTTGTTGTTTATTGATGGTGCTCAAGTTGTACAAGCACTCCCCGGACCTCACAAGTCCATTTGCGAGTGATGCACATATTTAGGGGGAGATGTGCTACAACTTGACCCTATTGAGACTAACCATGTGTTTGAGCTTGCTTGATTTAGTCTCAAAAGTGGATTGAAAGGGAAAGATGGACTTGGACCATGAAAGACTTCCACTGCACTCCGATGAGAGGGTAACTCACTCCAAGTTCATCTCATATTCTTATTGCCTTTTTACTCTTATTTGAAGATTTTGGTGAGGCAATGGGGTTTAGGGGCCAAGATTGATCCCGTTTTGGTGCTTGATGCCAAAGGGGGAGAAAATAAGGCCAAAGCAAGAAATGGATCAGCTACCACTTGATAATTTTGAAAATAATAGAATTAGAGCTTTTGGTTTGTCAAAATACTCTTATTGTCTCTTATTGTCAAATGTTGGTCTCTTGTTGGGATAATGGTTGATTATGGGAAAAAGGGGGAGTTTTTGAATCTTTGATCAATTTCTCTTGGAATACCTCTCTCTATGCCTCAACAAGTGTGTTTGATTTAGAGATACGAAATTGAGTTTGATTTGCAAAAACAAACCAAGTGGTGGCAAAGAATGATCCAAATATGCCAAATTTGAATCAAAACAAATTTGTGTTCTTATTTGCATTGATGTTGCACTTCTTTTAGTTGCTTTTTGTTGTGTTGGCATAAATCACCAAAAAGGGGGAGATTGAAAGGGAAATGTGCCCTTGGGCCATTTCTAAGTATTTTGGTGATCAAGTGCCAACACAAATGGTTTGAGTGTGAAACTATGCCAAATGGTGGAAGAAGTGCAAAGTCAACACAAAGGTATGATTCTAGACTTAGTACATTGGTTTTTGTGTACTAACATATTTGTTTAAGTGCTAGAATCAGAGAAAATACAATTGGAAAAGACTTGGCTCGAGCAGCCAAGACTCTGCTCAGTCTGGGTGCACCGGACTGTTCGGTGGTGCACCGGACAGTGTCCAGTGCGCCAGGCTGGCGTCTGGTCAACTGGCTGCTCTCGGGTCTTGACGGCGGCGTACGGCTATAAATCACCGGTGAGTCGGCTGCGGCGAAGTCGCCGCTCTCAGGAACCAAGTCAACAGCGTACGGCTATAATTTACCGGACTGTCCGGTGAGTCACCGGACTGTCCGGTGAGCCAACGGTCGGGCGCGCCAACGGTCGGCCGCGCAATCCGCGCGTGACGCGTGGCCGAGCCAACGGTCAGATGGGAGCACCGGACTGTCCGGTGTGCACCGAACAGTGTCTGGTGCGCCACCGGCTCCAAGTATTCAACAGTCGGCTGCGCCAGAATAGGAAAGAAATCCGCACCGGACAGTGTCCGGTGGTGCACCGGACTGTCCGGTGCGCCAGTCGACCGAAGGCAAGAATTGCCTTCCTGGATTGCTCTCAACGGCTCCTAGCTGCCTTGGGGCTATAAAAGGGACCCCTAGGCGCATGGAGGAGTACACCAAGCATACTTTGAGCATTCTTGATCATTCACACTCCGTCTTTGCGCACACGTTTGACATTCTTAGTGATTTGAGCTCCGTTCTAGTGAGAACCTTGTGATATTCATTTGAGCTCGAGTCTTTGCCGTGTGTGTGTGCGTATTGCTGTGGATTTGTGTGTGTTGCCTTCCTCCCTTACTCTAGTGCTTTCACTTTGATTCTTATTGTAAGGGCGAGAGACTCTAAGTTGTGGAGATTAGGGATGAAAGTGGTAATCTGAACTGTTAGAACAAATTTAATATTTTAAAATAGATATGTGTAAAATTTGATGTTGATCTTTTTTTATGTTATCAAGCACATTAGTACAAATATGAATAAAATATTATATAAGTTGTTTTATGTATTATTTGCTCCCTACAACACAAAAAGTTGAAAAAATTACCAAATTTGTTTCCGAATCCCTACCGAAGTTTATATCTATTATTTTAAAAAATGTAGGATGAATTTGAGATTTATCTTTTATGAATCTTAACAAGCTGGATGTTAAAAACAAGAATACAAATTTGTATTGTATATTCTATATCCTATTTATTCGCAATCAAAGAAAAAACAGATTACCGAATAAATACCGTTTCCGACCGTTTTCATCCCTAGTGGAGATTCCTCGCAAACGGGAAAGAGTAAAGAAAAGAAGAACACCGTGGTATTCAAGTTGATCATTGGATCACTTGAGAGGAGTTGAGTGCAACTCTCGTCCATTGGGACGCCACAACGTGGACTAGGCAAGTGTTGTACTTGGCCGAACCACGAGATAATTCCTCGTGTCTCTTGTGCTTGTTTTCACTGTGTCTATTGTGCTTCACAAGAGCTCTCCTTAGCCACTTGATTTTATTGTGCTAACTCATAACCAAGTTTTGTGGCTTTAAGTTTCAAGTTTTTACAAGATCACCTATTCACCCCCCCTAGGTGCTCTCAAGCACCAATAGGGAAAACAGGAATTACGGCTCATAGGAAAAATGTGTAACCTCTGCAGAGGGTTAGAAACTGGTATATTAGTTGTGCTCACGGTTACCCTTAGAATTCTCTTTGATTAGAACTACTCTAGATAACCTTACGATAACCTTACGATGATGGTTTAATGTTGATGACTATACTTATGGTTTCTGATATTTTCCTCTCTGAGTATGTGCCTTTTAGGATAACAACTTGAGTTCGGTGATAAAAGTTGTCTTTTACTAATGATAAATACCTGATAAACTAAAAGCTACTGCTTTCAGCCTAACCTCACGTAAAGCTAGTCCATTTCAGCCAAACTGGACATTTGCTGAGTACGTTTATGTGTACTCACGCTTGCTTAAACACAAAATAACAGGTTGTCCATATTGAAACTACTTCTCAGGATAAGATGGCAGCAATACGGAGGACTTTCAGGAGAAGATGACCATTATCTTGATTCATCATAAATCAAGTTATCTATTTTGACCAAAAGGTTAGGACCAATTCTTCTGTCGCAGGAGGTGTTTGTACCTCTAGAACTAACCATCATGTAATGAGAAACAACACCGCTACTTGAATTTGAAGCTTCAAATTACTGCATGACAATCTTCACACATTTTTCATCTGCATATAAGTTATGGTACTATATGGCTACACTATAAAAGGTGCCATGTTCTTACTAAAATCTAGGAGGTTGTTTACTTCAAGGCCTGAAAATTGTACCTGGGCTAGGTAGCTCAACCACTCGGTAGTGCTCTTAGATTAGCCACAGGCCCACAGTGTACCCATACTCCAAATAACCAATTATTTTCTATCAACACCACTGCTCCATTTTCATAAAGAGCTGCAGCGGCCACCATCGTCTAATAACAGCATGTCAAAACAGCTAATTCATTCATCTAGTAACCGTTCTCGTCTCCTCAAGTAACCTACAAGTGGGGCCACGTATTTTCTCCCAGGACAGGCATCCATGCGTGAACTTTCCTCGATGCTGGACCATTCTGCAATTTGCGGGCATCAGGCTCAAACCAAACAGAGGTTTCGAATTTTCGAACACCGGTAAAATAGGACACTGGATAGTTTTACCGTTAGTGAAAACGAAAACGGTAATTTTCAGTTACCGTGAATCATTTTCAAAATTTTACTGAAATTTAGAGGTAATAGGAAATGGAAACGGTTACCGAAAATACGAAAACGAAATCGGGTGGAAACAATTTTCAGAAATTACCGTATTTTACCGTTGGTAACGAATTCAGTATTTTTCAGAAAAATGTTAAATCTGAACTAATCGTTGTAAATTTGTAATAAATTCATCTTAACTCAAAAAATATGAAACTGACTTTATTATTTTTCTAAACCTAAGATCTATCTAATGATATATAGTTTAGAGTTGTTTGAAACTTGTATGCATGTTATTTATGGTTCTTACTAATTATTAATCTTGATACTTATATTCATAATTTGCACGAGGATCTGCGAAGAACTAGGAGGACACCAACTATGATGACTATGTTAAATAGTAGGAGTAAGATTAGAATACAATTGTCATTATACACATTTTGATTTCATAGTCATATGCTACTAGACTTACTATTCTTTATTTAAATACATGATAATGATTTTATTAATATATTATATGGTCTTATTATATTAAATGTCTTATAAATTATTATTTATATTATGATGTCAAATTATATGGCTAGTTCTGTGCTCCATAGTTTGATGTGTAATAATGTTTCATGGCTTTTGATGGTTATCGATTTATTTTCAATTGGACAGTTTAGCTTTATAAAGTATTGTGTTGTGACTTTTAAATATATGTATGTGTGCATAGTACTTGTCACTTGTATTTATGGGATATTGTTTTAATAATTATGAGATATGTTTTAGTACTTCATGTGTGAATATTTATACTTATTACTAATTTTTATGTGGACATATAACTTAAAAAATTATATTTTTTACTGAACTTTCATTTCTGATGTTCCTGAATTATCGACGTCGTTTCCATTTTCGGAATTATCTTTTCCGAGTAATTATGAAAACGGAAATAGTTCGTGTCTACCGACTGCTAACCATAAGAGCTCTACAACCAGTTTGAGTATCTTTGGTAGCCCACACGACCATTTACGAAAAAGTAAGCGGTACAACTCAGGCTAACAAAAACAGCCAGGGTACTTGGTTCTACATTTAGAATCGATGACCCCCCGTCCCCCAAAAAAAAACGACCCAAGAATAGGTCCATTACACAATACTAATATCTAGAAATCCTCAAAGGTACAGACATAATTTAGATTTCTTAAATCAAACATACCTAAACTAGGTTAAATATCCAACAAAAACGACACGAACAGTTGGTGGAGCTGGAAAGGTAATGCCATCAGAAAATACGGTAGCAGAAGTTCTACCGGACTGCCATCTGATTCCCAAATTCATGAAAGACCACGGCGCATCAGTCCCTCCATGCTTTTCAAACATTACAGATAACAGCTTGATAATCAGCCATCAATACGATGTTGCAAGTGATTTACATCTACATATCCCTCGGCCATTAGAAACAACAGAGATGATACAACAGCTGCCTTATATAGTTGTCCTAAGAGATTACAGTGTTCTGACTGTTTTTGCTCACAATCCGAAGAATGTATCAGTCTTTGCGTATAAATAACAGCATTGCCATATAGTTCGTGTGAATAGTTACCTCAAACAAATAATTTACTCTAAAACAATAAACACCACGTATAAAAAATGCAGAATTCACAATTTACGCTGCTGGCCAGCACTACAAGCAAGGTAGAAAGGCTCCATGATTTTGTCTGCAGCAGCACCGGCACCGAAGAAGCTAATAAACAGAGGCATAACTTGGATGCAGATCCATCCTCATCTACAACAAAAAATTTCCCATCTAGCCCCCTCAGGTATTTACACGAGGGGGCAGATCTTTGGCTGAACCTCTTCAAATAAGAGTCACAATCTGGATCAGCAGTTCACACCACATTGCCCCAAGGCGGCAGCTTTCTGTGTCGGGGAGATGAAAGGATCGATCTTCACCCACAGTAAGGAGAAGATAGATGCAAGGAGGATGGACCAAACGATGACGATTGTTGGCGTGCGGTTCTGCCTGCCCATGAGACCCTTGAGGAAGGGGTAGAGATGAAGGATCACCCAGATCGAGAAGAACAGCTTTCCAAAGAGCGGACCCCAGGATTGGTAGCCGCTGTTAATGGCATACGAAATTCCTGCCACCATTCCGACCAGGTTAATGACAAGAACAGTGGTCGGAGGGATGAGCAAACTGGTCCACTTGAACACATATAGCTCAGCAAAGTCGCCATCCTCATCAGATGCCTTTGAGGTAACTGTGAAGTTGGTATCAATCCCAGCCAACACTTTCAGCAGACCCTGGAACACCGCGAAGAGATGGGCAGAGGTGCCACCAATAACCCAAAACTGCTCATTTCTCCACCAATCTTCAATGCCAACACCACTCCATCTGAGCTCCAATATACCAGTGGCGAAAATGGAGGCGAAAAGAAGAATGAAGAACATTCCAGCATAATTACTAATCTGCACATCACAAAATGGTATGAACATTAGAAAAATAGAATGTGATAATCAATAGAAAGGTTGGCAGAATCTAGGAAAAAAACACAGCTCTGCTGATCTTAGATCATATTGCACAAGACACTTTGCTTGCGTCCATTAACATCACAAGTGAAATAATTCAAATAATAAACTCTATAGAGTAAGAAAAATGCCAAGGGGAAACAAATACTAGTTATGGCTACTACTTATCCATTGGTACTATTTGTTAGTTCAATGCGATAACAGGTATACATGGTAGAGCAGTGATATGACAAATGAGAAATTATAAGAACAGAGTTATGCCTAAAAATACTGAACAGAAGGAAAAGTGGATATCTTGTCACTAACCTCAGGAATGATAAATTTATTGGTAAGAAGACAGATAGCAGGAAGCACACAATAGGCGATAAGCGGAACAGATGTGATTGGATAAACAATGGTGTTAATGTAAGCCAGCCTCTCCAAAAGCTTCAATCGCCCATTGTAGCCATACCATATAGGACAATGTCTGCTAAGCAGAATTTCCACTGACCCAAGAGCCCAACGGAGCACCTGATTAAGACGATCAGAAAGATTGATTGGTGCAGAACCCTTGAAACAAGGTCGTGGTGGCATGCAGTAGATTGATTGCCAGCCTCTTGCATGCATTTTAAACCCAGTCAGAATATCCTCTGTAACTGAACCATAGATCCAGCCAATCTGAAAAAAAAACATAGAAAGGATAATCACAATCTGAGTCCTGGAACGGGAAAAAGGAGATACCATGCTACGATATTAAGTTAAAGAACTCTATGGTATGAATCAGAGGGAAAACATGTTTGCCACACTAACCTCTTTTCCCCATTCAGTTTTGTCCTCGTACCCACAGCTGATAACATGGATAGCTTCCTTCAGTAGAGAAGCTGGGTTTGTTGAAGGTGGTATGCCACCTTGAGTCATAAAGGTGGATGCAATGAAGATTGGAGACTGACCAAAGCGTTTCTCCAATTTCCTCTGGGACATAAGCACTGACCTTTCATCCTCATAACCTAATGGGATTCCAAAAGTGAGATCAGCAGGAGCCAGCCAACTTGAGAAGGTAAAGATTGTTTTGCTTTTTTATGTCCAAAAATCAGACTAAGAGAATCATGTTTGATATTGCAATAAAAGCAGCGATTGTTCTCAGATCTCTAAGAATAAAAGTAAGGTAAGAAATGCAAAACAGCAAGAACACACCTTCAATACCCTCCTCGATGTCTTCCATGTTGAAGATGGGAGCTGAAGATTCTGTTCTCTTCATAATACGGCTTTGACTATCCATATAACTCTTGTTCTTTCTCTTCCTTCTACCACAGCAGCTCTTAACAACAATGTTAGGTTCCAGATCAGCTTCAGTCAAAACAGGATCATATCCATACAAAGCCTGCCTATTGAAACAGCATCCTGTTCCCACATAGACTGGACCCTGAATGCCATCTAGACCTTTCATGTTGATCTGCAAAACAAATACCATGTGAGCCATAAATATTTTGTTGTGGATTACAGAAGAACCATCAGTCCACAATACTTACATCAAAGAAGACTATGTTCCGATTAGCATATCGATCGTGCAAGTCAATGCCGTCAAATCTTTGTGGAAATTGTACATAACAAGTTTTCCTTCCTAGAGCTGGATCCATCATGAAGCACATTGCTTCTCTAAGAGCTTTGCTGCTATTGAAGTAATGGTCACAATCCACATTGAGAAGATAGGCACCATTTGTCAGCACAGCAGATACACGAATCTGCCCACCAGTGAAAGGGTATAATTAGAAAGGAACAGATGAATCAAGTGCCTGGTGTAGAAGTGAATTCATGGAGAGAAAAGCATACCAGTGCATTCATTGCACCAGCCTTCTTGTGATGCTGAAAGCCTGGTCTCTTTTCACGAGAGACATAGACAAGACGTGGTAATTCATTTCCATCAGTGTCAAGCCCACCACTGTGCCCCAAGAACACCTGATTTCACATAGAAAAAAGACATAAGAACCAGATTACATCCAAGTTTCTAAAGAAGCTTCAGTTGAAGCAATGGGCGGTTGGGCACCTGAATCATGCCAGGATGGTCCCTAGGGTTATTCCCAGGCCAAGCAGTTCCATCAGCCATGGTCCACCCCTCTTCAGGCACTTTCTGTGCTTTGGCAACAAGGGCATTGATTCTTATTTTGAATTCTTCATACTCTCTCTGAAAAAAGCATATCCAAAGTTAAAACAAGGTAGAGCAATGGTGATGTAACCATGAGGTAGTAGTTTACCTTCATTGCTCGTCTTTCCTTAACAAATGAAGGTTGAATTTTGTCCTTCAGGTAATCTATTTTTTGAGCAAAGTAAAATTCTGGAGCTCTTGGTTCAATATTGTGCTTCTTACAAAAGGGAACCCACTTTCTAGCAAATTCGGCAGTTTCAGAGAGAGACTCAAAAGTCAGCATAGCTGAGCCATCATCAGAAACATAGCATGACACTTTGTCAACAGGGTAATCCACAGCAAGAATGGACAAAACAGTGTTGGCTGTGATCAGTGGAGGTTCCTTCAATGGATCCACTGTACTGACAAAGACATCAATGGGAGCCAGCTGTGATGGTTCTCCCTCTCTATCATACCTGCAACATTTAGGTATATCAACACAAAAAAACATTTCAGCAAACAAAATCTGAAAGAAATGTGTGCAATGTTGTAGCTTACCTCAATGCAAGCCTGTCGAGATATGTCTCACGGTTGATTGGATACCATTTTGGGAACTGATCTAGAAGCCAGGACAAGGCAAACCAGACCTCACAGATAACAGATACTAGCCACAATCCATAAGCATTACGCACTGGATGACTGATACGATATTGGAAGAAGAAGCACAGGATGATAAGACGGAGAATGATTACTATCCGGTAAAGGTTGAGCTGGTTTGAGGAAATTGGCACAATGCGGCTCAAAGGTAGGCGCGCATCATCAACCCTGCGATAAAGAAAAAGTTACAGAGAACTCAATTTCTTTGAAGCAAAATCTACAATAAATGAATGTGTGCACTATTAGTAAGGGTTAGCTAAGGAAGCATAGGAAATAGACCTTCATCTACTAGGAAATGCAAAATTATCTTAGTCATTGATTAACTGTGAATGGGTAGTTTAATGCCCTTGTGAGTCCTCTTCAGTGTACCCTCATATAACATACCCCGACTAGTTCATCCGAAAGCAACACAAGTTCCCAGATACAGCATGTATATCATGCAGACCTAAATCTAATGCACTATAAGGAGGCATGTATGATATCATAGGCAAGGGAAGGTGGTATACATTTGCATATCTTCTCCATTTGAGCCAGTCCCCTCCATGTCTCCTCTAGCCTCTGGATATTTATTAGTCACTTGCAACATATTTTTGTCCTGTTTAACCCTCCAGCTCTCAACTCTTTCCTTCCAGTCAACACTATTAAGCCCATAGGAATTCAAGTCCTTCGAGGGGTCCACAATCCTCACAGGAACTGAAATCATAGTAAAAAAATATTAATGATCCCCAGCTAATATGCAGCAAATTCTCCACACAAAGCAATTTACGATGTTCGATAGAATACCTGGAACGCTTGGATCAACATAGCTCGATGTTGGACTGCGGATAGAATGACGGTCAGGGGATGCATCAGGGATCTCTCCAGATATCTGAAGATAAATATCGGTATGTTAGTTGGTGAGAGCACATATTCATATAGAAATAAGTACAGTAACAAAAATGCACTGGTGCACACTATCAAACATTGCACCACAGAATCAAGGCTCAGATCGATAAATGAACATGACTGACATATATTGTACCTGTTGTCCACTTGTAAGGCGTGGAATCCGATGGTGTGGATCATGGCGAGCAGATGAAGACAGATCAGCGTCATCTCCTTGAAGCTGCCACTCTGGGCCTTTCCCATTGCCTTGCTTATAGTTGAATTCATTGTCCAGGTCATCAACATCTTCCTCCTCATCATCACCATGAACTCGAGGGCTACCTGAATTTCATTAGAGAGGAAGTCAGAAGAATTCTTTAACTATTGTTATTGAGAATGAAACGGATTCAAAGGCTGAATCTAGATTGTCAAATGTCAACATCATAAGGGATGCCCATTACACTGCAACCTTTATTTACATAAAGTAAGCACATGATGTAGACTTCCTCATGCTAACATCCTACAAGTTACACACACCGAAAGAAGATGCAAGGAAACCAACCTTTCTGTCTCTTGTATCTAGTCTTGCACTGGGGGCAGCATTGGTTCCCTTCCTTGCGCTCGTACTCATAGCAAGGGCGGCAGACAGGGAAGGCACACTCATTGCAGGCAACAAAGACATCACCAGTAGCTGAAACGCCAACAGTGTCGCCACAAATCTGGCAGACCTGCCCATTCGCACTCTTCGTGGGCTTAGCCTGCATCAGCGAGATAACAACAAAGTCAGCACAAATGCGAACAACAATTAGAAGACATGTCAGCCATCCATGCACTTCACTAGTGAGTGACAGACTGAAAAATCAGCCAAGTGTCTACTAGTCTTCAAGTCGAGACATTAAGATCAAAATATTACAAAAGGTAATTTAGAAGTTACATAATATGAACTAATTCAATGGTGCGGTAGTCACAAAGGCAAGCTGCAGCAGGGCAAAGAAGGATCTAATTCACCATCGGTGCCATGGTAATTATGATAAGGAATTGTTCAGTCATGAGTAAACACAGGGATCTAATCAATCCGAGGCTCCATTTCACTGGATCTCCGATACAGAGAAACGTGTCTGGCATTACCAATTACCGATTTGGCAACTGTTAGAAGAATTGGACCGAGCACGAACAATTCAGGAATCGGCAGGAGGACACGTCCGATCGGTGGCTTAGGGAAGCAACGCTGAAATGGGCAGGCGAAATCTACGAGCAGAGACACGGAGAAGCGACCGCAATTGGCGGGCGAACCCCGAGCGTTACACTAAAACTAACACCTCCGCCTAGAATCCCAGATCCACTGGCAGGAACAGAATCTGAAGGTAGCAGCGAGGGCGGCATTGGGTTTGGTGGACGTACCGGGACGGGCGCGTCGCCGTCGTGGCGGATCATGACGAACTCGTTGCGGTTATGAGAGCCTGCCACCATCCCCTTGTTGGCCGCCATCTCCGCGCTCCTCTACACACACCGATTCACACTCCACCGACACCGACGAGGCCGGCGGAGGCCAATCAGCCCGTGCGGCCCTCTAGATCCGAGCGGCAGCGGCAGCGGCAGCGACCACCACCATGTCCCAGATCCCTCCCGCTCGCTCGCTGCAATGCCGCGCAGTGGTGGTGCTGCTGCTGCTTCGCTTCCTCTTCCTCTCCACACCTTCCTTCTCCTCTATTACATACTCCCCCGCTCTCACTCGGTTAGTTTAGTTGAGTTGGTGGGAGTCGCCTTCCACCGGCTAGTGCCGGTGGCGGTGGAGCTGGTACACGTAACGGCGGGGAGGAGCAAGGGTGATCCTGGCCGTTAGCTCGCTGCAAGGAGGGTGCCTGACCGCTGGATGCTGTGGGTTGGAGCGTGCACGTCCACGTCGCGTCGCCGGGCCGTCGCTGTCCACAGCCTGTCCCCCGCCGCTCACGCTGAGAGTGGGGGCCGGGCGACCGGCTGCAGCAGGTCGATCTGTCGGCGCCTCGTCGGCGGACCGAATTGCCCTCCTACCAGCCGATGATTGTTGATATGTTTTTTTCTTTTATAATTAAGTAGCAGTGGCAAAAGGAGGAGGAAATGCCATGTGCACCATGCGTGTTCCTTGTGAGTTGGCATCGGGCTGATAATGGGCTTGTGATTGGTAGATGCAGAGGTCACGGTGAAATATTAGACTAGTCTGGTTTGGTGGACAGTAAGATAGAGAAAAATTATATAACGACTAGTTTAAAAACTCCATTTTTCTAAATTATTTTAATTTTTCCATGGACCTGGCCTGTTGTGCAAATTGGAAATATTAGCTTGGACAGCCAAACAGCAAACACTCGTAATGGACAAACACTTTTGCAACCTTTTACATTTCATCCACCGACGCCAAAATAAGATAAAAAGATGCAATAATACATGTCGTTTATTTTATTTATATAATTATGTGCATGAATATATGTTTTTTTATTCTTTTGGCAGAGGTGGGCAGTTCGTCACTTCGTCCTGTCTTGTTAGCATCTCATGATCACGTACCTTCTTTTTAAAAACAAAAGGCAGGAGGTTTCGTGTTATGAACAATAAATATATTTGTACGCTTTGTTATACTCCATGCAACAAAACTCTCTCTTTTGTCCTATAAAAAAAACTCTCTTTCGCCTGGCACCACAAATATTCAAGGACGTTTTGATTTTTCTTTTGTGGATATATAATGCAGTGCTTGCTATAAACGGCAATGTCGTTTTATTTGATTCAGAAAAAAAATCCAACTATATCTGGATTCTTTAGAAAACTTCAAGTGGACTGCTTGCGAGGGCTTTGAGAATCTGTTTTGTTCCTGCAAATCCTTATAAATTTCAGTAGTAAATAAACATGTTTTACTACAATTGCAAACACGCAAGTCTATTTAATTGTAAATGATAAATACTTGCTTGTTTGCATTAAACTTGTCTGGTAACCCGTTCTTGTCCTAATAATAGTGGTTGGTGTGCAGCTTTCCTGGCCGTCGGTGGCCAGTATGTTTTGATCTGAACTAGAGTTTAGTCCGATTTTATATGCTAATTAGAAATTATAATGAGTTTATAATAAAACTTGTTACATAAGCCAGAACTAATTCCTCAGACCTAATCTACTAAACCTAATTAATTTATAATTATGTTTGCTACAGTAAATATTTGATAATTGTTGTGCACTATTTATGTCACTGGGCACGGTTGGACGGTTTGACCCAGAGGCTCGTAAGGTCCATCCTGCGGACGGTCCACGCCTAGGTCCGCCCTTAGGCGCGGACTGTCCGCGATTAGATCAGACGAATTAAACTCCTTTCTCCACGTTTGTTTATCTCTTTAAACTCACGGGGGTTATTGGAGGATGCCTAGAAACGGGTCACGGGAGTTATTGGAGGACGCCTAGAAACGGGTCTAGACCTCTCCTATATATTTGAAGGTGTACGGCAGATTGAAGAATCAACAATCGAACCAATCAAGTTGTTTATCGTTCTTCTACTTTTCATTCCCTAAGAGTAGCAGTAACTTAGCCTTCTCATCCCCGATTTTCACATCTATTTTGCTCTGTGTTGTCTCGAGGCGTCTTGGGTGGCTTGTCGATCCCAAAACAAACTTTGGGATCTCTCCTCCCTCATGGGGTCCCACTCGGGAGGTCAGATCTAGGTGCTGTTGACGAAACGCCACCACCTCTACGCACATGTGAACCATCCGGCTTCGGCGTAGAGAAGATCCTGCTCCTGCCGCAGGTCGCAGACTGTCCAACCCTAGGCTACGAACCATCTGCGCTACCGCAGAGTGCACCACCGTCGGTACACCTCACAGTGATTGGCATCCAGATTGACGCCAACACACTTTGACGACTTCCGCCAGGGACAAGGCGTGAAGATCCTTCAGATTGGCCATCAATAGTCGGTTCAAAGGATCACTTTGTTGTCTCTCCTAGCAACATCATCGAGCCAACTATGGAGACTTTGTCAGCTGAAGATCGATAGAAATTCGAGCCATTTCTATATAGAAAGGGAAGGGAAATTGGCCTTAAAGCCATTTTTATATTTGTTTTGGTGCTTGATAACCATCATAACCATGTGAACTAACCAGTTTGCTAAAGTATATGATCACATATCCATAAAAATATACACCAAAAGATCAAATCCCAAAATTCAGAAGGCGGGTCGTCCGAGTCCCTAGGGCAGACCATTCAAGACACCAAAACTCATATTTGGACAGGAACTATATCGAATTGAAGAAATGAACTACAGACCGTCTGGAGCATAATTAAGTACCATTTGACAACATGCACGAACCGTCCAGCTATAATACACGGCTTGTTTGCCTAAGACTGATTAACCTGAAGGTGCCAAGTTCAATAAAATGAAATTTAGCACCAAGCATGGACCATCTAGGATCAGAGAAGGATCGTCCCCGATGCATTTTATATGACATATGGTGATGCATTTAATGCTCTTAGTGAAAGTACCTTTCGGCAGTACTAAGGACCTGGATGTCGCACAGAAGGAGGGTGAATAGGCGAATATATAAATTTAAACTCTAAAGAACTTTTCTTATTGTACTCGAAGGGTTGTATGCAACAAAATCTAGTTGTGTAGAGTAGATCGCAGCGGAATAGAAGCCCTTGTCTCATAAGATCCTGCACTTCACAGAAAGACATATTCCAACCATAAGAATAAAAGTGCAAATGAAAAGTAAAATAAGAGACAAGAGACACATCGATTTTTTGGTGGTCCGGCCAAGCATGAAATGCTTGCCTACATCCACGTTTGAGTTAGCCATTTGACTTGGAGTCTATTTCAACTCCTTCCTCCGGTTGCTCCGGTTTATCACTAAGGTGACAGACAAAGTCTTCTACTATATCGAGATGGGTTACAATAGAACTAAGGTGGTTCACGACTCTTGATAGCTCTCTGGTAGAGTAACTACTTGCTCAAGATCTCTTTAGCTCTTTGCAACAGTACTATGCCTCTCTCTTTTGGCTTGCACACACACACACCAACGCTTGATCTAAAGAGGATTACACAAGAGAGTAGCAGAGAATGAGTATGCACTTGTTCTACACTTGTATGTTTCTTAGGTGTTCTCCTTGGGTCGAGGAGGGGCTCTATCTATAGACCCAAACCTCTTGTATTGTTGCATATTAATAGAGGAAAATGTTATGATTTTGGGTGCACCGGACCGGTCCAATGTCCACTAGACCTCCAACAATCACCCGGTCTCTAGGATCTTGACAAACACCTTCTTCTAGCCGGCACCAGACCGATTTGGTGCACCAGTGGACTGGACGACATGTCAGCTAGCAGTTAGTCGACCGTTGCTTGCCAAGCCAGCCGTTACGCTAGATGGTCCAGTGCGATGGGCCCTCGAGGTCTGGTCATTTTTAGCCAAAACCCGAGAGTGGCCCCTTCGCTGTAGGCGGTTCGGTGCACCAGGCTGCCAAGTCCCTCGGTTGCCTTCTCTACACACGCGGTCTAGTACATCATTGGACCGGTCCGGTGCGCTACAGACAGCAGGACACTTAACCATTTTTACCCATTCTTCTTTTGTTCGACTTGGCTTTCTTGAGCACCTTTCTATGACTTAGAGAAACATAATTAGGGTGTAAACTAATTGACTAAGTCACATGAAGGTTCTCAAGAAAGCCCAAGTCGAACATATGAAGAAGGGCTAAAACTGGTTAAGTGTGTTGTTGTCTTTGGCACACCAGTTTGGTGGCGCACCAGACCGTGTGCGTAGAGAAGGCAGCCGAGGGATTTGGTGGTTTGGTGCATCAGACCGCCTATAGGGATCTATCTAGTGGTTCACCGTACAACAAAGGGCCTGCTCTCGGGTTTTGGCTAAAAATGATCGGACCTCGAGGGTCCGGCACACCAGACCATGTGGCACAATGGCTAGCTCGGTGGACAACGGTCGACTAAAGGCTAGCTGACGTGGTGCCTGCTCCGGTGATGCACCAGACCAGTTCGGTGTTAGCCACAAGAAGAAGGTGCCAGTTAAGATCTCGGAGACCAGATGACTATTGGAGGTCTAGTGTGCCCGGAATCATAACAGTTTGCTCTATTGATTTGCAACAGTACAAGGGCTTGGGGCTACAAATAGAGCCCCTTCTCGACTCCAAGGAGAACACCTAAGTAGCATACAAGTGTAGAACAAGTGCATACTCATTCTCTATCCCTCTCATGTGTAATTCTTTGTAGATCAAGTGTTGGCGCGTGTGCAAGCCAAAAGAGAGAGGCATAGTGCTGCTGCAAAGAGCTAGTGATATCTTGAGCAAGTTGTTACTCTGTCGGAGAGCTGTCAAGAGTTGTGAACAACCTTAGTTTTGTTGTAACCCATATTGATATAGTAGAAGACTCTTTTTATCACCTTGCTGATAAACTGGAGCAATATGGGGAAGGAGTTGAAATAGACTCCAAGCTAGGTGGCTAACTCCAATATGGATGTGCGCAAACATTTTAGGCTTGGTCGAACCACAGGAAAAATTGCCATGTCTCTTGTCTCCTAATTTACTTTTTATTGTACTTCTATTCTTATAGTTGGTATAAGTCTTCTTATGATGTGTAGGATCTTATGAGACAAGGGCGTCTATTCCGTTGCAATCTACTCTGCTGAACTGGATTCTGTTGCATACAATTCTTCGAGTAGAGTACGAAATGTTCTTTAGAGTTTAAGTTTTTATATTCGCCTATTCACCCCCCTAGGTGACATCTAGGTCTTTAGTACCACTAAGGGGTACTTTCAATTAGTATCAGAGTTAGGCTCTCCATTTGTTGTATTAATCGTCCAGAGAAGACGATGTCGTCTAAAGAGGTAACTGTAGAACATCTTCTTGGAAATGGTTCTAATTATGCAATTTGGTTCGCCTGTATTCTTAATGCTTTTAAAATTATAGATCCTCATTTTGAATGGGTTTTTTATAAGAGTATATTGCCTTCTAAAACTAGTAGACACCCATCTAAGAAGGAACTAAATGTTTGACTTTAAATCATCAAGCTTGCAACATCTTAAATGATGCTCTTAGTAAAGATGCTTATTATGCCATTACAACTAGTAATGCTGATATGTTTGTTGATGCACATGATTTGTGGAATGAATCCACTGCTCCAAAAGGTTCGTTTTCCCATTCTATGTTGCATGTTGTTGCTAATAATAATGCTAGGGAGAATGAAACCGAGGATGTGGAAGAAGATGAGATTCGCCAACTCTGCACTCATCTCAACAAGGAAGACAAAGCAATATTGATGAAGCTGTTGAGAAGAACAATAGAACAAGGCAAGACACTTCTCAAGCTAGAAGAGACCCTTGTCAAAACAAACAGTAGTTTGGAGAATTTGACCAAAGAACATGAGGAGCTCAAGTGCTCTCATGGTGATTTGGTCCAAAGGTATGAGTTAATTTTAATCGAGCAAATAAAAAATGAGAATGCTTTATCTGCTCGAATTAAAATTGACAATACTGTCGGGGACCATAATTAGGGGTACCCCCAAGACTTCTAAAACTCGGCTGGTAAACACCATCAGCACAAAGCTGCAAAGGCCTGATGGGCGCAATACAGGTCAAAGCTCCGTCCGCTCAAGGAACGCAATCTCGCCTCGCCCGAGCCCAGCCTCGGGCGGGAACAGTAGACCCAGGCAGATTCACGCCTCGCCCGATGGCCTCCTCAAGCAACGGGCGCACCTTCGACTCGCCCGAGGCCTAGTTCGGGCAGGCTTCACGGAGAAGCAACCTTGGCCAGATCGCCTCGCCAGCCGACCGGATCGCAGGAGCATTCAATGCAAGGATCGCCTGACACCTTATCCTGACATGCGCTCCTCAGTCGACAAGGCCGAAGTGACCACAGTCACTTCGCCCCTTCACTGGCTGACCTGACAGGAAAACAGCGCCGCCTGCGCTGCTTCGACTGCTGTGCCACCCGCCAGAGTGAGGCTGACAGCCGCCAAGTCCAGCCTCAGGTGCCATAGGAATCTCCGCCTCACCCAACCCCAGGGCTCGGACTCAACCTCGACCTCGGACGATGGTCTCCGCCTCGCCCGACCGCAGGGCTCAAACTCAACCTCGACCTCAGACGACTATCTCCACCTCGCCCGACCCCAGGGCTCGGACTCAACCTCGACCTCGGACAACGGTCTCCGCCTCGCCCGACCCCAGGGCTCGGACTCAACCTCGACCTCAGACGACGGTCTCCGCCTCGCCCGACCCCATGGGTTCGGACTCAACCTCGACCTCGGACGACGGTCTCTGCCTCGCCCGACCCCAGGGCTCGGACTCAACCTCGACCTTGAATGACGGTCTCCGCCTCGCCCGACCCCAGGGCTCGGACTCAGCCTCGACCTCGGAGGAGTCACTGCCTCACCCGACCTTGGGCTCGGACCGACCACGCTACAGGGGGCCCATCATTACCCTATCCCTAGCTAGCTCAGGCTACGAGGAACAAGACCGGCGTCCCATCTGGCTCGCCCCGGTAAAACAAGTAATGATGGCACCCCGCGTGCTCCGTGACGACGGCGGTTCTCAGCTCCCTACGGAAGCAAGGAGACGTCAGCAAGGACCCAACAGCCCCGACAGCTGTGCTTCTACAGGGCTTAAGCACTCCTCCGACGGCCACGACATCACATGAACAGGGCACCAACACCTCTCTGACAGTCACATCGGCATGTACATAGGGCTCTGGCTCCTCTTTGCTAGACACGTTAGCACTCCGCTACACCCCCATTGTACACCTGGGCCCTCTCCTTACGTCTATAAAAGGAAGATTGTAATACCCAAATTTGTAAACCATGGTAGTGGAGATAATTCTCCTATTGCTTTGTTTCAATTTAACTAGAGCACTCCTTAAAAAAATCTCGAATCAAAAATAAATCATGGTGAAGATTTTATATCAAAATTATCCTAACTAAATAAATAATATTTGTTGGAATAACTTTTAATCCGAGCACACATTCAAAAAAATGATATATTCCTAAAAATGAATATAATGTGAATTATTCCTTATTATATGTTTTTGAGCATTTGCTTAAGAGAATATAATAATAATAGTAAAATAAAAAATATATTTTGTATCATGTTGTATTTTAGTGTGCGCAGTAAAATATGTGAAGCTTAAATTAGATTTGAATTTAAAATGAAAAAGAAAATAAAAGTGAAAGGAATAGAAAAGAGGAAGAAATACGTTACCTGCTGGGCCTACTACCTGGTTTCTAGCCCAGTACCTGCTTTCCCTATGCCTTGGCCCACCTCGCGAATTCCTTTCTGCGCCAACCCATCTCCCATCTCCATTCTTGCTCCGCGCGTCCGTATCCTGCCAGTGGGACCCACGCTCAAGCGCTCTGCCGTTTACCACGTCCACTCTGGCGCGCGTCAACCCTAGATTCCAGGCGCTGTTCCGCGGGCCCGATGCCCTATTCCACTTCGCGCGGGACCGACCTGTCGGATCTATCTCCTTGTCATAACAGCTTGGGCGAAGTCGACGCAGTCGTGGCCAACTTCCTCGCCGCGGAAGCCGCTGTGGAGCTCGCCGTGGCCGTTGGCGGGTCATGCGCGTCATCCGCTCTGACCGGTGGGGCCCGGTGGCCAAGCGCCGCAACCACCCAGCCGAATCCACCGGAGCTTCTTCCGCGCGTCGTCCGTGGTCGCTCCGACCGACCCGGGGTCGCCCTCCCCCATAAGACCCAAGGCGCATGGCGTCCTCTCTAGTCGACTTCTCGGGCCACGCCACCCTTTCTCCGCACCGCGATGGCCTCCTCTACCGTGACCTCCCTCCTCCTCTACTCGCTCAAGGAGCACTACCTCGGGGTCTGCATGAGCCACCGCCGTCGTGGTTTCCCTCTGTGCCACCGTCCTGATCCCAGTGGAAGTGCAACTGGGGTTTGCGGGAGCGCGTTGATCATCTGCGGCAAGCCTCTGGGCGTGTCGGTCACCGTGGTCAAGTAAATTCGTCGCCGCCGCAGAGCCATCAGCTCGTCGCCGGCCCATCTGGGTCCGTATTGGAGGATTGGGAGTTTCGCCTATGCCTGCTAAAGGTGTGGGTGCCGCAGGCGTGTGGGGTGATCGATTGGTGCGGGCGGAATTCGTCGTCGGCCATCTTCCTTAGCTACAGTGTCGCACGCAACCGTGGCCAGCTATGTCGTAGCTCCTTCTTGGTGAGTAGTCGCCCCCAGGATGTTCCCTGTCCTCTGCTCTGCGTGTTGCTCGCTTCCGGTGGGAGGATTAGGTACCTGGGCGTCGAATCAGCTGCTCGCCGGTGGGACTCCGTCGCGGGGAGGTCCTAGCGCCGCCTCGGGCCGGCGAGGGAAGGGGGTAGTTTTGGGGGTTGTTGAATAATAGATCAACGCTCAGGATTGTGTCTGCGTACTGGTTTGGCCAGATGAAATCCAGGCCATCGATCGGTGAGCGGGCGGCTCGAACTCGATCTCGTTGTGATGTAGTCTGGGCCGCTGATCCATGATCCAAGGGCCACAGTTGATCGTTGTTTCTTTAAAGCGCTGGTGTAATCCTAACCGTAGGAATTGATCCAACGGCCGTGATCCTTGCATACCCCTTTGCGTGGTAACTTCTCAAAAGAGTCCCACGGGTTAATATAAATCAACCTGCGGTCCACTGCGGGGGGAATCCTGAGTCTTATGATCTTTTGCGTGATAGCCCCTGTAGTTTCTGAAATTTATGCGCCCTGTCTAGAGAGTTAGAAAATCCAGTAAAAGTAATTAGAAAATGTTTTTTAATGAGAAAATAAATGCTAGAAACTTGTATAATTCATATTAAATCCATTTTAATTCTAAATCGAGTCATTCCAGAGACATTAATTTTGTTTTAATATTGTTTACCACTTAGTAAATTTGTTTGGCCATGAAACATGAACTAAAATTATTCACATGAGTTATGCTATTGTAGGTACTCAATAACTTTGGAAATTCATAACTTAATAACCGTAGCTCCCAATTTAGTGGTTCTTGTTTCTACAATCTCGTTACACAGCGTAGAATATTATTATGCAGTTTATGATTATGTTTGGTGTGATGTTAATTTTGCCTATACTATGTTTATCTGTATTGCTACGTTTAGCAGTGAGGTCACGTGTCATTTTAAGATCATCCTGGTACCTAGAATCTCAAGTCCCAGGCAAGTTGTGCCCTTGATCACTTTTTTTACCTACTCATGTTCTGATTAATCATAATGATCTACATAGGTTAATTTTGATGGGACCCAATAGGTTACCCTAGTTTGTCTATCTTTATACCTTGTTTACCACTAAACTTTTTGGGTAGTACTTGCTAGTGCTTTATGTGGTTTTGGGTATAAAGATACATTATTCATGATCACATTTTTATTATCTGTTTATTATTACTGTTCATGATAAGATCATTATGTTAATTGGAACATGGAGCGACCACCCGGGAAAACAGTGCTACCACAAGGGTTTAATGGGATGCCCTTGGCTGATTAATTAGGAAAGCTAGTGGAGGACTACCTTACCCGAAAGGGGCAAGGGCAGTAGGGGAGTGGTCAGTGTAGGGAGGTCCTTGGGATGATTTTGCTGCGATGTTGGTCATGCGAGGGGTCCCTGCATTGGAGCTTCCTATAAACTGTAGCGGGTTTTCTGAAGCTAGTGGAACTTTGTAAAGGCCTCGTAGTGTTACCCTGCCTCGCCTCCTCGGTAGAGGTGTATGGGAAGTCGCGATCCCTTGGCAGATGGGTAACATGACTTGTGGGTAAAGATGCGCAACCTCTGCAGAGTGTAAAACCGGTATACTAGCCGTGCTCACGGTCATGAGCAGCTCGGACCCTCACATGATTAATTTATGGAACTAAATTCAATTTGTCATATGCATTGCATCACAGGTAATGTTGTTACTTTTGTTCTACTACTTAATTAGGTTGGTATTTACTTATACTTAGTAACTGCTAATAAAATTTTGACCAACTTTAAAAGCAATGCTCAGCTCTAACCATCCTCTTTGGTAAGTCTTACACTTCACGTGAGCTCCCGCCTTTGGCGAGTTCATGCACATTATTCCCCACAACTTGTTGAGCTATGAACGTATGTGAGCTCACTCTTGCTGTCTCACACTCCCCCCTATAGGTCAAGAACAGGTACCACAGGATGAGGCGCGTGGAGGATGCTGTGATGAGTTCGTGAGTGGTCTAGGTCGTCGTCTCCCAGTCAACTTTGGGTTGCTGGATCGTTGTCTCCTTTTAATGTAAATATTTATTTATTTTGTATAGAACTCCTGTTATGTAGTAAAGATGTGACATTCGATCCTGTGCCATGATTCATCATATGTGTGAGACTTGGTCCCAGCACACCTGGTGATTATGTTCGCGCCCGGGCTTTGGACCCCTAAAACCCGGGTGTGACAGAAGTGGTATCAGAGCAATGTTGACTGTAGGACGAAACCTAGATAGAACTGGACAACCATTATCTACTTACCTTTGCTACTTTGATCCTTTCTAAACTTTTCTTAATCTTTTCTCATCTATTTCCGCTTACTCTGATTATTCTTACCTTTTCATTCTAAAGAAACATGTGGATTTCACACTTTGAAGTCCCATACCTAAAGTGACTTTCAGGAATAGGAGACCTACTCTTAGGAACAAAAAAACTATTTTTATAAGTATCTATGTGCTTGAATGTTTGTTCTTGTGGTACATGTCTGATTTGGATCTTTGATTGAGTGTGATGGGTTGTGGAGTAATGTCCACAATTGCATCTACATATACACCTAGACATAAGAAAAAATATTTATAAAATAGACAACACAGAATATTCCCTATTAAAAATACATCAATCCTAATGGATCCATCTTATCTTAAAAAGATTCTCCCTCATCCTAAAAGATTCATCTTATCTTGAAGGATTCATCTTATCCTAATCACTTTACTTATCTCATCCTAAAGAACAACTAGGATCTAATCCAAAATAATGATATCAGATCTAAGTTATATTTGTGTGACTAAAACCACATGATTTATCCCACCATGATCATGATCTAACCCAAATTAATTGGATCTTATCCAATCTAAAATAGTCATACCAATTTATTCTAGATCTGATCCAACCTAATAAGTTAATCTAACCTAACGAAGTCTAACCTTAAGTTGAGCTAACCTAAGAACAGTCACTCAACAAGTTAACACTAGTGAAATAAACTGGATCCAACTCCTATGAACATTGTTCTGCCCTCATGCACTTAAACCTAAATTAGTGCATTAGACCAACTCAACCATGAGCATAAGAGCTAACCCAACCAATAGTGTCATGATAGATTGCATAATCTGTCTATCCCCACCTAACCTCAAACAAACTTTTGACCTACATCATGTAGTCTATCTCACCCACATCTATCTTAACCATATTCCCTGACCCGATGATATACACTAACCTCGAATCAATGAGACCAAGACCATAAAAAGAACAAGATCAACCTTGTCAAGAAAGGAGAGAAGTCAAACTTGATCATCAGATGCATTACCATCCAACACGGAGTTATTCTCACCATAAATTGTCTTACTCTAGACTATTTTTGCCCTAACCTATCTTTTATCCTACACAATAAGGTGACTATACGTATATATACCCATGCTTTCGTGACCACTTTCTAAATAACATGAAACTTCTTATTCCTAAACTAATTAGAAGTTAAAGGCTAAACTGTAAATAAAGCTTTTTACATCCCTGTCCTTGCAAATCTCGAGGACTAGATTTCTGTTAAGGGGGGTAGGATTTGTAATACCCAAATTTGTAAACCATGGTAATGGAGATAATTCTCCTATTGCTTTGTTTCAATTTAACTAGAGCACTCCTTAAAAAAATCTCGAATCAAAAATAAATCATGGTGAAGATTTTATATCAAAATTATCCTAACTAAATAAATAATATTTGTTGGAATAACTTTTAAATCCGAGCACACATTCAAAAAAAATGATATATTCCTAAAAATGAATATAATGTGAATTATTCCTTATTATATGTTTTTGAGCATTTGCTTAAGAGAATATAATAATAATAGTAAAATAAAATATATATTTTGTATCATGTTGTATTTTAGTGTGGTAGTAAAATATGTGAAGCTCAAATTAGATTTGAATTTAAAATGAAATAGAAAATAAAAGTGAAAGGAATAGAAAAGAGGAAGAAATACGTTACCTGCTGGGCCTACTACCTGGTTTCTAGCCCAGTACCTGCTTTCCCTACGCCTTGGCCCACCTCGCGAATTCCTTTCTGCGCCAACCCATCTCCCATCTCCATTCTTGCTCCGCGCGTCCGTATCCTGCTATTGGGACCCACGCTCAAGCGCTCTGCCGTTTACCACGTCCACTCTGGCGCGCGTCAACCCTGGATTCCAGGCGCTGTTCCGCGGGCCCGATGCCCTATTCCACTTCGCGCGGGACCGACCTGTTGGATCTATCTCCTTGTCGTAACAGCTTGTGCGAAGTCGACGCAGTCGTGGCTGACTTCCTCGCCGTGGAAGCCGCTGTGGAGCTCGCCGTGGCCGTTGGCGGGTCCTGCGCATCATCCGCTCTGACCGGTGGGGCCCGGTGGCCAAGCGCCGCAACCACCCAGCCGAATCCGCCGGAGCTTCTTCCGTGCGTCGTCCGTGGCCGCTCCGACCGACCCGGGGTCGCCCTCCCCCATAAGACCCAAGGCGCAGGGCGTCCTCTCCAGTCGACTTCTTGGGCCACGCCACCCTTTCTCCGCACCGCGACGGCCTCCTCTACCGTGACCTCCCTCCTCCTCTACTCGCTCAAGGAGCACTACCTCGGGGTCTGCATGAGCCACCGCCGTCGTGGTTTCCCTCTGCGCCACCGTCCTGATCCCAGTGGAAGTGCAACTGGGGTTCGCGGGAGCGCGTTGATCATCTGCGGAAAGCCTCTGGGCGTGTCGGTCATCGTGGTCAAGTAAATTCGTCGCCGCCGCGGAGCCATCAGCTCGTCGCCGGCCCATCTGGGTCCGTATTGGAGGATTGGGAGTTTTGCCTGTGCCTGCTAAAGGTGTGGGTGCCGCAGGCGTGTGGGGTGATCGATTGGTGCAGGCGGAATTCATCGTCGGCCATCTTCCTCGGCTATAGTGCCGCACGCAACCGTGGCCAGCTACGTCGTAGCTCCTTCTCGGTGAGTAGTCGCCCCCAGGATGTTCCTTGTCCTCTGCTCTGCGTGTTGCTCGCTTCCGGTGGGAGGATTAGGTACCTGGGCGTCGAATCAGCTGCTCGCCAGTGGGACTCCGCCACGGGGAGGTCCTGACGCCGCCTCGGGCCTGCGAGGGAAGGGGGCAGTTTTGGGGGTTGTTGAATAATAGATCAACGCTCAGGATTGTGTCTGCGTACTGGTTTGGCTAGATGAAATCCAAGCCATCGATCGGTGAGCGGGCGGCTCGAACTCGATCTCGTTGTGATGTAGTCTGGGCCGCTGATCCATGATCCAAGGGCCACAGTTGATCGCTGTTTCTTTAAAGCGCTGGTGTAATCCTAACCGTAGGAATTGATCCAACGGCCGTGATCCTTCCATACCCCTTTGCGTGGTAACTTCTCAAAAGAGTCCCTCGGGTTAATATAAATCAACCCGTGGTCCACTGCGGGGGGAATCCTGAGTCTTATGATCTTTTGCGTGATAGCCCCTGTAGTTTCTGAAATTTATGCGCCCTGTCCAGAGAGTTAGAAAATCCAGTAAAAGTAATTAGAAAATAATTTTTAATGAGAAAATAAATGCTAGAAACTTGTATAATTCATATTAAATCCATTTTAATTCTAAATCGAGTCATTCCAGAGACATTAATTTTGTTTTAATATTGTTTACCACTTAGTAAATTTGTTTGGCCATGAAACATGAACTAAAAGTATTCACATGAGTTATGCTATTGTAGGTACTCAATAACTTTGGAAATTCATAACTTAATAACCGTAGCTCCCAATTTAGTGGTTCTTGTTTCTACAATCTCGTTACACAGCGTAGAATATTATTATGCAGTTTATGATTATGTTTGGTGTGATGTTAATTTTGCCTATACCATGTTTATCTGTATTGCTACGTTTAGCAGTGAGGTCACGTGTCATTTTAAGATCATCCTGGTACCTGGAATCTCAAGTCCCAGGCAAGTTGTGCCCTTGATCACTTCTTTTTACCTACTCATGTTCTGATTAATCATAATGATCTGCATAGGTTAATTTTGATGGGACCCAATAGGTTACCCTAGTTTGTCTATCTTTATACCTTGTTTACCACTAAACTTTTTGGGTAGTACTTGCTAGTGCTTTATGTGGTTTTGGGTATAAAGATACATTATTCATGATCACATTTTTATTATCTGTTTATTATTACTGTTTATGATAAGGTCATTATGTTAATTGGAACATGGAGCGACCACCCGGGAAAACAGTGCTACCACAAGGGTTTAATGGGACGCCCTTGGCTGATTAATTAGGAAAGCTAGTGGAGGACTACCTTACCCGAAAGGGGCAAGGGCAGTAGGGGAGTGGTCAGTGTAGGGAGGTCCTTGGGATGATTTTGCTGTGATGTTGGTCATGCGAGGGGTCCTTGCATTGGAGCTTCCTATAAACTGTAGCGGGTTTTCTGAAGCTAGTGGAACTTTGTAAAGGCCTCGTAGTGTTACCCTGCCTCGCCTCCTCGGTAGAGGTGTATGGGAAGTCGCGATCCCTTGGCAGATGGGTAACATGACTTGTGGGTAAAGATGCGCAACCTCTGCAGAGTGTAAAACCGGTATACTAGCCGTGCTCACAGTCATGAGCAGCTCGGACCCTCACATGATTAATTTATGGAACTAAATTCAATTTGTCATATGCATTGCATCGCATGTAATGTTGTTACTTTTGTTGTATAACTTAATTAGGTTGGTATTTACTTATACTTAGTAACTGCTAATAAAATTTTGACCAACTTTAAAAGCAATGCTCAGCTCTAACCATCCTCTTTGGTAAGCCTTACACTTCACGTGAGCTCCCGCCTTTGGCGAGTTCATGCACATTATTCCCCACAACTTGTTGAGCTATGAACATATGTGAGCTCACTCTTGCTGTCTCACACTCCCCCCCACAGGTCAAGAATAGGTACCACAGGATGAGGTGTGTGGAGGATGCTGTGATGAGTTCGTGAGTGGTCTAGGTCGTCGTCTCCCAGTCAACTTTGGGTTGTTGGACCGTTGTCTCCTTATAATGTAAATATTTATTTATTTTGTATAGAACTCCTGTTATGTAGTAAAGATGTGACATTCGATCCTGTGCCATGATTCATCATATGTGTGAGACTTGGTCCCAGCACACCTGGTGATTATGTTCGCGCCCGGGCTTTGGACCCCTAAAACCCGGGTGTGACAAAGGTCCAGGGCCCTCGTACAAAAAGGTGGCCGCACAGGAGGACGAACTGACGGACAGGCTCTCTCTCTCCCCCTCGCGAACGCTTGTAACCCCCTACTGCAAGCGCATCCGCCCTGGGCGCAGGACAACACGAGCCGCGGTTCCCCTTACTGTTATCCCCCTTGTGTTCCATCTCGCGCTGACCCATCTGGGCTGGGACACGCAGCGACAATTTACTCATTGGTCCAGGGACCCACCGGGGTAGAAACGCCAATAGTTGGCGCGCCAGGTAGGGGCCTACTGCGTGTTGACGAACAACTTCCCGTCAAGCTCCAGATGGGTAGTCTCCATCAACCTCTTCAACCCGGGACGTTGCTCCGTTTCGGGAGTCTCGAGTTCATGTCCCTCAACGGCAGCTACGACATGGTACTCCTTCTGCCGCGCGACAACGACAATGGCGGCCGTCAGCCCGCCCGCCGGCTGTGGAATCGACGACGTCTTCCCCGCGTGGCGGAAGAATAGCATCCGGGTTTGTCCCGTCACCTTCCACGCCGACAGAGGAGGAGGCGGGGCAACCATGGCCAAGCAGGAGGCGATACCTCGTCGGCTGTCGAGCGAGTCGACGACGCCGACGCCCCAACGGGGGACACGTCGGGCGTCGACCTCGCGTCTGAGATGAAGACGGGCGTCGTTTCCCCGCAACACGCCAACCCCAATCGGACGGATGACGCCAGCACGCTCACGAAGGACCTGCTGGGCGTTAGCCTCGTACCTGAGATAACGGCGCAGTCCGCCCCCGACGCGACTCCGTCGCCATCCGTCGATCAAGAGGTACCGTCCGTTTTCTATCCTGTGCCTTTTAGATTCAGCTTCGACCCACCAAGCGACCCCGCTTCGGTGGACGCTTCCATAAAGGTATATCCAGACCTTCTGGGGTATCATATGTGGTCAACCTGGGACCGATTGACGGCCGTCTCGACCTGCGGGCCCCCGGGTTCCAAGAAAGATGACGACCCCGACTCTGGTTGGGATTTCTCCGGGCTCCATGCTCCAAGTGCCATACGGGACTTCATGACCGCATGTGACTACTACCTCTCCGATTGCTCTGATGGTAGCCGTAGCCTCGGCGACGAGGACTGTAGCCCAAGTCACGAATGTTTCCACGTCGATCTAGGGGGTCTCGACGAAGGCAACCACCTTGGTATGCCAGAGGACGGATCCCCCTAGGCCTGCGCCTCGCGTTGACATCCTTCGGGAGATAGCTGTGGTCCCAGTCCCTGCGGGGGGTCAGGACGCATAGCTCGAGCAAATCCGCGAGATGCAGGCCAGGCTCGACGAGGAAGCAGGACAACTTGTGCAGCTCCGGCAGAACATCGGGTAGGAGTGGGCAGGTCGAGCACCAGCTGGAGAAGCGCGTCATCCACCCCAGGACGTCTAGCACCGCATCGCTGACGATACCAGGGCAAGGCTGCCCCCAGCTTCTAGTGGGGTCGTCCAGAACCTGGCTGCAGCAACAATACTACTTCGAGCGATGCCGGAGCCATCCACCACCGAGGGGCGGCGTATATAGGGAGAACTCAAGAATCTCCTGGAGGATGCCGCGGTCCAACGAGCCGAAATCTCTGCCTCCCGAAGGCAGGGGTACCCCCCTAGAGCATCGCGCCGCGACTTCCCGTTTCATGCGGGAAGCCTCGGTCCACACCGGGCGCACGCGGGCTGCAACGCCTGCAGCCCCGGGTCGCCTTGGCCACGAGCACCACCGCCGCGACCATCAAGCCCACCTCGATGAGAAGGTGCGCCGAGGCTACCACCCCAGGCGTGGGGGATGCTACGACAGCGGGGAGGATCAAAGTCCCTCGCTCGAACCACTCGGTCTGCAAGCTTTCAGCCGGGCCATACGACGGGCGCCATTTCTGACCCGGTTCCGAACCCCGACTACCATCGCCAAGTATTCGAGGGAGACAAGGCCGGAACTGTGGCTCATGGACTACCGGCTGGCCTGCCAGCTGGGTGGAACGGACGATGACAACCTCATCATCCGCAACCTCCCCCTGTTCCTCTCCGACGCCGCCCGAGCCTGGCTGGAGCATCTGCCTCCTGCGCAGATCTCCAACTGGGATGACCTGGTCAAAGCTTTCACCGGCAACTTCCAGGGCACATACGTGCGCCCTGGGAACTCCTGGGATCTCCAAAGCTACCGCCAGCAGCCGGGAGAATCCCTGCGGGACTACATTTGGCGATTCTCGAAGCAGCACACCGAGCTGCCCAATGTCACCAACTCAGATGTCATCGGCGCCTTCCTCGCCGGCACCACTTGCCGCGATCTGGTGAGCAAGCTGGGTCACAAGACCCCCACCAGGGTGAGCGACCTGATGGACATTGCCACCAAGTTCGCCTCTGGTCAGGAGGCTGTCGAGGCCATCTTCTGGAAGGACAAGCAGCCTCAGGGGCGCCCGCAGGAAGACGTCCCCGAGGCGTTCGCTCAGCGCGGCACGAAGAAGAAGGGCAAGAAGAAGTCGCAAACGAAACGCGACGTTGCCGACGCAGATCTTGTCGCCACTGTCGAGCACTGGAACCCCCGGAAGCCTCCCGGAGGGGCCAACCTGTTCGACAAGATGCTCAAGGAGTCATGCCCCTATCATCAGGGCCCCACCAAGCACACCCTTGAGGAGTGCGTCATGCTTCGGCGCTACTTCCACAAGGCCGGGCCACCAGCGGAAGGTGGCAGAGCCCACGACAACGACAAGAAGGAAGGCGACAAGGCAGAAGAGTTCCCCGAGGTCCACGACTGCTTCATGATCTATGGTGGGCAAGTGGCGAACGCCTCGGCTCGGCACCGCAAGCAGGAGCGCCGGGAAGTCTGCTCGGTGAAGGTGGCGGCGCCAGTCTACCTAGACTGGTCCGACAAGCCCATCACCTTTGACCAAGGCGACCACCCCGACCGCGTGCTGAGCCCGGGGAAGTACCCGCTCGTTGTCGATCCCGTCATCAGCAACGTCAGGCTTACCAAGGTCCTCATGGACGGAGGCAGCGGCCTCAACATCATCTACGACGAGACCCTCGGGCTCTTGCAGATCGATCTGTCCATGATCCGGGCCGACGTGGCGCCCTTTCATGGGATCATTCCCGGGAAGCGCTTCCAGCCCCTTGGGCAACTCGATCTGCCCGTCTGCTTCGGGACTCCCTCCAACTGCCGAAAGGAAACCCTCACGTTCGAGGTGGTCGGGTTCTGAGGAACCTACCACGCAGTGCTGGGGAGACCATGCTACGCCAAGTTCATGGTCGTCCCCAACTACGCCTACCTCAAGCTCAAGATGTCGGGCCCCAACGGGGTCATCACCGTCGGCTCCACGTACCGACACGCGTACGAATGCGACGTGGAGTGCGTGGAGTACGCTGAGGCCCTCGCCGAGTCCGAGGCCCTCATCGCCGACCTAGAGAGCCTCTCCAAGGAGGTGCCAGATGCGAAGCGCCACGCCGGCAACTTCGAGCTAGCAGAGGTGGTTAAGTCCGTCCCTCTCGACCCCAGCAACGACGCCACCAAGCAAGTCCGGATCGGCTCCGAGCTCAACCCCAAATAGGAAGCCGTGCTCGTTGACTTTCTCCGCGTGAACGCCGACGTTTTTGCGTGGAGTCCCTCGGACATGCCTGGCATACCGAGGGATGTCGCCGAGCACTCGCTGGATATCCGAGCTGGAGCCCGACCCGTGGAGCAGCCTCTGCGCCGATTCGACAAAGAAAAGCGCAGAGCCATAGGCGAGGAGGTCCACAAGCTGATGGCTGCAGGGTTCATCAAAGTGGTATTCCATCTCGAATGGCTAGCCAACCCTATGCTTGTGAAAAAGAAAAGTTGGGAAATGGCGGATGTGTGTAGACTACACTGGTCTAAACAAAGCATGTCCGAAGGTTCCCTACCCTCTGCCTCACATCGATCAAATCATGGATTCCACTGCTCGGTGCAAAACCCTGTCATTCCTCGATGCCTACTCAGGGTATCACCAAATTAGGATGAAAGAGTCCGACCAGCTCGCGACCTCTTTCATCACACCCTTTTGCATGTACTGCTATATTACTATGCCATTCGGTTTGAGGAATGCAGGCGCGACATACCAAAGGTGCATGAACCACGTGTTCGGTGAGCACATTGGTCGAACGGTCGAGGCTTATGTCGATGACATCATAGTCAAGATGAGGAAAGCCTCTGACCTCCTCACTGACCTTGAAACGACATTCAAGTGTCTCAAGGCAAAAGGCGTAAAACTCAATCCCGAGAAGTGTGTCTTTGGAGTCCCCCGAGGCATGCTCTTAGGGTTCATCGTCTCCGAGCGGGGCATCGAGGCCAACCCAGAGAAAATCGTGGCCATCACCAACATGGGGCCTATCAAGGACTTGAAAGGAGTACAGAGGGTAATGGGATGCCTTGCGGCTCTGAGCCGCTTCATCTCGCACCTCGACGAAAGAGGCCTGCCCCTGTACCGCCTCTTAAGGAAGACAGAGCGCTTCACTTGGACCCCCGAGGCCGAGGAAGCCCTCGGGAACTTGAAGGTGCTCCTTACAAGCGCGCCAATCCTGGTGCCCCCCGCTGCCGGAGAAGCCCTCTTGATCTACGTAGCCGCAACCACTCAGGTGGTCAGTGCCGCGATCGTAGTCGAGAGACGAGAAGAAGGGCACACATTGCTCGTCTAGAGGCCGGTCTACTTCATCAGTGAAGTACAGTCCGAGACCAAGATCCGCTACCCGCAAATTCAGAAGCTACTGTACGCGGTAATTCTGACGCCACGAAAGTTGCGACACTACTTCGAGTCTCATCCGTTGACTGTGGTGTCATCCTTCCCCCTGGGGGAGATCATCCAGTGCCGAGAGTCCTCGGGTAGGATTGCGAAGTGGGCGGTGGAGATCATGGGCGAGACAATCTCGTTCGCTCCTCGGAAGGCTATCAAGTCCCAAGTCTTGGCGGATTTTGTGGCTGAATGGGTCAACACCCAGCTTCCAGCAGCTCTGAACCAACCGGAACTCTGGACCATGTTTTTCGACGGGTTGCTGATGAAAACTGGAGCGGGCGCGGGCCTGCTCTTCATCTCACCCCTCGGAAAGCACCTCCGCTACGTGCTGCGCCTCCATTTTCCCAGCGTCCAACAACGTGGCCGAGTATGAGGCTCTGATTAACGGGTTGCGCATCGCCATCGAGCTAGGGGTTTGGCGCCTTGATGCTCGTGGCGACTCGCAGCTTGTCATCGACCAAGTCATGAAGAACTCCCACTGCCGCGACCCGAAGATGGAAGCCTACTGCGACGAGGTTCGGCGCCTAGAAGACAAGTTCTACGGGCTCGAGCTCAACCACGTCGCCCAACGATACAACGAGACTGCGGACGAGCTGGCTTAAATAGCCTCAAGGCGGACAACGGTTTCCCCGGACGTCTTCTCCCGAGACCTACATCATCCCTCCGTCAAGACCGACGACACGCCCGAGCCCGAGAAGCCCTCGGCTCAGCCCGAGGCACCCTCGGCCACCGAGGGTGAGGCACTACGCGTCGAGGAAGAGCGGAATGGGGTCCCGCCTAATCGAAACTGGCAGACCCCGTACCTACAATATCTCCACCAAGGAGAGCTACCCCTCGACAGAGCCGAAGCTCGGCGGTTGGTGCGGTGCGCCAAGTCGTTCGTCTTGCTGGGTGACAGAAAGGAGCTCTACCACCACAGCCCCTCGGGCATCCTCCAGCGATGCATATCCATCGCCGAAGGTTAGGAGTTATTGCAAGAAATACACTCGAGGGCTTGCGGTCATCACGCTGCACCTCGAGCCCTCGTTGGAAACGCCTTTCGACAAGGTTTCTGCTGGCCAACCACGGTGGCCGACGCCACTAGGATTGTACGCACCTGCCAAGGGTGTCAATTCTTCGCAAGGCAGACACACTTGCCCGCTCAGGCTCTGCAAACAATACCCATCACCTGATCATTTGCTGTGTGGGGTCTGGACCTCGTCGGTCCCTTGCAGAAGGCACCCAGGGGCTTCACGCACCTGCTGGTCGCCATCGACAAGTTCTCCAAGTGGATTGAGGTCCGACCCCTAAACAGCATCAGGTCCGAATAGGCAGTGGCATTCTTCACCAACATCATCCATCGCTTTGGAGTCCCAAACTCCATCATCACCGACAACGGCACCCAATTCACCGGTAGGAAGTTCCTGGACTTCTGCGAGGACCACCACATCCGGGTGGACTGGGCCGCCGTAGCTCACCCCATGACGAATGGGCAGGTAGAGCGTGCCAACGGCATGATTCTACAGGGACTTAAGCCGAGGATCTACAACGACCTCAACAAGTTTGGCAAGCGATGGATGAAAGAACTCCCCTCGGTGGTCTAGAGTCTAAGGACGACGCCAAGCCGAGCCACGGGCTTCACGCCGTTTTTTCTAGTCTATGGGGCCGAGGCTATCTTGCCCACAGACTTAGAATACGGCTCCCCGAGGACGAGGGCGTACAAGGAACAAAGAAACCGAACAAGCCGAGAAGACTCACTGGACCAGCTGGAAGAGGCTCGGGACATGGCTTTACTACACTCGGCGCGGTATCAGCAGTCCCTGCGACGCTACCACGCCCGAGGGGTTCGGTCCCGAGACCTCCAGGTGGGCGACTTGGTGCTTCGACTACGACAAGACACCCGAGGGCGCCATAAGCTCACTCCTCCCTGGGAAGGGCCATTCATCATCGCCAAGATTTTGAAGCCCGGAACATACAAGCTGGCCAACAGTCAAGGCGAGGTCTACAGCAACGCATGGAACATCCGATAGCTACGTCGCTTCTACCCTTAAGATGTTTTCAAGTCGTTCATATACCTTGTTTACATACACAAGTAAAGTCTAACCATCAAGGAAGGGTCAGCCTTGCCTCGGCAAAGCCCGACCCTCCCTCAGGGGCTAGAAGGGGGAACCCCCTCTACGTCAAAATTTTCCTCGGAAAAAGTCTTTCGGCTAGAACATCTTTCGCGCTTTTTGACTACGTCGATAGTGGGATCCTAAAAATGACGGAGTACACGTAAGCGGCGAGGCCGACCGAGCCGAGGGACTCCTACGCCTCCGGGATACGGATACCTCACTCATCACCTTCTGCGATAAGTAACTCACGATCGGATAAGCGATTCTGCTAAAAGTCTTAACGCTCGAAAACTTCTCTGCCGAAACGATTTTTCGTGCCTTCTCGACTATATCGATAACAGAATCCCGCGGACGAGCAAGAGTACACGTAAGCGGCGAAGGTCGACCGAGCCGAGGGACTCCTACGCCTCCGGGATACGGATACCTCACTCATCACCTTCCGCGATAAGTAACTCTCGCTCGGATAAGCGATTCTGCTACCGACAAGCAAGTCCTGATACTCGAAACAAGAGGAAAAGAAACGCGGCTTTATAACACGATAATGACATGTTTGGGCCTCAGCGGCCGCAAAAAAGCATGCACATGCTACAGACAAACTGTTCCTGCAGGTTCTGGCATCGGCAGGGGGAGCAGCAGCACCCTTGGCATTGTCTCCACCTTCGGTGGAATCTGACCCGGCCTCGGACGGCAACACGGGCGAAGGATCTCCACCTCGAAGGAAGATGTCAGCACTGCGCCTGGGCCATCGCCACCAGGGTCTCCTCCAGGAACCTGGCCCAAGCAGACGGCTTGACTGACCGCTTCGTAGCCTCAGCCAGCTGTCCCCCGACGACATCAGCCCGGCGCATGGCCTCGGCAGCCCAACTCCGGGGTTGGTCCCGCCAGTGGACGACCCGGCCAGGCTCTAGCCACCGCTGCTACGCCTCCTCGGCCTGGGAAGTTACCTGCTCCTAGGCCAACGAAGCCCCTTTTTGAGCCAACTCTGCCTCTGTCCATGCTGACACCGCTGCCTCCGGCTCCGGCTCATCACAGAGCAGCCGAGGGTTCCTTAAATAAGCAAGAGAAGCCTTGAGCGGCAAGGCCGACCGAGCCGAGGGACTCCTACGCCTCCGGGATACGGATACCTCACTCGTCACCTTCCGCGCAGGGCAACTCACACTTGGTTAAGCGGTTCAGCTAGCCGACAGGCGAGTCCTGGTGTTCGAAATGAGGAAGCAACACGACTTTACGCCCAAATATACAAATGTTCAGGCCTCGACAGCCGCAATGAATATACATCGGCACTCAAGGTGCCATTACAAACGGAACTCTGGTTCCATTCCCGCGGGTACGAACAACCTCCCACATCGGAGGGCCTGCAGGACGACGAACTCCAAGCGGCTTACCGGCAACCGCTACGACAGCAGCAACAACGACCTCCGTCCCGGGCGGCAAGACAGCTGCGGCAACGGCTTCAGGGCAAACACTACGGTGGAAAAGCCCTCGCCCACGAAGGACGAGAACCAGCCATTCAAGCCCGGGAGACGGAGGTCCAGGGGTGCGGGCGGAGTTGGCGGTCTCGTCGGCGAAGAAACCTTCTCCGGCTGCTGCCACCGCAGCACCGACGGCGGCATACACCTGTCCGCCAACACCGCACCAGCAAGCGCCGCCGCCCCAAAGCGCACCGGCAGGTCCTCACTCCCGCCCTCGCCAAGGCCGCCCCAGAACACGAGCACTGCCCTCGCGGCGTACGACGTGCTGGGCAACCCTCTGGCATGGCTGTCGGTGCGAGGAAGACCTGGACGTGGCCGACCCGTACGCGGCGCGACCGCTGCCCGGACGAAGGACAGAACACTGCACCCTGTCCAGGAAGCAGCAGTTCGCCTTCCCCCGCATGGCTGGAGGAAGCCTCCACAGGGCCAGAGGATGCCTTTCTCCCCCAAAAGCTGGGGGAAGAAAAGGGTTATCGGCCCACACGGAGGCAACCCCCCACTCGGTGCGCTCCTCCGCCTTAGCCCGGATTACGAAAATCCTTGAAGCTGAGGGCGGGGCGGAGGCCGCAGCCCGGCTCGCTTCTCCCCACAAAACTGCCCATTGGTGAGGGAATGCAGCCGGGCTGCATGATGAAAATCCTTGAAGCTGAGCGATGGCTGAAAGGTGCCAACTTCCACGAAGTTGCGCTCCTCCAACGACAGCAAGACAAAAGCAACACGGGCGCTCCCCATTTGGGGGCTCGGAAGGCGGAAGGGCGCGACGCATGAAGAGAGTGCGAAGGCGTGGCTGCCTCCCAGGAGGTCGATCCCTTTTTAAAGGCGACTCACCCCACCCGCATCCTCAGGCGTCGCGGGCTAAGTCTTCACCAACGCGCTCAAAGGTCCTCCCCCTACGACACGGGGCTGGGTCCCACACGACATGCAAGCTGGCCCTGGACAGAAGAAGCCAAACCACCATGCACGGAGCGTGTAACTGCCCAGCGGTTACAAGCACTCCTCCGTCTTCGCCTAAACCAGCGGGTGAGAGGGCGGACCGCCATGCAGGCGGCATGCAACGGCACCACGGGGATGCACCCTTTCGACTCCAACGCGTCCAGCATGGAGTCCCAGGCCCACACGTCATGTAATCGGCGCGCCGGTTACTACGTGCGAAAAACTACACTGCCACTTGCGCCAGTGTCGTGCCTCCTCGACTGCGGAACTGGTGCCGCGACTCAAGGCAACCCTACGCATAGCCCAACAGTGCCAACCAGGCGCATCGGTCACGGGTCAGTCAGCCATGGGAGAAGGCGCGACTGTCGATATGGCCAAAAGTGGGCCGGCAGTAATGGCGGCGGCAGGCGGGCGGAAGCAGCAGTCAAATCGTCTGCAGGCTCACGTCCCCTCCTGGAGCAGCAGGAGAGCCCTCTCCCACGGCGTGAAGACGACGCGCCCGTGTTCTGTTCCTCGAATGGCTCACGCATGCACAACAGCTGCCCCGCGAACCACTCGTCCTGTCGCATTAACTCGGTGATAGGGCAGGCGACACCTTTGGCAGGCGAAGCGGGCAACGCTCCACCTCCGCCATAATGACCGCGTCAAAAAAGGTGCGCCACATCGTTCAATTTCGTATCCTTTTCCTCTTCCCCTTTCTCTCTCTTGCTACAGGGACCGGGAAAGGGGATACTCCGAAAGGGATCCTTCTTTGCGAAGGAAGCGGGCTCCGAGCCCTCCTACTGATTAGAGGTTCGAAGGCTGGCCCCTCGGAAGGGTTCGACAGCCGCCTCAGAGCACTTGGGCTCCGCGCCCACTACTGGTCAGAGGTTCGAAGGCTGGCCCCTCGAAAGGGTTCGACAGCCTCCTTAGGTCATTCGGGCTCCGAGCCCTCCTACTGATTAGAGGTTCGAAGGCTGGCCCCTCGGAAGGGTTCGACAGCCGCCTCAGGCCACTCGGGCTCCGCGCCCACTACTGATCAGGGGTTCGACAGCCGCCTTAGAACACGCAGAGCGAGGGATGACTCTAGGTACGTCCGATACATGGCCGAGGCTCGGGCTACGCTCCCGAGGTACCCTAGGACATTTCCGAGACCAGCAGGAGCGATTCTGTAACGGAATCCCATCAGAGGAAGGCATCGAGCCCTCGGACCCTATCAAATGGGACTGGGTCCGGCAAATCACCTGCAGGTACTTTTGGAGCGCGCCTCTGGGCCACTAGCCGACCCTTATCGAACGGGGCACGGGCGTCCACTCGGATCACCCGTTAGCAACTCAATGGAGACCCCATATTCGGCGCCCTCCGAGGGCAACATGGAGCTTTCCCTCCTCCTTGGGGAAAGGCGACGAAGGGGCGTATGAAAAAAGCCGAGTCAGTCCTTGACCGTCCTCTCGCCCTGTGCGGAGGCTCGGGGGCTGCTCTCGCAAACCCGGCTCCGGCCAAAACCGTTGACAGCGTCAACATACTAGCCCAAGAACTCGGAACCTGACTATGCACCCGGGCAACGACCAGTTCGCATGAGGGAACAACCAGACCGGCCGAGGCATCACGAAAAACATTAAGACCTCGAAGGAGTCAAACCACTCCTCCGAGGCCTCGGGGGCTACACCCGGCGGGTGCGCTCGCGTGCACCCACCGGAACAAAATGCAACTGAGAAAGACCGGTCCCCTTGCAAAAAAGTGCGACGAAGCCTCCAAGCGAGTGCCAACACTCCCTTCGAGGCTCGGGGGCTACTGTCGGGGACCATAATTAGGGGTACCCCCAAGACTCCTAAAACTCGGCTGGTAAACACCATCAGCACAAAGCTGCAAAGGCCTGATGGGCGCAATACAGGTCAAAGCTCCGTCCGCTCAAGGAACGCAATCTCGCCTCACCCGAGCCCAGCCTCGGGCGGGAACAGTAGACCCAGGCAGATTCATGCCTCGCCCGAGGGCCTTCTCAAGCAACGGGCGCACCTTAGACTCGCCCGAGGCCCAGTTCGGACAGGCTTCGCGGAGAAGCAACCTTGGCCAGATCGCCTCGCCAGCCGACTGGATCGCAGGAGCATTCAATGCAAGGATCGCCTGACACCTTATCCTGACGCGCGCTCCTCAGTCGACAAGGCCGAAGTGACCGCAGTCACTTCGCCCCTCCACTGGCTGACCTGACAGGAAAACAACGCCGCCTGCACTGCTCTGACTGCTGTGCCACCCGCTAGGGTGAGGCTGACAGCCGCCAAGTCCGACCTCAGGCGCCATAGGAATTTCCGCCTCACCCGACCCCAGGGCTCGGACTCAACCTCGACCTCGGACGACGGTCTCCGCCTCGCCCGACCCCAGGGCTCGGACTCAACCTCGACCTCGAACGACTGTCTCCGCCTCGCCCGACCCCAGAGCTCAGACTCAACCTCGACCTCGGATGACGGTCTCCGCCTCGCCCGACCCCAGGGCTCGGACTCAACCTCGACCTCGGATGATGGTCTCCGCCTCGCCCGACCCCAGGGGCTCGGACTCAACCTCGACCTCGGACGACGGTCTCCGCCTCGCCCGATCCCAGGGCTCGGACTCAATCTCGACCTCGAACGACGGTCTCCGCCTCGCCCGACCCCAGGGCTCGGACTCAGCCTCGACCTCGGAGGAGTCACCGTCTCGCCCGACCTTGGGCTCGGACTGACCACGCTACAGGGGGGCCCATCATTACCCTACCCCTAGCTAGCTCAGGCTTCGGGGAACAAGACCGGCGTCCCATCTGGCTCGCCCCGGTAAAACAAGTAATGATGGCACCCCGCGTGCTCCATAACAACGGCAGTTCTCAGCCCCCTACAGAAGCAAGGAGACGTCAGCAAGGACCCGACAGCCCCGACAGCTGTGCTTCTACAGGGCTTAAGCGCTCCTCCGATGGCCACGACATCACATGAACAGGGCACCAACACCTCTCCGACAACCACGTCGGCATGTACATAGGGCTCTGGCTCCTCTCTGCTAGACACGTTAGCACTCCGCTACACCCCCATTGTACACCTGGGCCCTCTCCTTACGTCTATAAAAGGAAGGTCTAGGGCCCTCGTACAAAAAGGTGGCCGCGCGGGAGGATGGGCTGACAGACAGGCTCTCTCTCTCCCTCGCGAATGCTTGTAACCCTCTACTACAAGCGCATCCGCCCTGGGCGCAGGACAACACGAGCCGCGGTTCCCCTTACTGTTCTCCCCCTTGTGTTCCGTCTCGCGCCGACCCATCTGGGCTGGGACACGCAGTGACAATTTACTCGTCGGTTCAGGGACCCCCCGGGGTCGAAACGCCGACAAATACCATGCTCAAGGACCAAGTAGAATTGCTTAAATTTTTAGTTCCTATTTATTTGAAAAAGATCCCTCTTCTTTTGAAAAATAAAACCCATGGTCCATCTACCATTTTAAAATCAGTTCAATTTGTTTTAATTAATAAAGCCTCTATATTACAAAACTACCACACGACCTTATTTAACTCACATTTTCTCTGCTCTAGCTCCATTTTAGTCCATTCAAATTGTATTAGATTGCTAGTAACATAATCTACACTTTAGTAATATCATATACCATATTTTATGCTTATGAATAAAACACTAATATGATTACTATTTACACGTCAAGGTTTATAATTTAAAATCAGATTTTCACTAATACTCATTAATTAGACTAATTTCAACTTAATCCTCAATCAGATTTTTACTAATACTCATTAACTTGACTAATTTCAACTTAATTCTCTTTTCTCAAATCCGCTTTGTAAATATAAACATGATGTTATATTAAATCCATAGATGCTCTCACATAAATATATCTTTTTGCAAAGTTAAAGTTTAACCTACTTAAATGACACATTAATATTATAAATAAAATATGACTAGTTAAACTTGGCTTTTAAATGAAATATAATGGGTAATTACAACTAATAACATCACATGATTTTATCTATTTTAAAAGAATTGAAGCTTCTATATCTTTCTTTCATATCTAAAATATAGTTCTTTTATAATTATTTCTTTTGAATCATAGCTCTATTTTTGTTTGTTTCTTGGGTTCTCATGACCATAGCAATGAGCCTTTTCTATTAGCGTGTTGTTTTAGCGGTGTAATGTTCTTAGTCGTCCTTATTCTGTGTGGTTGTATGTTTCTCTGTGAGTGGTGTTCGCTACGAGTAGAAGAAAACCATATATAAGAACCGGAGACTAAAAGTGTCATCGGGATGCGACACCAAAGTACCAAGGGTGCTAGAGAAAATAGAAGAGAGGGGGGCTTAGATCTTCGACCATTGAATCAGGGCGTCAACATGGTAGAATGCACACACATAATGTAGAGTAGTTTTGGTCGCCTGAGCATAATACCCTATATTCCCGTATGGCAGATGTTTAGATGCAAGTGTAGACAAAGATCACATGCTCATATGATGTTTAAGCTAGCATCTGAGGAGTACTCTAGCTAGCCCTTGCTATGTCTACTCTCGACTTGAGTGAGAGAGCTCAAACTCAAGTAAGAGCTCTTTCTATGTGCTAGCTCCAGGGTTGGGAAAACTACTCGAAAACCTGTGGATTTTGGGCCAATTTTCCAATATCGGTCCAGTCTGTGATCGATTCCTTGGCTATATTTTAAAAACTTTTCTTTTAAAATTTGAAAAATTTATCAGAAAACTATGATAGAAAACTAAATATTTTTTCTGGGTATTCTTGTATATCTTATAATTTTTTTATCTTTTCTAAAAACCATTAATCATTTTCGGTAAAAGCAACGAATTTCGTCGAAAAACACAATTTCTCGCCGAATTTCATTTTTTCAACTTTGAAAACATGTGCACCAAAATTAACCAAGAAAACCTAAAACCATCCTAGAACAACAACAATAACAACAACGCCCACTACCTCCACCACCACCACCAGCTCCCCCAAGATACATAAATATATATATTACTATTTGTAAGATATAAATGTTACCTTAGATAGTAGTTAGTATGTTACTATTTTAGGATTAATAATAAAGTCTAATTGACTCTATGCGTTGATAATAAATTATGCATCATGCTGAGATTTTGTTTGTGCATATGTTCTGAGATAACATAGTTATACAACCTTTTCTTACAAATCTCGAGGACGAGATTTCTGTTAAGGGGGTAGGATTTGTAAAGCCCAAAATTAGTACTCCCTCCGTTTCAATTTAGTTGTCGCTGGATAGTGCAAAATTGAACTATCCAGCGACAACTAAAAAGAAACGGAGGGAGTACAAAAAATAATAATAATGAAACAGATAAATAAATATATCTATATGATAATGCTTTGGGATTATGAAACCTAAGGAGATTAATTGATCCTTTTTGTTTAACAAGTTCAATTAATAGGATTATGTTAGTCGAATAACAAAATAAATAAATACAGAAATGCGCACCTCATAATGAAATTCTTGTATTGGTATTCAAATTTGTGAAATAAGTTTGAGTTTAAAAATTTGAATTTGAAGATAAAGGGGAATAGAAAAGAAAAGGGTGGGAATTTGAAGGGAAAACCATTTATTCCTCCTTAAATAAATGATAAGGAAAACAAAAAATAATATATTGGAAATAATAGATATTATATTTTCTTTAAGGATGTGTTTGATATTTGAAAACTTGGGAATTCAAAAATAAAACAAAAAAAGAAACAGAAAAAAGAAAAAAGAAAAGAATAACCTGATTGGGCCCATGGTGCTCCGGCGACCCATCTGATCTTGCATGCGCGCAGCCCAGCCTCCTTATCTCCTGCTGAAAACGCATGCGCTCGGACACCGACATGTGGGGGCTCCTGTCAGCTGAACCTCGCGCGGGCACCGTCTATGACGCGCCGGCCCCAACTGCAGGGGTCTTCCCTAACTAGCCACGGATCTCGCGCGTGGAAACTCTGGACTTGACCGGATCCTACTGCCCCGCTTGCTTCGGTCGTGGCTATTATTCCCTCGTCTCCGGGCTATAAGACCCCGAGTCCTATCGCTGCTGCCTCTGCTCGGCCTCGCTGCATCCTCGACCCAGACGCACTCGCCGTGTGACAGAGAGAGAAGCGGACGTGGGAAGGTTTTGCCGGCGAAGGAACCCCAGCTACGCCTATGCCCCGTCCTTGGGTTGCAGTCGATTAGTGTCGCCTGGACTGTGGAGAGCCTCTACTACCTTCAATTCCTTACCGCTGCTCCGAATTGGAACAGTTCTCTTGCCGCAGTCGCTGCAACGCCATTGAATCGCCGCTCATTCGTCGTTGGGTCATCCTGCGTCCTATTGTGTGGTGAGTAACCTTAGACCCTTTGTTCCGCGTATAGTATTGGGTAGCGTTCTCGTCGCACCAAGCTTGGGGTGACTGCGATCGGGTGTCGTCGTCGAGCTTCCCTTGACGCCGAAGTCTCTGCCTTGTCGTGGGTAGGGGCGCCTGTCGTTCGAGCGGGTGGGTGGAGTATACCGATGGGTTCGCCATGCGTCGCTCAACGTGTAGCGCTGAAATTGCCCCCTGATTGTTCGGGATTGGGGCATATCGCTGAGCTCCAGTGAGGCCCTCACCGTGGGTGGCGGTGGCGCCGCTGCTCTGGCTAACAGAAAGGGGGAGGCATCTAGTCGTCCGTTCGATGATGTGCGGTCTAGATTAGGTAGTCGCATACCCATTCACTGTTGGAATCCAAGTCGTTGATCTGCTAATCGGACGGGTGAGGTATTGTCGGCGTTTCGAGACCGGGGGGTCCCTAATGCCGACGAGTGAATGTCGCCGCGTGCCCCAGCCCAGATGGGTCGACGCGAGGCCGAGCGCGAAGGGGGGAAGCGAGGTGGCCGGAAGTGGGCGTGAGAGAGGAGTGGAAATCCCGCGGCCTTCGTGTTCGTCCCGCGCCCAGGTCGGGTGCGCTTGCAGTAGGGGGTTACAAGCGTCCACGCAGGTGAGGGAGCGAGCGGCCTCACGCGAGCGCCTTGTCTCGTCCTCGTCCCCGCACGGCCAACCCCCTCTAAGAGGACCCTAGTCCTTCCTTTTATAGGCGTAAGGAGAGGACACAGGTGTACAATGGGGGGTGTAGCAGAGTGCTACGTGTATAGCGGGGGAGAGCTAGCGCCCTGAGTACATGCCGTTGTGGCAGCCGGAGAGACTTTGGCACCCTGTTGGCGTGATGTCGTGGCCGTCGGAGGAGCGCTGGAGCCTAGCGGAGGGACAGCTGTCGGAGCTGTGGAGTCCTTGCTGACGTCTTCTTGCTTCCGTAAGGGGGCTGAGAGCCGCCATCGTCACTGCGTATGCGGGGCGCCATCATTGCCTATCTGGTGGAGTGAGCCAGATGGGACGCCGATCTTGTTCCCTGTGGCTCGAGTCAGCTCGGGGTAGGGTGATGATGGCGCCTCCTGTTGACGTAGCCGGTCCGCGCCCTAGGTTGGGCGATGTGGAAGCTCCTCCGAAGCCGAGGTCGAGTCTATCTTCCGTGGCCGAGGTCGAGTCCGAACCCTTGGGTCGGGCGAGGCGGAGACCGTCGGCTGGGGCCAGGGCGGAGTCCAAGCCCTAGGGTCGGGCGGAGCGTAGTTCGTCGTCTTCTAGGGTCGTAGCCTAGTCCGAGCCCTGGGTCGGGCGGAGCGGAGTTCGCCGTCTTCCGAGGCCGTAGCCTAGTCCGAGCCCTGGGTCGGGCGGAGTTCGTCGTCTTCCGAGGCCGTAGCCTAGTCCGAGCCCTGGGTCGGGTGGAGTTCGTCGTCTTCCGAGGCCGTAGCCTAGTCCGAGCCCTGGGTCGGGCGGAGTTCGTCGTCTTCCGAGGCCGTAGCCCGAGTCCGAGCCCTGGGTCGGGCGGAGCGGAGTTCACCGTCTTCCGAGGCCGTAGCCCGAGTCCGAGCCCTGGGTCGGGCGGAGCGGAGTTCGCCGTCTTTCGGGACTTAGCCCGAGTCCGAGCCCTGGGTCGGGCAGAGCGGAGTTTCCTATGGCGCCCGCGGCCGGGCCTGACCGCCTGTCGGCCTCACTCTGTCAAGTGGCGCCGCAGTCGGAGTGGCGCAGGCGACACTGTCTTTCTGTCAGGCCGGTCAGTGGAGCGGCGAAGTGACGGCGGTCACTTCGGCTCTGTCGACTGCAGGGCGCACGTCAGGATAAGGGCGTCAGGCTGCCTTTGCATTAAATGCCTCTGCGATTTGGTCGGTCGGCGCGGCGATTTGGTTAGGGTTGCTTCTTAGCGAAGACAGGGCCTCGGGCGAGCCGGAAATACGTTAGCCGCTGAAGGGGGGCCTCGGGCGAGGCAGAGATCCTCCGGGGTCGGCCGCCCTTGTCCGAGGCTAGGCTCGGGCGAGGCGCGATCGCGTCCTTCGAATGGACCGATCCCTGACTTAATCGCACCCATCAGGCCTCTGCAGCTTTATGCTGATGGGGGTTACCAGCTGAGAATTAGGAACCTCGGGGGTACCCCTAATTATGGTCCCCTACAGTAGCCCCCGAGCCTCCAAGGGAGTGTTAATACTCGCTTGGAGGCTTTTGTCGCACTTTTTTGCAAGGGGACCAGCCTTTCCCGGTTGCCGTTTGTTCCGGCGGGGGCGCGCGAGCGCACCCGCCGGGTGTAGCCCCCGAGGCCTCGGAGGAGTGGTTAGACTCCTTCGAGGTCTTAGTGCGTTTCGTGATGCTTTGGCCGGTCTGGTTGTCCCCTCATGCGAACTGGCCGTAGCCCGGGTGCACCGTCGAGTCCCAAGTTCTCGGGCTGGTATGTTGACGCTGCCAACAGTTTGGCCGGAGCCGATTTTGCGAGAGCAGCCCCCGAGCCTCCGCACAGAGCGAGAGGACGATCAAGGACATACTCGACTTTTTTACATACGCCCCTGCGTCGCCTTTCCGCAAGGAGGAGGGGGGAAAGCGCCATGTTGCCCTCGATGGGCGTCGAACATGGTGTCTCTAGCGAGCTGCGAACGGGTGATCCGAGTGGACGCCCGTGCCCCATTCGTTAGGGGTCGACTGTGGCCCGGAGGCGTGCCCAAAGGTACCTGCGGGTGATTTGCCGGACCCGGTCCCCTGGCGACGGGGTCCGAGGGCTCGATGCCTCCCTCTGATGGGATTCCGTTACAAGATCGTTCCCGCTGGTCTCGGAAATGTCCTAGGGTACCTCGGGAGCGCAGCCCGAGCCTTGGTTATGTATCGAACGTACCCATGGTCATCCCTCGCTCTGTGTCTGAGGTGGCTGTGAACCCTTCGGGGGCCAGCCTTCGAACCCCTAATCAGTAGTGGGCGCGGAGCCCGAGTAGCCTGAGGCGGTCATTGAACCCTTCGAGGGGCCGGCCTTCGAACCTCTGACCAGTAGTGGGTGTAGAGCCCACGCGATCTGAGGCGGCTGTCGAACCCTTCCGAGGGGCCAGCCTTCAAACCTCTGATCAGTAGGGAGGCTCGGGGCCTGGTTCCTTCACGGAGAAGGATCCTTTTCGGGGTATCCCCCTTTCCCGGTCCCTGTTGCAAGAGAGAGAAAGAGGAAAAAAGGAAAAGGATACGAAATTGAACGACGTGGCGTACCTTTTTCGACGCGGTCATTGTGGCGAAGGCGAAGCGTCGCTCGCTTCTCCTGCCAGAGGCGCTGTCTGCCCTGCCGTGGAGTTAATGCGACGGGGCGAGTGGTTCGCGGGGCGGCCGTCGCGCGTGCTTGAGCCGTTCGAGGTACGGAACACGGGCGTGTTGTCTTCACGCCGTGAGGGAGGGCTCCCTCGCTGTCCCTGGATGGGACGTGAGCTCGGCTGGCGACGTGACCGCTGCTGCTGCCCGCTTGTCACCGCCATTACTGCCGGCCCATTTTTGGCCGCTTTTGACCGTCGCGCCGGGCTGGCACTGCAGGGTTGCCTCGAGTCGCGGTATCGACTCCGCAGTCGAGGAGGCGCGGTAGTGGCGTGAGTGGCGGTGCAGTTTCTTGCACGTAGCAACCGACACGCCGGTTGCATGACGCATGGGCCTGGACCTCCATGCTGGGCTCGTTGGAGTCGAAGGGGCGCGCCCACCTAGCATGGTTGCATGCCACCTGCATGGCTGTCCGCCCTTTCACCCGCTGGTCCGGGCGAAAGTGGAGGAGTGCTTGTAACCGTCGGGTGGTCGCATACACCACGCACGCGTGGCGGTTTGGCTTCTTTTCCCCTGGACCGGCTTGCATGTCGGGTGGGACCTAGCCCCCGCGCCGTGGGGGAAGGACCTTGGAGCGTGTTGGAGAAGACTCGGCTCGCAACGGTCGAGGACGCAAGTGGGGAGAGTCGCCTTTAAAAGGAAGGTGACCCTCTTGAAAGGCGACCATGTCTTCGTGCTTCCCTCATGCGTCGTGTCTTTCCACCTTCCAAGCCCCCGGATGGGGGATGCTTGCAGTCTTTCTGCCTTGTCGTTGGAGGAAGGCGACTCCGTGGGAGTTGGTACCTTTCAGCCATCGTTCGGCTTCAAGGATTTTCGTCACGCAGCCTGGCTGCATCCCCTCGCCGGTGGTCAGTCTGGTGGGGAGAAGCGAACCAGGTTGCGGCCTCTACCTCGCCCTCAGCCTCAAGGATTTTCGTCATCCGGGTTGAGGCGGAGGAGCGCACCGAGTGGGGGGTCGCCTTCGCGGGGGTCGGGAACCCTTTTCTTCCTCCGGCATTTGGGGGAGAAAAGCATCCTCCAGCCCCGCGGAGGCTTCCTCCAGCCATGCCGGGGAAGGCGAACTGCTGCTGCCCAGCCAGGGTGCAGCATTCTGCCCTCTATCCGGGCGATGGTCGTGCCGCGTGCGGGCCGGCCACGTCCTGGTCTTCCTCGCACCGACAGCCGCGCCAGAGGGTCGCCCAGCACGTCGGACACCGCGAGGGCGGTGCTCATGTCCTGGGGCGGCCTCGGCGAGGGCGGAAGCGAGGACCTGCCGGTGTGCTTTGGGGTACCCAGCGCCTGCTGGCACGGTGTTGGTGGACAGGGGGGCGTCGCCTCCCCCTGGCCTGAAGGGCTGGTTCTCGTCCTCAGTGGGCGAGAACTCTTCCGCCGCAGCGCTTGCACGGAAGCCGTTGCTGCAGCTGTCGGAGCGAGCGGCGGTGAGCTGCTCGGAGTTCGTCGGTCTTCTGTTGCTCCGCAGGCCCTCCCCTCCATCGAGTGGGGCTGTTCGTACCTGTGGAGGTGGAACCGGAGTTCCGTTTGTGATAGCACTTCGAGTGCTGGTGTTTGTTCATTTGTGGCTTTCGAGACCTGAACATGTATGTATTTTCGGCACGGGGCCGTGTTTTTTCTTCATTTAGAGCACTAAGACTCGCCTGTCGATTATCTGAACCGCTTCACCGAGCGCGAGTTGCCTCGTGCAAAGGTGACGAGTGAGGTATCCGTATCCCGGAGGAGTAGGAGTCCCTCGGCTCGGTCGGCCCTGCTGTCCGAGGCCCCTCTTGCTTGGTTAAAGGAACCCCTCGGCCGCCCTTCGATGAGCCGAAGCCGGAGGTAGCGGTGTCAGCACGGACGGAGGCAGAGTTGGCCCGAAAAGAAGGTGTCGTCGGCCGGAGCCTGGCCAGGTCGTCCGTTAGCAGGACCGACGCCGGAATTGACCTGCCGAGGCCTCGGGTCGGTTTCTCGGAGAAGACCCTGGCGGCGATGGCCCGGGTGTGGTGCTGATGTCGTCCTTCAGAGTGGGGGCTCTCCGACCGCGTCGCCGTCCGAGGCTAGGTCAGACCCCGCCGAAGGTGTAGTTGATGCCGAGGGTGCTGCCGCCCCCTTCAGCCGTCGGCGTCCAAGCCTTAAGGGTAGAAGCGACGTAGCTGTTGGATGTTCCAAGCGTTGCCATAGACCTCGCCTTGACTGTTGGCCAGCTTGTACGTTTTGGGCTTCAGAACCTTGGCGATGACGAACGGCCCCTCCCAGGGGGCGTGAGCTTGTGCCGCCCTCGGGCGTCTTGTCGCAGCCGAAGCACCAGGTCGCCCACCTGGAGGTCTCGGGACCGGACCCCTCGGGCGTGGTAGCGTCGCATGGACTGCTGGTACCATGCCGAGTGTAGTAAGGCCCTGTCCCGAGCCTCTTCCAGCTGGTCCAGCGAGTCTTCTCGACTAGCTTGGTTGCTTTGGTCGGCATAGGCCTTCGCCCTCGGGGAACCGTATTCCAGGTCCGTGGGCAAGATGGCCTCGGCCCCATAGACTAGAAAGAACGACGTGAAGCCCGTGGCTCGGCTCGGTGTTGTCCTCAGGCTCCAGACCACCGAGGGGAGTTCCTTTATCCATCGCTTGCCAAACTTGTTGAGGTCGTTGTAGATCCAAGGCTTGAGTCCTTGTAGAATCATGCCGTTGGCACGCTCTACTTGCCCATTCGTCATGGGATGAGCCACGGCGGCCCAGTCCACCCGGATGTGGTGATCCTCGCAAAAGTCCAGGAACTTTCTGCTGGTGAACTGGGTGCCGTTGTCGGTGATGATGGAGTTCGGGACCCCGAAACGATGGATGATGTTGGTGAAGAACGCTACCGCCTGTTCGGACCTGATGCTGTTTAGGGGTTGGACCTCGATCCACTTGGAGAATTTGTCGATGGCGACCAACAGGTGCGTGTAGCCCCCGGGTGCCTTCTGCAAGGGGCCGACAAAGTCCAGACCCCACACAGCAAAAGCCAGGTGATGGGAATCGTCTGTAGAGCCTGAGCAGGCAGGTGGGTCTGCCTTGCATAGAATTGGCACCCTTGGCAGGTGTGGACAATCCTAGTAGCGTCGGCCACCGCCGTTGGCCAGTAGAAACCTTGTCGGAAAGCTTTTCCGACGAGGGCTCGAGGCGCTGCGTGATGACCGCAAGCCCCCGAGTGTATTTCTTGTAGCAACTCCTGACCTTCGGTGATGGAAATGCATCGCTGAAGGATGCCTGAGGGGCTGCAATGGTAGAGCTCCTTCCCGTCCCCCAGTAGGACGAACGACTTGGCACGCCGTGCCAATCGCCGAGCTTCGGCTTGGTCAAGTGGTAGCTCTCCTTGGTGGAGGTATTGCAGGTACAGGGTCTGTCAGTTTCGATTAGGCGCGACCCCGCTCCGCTCTTCCTCGACGCGCAGTGCCTCACCCTCGAGGGCCGAGGGTGTCTCGGGTGGAGCCGAAGGCGCCTCGGGCTCGGCCGAGGGTGCCTCGGGCTTGACCGAGGCCTTCTCGGGCTCGGGCGAGTCGTCAGTCTTGGCTGAGGTTTGATGTACGTCTCGGGAGAAGACGTCCGGGGGAACCGTTGTTCGCCCCGAGGCTATCTTAGCTAGCTCATCCGTAGTCTCGTTGTAGCGTCGGGCGACGTGGTTGAGCTCGAGCCCGTAGAACTTGTCTTCCAGGCGCCGAACCTCATCGCAATAGGCCTCCATCTTCGGGTCGCGGCAGTGGGAGTTCTTCATGACTTGGTTGATGACGGGCTGCGAGTCACCGCGAGCGTCGAGGCGTCGGACCCCTAGCTCGATGGCGATCCGCAACCCGTTGACCAGAGCCTCATATTCGGCCACATTGTTGGACGCCGGGAAATGGAGGCGTAGCACATAGCGTATGTGCTTCCCGAGGGGCGAGATGAAGAGCAGGCCCGCGCCCGCCCCTTTTTTCATCAGCGACCCGTCAAAGAACATGGTCTAGAGCTCCGGCTGGATCAGGGCTGTTGGGAGCTGGGTGTCAACCCATTCAGCTACGAAATCCGCCAAGACCTGGGACTTGATGGCCTTCCGAGGGGCGAACGAGATTGTCTCGCCCATGATTTCCACCGCCCACTTTGCAATCCTCCCCGAGGCCTCCCGGCACTGGATGATCTCCCCCAGGGGGAAGGATGACACCACCGTTACCGGATGAGACTCGAAGTAGTGTCGCAGCTTCCGCCGTGTCAGGATCACCGCATACAACAGCTTCTGAACTTGTGGGTAGCGGATCTTGGTTTTGGATAGCACCTCGCTGACGAAGTAGACTGGCCTCTGAACGGGCAATGCATGCCCCTCCTCTCGCCTCTCGACCACAATCGCGGTGCTGACCACCTGAGTGGTAGCGGCGACGTAGACCAAGAGGGCTTCTTCGGCGGTTGGGGGCACCAAGATAGGCGCCTTTGTGAGGAGTGCCTTCAGGTTCCTGAGGGCCTCCTCGGCCTCAGGGGTCCAAGTGAAGCACTCGACCTTCCTTAAGAGGCGATACAGAGGTAGACCTCTTTCGCCGAGGCGTGAGATGAAGCGGCTCAGAGCCGCGAGACATCCCATGACCCTCTGTATGGCTTTCAAGTCCTTGATGGGCCCCATGCCGGTGATGGCTGCGATCTTCTTCGGGTTGGCTTCGATGCCCCGCTCGGAGACGATGAACCCCAAGAGCATATCTCGGGGCACCCCGAAGACACACTTTTCGGGATTGAGCTTGACGCCTTTCGCATTGAGACATCGGAATGTCACTTCAAGGTCGGAAAGGAGGTCGGAGGCTTTCCTTGTCTTGACTACGATGTCATCGACGTAGGCCTCGACCGTGCGGCCAATGTGTTCGCCGAACACATGGTTCATGCACCGCTGGTACGTCGCGCCCGCATTCCTCAAGCCGAACGGCATGGTGACATAGCAGTACATGCCGAAGGGTGTGATGAAAGAAGTCACGAGCTGGTCGGACTCTTTCATCCTGATTTGGTGATACCCTGAGTAGGCATCGAGGAAAGACAGGGTTTCGCACCCAGCAGTGGAATCCACAATTTGATCGATGCAAGGCAGAGGGTAGGGAACCTTCTGACATGCTTTGTTCAGACTAGTGTAGTCTACACACATCCGCCATTTCCCACCTTTCTTTCTCACAAGCACAGGGTTGGCAAGCCATTCGGGATGGAATACCTCTTTGATGAACCCTGCCGCCAAGAGCTTGTGGATCTCCTCGCCTATGGCTCTGTGCTTCTCCTCGTCGAATCGGCGCAGAGGCTGCTTGACGGGTCGGGCTCCGGCCCAGATGTCCAGCGAGTGCTCGGTGACCTCCCTTGGTATGCCAGGCATGTCCGAGGGACTCTACGCGAAAACGTCGGTGTTTGCGCGGAGGAAGTCGATGAGCACTGCTTCCTATTTGGGATCGAGCCCGGAGCCGATCCGGATCTGCTTGGAGGCGTCGCTGCTGGGGTCGAGGGGGACGGCCTTGACCGTCTCCGCTGGCTCGAAGTTGCCGGCATGGCGCTTCATGTCGGGTACCTCCTTGGAGAGGCTCTCTAGGTCGGCGATGAGGGCCTCGGACTCGGCGAGGGCCTTGGCGTACTCCACGCACTCCACGTCGCATTCGAACGCGTGTTTGTATGTGGGGCCGACGGTGATGACCCCGTTGGGGCCCGGCATCTTGAGCTTCAGGTAGGTGTAGTTGGGGACGGCGATGAACTTCGCGTAGCATGGTCTTCCCAGTATCGCGTGGTAGGTCCCTCGGAACCCGACCACCTCGAACGTCAGGGTCTCCCTTCGAAAGTTGGAGGGTGTTCCAAAGCAGACGGGGAGGTCGAGTTGTCCGAGGGGCTGAACGCGCTTCCCGGGAATGATCCCATGGAAGGGCGTAGCGCCTGCCCGGACGGAGGACAGATCGACACGCAGGAGCCCGAGGGTCTCGGCGTAGATGATGTTGAGGCTGCTGCCTCCGTCCATGAGGACCTTGGTGAGTCTGACGTCGCCGATGACGGGGTCGACGACGAGCGGGTATCTCCCCAGGCTCGGCACATGGTCGGGGTGGTCGGCTTGGTCGAAGGTGATGGGCTTGTCGGACCAGTCTAGGTAGACTAGCGCCACCACCTTCACCGAACAGACCTCCCGGCGCTCTTGCTTGCGATGCCGAGCCGAGGCATTCGCCGCTTGCCCACCGTAGATCATGAAGCAGTCGCGGACCTCAGGGAATTCTCCTGCTTGGCGATCTTCCTTCTTATCGTCGTCGTGGGCCCTGCCACCCTCCGCGGGTGGCTCGGCCCTATGGAAGTGGCACCGAAGCATGACGCATTCCTCAAGGGTATGCTTGACGGGCCCCTGGTGATAGGGGCACGGCTCCTTGAGCATTTTGACGAAGAGGTTGGCACCTCCTGGGGGTTTCCGAGGGTTCTTGTACTCGGCGGCGGCGACAAGGTTCGCGTCGGCAGCGTCGCGTTTCGCTTGCGACTTCTTCTTGCCCTTCTTCTTGGCGCCGCGCTGAGTTGACGCCTCGGGGGCTTCTTCCGATGGGCGGCCCTGGGGCTGCTCGTCCTTCCGGAAGATAGCCTCAACCGCCTCCTGGCCGGAGGCGAACTTGGTGGCGACGTCCATCAGCTCGCTCGCCCTGGTGGGGGTCTTGCGACCTAGCTTGCTCACCAGGTCACGGCAGGTGGTGCCGGCGAGGAACGCGCCGATGACATCCGAGTCGGTGACGTTGGGTAGCTCGGTACGCTGCTTCGAGAATCGCCGGATGTAGTCCCGGAGAGACTCTCCCGGATGCTGTCAGCAGCTTCGGAGGTCCCAGGAATTCCCGGGGCGCACGTATGTGCCCTGGAAATTGCCGACGAAGGCTTGGACTAGGTCGTCCCAGTTGGAGATCTGCCCCGGAGGCAGGTGCTCCAACCAGGCGCGAGCGGTGTCGGAGAGAAACAGGGGGAGGTTGCGGATGATGAGGTTGTCATCCTCCGTTCCACCCAGCTGGCAGGCTAGATGGTAGTCCGCGAGCCACAGTTCTGGCCTCGTCTCCCCTAGTACTTCGTGATAGTAGTCGGGGGTCGGAACCGGGTCGGGAACGGCGCCCGTCGTATGGCCCGGCTGAAAATCTGCGGACCGGGTGGTTCGGGCGAAGGACTCCGATCCTCCCCGCTGTCGTAGCGTCCCCCACGCCTGGGGTGGTAGCCTTGGCGCACCCTTTCGTCGAGGCGGGCCCGACGGTCGCGGTGAGGGTGCTCGTTGCCGAGGCGACCCGGGGCCGCAGGCGCTGTGTGGCGCGTGCGCCCGGTGTAGACTGAGGCTTCCCGCGTGAATCGGGAAGTCGCAGCATGATGTTCCGAAAGGTACCCCTGCCTTCGGGAGGCGGAGCTCTCGGCCCGTCGGACCGCGGCACTTTCCAGGAGATTCTTGAGCTCTCCCTGGATTCGCCGCCCCTCGGTGGTTGATGGCTCCGGCATCGCGCGGAGGAGCATTGCTGCTGCAGCCAGGTTCTAGCCAACCCCACTGGATGTGGGTGGCGGCCTGACCCTGACATCGTCGGTGATGCGATGCTGGAAGCCTTGGGGTAGATGACGTATCTCTCCGGCTGGAGGTTGAGCCACCCCCGCCTGCCCGACGTCCCGGCGGATCGGCTCAAGCGCTCCTGTTCCCTCGTCGAGCCTGGCCTGCACCTCGCGGATTTGCTCGAGCTATGTGTCCTAACCCCCCGCAGGGACTAGGACCACAGCTAGCTCCCGAAGGATGTCAACGCGAGGCACCGGCCTAGGGAGATCACCGTCCTCTGGCATGCCGAGATGGTTGCCTTCGGAGGGACCCCCTAGATCGACATGGAAACATTCACGGCTCGGGCCGCAGTCCTCGTCGCCGAGGCTACGGCTACCGTCGAAACAGTCAGAGAGGCAGTAGTCGCATGCGGTCATAAAGTCCCGCATGGCACTGGGGTTGCCAAGTCCAGAGAAATCCCAACGGAAGCTGGGCTCGTCATCTTCCTCGGACCCGGAGGGCCCGTAGGTCGAGACGTCCGTCAGCCGGTCCCAAGGTGACCGCATACGAAACCCCAAAGGGTTGGGACTCGCCTCTACGAGAGCGTCCACCAAAGCGAGGCCGCTTGGCGGGTCGAGGCTGAATGTGAAAGACGCGAGATGGGAATCGATCGGTACCTCTTGGTCGACGGGCGGTGATGAAGTCATGTCGGGGGCTGACTGCACCGTCGTCCCAAGTACGAGGGTGACGCCCAGCAAGCCTTCCGCGAGCGTGCTGGCGTCGTCCGTCTGCTTGGAGTAGGCGTGTCGCGGGGAAACGGCGCTCGTCTTCGTCTCAGACGCGAGGGCGATGCTCGACGTGCCCCGTGTTGGGGCGCCGGCGTCATCGACTCGCTCGACAGCCGACGAGGTGCCGCCTCCTACTTGGCCTTGGTTGCCCCGTCCCCTCCTCCATCGGCGGGGGAGGCGACGGGACAAGCTCGAATGTAACTCTTCCGCCACGCGGGGAAGACGTCGTCGATTCTGCCGCCGGCGAGCGGGCTGTCAGCCGCCATTGTCGCTGTCGCCCAGCGGTGGAATGAGTTTCATGTCGTAGCCGTCATCGAGGGACATGAACTCAAGGCTCCCGAAACGGAGCACCGTCCCGGGTCGGAGAAGTTGCTGGAGACTGCCCATCTGGAGCTTGACGGGAAGTTGTTCGTCAGCACGCAGCAGGCCCCTACCTGGCGCGCCAACTGTCGGTGTTTCGAGACCGGGGGGTCCCTAATGCCGACGAGTGAATGTCGCCGCGTGCCCTAGCCCAGATGGGTCGACGCGAGGCCGAGCGCGAAGGGGGGAAGCGAGGTGGCCGGAAGTGGGCATGAGAGAGGAGTGGAAATCCCGCGGCCTTCGTGTTCATCCCGCGCCCAGGTCGGGTGCGCTTGTAGTAGGGGGTTACAAGCGTCCATGTAGGTGAGGGAGCGAGCGGCCTCACGCGAGCGCCTTGTCTCGTCCTCGTCCCCGCGCGACCAACCCCCTCTAAGAGGGCCCTGGTCCTTCCTTTTATAGGCGTAAGGAGAGGACACAGGTGTACAATGGGGGGGTGTAGCAGAGTGCTACATGTCTAGCGGGGGAGAGCTAGCGCCCTGAGTACATGCCGTTGTGGCAGCCGGAGAGACTTTGGCACCCTGTTGGCGTGATGTCGTGGCCGTCGGAGGAGCGCTGGAGCATGGTGGAGGGACAGCTGTCGGAGCTGTGGAGTCCTTGCTGACGTCTTCTTGCTTCCGTAAGGGGGCTGAGAGCCACCATCGTCACTGCGTATGCGGGGCACCATCATTGCCTATCTGGTGGAGTGAGCCAGATGGGACGCCGGTCTTGTTCCCTGTGGCTCGAGTCAGCTCGGGGTAGGGTGATGATGGCACCTCCTGTTGACGTAGCCGGTCCGCGCCCTAGGTTGGGCGATGTGGAAGCTCCTCCGAAGCCGAGGTCGAGTCTGTCTTCCGTGGCCGAGGTCGAGTCCGAACCCTTGGGTCGGGCGAGGCGGAGACCGTCGGCTGGGGCCAGGGCGGAGTCCGAGCCCTAGGGTCGGGCGGAGCGTAGTTCGTCGTCTTCTGGGGTTGTAGCCTAGTCCGAGCCCTGGGTCGGGCAGAGCAGAGTTCGCCGTCTTCCGAGGCCGTAGCCTAGTCCGAGCCCTGGGTCGGGCGGAGTTTGTCGTCTTCCGAGGCCGTAGCCTAGTCCGAGCCCTGGGTCGGCCGGAGTTTGTCGTCTTCAGAGGCCGTAGCCTAGTCCGAGCCCTGGGTCGGGCGGAGTTCGTCGTCTTCCGAGGCCGTAGCCTAGTCCGAGCCCTGGGTCGGGCGGAGTTCGTCGTCTTCCGAGGCCGTAGCCCGAGTCCGAGCCCTGGGTTGGGCGGAGCGGAGTTTGCCGTCTTCCGAGACCGTAGCCCGAGTCCGAGCCCTGGGTCGGGCGGAGCGGAGTTCGCCGTCTCCCAGGACTTAGCCCGAGTCCGAGCCCTGGGTCGGGCGGAGCGGAGTTTCCTATGGCGCCCGCGGCCGTTCCTGATCGCCTGTCGGCCTCACTCTGTCAAGTGGCGCCGCAGTCGGAGTGGCGCAGACGACGCTGTCTTTCTGTCAGGCCGGTCAGTGGAGCGGCGAAGTGACGGCGGTCACTTCGGCTTTGTCGACTGCAGGGCGCGCGTCAGGATAAGGGTGTCAGGCTGCCTTTGCATTAAATGCCTCTGCGATTTGGTCGGTCGGCGCAGCGATTTGGTCAGGGTTTCTTCTTGGCAAAGACAGGGCCTCGGGCGAGCTGGAAATACGTTAGCCGCCGAAGGGGGGCCTCGGCCGAGGCGGAGATCCTCCGGGGTCGGCCGCCCTTGTCCGAGGCTAGGCTCGGGCGAGGCGCGATCGCGTCCTTCGAATGGACCGATCCCTGACTTAATCGCACCCATCAGACCTCTGCAGCTTTATGCTGATGGGGGTTACCAGCTCAGAATTAGGAACCTCGGGGGTACCCCTAATTATGGTCCCCGACAGGTATGGTCTCACTTCATAAAATCTTGACCATCGGATTGATATCGGACGGCCGTAGCTTCATACCTGTTCAGTATTGACGGCTTCTAATCTGTGTCGTCCGTAGTGGATCGGGCGGCCGAAAGTTAACCGTACCCCTTAGGGGGCGCAGATTTACACATTGCCCCTCTATTTTTATAGAACCAACCCGCGGTCCATTCTCGAGAGTAACTAAGTCTTGGACATTTTTACGCGTTAGTCCCCGAGTTCCTTTGTTTTTATGCGCGCAGTCCAGAATCATAGGGAAATTCAGAAATTCAACTAGAAAATAATTTTTATTGTTAAAATAATTCCAGAAATTTATTTGATTCATAGAAAATCCATTCTAGATCCAAATTAATTCATTCTAGTTCCTATAATTTTGTAATATTATTGTTTATCAATTACTGCCACTATTTTGCCATGAAAGACATATTAAAATTAATATCCTAATTAATCTTTTATCCAACACTTAAAACTTTGTAAATCCATAACTTCTTGGTTTTAATTCCGATTTGGTCCTTTCAAGTCGCGTTAGCTTCATATGAATATTTACTACGCAGTAACAACATCAATTATACCATGTCGCATACTTTTTATTTATTTACCCTATGTCTACTAGACTACCTCTTTTAAATCAAATTTAACCTGTCCATAATTATAATATGATTAAAGCATGATCTCTAGTCAAGTTATGATTAAAATTTAAGTTGAATTAATTATTTATGGAATAATATATCATATGGTATGTACTAACCAATTTATAATATAGTTTAATATTTAAATCACATAGATCTTTTATAAATCATAACTCCTTAATAGTAACTCCGATTTTAGTGGTTCTCGTTCCCACGATCTCATAGCGACGCGTATATTATTATTATTATGCAGTATGCTCTTATATTTGGTGTGATGTTAATTCTGTCTATACCATGTCTGTTTGTATTGCTACGACTAGCAGTGAGGTCACGAGAATCTAAAGATCACCCTAGTACCTGAAATCTCAATTGCCAGGCAAGTTGTGCCCTTGACCACATTTATTACCCAATAATATTCTTTAATATCATTTATTCATGCATAAGTTTAATTTTGATGGGACCCAATAGGTCACCCTAGTTTGTTTATCATTTCTACCTTGTTTACCCCCGAATCATTTGGGTAGTTATGCTATTGCTTTACATGGCTTTGGGTTAATATTTCATTATATCCATGTTCTAATTATTCTGTTATTTTATTTTTGTTCATGTTAAGATCATTATATTTAATTGGAACATGGATCTTAACTTGAGAAACACGTGCCATCACAAGGTGGAATGGGACGCTCTTGGCTGACTAATTAGGAAAGCTAGTGGAAGACTACCTTACCCGAAAGGGCAAGGGCAGTAGGGGAGTTGCATGTAGGGAGGTTTTCGGGTTGATTTTGCTGTGATGGTGGTCAGACGAGGGATTCTTGGAAGTGCTCTTCCCATAAAATGTAGCGGGTTTTCGGAAGCTAGTGGAACTTTGTAAAGGCCTCGTAGTGGATCCCTAGCCATTAACCTCAGTAGTGTCTAACGGTCTAGCTAACCTTGGCGACATGAGATACACGACTTGTGGGTACAGGGTACAACCTCTGCACAGTGTAAAACTGGTATACTAGCCGAGCTCACGGTCAAGAGCAGCTCAGGACTCTCGCATGATTAAATTATGGAACTAAATTCAATTTATAATTTGCATTGCATGGGATTATTTAACTTTGTTCTATTATTCTTATTATGGTTTCGTATTTACTTACATTTAGTAAATGCTAATAAAATTTGACCAACTTATTAAAAGCAATGCTCAGCTTTACCCCTACTATTGATCAGCCTTACACATCACATGAACTCCCACCTTTGGTGAGTTCATGCACATTATTCCCCACAACTTGTTGAGCGATGAACATGTGTGAGCTCACCCTTACTGTCTTACACCCCCTCATAGGAGAAGAACAGGTGGTTCAAGAGGAGCCACACAACGAGGAGTTCGATTCGATCTAGGTGGCGTCTTCTAGTTGACTTTATGGCGCCAAGGATGGACTTTAGTTCGTTTCATATTTATAATTTATTTTGTAAGACTTCCGCTATGTAATAAGTACTCTGATTATATTGTGACATTTATCTCTATACACTCTGTTATTATATGTGTTGTCTTCTTTGGCGCATATATGAGATGCACCCGGCTTTGTCCCTTAAATCTGGGTGTGACAGAAGTGGTATTAGAGGAATGTTGACTATAGGACGGAACCTAGATAGAACTGGACAACCAATACTTACTTACCTTTGCTTACTCTAATTCCTTTCTAAACTTATCTTAATCTTTCTTCATCTATTTCCGCTTTACTCTGATTATTCTTACCTTTTCTTCTAAAGGCAAATGTGGATTTCACACTTTGAAATCCTGTGCCTAAAGTGACCTTTAGGAATAGGAGACCTACTCTTAGGAACAAAAACAAAACTATTTTTATAGGTATCTATACGCTTGAGTGTTTGTTCTTATGATACTTGTCTGATTCGGTTCTTTGATTGAGTGTGATGAGTTGTGGAGTAATGTCCACAATTGCATCTGCATATACATATAGGCATAAAAATATGTTTATAAGATAACTAAACCAACTAAGAATATCTCCCACTAGAATCTATCTATTTTATATAGATCCCTCTTATCTTAAAAGACTCTCTCTTATCTTATTAGATCCATCTTATCTTAAAAGATACTCTCTTACCTTAATAGATTCATCTCATCTCGAAAAGATTTTCATCTTATCCCAATAGATCTAACTAATCTCAAAAGATTCTATCTTATTCTTATAAACTCATCTTGTCCTAGCATGTATACTTATCCCAACCACTTTGCTTATCTCATAATAGTGTAACAAACATGATCTATTTCAAAATAAATTTAGTAGATCTTATCTAGTCTAATCTGATTACACCAATTTAATTCTGATCCCATCTAATCTGATCAGATCTAATCTAATGGACAGACATGTTAGATAATACTGGTAAGATAAGATTGGATCCTACTCTTATAAATATGTGTTAATCTAAATTGGAGTCTTAGTCCAACCTGGCCATATGCAACTACTTTAACCATTCGATGGTTTCATAACCCCTCCGTTTTAACCCATCAGAGATTCTAACCTACCTACACCATATAATCCATCCTATTTCAAATGATTCTAACATATATCAATGATATATATTCTACTCTGGTAGATCTATCTGACTTAAACTAGTCTAATCTAGCTATATCCAATCTAACCTAGACCCTACCTAATCTGATATGATCTAAAGGAAGTTACTTAAACAAGTATTTAATACTGGTAACATAGATTGGACCATATTCTTATAAATGGGTTTTAAACCTAAACGGGTGTCTTAGACCAACTCAATCAAGAGCAAAAAGATTCAACTCCACCAATAGAGTCATGATGAATTGCATAATCTGACTATCCCCACCTAACATCAAACAAGATTTTGACGTACATCATGTAGTCTATCTCACACATATATATCTCATCTTGATAGATTCTATCTTACCTTTGGAAATTCACCTTATACGACTAGTTACCCTAATCTGGACATAAAACAGATTAACCCTGCTAAAGAATCTTCAGATCATAAACAACTACTAACCTATTCATTTTGCTTACCGAATACTTTCCATTGCAAAATTATCCTACCATATGCTTCTAACTCTCTTGGTCAATACCAGGAAGGGGAGATTATCAGGCAATAGAAAACAGAAATGAATCCTCCAAATCCTCCACCGGTTGGAATCGATCAAGTGGTTGCCGCCCAAATGATGGTAATACAACAAATAGCAAACATGGTTACCGAAATGCAAAATCAGATAAGACAAGAATGCCAGGAAATACATCAGGACCGGTTGGAGATACATCAAGAAATGAGGTAAGCACGGTTGGAAAGACAACAACAACAACGCCCACTACCTACACCAACACCACCACTAGCTCCACCAAGCTATATATATTACTATTTGTAAGATATAAATGTTACCTTAGATAGTAGTTAGTATGTTACTATTTTACGATTAATAATAAGGTCTAATGGACCCTATGCGTTGATAATAAAATATGCATCATGCTGAGATTTTGTTTGTGCATATGTTTTGAGATAACATAGTTATACACCCTTTTCTTACAAATCTCGATGACGAGATTTCTGTTAAGGGGTTAGGATTTGTAAAGCCAAAATTAGTACAAAAAGATAATAATGAAACAGATAAATAAATATATCTATATGATAATGCTTTGGGATTATGAAACCTCAGGAGATTAATTGATCCTTTTTGTTTAACAAGTTCAATTAATAGGATTATGTTAGTCGAATAACAAAATAAATAAATACAGAAATGTGCACCTCATAATGAAATTCTTGTATTGGTATTCAAATTTGTGAAACAAGTTTAAGTTTAAAAATTTGAATTTGAAGATAAAGGGGAATAGAAAAGAAAAGGGTGGGAATTTGAAGGAAAAACCATTTATTCCTCCCTAAATAAATGATAAGGAAAACAAAAAAATAATATATTGGAAATAATAGATATTATATTTTCTTTAAGGATATGTTTGATATTTGGAAACTTGGGAATTCAAAAATAAAACAAAAAAGAAACAGAATAAAGAAAAAAAAGAAAAGAATAACCCGATTGGGCCCATGGTGCTCCGGCGGCCCATCTGATCTTGCATGCGCGCGACCCACCCTCCTTCTTCTCTCCTGCTGAAAACGCACGTGCCCGGACACCGACATGCGAGGCCCCCTATCAGCTGAACCTCGCGCACGCACCGTCTATGAGGCGCGGGCCCCAACTGCAGGCATCTTCCCCAACTAGCCGCGGATCTCGCGCGCGGAAGCTCCGGACTTGATCGGATCCTACCGCCCCGCTTGCTTCAGCCGCTGTGAATCATCTAGGCCCCTTAGTGATGTTTTGGTAATTAATGACAACTATTTGTGGACTAACAGTTCTTAGAGAAATAAGAATGCAGGTTGGACCACAGAGAACAGGAAACCTTGGAGACTTATAAGCATTGGTTGTGGATCTAGTGAAGGCAAAGGTACAACATAGGTTTTTGTTTTGCCGGTCTCCAGGAGTTTAGAGAAGACATTTGACTGGATTAGCAGGCTAGATGGTCGTACTATTAAGAGGGGTCAATGACTTTGGTCTGTGTAAAACTTAGTGCCTCATAGAGCATCTAGTGGTTGCATTTGCATGAGGTCTAACAGCGCTTCCAGTTTCAAGAGTTAAAAATCTTTTCGAAAGCGTTTTTGAAAAGTTGCTAAGTCATGGGTCTAGCGGACCGTCCGGGCCAAGTGGTCGGACCGTCCACAATCTATCCAGAGGGGTCCAAAGTATGTTCATTTCGGACTGGTCCTGTTTGTTTGTACTACGGACCGTCCGGGCCTTGGGGCCGGACCATCCGCAGTCCTGACCAGAGAGGGTTGCCCTCTACACAGTCCCTGTATTATTGTGCGGACTATCCGACCAGGGTCGGCGGACCGTCCATAGGTGTTGAAAGGGAAATATGCCCTTGGGCCATTTCTATAATGTTTTGGTGATTAAATGTCCAACACGTTTGACTAAGTGTTTATGTGCTAAATGAAGAAGAAAATGCAAATCAAAGAAAAAGGTACGTTTCTAGACTTAGTACATTGTTTTTGAGTACTAATGTGTTTTGTCTAAGTGCTAGAAACAGTGACAAAAGAAAAGGAAAATAAATGGAAAAGACTTAGCTGTGTGCAGCCAAACTGTAGCTTGGCCTGGCACACCGGACTGTCCGGTGGTGCGTCGAACAGTGTCTGGTGCGCCAAGCTGGTCCCCGGTGAACTAGCCGCTCTCGGGATTCGATGACGGTGTATGGCTAAAAATCACCGGACTATCCGGTGGAGCACCAGACTGTCCGGTGAGTAATCCGCGACGAACTCGTCGCTCTCGGGAAACAGAATGGGGCGACATGGCTATAATTCACCGGACTATCCGGTGGTGCACCGGACTATCCGGTGAGCCAACGGTCGCTAGCGCCAACGGTCGGCCGCGCAATCTTCGTGCGACATGTGGTCGCACCAATGGTCAGTTGGGCACACCGGACTGTCCGGTGTGCACCGGACAGTGTCCGGTGCGCCCAACGGGCCCCGTGGTGCAACGGTCGACTATGCCCGATTTGGAAGGGAATCGAGCACCGGACAGGCTATAGTAGCTGTCCGGTGGCGCACCAGACTGTCTGGTGTGCCACTCGACAGAAGGCAAGGATGGCCTTCCAAGTTGGTCTCTAATGGCTCCTAACTGCCTTGGGGCTATAAAAGGGACCCCTAGGCGCATGGAGGAGTACATCTAAGCATTCACTAAGCATTCTAAGACTCCCACACTCCGCCTCCGCGCATTTGATCGATTGTGTTAGTGATTTGAGCTCCGTTCGAGTTGTGAACTCATTGTGCTACGTTTTGAGCTCAAGTCTTGGCTTGTGAGCATGTGTGTGCTACTGATTTATGTCATGTATGTATTGCTTCTCCCAACCTTACTCTATGCTTTCTTTGTGATCTTTATTGTAAGAGCGAGAGACTCCAAAATTGTGGAGATTCCTCGCAAACGGGAAGATACTCTAAACAAAAGACCGTGGTATTCAAGTTGATCATTGGATCACTTGAAAGGGGTTGAGTGCAACCCTCGTCCATTGAGACGCCACAACATGGAAGTAGGCAAGTGTGACTTGGCCGAACCACGGGATAAAAATCGTGTGTCTCTTGTGTTGGATTCTCTGTGATTGTTGTGCTCACAAGAACTCACTCCAAGGCTATTTGTCACGCTAACATTATAATATCTAAGTTCTATGGCTATTTAGAGTTTGATTTTACAAGATCGCCTATTCACCCCCCCCTCTGGGTGCTTTCAATTGGTATCAAAGCCGTACTCTTCACTTAAGGGACTAACCGCCCGAAGAGATGGATCCTAAGGGAAAGGGGATGGTGGTCAACGACAAGGAAAAGGAGTCCTTCCTCAGGCTCGAGTCATAAGAAAAGAGACGAGAAGAAGAAGAGGCGCATCAAGAAGATCATCTACTACGACAGTGATGCCTCGTCTTCTTCACCACACGACGATGACTCCTCATCAAAGAAGAAAACGGTTAATCAAAACTATTCATTTGATTATTCTCGTATTCCGTACAATTCTAATGCTCATTTGGTATTAATTCCACTTGGAAAACCCCCCACACTTAAAATGCGTAGTCATCTGTTTTCTCTCCTAGCATCTAGGAAATTGTGGAAAATGGGATGCATTTTGATAGTATGGATAATCCTGTATTCATTTATGAACAAATTCATAAGAATGCCCAAGCTACTACTGTCTTGTTAGCTTCGCTTTGCAGGGATGAATACAATAAAATGAGTGGCTTGGACAACGCCAAGCAAATCTAGGACACCCTCAAGATCTCACATGAGGGAAATGATGCTACAATGATCACCAAAATGGAAGTGGTGGAAGGCGAGCTAGGGATATTCACCATGATCAGGGGAGAAGAGCCAACACAAACCAACAACAGGCTCAAGACCCTGGTTAACAAGATTCGAAGCTATGGAAGCACAAGATGGATGGACCATGACGTCATCCGACTTGTGCTCAGGTCCTTTACAGTTATTGACCCTCATCTTGTGAATCTTATCCATGAAAACCCTAGGTACACAAAGATGACGCCCGAGGAGATACTCGGAAAATTCGTGAGCGGGCGTATGATGGTAAAAGAGGCTCGATATGTGGATGACGCCTTGAACGGTCCACTACTTATCTACGAGCCGCAACCCGTTGCTCTCAAAACAATGAGCAGCAAGGAGGCGCTACCAAGCAAGGTTGCTCAAGTGGAGGCTACTGGACTCAATGAAGAAGAGATGGCGCTTATCATCAAGCGCTTCAAGACCGCACTCAAAGGATGCAAGGAGTACCCCAATAGGAATAAAATAAAGGGAAAACGCTCCTGCTTCAAATGCAGTAAGATGGGTCACTTTATTGCAAATTGTCCCGATAATGATAGTGACCAGGGACAAGAAAAGAGTGGGAAAAAGGAGAAAAAGAAGAACTACAGGAAGGCAAAGGGCGAGGCACACCTTGGAAAAGAATGGGACTCAGACTGCTCCTCTTCTGACTCCGACGACGAAGGACTTGCTACTTCAGCCTTCAACAAATCCTCACTCTTCCCCAACGAACGCCATACATGTCTTATGGCCAAGGAGAAAAAGGTACAGGACACTCCCAAGTATACTTCTTCTAGTGATGAAGAGTCATCAGATGATGAAGTAGATTATACTGATTTATTTAAGGGTTTAGATAGAGCTAAAGTAGATAAAATAAATGAGTTAATTGATGCTCTAAATGAAGAAGATAGGTTGCTAGAAAGGCAAGAGGACATTTTGTATGAGGAATATGACAAATTTGTTAGTGTTCAAAAATCTCTTGCCTTAGAACTTAAAAGAAATGAAATGCTATCCTCTGAGTTGTCTGCCTGTCAGGAATCTATCTCTAGTCTAAAGAATTTGAATGTTGAATTAAATGCTAAACTAGAGGAAGCTAATGTAACTAAATCATGTGTAGAGCATGTTGTTATTTGTAATAGATGCAAGGATTTTGATATTGATGCTTGTGGTGAACATCTTGCATCTATTACTAAATTGAACAATGAGGTGGCAAGTCTTAATGCTCAACTTAAGACTTGCAAAATTGATTTTGACAAATTAAAATTTGCTAGGGATGCCTACACCGTTGGTAGACATCCCTCAATTAAGGATGGGCTTGGTTTTCAAAAAGAAGCCAAGAACTTAACAAGCCAAAAGGCTCCTGTTCTCAACAAGGAGAAAGGGAAGGCCCCTATGGCTAGTAGTTCCCAAAAGTGTCATGCCTACATTTATGATAGAAAATTTTCTAGGAATGCTCATTATAATAGGAGTTATGATCATGATGCTTTTAATTCACATGCTATGTTTGCCTCTAGTTCTACTTTTGTTCATGATAGAAGCACGACTAGGAGAAATCATGTTGTGCATCATATGCCTAGGAAAATGTGCAATGAATCTACTACTATTTTCCATTCTTGCAACACTTCTTTTATTCTTCCATGTAAGAATGCAAAAGTAGTGGCTAGGAAATTGGAATCCAAATGCAAGGGAGACAAAACTTGCATATGGGTTCCAAAAACGGTTATAACTAACCTTGTAGGACCCAACAAGAGTTGGGTACCTAAAACCCAAGCTTAAATTCCTTGCATGTGTATGCATCCGGGGGCTCAAGCTGGATTATCGACAGCGGATGCACAAACCACATGACAGGGGAGAAGAAGATGTTCACCTCCTACGTCAAGAACAAGGATTCCCAGGATACAATCATATTTGGAGATGGGAATCAAGGCAAGGTCAAAGGTTTGGGAAAAATAGCCATCACAAGCGAGCACTCTATTTCAAATATATTTTTAGTAGAGTCATTAGGATACAACCTCCTGTCTGTAAGTCAATTGTGCCACATGGGCTATAATTGTTTGTTTACAAATGTTGATGTATTTGTCTTTAGAAGGAGTGATGGTTCATTATCATTTAAGGGTGTATTAGACGACAAGCTCTATTTAGTTCATTTTTCAAAAGAGAATGCCGATCTAGATGCATGCTTAATGGCTAAGGCTAGTATGGGCTGGCTCTAGCATCGCCGTCTAGCACATGTTGGGATGAAGAACCTTCATAAGCTTCTAAAGGGAGATCATGTGTTAGGACTAACCGATGTCTGTTTTGAGAAAGACAGACCTTGTGCAGCATGTCAGGCAGGAAAACAGGTGGGAAGCACTCATCACAGCAAGAATGTAATGACAACATCAAGACCACTGGAGCTTCTTCACATGGATCTTTTTGGACCCGTTGCCTACCTTAGCATCGGGGGAAGTAAGTATGGTCTTGTTATTGTTGATGATTTTTCCCGCTTCACTTGGGTGTTCTTTTTGCAGGACAAATCAGAAACCCAAGGGACCCTAAAGCGCTTTTTAAGGAGGGCTCAAAATGAATTTGAGCTCAAGGTGAAAAAGATAAGAAGCGACAACGAATCCGAGTTCAAGAATCTGCAAGTGGAGGAGTATCTTGAGGAGGAAGGCATCAAGCACGCCTTCTCCGCTCCCTACACACCATAGCAAAACGGTGTGGTAGAGAGGAAGAACAGGACGCTTATCGACACGGCAAGAACGATGCTTGGAGAGTTCAAGACGCCCGAGCTGTTCTGGTCGGAAGCTGTGAACACAGCTTGCCACGGCATAAACTGGCTCTATCTGCATCGCCTTCTCAAGAAGACCTCCTATGAACTCCTTACCGGTAACAAACCCAATGTTTCTTACTTTCGAGTATTTGGGAGCAAATGTTACATTCTGGTGAAGAAAGGTAGACATTCCAACTTTGCTCCCAAGGTAGTAGAAGGGTTTTTACTAGGGTATGACTCAAATACAAAGGCATATAGGGTCTTCAGCAAATCTTCGGGATTGGTTGAAGTCTCTAGCGATGTTGTATTTGATGAGACTAATGGCTCTCCAAGAGAGCAAGTTGATATTGATGATGTAGATGAAGAAGATGTTCCGACGGCTGCAATGCGCACAATGGCGATAGGTGATGTGCGACCGCAGGAACAACAGGAACAAGATCAACCATCTTCCTCGATAGTGGTGCATCCCCAAACTCAAGATGCTGAGCAGGTACTTCAAGAAGAAGGGCATGATCAAGGGGGAGCATAAGAAGATCAAGTGATGGAGGAAGAAGCACCACGGGTCCCTCCAACTCAAGTCCGAGCAACGATCCAACGACATCACCCCATCGACCAGATTCTGGGTGACATCAGCAATGGAGTAACTATTCACTCAAGATTAGCTAACTTTTGTGAGCATTACTCGTTTGTCTCTTCTATTGAGCCTTTCAGGGTAGAAGAGGCCTTACAGGATCTGGATTGGGTGTTGGCCATGCAGGAAGAGCTCAACAACTTCAAGAGAAATGAAGTTTGGAGCCTGGTGCCATGTCCAAAGCAAAATGTTGTGGGAACCAAGTGGGTGTTCCGCAACAAGCAAGACGAGCACGGGGTGGTGACAAGAAACAAGGCTCGACTTGTTGTGGCAAAAGGTTATGCCCAAGTCGCAGGTTTGGATTTCGAGGAGACTTTTGCTCCTGTGGCTAGGCTAGAGTCTATTCAAATATTATTAGCCTATGCCGCTCACCACTCTTTTAGGTTGTTTCAAATGGATGTAAAGAGCGCTTTCCTCAACGGGCCAATCAAGGAGGAGGTATACATGGAACAACCCCCTAACTTTAAGGATGACAGGTATCCCGACCACATGTATAAGCTCTCTAAGGCGCTCTATGGACTTAAGCAAGCCCCAAGAGCATGGTTTGAATGCCTTAGAGATTTCTTAATTTCTAATGCTTTCAAGGTTAGGAAAGCTGATCCCACTCTTTTTACAAAGACTTGTGATGGAGATCTTTTTGTGTTCCAAATTTATGTCAATGACATAATATTTGGTTCTACTAATCAAAAGTCTTGTGAGGAGTTTAGCAGGGTGATGACACAAAAGTTCGAGATGTCGATGATGGGCGAGGTGACCTACTTCCTTGGATTCCAAGTGAAGCAACTCAAGGACGGCACCTTCATATCCCAAACGAAGTACACACAAGATCTTCTCAAGCGGTTTGGAATGAAGGACGCCAAGCCCGCGAAGACACCGATGGGAACCGACGGGCATGTTGACCTCAACAAAGGAGGTAAGTCCGTTGATCAAAAGGCATACCGGTCCATGATAGGTTCATTGCTTTATTTATGCACTAGTAGACCGGACATTATGCTAAGTGTATGCATGTGTGCTAGATATCAATCCAACCCCAAGAAATGTCACCTTGTGGCCGTTAAGCGAATTCTTAGATATTTAGTCTCTACGCCTTGCTTCGGGATCTGGTATCCAAAGGCGTCTACCTTTGACTTAATTGGATACTCAGACTCCGATTATGCCGGGTGCAAGGTTGATAGGAAGAGCACATTAGGGACGTGCCAATTTCTAGGAAGGTCCCTGGTGTCTTGGAGTTCAAAGAAACAGACATCCGTTGCCCTATCCACCGCTGAGGCCGAGTATGTTGCCGCAGGACAGTGTTGTGCGCAACTACTTTGGATGAGGCAAACCCTCCAGGACTTTGGCTACAATCTGAGCAAAGTCCCACTCCTATGTGACAATGAGAGTGCAATCCGCATGGCGGATAATCCTGTTGAACACAGCCACACTAAGCACATAGACATCCGGCATCACTTCCTGAGAGACCACCAGCAAAAGGGAGATATCGAGGTGTACCATATTAACACCGAGAACCAGCTAGCCAATATCTTCACCAAGCCTTTAGATGAGAAAAGGTTTTGCAGGTTGCATAGTGAGCTAAATGTCTTAGATTCGCGTAACTTGGATTGATCTATAGCATACATGTGTTCTATGCCTTTGACCATGTTACTTTGAACATTTATATTATTCGTTGTATATTTATGGTGCTCAAGTTGTACAAAACCTCCCCGGACCTCACAAGTTCATATGCAAATGGTGCACATATTAAGGGAGAGATGTACTACAACTTGACCCTTTGAGACTAACCTATTTGTTTGAGTATAACTGATGTAGTCTCAAAAGTGCATTGAAAAGGAACAATGAACTTGGATGATGAAAAGACTTCCACTGCACTCCGGTATTAGTGTACTTACTTCCAAGTTCATACTTGCAATCTCATTACCCTTTTGCTCTTAATTGACATTTTTGGTGAGGCAATGGAGTTAAAAGGCCAACAATAATCCCGTTTTGGTGCTTAATGCCAAAGGGGAGAAAATAAGGCCAAAGCAAATGGATCAGCCAACCACTTATGAATTTTAAAAACAATAGAGTTAGAACTCTTGATTTGTCCAAAATACTCTTATTGCAAAATGGGGGAGAATTTTGATTATGGGAAAAAGGGGGGGTTTTGGCACTTGATAAATTTTTCTCCTGGAATATATATCGATTTGCCCAAACAAGTGTGTTTGACTTAGAGATAGGAAAAAGAATTTGAGTTACAAAAACAAACCAAGTGGTGGCAAAGAGTGATCCAAATATGCCAAATAATAAGAAAAACAATTTGGTCTTCAATTGCATTTGATGTTGCACTTCTCTTGTTGCTTTTAGATGTGTTGGCATAAATCACCAAAAAGGGGGAGATTGAAAGGGAAATGTGCTCTTGGGCCATTTCTATAATGTTTTGGTGATTAAATGTCCAACACGTTAGACTAAGTGTTTATGTGCTAAATGAAGAAGGAAATGCAAATCAAAGAAAAAGGTACATTTCTAGACTTAGTACATTGTTTTTGAGTACTAATGTGTTTTGTCTAAGTGCTAGAAACAGTGACAAAAGAAAAGGAAAACAAATGGAAAAGACTTGGCTGTGTGCAGCCAAACTACAGCTCGGCCTGGCACACCGGACTGTCCGGTGGTGCACCGGACAGTGTCCGGTGCGCCAGGCTGGTCCCCGGTGAACTAGCCGCTCTCGGGATTCGACGGCGACGTACGACTAAAAATCACCGGACTATCCGGTAGAGCACTGGACTGTCCGGTGAGTAGTCCGTGACGAACTCATCGCTCTCGGGAAATAGAATGGGGCGACGTGGCTATAATTCACGGGACTGTCCGGTGAGCCAATGGTCGCCAGCGCCAACGGTCGGCCGTGCAACCTTTGCGTGACACGTGGTCACACCAACGGTCGGTTGGGCACACCGGACTGTCCGGTGTGCACTGGACAGTGTCCGGTGCGCCAACGGGCCCCGTGGTGCAACGGTCGACTGCGCCCGATTTGGAAGGGAATCGAGCATCAGACAGACTACAGTAGCTGTCCGGTGGCGCATCGGACTGTTTGGTGCGCCACTCGACAAAAGGCAAGGATGGCCTTCCAAGTTGGTCTCCAATGGCTCCTAGCTGCCTTGGGGCTATAAAAGGGACCCCTAGGTGCATGGAGGAGTACATCTAAGCGTTCACTAAGCATTCTAAGACTCCCACACTCCGCCTCCGCGCATTTGATCGGTTGTGTTAGTGATTTGAGCTCCGTTCGAGTTGTGAACTCTCTATGCTACGTTTCAAGCTCAAGTCTTGGCTTGTGTGCGTGTGTGTGCTGCTAATTTATGTCGTGTGTGTATTGCTTCTCCCAATCTTACTCCGTGCTTTCTTTGTGATCTTTATTGTAAGGGCGAGAGACTCCAAAATTGTGGAGATTCCTCGCAAACCGGAAAATACTCTAAACAAAAGGACCGTGGTATTCAAGTTGATCATTGGATCACTTGAAAGGGGTTGAGTGCAACCCTCGTCCATTAGGACGCCATAATGTGGAAGTAGGCAAGTGTGACTTGGTCAAACCACGGGATAAAAATCGTGTGTCTCTTGTGTTGGATTCTCTGTGATTGTTGTGCTCACAAGAACTCAATCCAAGGCTATTTAGTCACGCTAACGTTATAATATCTAAGTTCTGTGGCTATTTAGAGTTTGATTTTATAGGATCACCTATTCACCCCCCCCCTCTAGGTGCTCTCAGGTGCCAAATTGGTTTGGGCGGGGACTCTGTGTTTTTGGGCACTTGTACTACGGACTGTCCGGGGCCTGAGCCCGGACAGTACTAACTCCCATGTCATGGACTATCCGGCCTTGTATGGCGGACAATCCGCGTGTGTTATCTCAATGTAGTCAGAGTTCTGATGCTCCATGTTGCTAGGTGTCAGACGGTCCGGCCAAGGTGGGCGGACTGTCCGGACCTTGCTTTTCTGACAGCTCTGACTTATTTCAAACGGGAAAACTAGCTGTTACTTGTACGGCGAACCGTCTAGCCTAAGGGCACGGACCGTCCGCGTGTGCGCGGAAGTTGTGCAAGTTGCACATAACGGTTAGAAATTTGAGGTGGACTATAAATAGAAGGGGAGCTCGTGTGTGAGAGCTCTCTTGGCCATTCCTTGCACACATTGAGCTCATTTGTGATCCTCACACTCATTCTCTCACACTCCTTGCTTGAGATTGCATTCTAGTGAGAGATTGAGAGTTCCTAGTGCATTTGCATCCATTGGTGATTCTTGAGGCACTAGGTGGTACACCGGGCAAGCGTCATCGGCTTGTTACTCTTGGAGGTTGCCACCTCCTAGATGGCTTGGGTGTTGTCTCCATCGAGCTCTCCAAGAAGATTGTGGAGGAGTCGCGGTGTTGATTGTGAGGGGTTCGCGCCTACCTCGTCGGAGCGGCAAAGACGATGCTAGTGGAAACGAGGTATTGAGTGATTTCTATCTGGTGTCATTCTCTTCTTGCATTACTTATTACCATGCAAGTAATTAGTATTTCGTGCATTGTCTCTCTTGTATACAATTACTATAGTTGTTTCTCATAGATTGCTGACTTGTTATCACTAGGGAATTTATACCTCTTGTCATATTGATTAAATTTCTCTAGTGTTTTTTATTTTAGTCAAAACCGTCTATTCACCCCCCTCCAGTCGGTGTCCTACATCCTACAAGTGGTATCGGAGCCGTGGACTCCATTGTTTGTGGATCTAATCATCCCGAAGTTGGACAAAATGGCTAGTAACAATAATGTGCACATTGGGAAGCCACCGCATTTTGATGGGAACAACTATGACTATTGGAAAATAAAAATGTCAATGCATCTTAGAGCAATGGGTGGAAAAATTTGGCCAATTGTCAAGGATGGGTTTGTTGTGTTGAAACAAGATGAACTATCGACTAGTGACAATGAGAACATTCTTACAAATGATCAAGCCATGAATGTATTCTATGATGCTCTTGACATAAATGAATTCAACCGTATCAAGAATCTCACAACTGCTCATGAGATTTGGATAAAGCTAATGGAAATTCATGAAGGAACTATAATTGTGAAGAGTGCAAAGCTATATGTGTGCAATGGAAAATTTGAGCAATTCATCATGAAAGAAGAAGAAAGTGTATCTGATATGTTCAACCGGTTAAATGAGATAGTGAATGAGCTCAAGGGACTTGGTTTTGATGTATCGGATGTGGATTTCACTCATAAGTTCCTTAGATCCCTTCTGGAGAAGTATGAGACTATTGTGACCATGCTAGTAAGAAGTGATTTATCTACAACCTCTCCAACCGAAGTATTGGGAGAAATTCTTACTCAAGATATATTCAAGAAATCTCAAGCCGATGCTATAAGTTTGGCAAAGAAAGTGAAGAATGAATCAATTGCTCTCAAAGCTAAAGCTTCTAAGGCAATTGAAAAAGAAGATAGTGATGATGAAGAAAATGAAAGTGAGAGTGATGGAGATATGGCTCTATTTGTAAAGAAATTCAACAAATTCTTGAAGAAGAAGATGGGTCAACCTAGAAGAGGCCAAACATTAAGAAGAAATGCTTTCAATGATAGAAAGTGTTTTGAGTGTGGGGAACCCAGTCACATTGCCATGAATTGCCCTAACAAGAAGAAGAAGGGCAAAGGTGGAGATGATAAGAAGAAGAAATTCTACAGCAAGAAGAAAGATGGCAAAGCCTACCTAGTTGAATGGGATTCGGATGCTAGCTCGGATGATAATGATGATGACACCTCATCCAAGCTTAATGCCGGAATTGTCATCAAGGAAGTCCCTTCACTTTTCTCATCCCCTCATTGTCCCATGGCAAAGGGAGATGCTAAGGTAAAAATCATAACCGATCTAAATGATGTAGATGATGATGATGATGTTGATGATGTTGATGATGATGGCTATTCATATGATGATCTTGTTAGAATGTTAGGTGAGGCCGATGACTACATGCATAAAGAAAAAGAAAAGTTTAAGACCTTGAAGGAATTATATAAAAACCTCCAAGTGTCTTTTGAGGAGCTCAAGACCTCTCACAACAATCTAAAAGAGAATTGTAAGAAGCTTGTGGAAGCTCAAAACTCATCTATTGTGCATGAAGTTGTGGTGGTCACCAAGGATGTTGGAGTCACTTGTGACTTACTTGATAGTCCTACAAGTGAACCACAACCTACTAACTCTATTTGTGATAATTGCAAAATTTCTATTGTGAATGATAATATTGCTCGTGATGAATCACAAATCATTGTTGAGAATGAAGTATTAGTAGAGAAAGTGAATGCTCTAACCCATGATCTAGAAAAGGCATATGGTGGAAAGGCTAAATTGGATTTCATATTGGGAAGTCAACGGTGCTCACTTAATCGTGAGGGTCTTGGATATGTTCCCAAGAAAGGAAAGAATGCTTTTGTAAAGCAAAATACATTGTTTGTAAAAGAATGTGACAAAGTGTGTCACAAGTGTCACAAGAAGGGACGTATCAAGAAGAATTGTCCTAAGCTCAAGAATATATCCTCCACTTGTTTTGAGCATTGTTATGTTCTTTCTCATAATGCAAAAGGTGTTCATGCTAAATTTGTTGGTTCTTCAATTGTTGGCAATAAGAAGAAAGCCATTTGGGTGCCAAAGACCTTGGTCACTAACATCCAAGGACCCAAGCAAGTTTGGGTACCTAAAAGAGATTGATTTCCTTTTGTAGGTGAACTACAAGGCGGGAGGGAATCATTGGGTGTTGGATAGTGGATGCACTCAACACATGACCGGAGATATGAAAATGTTCACCCAAATGAGTGTGGAAGATTGCTCAAGTTATGATAGTATCACATTTGGAGATAATTGCAAAGGAAAGGTTAAAGGTTTGGGTAAAATTGCTATTTCGAATGATCATTCCATATCAAATGTGCTCTTGGTTGAGTCTTTGAATTTTAATTTACTATTCGTAGCTCAATTATGTGATTTAGGATTTAGTTGCAATTTTACAGTTGATGATGTTATTATCTCTAGTGTTGATGGTAGCAATCTTAAGTTTAAAGGCTTTAGATATGAAAATCTTTATCTTGTTGATTTTTCATCCAGTGAGGCAAAGCTCACAACTTGCTTATTCTCAAAGGTTTCACTAGGTTGGTTATGGCATAGAAGACTTGGTCATGTTGGAATGAAGCAACTCAATCGTTTAACCAAACATGACTTAGTCCGTGGCTTGAAAGATGTGAAATTTGAAAAGAACAAATTGTGTAGCTCTTGTCAAGCCGAGAAGCAAGTGGCAAATACTCATCCAAATAAGAGTCAAATGTCTACTCATCGGCCTTTGGAATTACTTCACATGGACTTATTTGGACCAACATCTTTTGTGAGTATTGACAGTAATTTCTATTGCCTCGTGATTGTGGATGATTATTCTAGATTCACTTGGGTTTACTTTCTTCGGGATAAATCTAAAGTGTTTGAAACATTCAAGTCATTTGCCATATTGGCTCAAAACCAATTTGATTTCGATATCAAGAAAGTTAGAAGTGATAATGGGTCAGAATTAAAAAATGCTAGAATTGATGAATATTGTGATGACAAGGGTATTAAACATGAATTTTCTTCCAAATATACTCCAGAACAAAATGGTATTGTTGAAAGGAAGAATAGGACTCTCATTGATATGGCTAGGTCTATGCTAGTGGAATATAAGGTGTCGGATTTTTATTGGGCTGAAGCCATAAACACTGCTTGTCACGCATCAAATAGGCTATATTGTCACAAACTCTTGAAGAAAACTCCCTATGAATTGCTCATTGGTAGAAAGCCAAATATCTCATATTTTAGAGTATTCGGTTGCAAATGCTATATTTTGAGAAAGGGAAGCCGGCTCTCTAAATTTGAGAAGAAATGTGATGAGGGTTTTCTACTTGGATATTCATCACATAGCAAGGCTTATAGAGTTTTCAACAAGACTCATGGTATTATTGAAGAAGCATATGATGTTGAGTTTGATGAAACAAATGAGTCTCAAGATGAAAATGGTAATCTTGATGATGTTGGTGGAACTCAATTGAGAAATGCTATGAAAACAATGGCTATTGGTGAAATAAAGCCAAAAGAAGAAGATGATGAAAATAGTGTGGTTGTCATTCCATCCTCTTCAACCCTAAATGAAGAAAATCACCAAAGCCAACAAAATGATGAAGTTGTGGATGCTTATGATCAAGATACTTCAAGTCATTCGGTCCCCCTTCATGCTTCAACTAGTAATTCTCAAATGGTATCAAGAATCCATCATTCTATTGTGAAGGATCACCCAGTTGATCAAATTGTGGGCGACTTTAGTAAGGGTGTTCAAACTCGCTCTCGTATAGCTTCATTTTGTGAACATTTCTCTTTTGTATCTTGTATGGAACCTAACCATGTAGATAAATCTCTACTTGATGTTGATTGGGTGAATGCAATGCATGAGGAATTAAATAACTTCACCCGAAATGATGTTTGGGAACTTGTTGAGAGACCAAAGAACCACAATGTTATTGGTACCAAATGGGTGTTACGCAACAAGCACAATGAAGATGGATGAGTAGTAAGAAACAAGGCAAGATTAGTGGCACAAGGGTATACTCAAATAGAGGGATTGGATTTCGGTGAGACATTTGCTCCCGTGGCAAGATTGGAAGCAATCCAGATCCTTCTTGCTTATGATTGTGCTCATAATATCAAGCTCTATGAAATGGATGTAAAGAGTGCCTTTCTAAATGGTAAGATTAGTGAACTAGTGTATGTTGAACAACCTCCCGGTTTTGAGGACCCCAAAAGACCTAACCACGTGTACAAGCTTTCTAAACCTCTCTATAGGCTTAAGCAAGCCCCACACGTTTGGTATGAAAGGCTTAGGGATTTCTTGCTTTCCAAAGAATTTAAAATTGGGGAGGTTGACACTACCCTATTCACTAAAAGAATTGGCAAAGATTTGTTTGTTTGTTAAATTTATGTTGATGATATTATTTTTGGATCTACTAATGAATTGTTTTGTGAGGAGTTTGGAAAAATGATGTCAAAAGAGTTTGACATGTCTATGATAGGAGAATTGAGCTTCTTTCTCGGTCTTCAAATCAAACAATTGAAAGATGGAATCTTTATAAGTCAATCAAAATATTTGAAGGATATGCTCAAGAAGTTTGGCTTAGAGAATGCAAAGCCTATCAAGACTCCTATGGCAACAAATGGTCATCTAGACTTAGATGAGGGAGGTACTATGGTTGATCAAAAACTTTTTTGCTCAATAATTGGTAGTTTGCTTTACATTACCGCATCTAGGCCCGATGTTATGTTTAGTGTTTGCATTTGTGCTCGATTTCAAGCTTCACCTAGAGAGATTCACTTGAAAGCCGCAAAAAGAATTCTAAGATATTTGAAGTATACCCCCAATATTGGTCTATGGTATCCCAAAGGTGCTCAATTTGAATTAATTGGATATTTGGATTCGGATTATGTGGGTTGCAAAGTTGATAGGAAGAGCACCTCCGGTTGTTGTCAATTTCTTGGGAGGTTTCTTGTTTCATGGTCTTCTAAAAAGCAAAATTTCGTTGCTCTCTCTACCGCCGAGGCGGAATATATATCGGCTGGTAATTGTTGTGCTCGATTATTATGGATGAAACAAACTCTATTAGATTATTGGATCATTTTTAAGAATGTGACTCTCATGTGCGATAATGAGAGTGCGGTAAAATTGGCTACAAATCTGGTCCAACACTCAAGAACGAAGCATATTGATATACGACATCACTTCTTGAGAGATCATGTTGGAAAGGGAGATATCACTATATATTCAATTGGCACGGATGATCAATTGGCCGATATATTTACAAAGCCACTAGATGAAACGAGGTTTTGCACATTAAGAAGTGAAATGAATGTGATAGATCTCTCAAACGTGGCTTGAGGTTGAATACACATGTGTAGTATTGCATTTCGATTCTAAATATGCTCTCTATGCTATTTATTGGATATTTTTGATGAATTTTTTATTCTTGTTTGATCTAAATAGTTTTATATGAAAAGTTGTGTTCCTCAAGTACATAATGTGTATATGCATGCATATTAACCCTTGGATTGGTCAAAATGTCCATATATGAGTGACAAATCCAATTTGAAATTCAAAATCAGAAAGTGGACAAAGTTTGGAGATTTGAGTATCAGGCCGTGGACTATCCGGTTAATGACCGCGGACCATCCGACGTATCAGGATCTGGACAGTCCGAGTCAGCAGAGCAGAACGTCTGAATTGACAGGGCGTGGACCGTCCGCAGACCCCTCGCGGACCATCCGCGACAGGCAGATAAGTCGGGTAGAGGCAGTCAGAGTGTCACTTTCAATGCTTGTTTCCTTCTCTCTCACACACTCCACACTCCAAAAGTGATTCTTGTCGATTGTGAGCGGACGGTGAACCGAACTTGAACACGGACTGTTGGGAGATTATTGGAAGTTCATCAACCATGTCTTCATCTCGGTATTTCAAAATCTCATTGAATTTGTTTGATTTATTCAACTTTGGGAATTCTTAGGGTTTTCTCTCTGATCTGGAATTGGGTAGTGGAATTTCAATTTTGATTGGTGAAATTGCTAGTATTACTCATTGTGAATATGGTGCAAAAATTTGAACAAAATTAGATGAGTATTTTCTGCTGAATCGATGATTGGACGGATGGGGCAGCTAGGGTTCTAGAAATCGCCCCTGGACGGTCGCGGACCGTCCGCCAGGATTGTGGCAGAACCTCCCAAGTTATTGGGCCCACATGCACCTGTCCTTGTCTCAAAGACCTCAGACAGCTATGCATGTGCACCAGATAACTTAACAGGGTCCGTCTGATTGCCCAAGGACATAGGATAAACCACTTACAACCAAGATCATGGGATTAAGTAATACAAATCACACACACCAATATTTTTGCAGCGGAAATCTTACTACCAAATTTTACAAGTTACAAAAAATTTATATTATTTTATCGGAGTGATTACAAAAGTATAAGTTTGAAATATATGCTAGCTCAAGTGACCATCCTCAATAAGAAGTATAGAAGAGATACTTAGACTTATAAGAAGGCCGAGCCCACCGGCACTTAACACCATCACAGCAGCACAAGGTTAGAACCTAAAAAACAACAGGGAATAAAACCCTGAGTACGGAATTACTCAGCAAGACTTACCCGATTAAAGAAAAGACTCTCAAGGATATGCTGGTTGATTAGGAATCAAGGTAAGGCTTACCAAATTTCAAAGACTCATTTTGCAGAAGAGCTTACTAGTAGTGAATCCTTATGCCAAAATTTTACCTTACAAGTTAAGTACTTTTCCTGAATCTAGATTTGCCTAATCTAGAGCATTCACTTGTCCTGATCTAGCTTTCTTTTTAACCAACTACAATCATGTTTCACTTGTGAACTACGATGAGTGGTCGGAGGGTAGAGTCTCCATGACCGAGGAGCAATGACGATTCGAACCGATTATACCCAGCTGGGGATCCCTAACCACACGACATATGTAGCACTTAACCCTTGCATATGTCAACCGTTCCCACAGATCCTCCACAACGTGAACCGGTCCATGCTACTCGGGAGCACAGTACTCCTCCATTCAGCCTCTAGCCAGGAGGGTACACGCTACTCCCACCATCTCCCATGCCCAGTGCGCGATTGTCTTTTCACGTATGGAATAGCCGGGTTCAGGCTTACCGGAGCATGTGGCTAGTTGCAAGGTCTCCACCACAACAGGCCTACATCGAACGGTCCTTAATCGACACAGACGGGCGACCTTGTCCGCTCAGCGTCTGGTCTAGATGTATTCAAACCATTTTCCCATTTTTGGTACCCAGCAGGGGTACTCTTTTCTGAATGATGAACCCACTCCGGCCGAAGTGGAATCATCACCATAAGTTTGCTTTGATTTTTGAAACGAAAAGCCCATAACCAATGTTCCACAATCATTCTTTTTGAAAACAAATGATTTTTCAGTTTCTAAGCAGGGCTAAGCATTATCAGTTCTTTTTATAAAACCGGGATTAAGGAGTTGCCAAGGAATGGTAATGCATCAATTGTTTATCACACAACTCCTATCACCTAATGCATCAGATAAGGTGAAAAAGCATTTAAAACACAAGGAAGGGGCAAATGCACCGGGGCTTGCCTGGAAGAACACTAGGTTAGTGTTTGTTAGATGACATCCACTTGGCAATCATTCTTGTCCGAGCACTTGATCAGGCAGGTTCGTCCATCAGCATCATTATGCGGAGTAGCCCGCGCTTAGGGTCGACTTGGCTCGTCTTCCGCATCACGTGGTTAATCAACGTACCTAAATGAAATGCATTATGCACATGAATGCATATAGACAGGAATATCATAAATCTAACTAGTGCTACATGATAGCGGATTAAATACCTAGCGGCGAGGCGTTGTACCATTCATACAGAGACACGAGTTTCGACGTATGACTAAGTGCAATAGCTGCATTTCTAGCCTAATCAAATCTAATTCAAACATCATAGAGTTCTTCAAAACGACCTTCTAAACAACCAAAGATCTAACCCGCCATGAACTTCACAAAAACCACAATGACTCAGGCTCCGACTTTCTACCAGACATATTATTTTAACTTAGCTGGATTCAATTCTAACAGAAATAAACTTATCAATATTATTCACTTCCCCTCATTTTGGTAATGCTAGATATTTATTTAGGGCATTTAATCGGTTTCTAACGAAGAGTATCATGATTACTCAAGCGTAACACTAACTGCAATAAACCAAATCTATCGAAAGAAACCTTAATAACATTCACTAGCCCCACGTTTGAATTTATTAATTTATTTTCATGTTACTAATTTCACCTTACAACACATCCTTATAAGTGATTAAAATATTTTATCATCACACATACCTACCAATATCCTACTCGGTCCACCAATTTAGCTAAGTGACTGGAATAGCTAAATAACTCGCCATAACTGAATCTGGCTTGATAATCGCGAGAACTGCGAAGTTGACGAGAGTTTCATGACTTACGCAATTTATCGAGCACCTTAATGCGCCTCGAACTAGCACATCAATTTATGCAACGATCGAACTATTTTGGATAATTTATCAGCTTACCGTTTCAATAGTCGACTCAAATCCGCGAGATCGGTGGTGATTTTCTGATCCAGGCAATTGTCGAGCGCTTGGGGAATATCGCGCTGCTAGCTTCGTCTTCACCCGATTCTTGGGATTCTTGATGACGCGCAGAACGGCGACGATCTTCGATCTTCGATTGAAGTCTTCAATCGAGTACTTGATAAGCGATACACAGAGACCTCACTTATTTTTGTCTAATATCCGGGATTCAGGGTTCGACGAGATTGAGCAGAGAAGAACGAGATTCAACGGGCTTGACGACGAAACCTCATCTGCGCACAACAGGGCTGAGAGCCAGCAAGGATTCCAAGCGCGCGACGCAGTAAACAGAGCAGGGCGCTATTGGAGGAAAGTTGGAGGCCGGGTGCGCAAGGGAGAGCTCAGGGGAGCAGCGCGCGCCACCACGGCGGCCAGGGCAGGGACCACACCGGCGAGCCTACGGCGGCCATGGAGGAGAGCGAGCAGAGAGGAGGAACAGCTGGGCAGGGCCGAAATCTGAGCAGAGACCGAGGGACGCGCGTGGGGAGCAGGAGCCTCGGCTGGGGAAAGCGCGCGACGCAGCGAAAGACGGGAAAATCGCTCGGCCGAACGGAGTCGGAAGCGCAGGAAGCAGAGGCAGCAGACCGAGCGGGGCCAGGGAAATTGGCAGGAATGACCGGCCATGGAGGGATAGGGAAATCCGAGCTGGACACCAAGGAAGAAATCCGGGCGCGGCAACCGGGAAACTGCGCGGGCCAACAGGGAGCAGCGCGCGCGAAGGGAGAGAGACAGGGCGCGCAGAGGCTCGTGCGCAGGGAGCCTGAACCCGAGCAGAAGTCCGAGCGCCATGGGAGCTCGAGACCACTCGCCGGCTAGTACGGAAGCAGGGATGCCGGCATGGAGGAGCTTGACGAGGCGCTGGTCGTGCGTCGTGAGCAGACAGGCGAGCTCCAGGGAGCCGCGGCCATGGTTGGGGACGCCGAACGCCATGGGAGCTTCAGCGAGGAGAGAGATATGGGCGCTGGGAGAGAAGATAAGGAAGACAGAGAACGCGCGATGGATTTATACAAGAGATAAGCGGCGATGGTTTGAAGAATATCAGGGGAGGATGGCAATCGGATGAGATCGGCTGGAGATAACCACGGCTGGATTTTTTTCGTGGACGAGCGGTAGCAAAAATCAGGAAGCTGACCGTGGTGACTAATAGAGAAGAAAAAAAATCAAAGGAGAGAGAGCGGTGAAGATAGAGATGGCAGGATATTTGTCATTTTTTATTTCTTTTTTTTAACAAAGAATCGCAGATATTTGCAGATATTTTTGAGTCCAGATTTTTAGCGATGCATATTGGGTCGACACGCTATTCAGCTACGTATCCCATTCCCCGAATCTCGAAACGAAAATCCGAGGACTAACGATTTAATTTGGCGAATTCTCTGAACTCGGACAAAATCATACTATTAATTACTCTTGAAGATTTAGACCAAAGCGAGTAGCAATAGACTGAATTAAATAGATTTCAGCTTCGATAATTTATTCTGTGTGATTCGACTAATATTAGTCGAAACCATATCGGCTAAGGTATACACGATTTCGCCGTCAAAACAGCGTGCTGAAGAATAAACTGGGTTATAATCTCGCGCACGATTTTTCTCAGACATTGCGCGATACAGATTATTTCCCCCCGACATTTTAGTCATCGAGTTCAGCTAATTTGCTCGGAATAAAAATCGTCCAAGTGGTTCGGGCTTCCGAATCCGTATTCGCGTGGGCGATGAATTTTTAATTAATCACCGAACGCATCAATTTTCAGAACAACGATGTTCCGAACATCACGAAAATTTAGGAAGAGCCCGGACAGATAAAAATAAAAGCGATGTCGCACTCGCGACAAATGAAATAGATGCGATATTAAAATCGCGATAGGCGAAATTAATTAGACCTTAGTGTCCGTCTTATTTACTGATATCACGTGCTTAAATCCGTACTCGTTGTCGAGCGGAATATAAACACCTGGGGTGTTACAGCCCTCCCCCCTTAAAAGAATCTCGTCCCGAGATTTGGAGCGAAAGACTTTCAAGAGTAGAGAAGCATGTAACCCGTGTTCATATCAGCGATAATCATAAAGCAGTTCTGAGCGAAGGCAAGTGTCTCAGGATGTCGTTTCTCTAGTGGACATAACATGTATCGCCTTAGGCTAATTTAGAAATGTCCACCAATAGAGACGATGTCTGCCAGAGGAACACATTAGGTTCCATGTGTGCAGTTTGCTTTTTCTGATGACACTGTACTATCTGAGTCTGTTGAGCAAGCGGTAAATATGCGACTTTACCCAAACAGAATCAGATGCACCATCTTGGGTAAAACACACAGAAAGAGGTTTACCAACAAGTGGTTACGGTAAGCTCATAGCATACGAGACGAGTGTGGATGTCGAACAACATCATAGTCAACTCGTGTTAGCCAGAGAATTCAAGTCCTTGAAAGGTGATATAGATTCGAGAAAATCACCAACGGAGGGGTCTGGACTTTATGATCAGTCTACTTTATCCAATACTAATCATGGCTCGACATGGTCACACATGTTGGAAAAGCACACGTGAGGCTATCGAGACACGACTAGAGCGATGGCTTGGTGGTTACTGGTTGACTTAGCTTGATCTGTGTAAGTACTTTCTTAGAATGGTTTGAACCAAAGTGAGTTTAGATAATTCGATAAAACGATCTCTAGACTCAACCTTTGTTTCAAATGCAGTTACAAGTTAGTCAAAACCAACTTGTTGAACTACTTTTGACATTGAGCCGGTCCTCTCAGTACCATCGGTAAGCCAACGGTCGAGAGTTTACTTTGGCTAACAGGAGATCATGCACTTGGGTGGAAATTCATTTGGTCAGGTTGTTCATCCGTTTCTTCATGCGAGATGAATTATCCACTTGGTTAGGGAATACATGGATTAATTAAGAGAGCGAATGAACAAACTCCTGCATCTCAGCGGCAGGAAAAGCCAATCTCCATTTTAAGAGCTAATCAGTTGTTTTCCAACACTAAAAAGCTCCAAGGCTTCACCTTTACAAGAAGGATGTAAAGGGAACTTGTATAAGTAGTCACTACCAAGATCAAAAGAAATAAGACCACGCATGAAAGTGGTATGCTCTTTTGATCCAGCGGAGATGACAGATGTTGGTTGGTCACTTCGACAAACAACACCGTGATCGTTTCAAGGGAAGGTCGACGGAAGATAACATATTGATATAATCTTATAATGGATTATGACTACTAACTATGATACTAGCGTGTGCTGAGTAGCGCAACCATGTGCGCACACACAGAAGGCCCTCGGTTTTGCCATGGCACCACTGGTTTTAGTCATAACACCATTATCAGACATAACCAATAAGAAATCTCACGCGACACACCAATGGATTGGGCAAGGGTGATAATATACAAAGAGACTCTACCTGTCAAAACGGTTACAAGTAGAGAGCTAAGCAGATCATGGCCCGATGAAACGAACAAGGCATGGCCATAACCTAAATTTGATGAAAGAAGTACGATGGAAGACTGTTATTTCAGCCCAAGCATATTTCTATGCCCATCGCAGAGATCACAAGGTCAAGGATTAAGTTGATATGCCTTCGATAAACATGAGGAAACCAAGGCATCAACTGAACAAAGGAATGGTTCTAGAAGGAGACACGACTTGAGATCCTTGTTTTAAGCTTAGGTACATTTTATGTCCAATAAGGAAATTGTCTACGCATTTATTTGTATGGGCTTTGTCATGGAGTGATAATAGACCATTCAAATTTAGGGCATGGTTCACTAAATAAGAACATGGCCTAATTTTTGGTTTAAACAAACAGGTCGCAACCTTCTATTGGCACATCCCGTACAAGGGCAAACACATATGACACCTAAATAGATTATCTAAAGAACGGAGGACAGCTATTTCATCGAAGTCCATAATACAGCATTACACCACATTATCTACAATCAATGGTTGCTGGAATAAAGATGAGAGAAGCATTTTGGGTGTATAGGTGACAAACATGATGCAACAATCAGGATGCATGCTCGTCCTATTCGTCCTCACTGATTTTGCCAACATACTGTGGCAATAACGTTCTATGTCGGTGGCATACGTTCTCTCACGGTATTTTGCTAGTCATCAGCTACGCATACGTTTTCGAGGTTAGTGTACCTGCCGAAAAATCCATCACAGCCCAATTTCCCAATGATGCAGTTCACACATGACAGTTTATCACAGTTTATACTCCATATTTTGCTATATGGAGGCCAGCTCATCATTAAGCGCCGAGTCACGCATAGGCGCCGTTGCCACACTTTAACCATAGGGCAACTCATTATGGTAACTCACCTTCTTACCTGAGCGTAGGTGTGTCGTTACAAGTACATTACACTTCTCAGTATTCCCATGTCTGTATACCAATACACATTCATGGGGTACTGATTCCCAGAAAAGTAAATACTCCACATCGCAGCCTTCATATATACATATGTGGAACATGTATATAATCAAGCGCAACAATTAAGCACTCCCCTAGACCGACGTTTGTTCGGTCATGCTCTCACATCTCACCTTACCTTGAGCGTCGATCCATTCAAAACTGAATGGCCTTAAAAATAACAATACACATGTATGCAATACCCACCCGGTTGTGGGTTAGTGGTTTTCAAATAAGCCACCTAACAGTCCTTAACTTAGGGCTTAATAGAGGATGTCGCTAGCATTATAGTTTTTTCAAAACTGTTTTCCAAAGCCAAACAATGTGTTTAGTTGAAAATAGATTTTTCAAAACCAAAACTTTTGTTTTGAAAATACGTATGTGACTGTATATACTTAATCTCGCTCCGATACCAGTTGTGGCAGAACCTCCCAAGTTATTGGGCCCACATGCACCTGTCCTTGTCTCAAAGACCTCAGACAACTATGCATGTGCACCAGATAACTTAACAGGATCCGTCTGATTGCCCAAGGACATCGGATAAACCACTTACAACCAAGATCGTGGGATTAAGTAATACAAATCACACACACCAATATTTTTGCAGCAGAAATCTTACTACCAAATTTTACAAGTTACAAAAATTTTATATTATTTTATCGGAGTGATTACAAAAGTATAAGTTTGAAATATATGCTAGCTCAAGTGACCATCCTCAATAATAAGTATAGAAGAGATACTTAGACTTATAAGAAGGCCGAGCCCACCGGCACTTAACACCATCACAGCAGCACAAGGTTAGAACCTGAAAAACAATAGGGAATAAAACCCTGAGTACGGAATTACTCAGCAAGACTTACCCGACTAAAGAAAAGACTCTCAAGGATATGCTGGCTGATTAGGAATCAAGGTAAGGCTTACCAAATTTCAAAGACTCATTTTGCAGAAGAGCTTACTAGTAGTGAATCCTTATGCCAAAATTTTACCTTACAAGTTAAGTACTTTTCCTGAATATAGATTTGCCTAATCTAGAGCATTCACTTGTCTTGATCTAGCTTTCTTTTTAACCAACTACAATCATGTTTCACTTGTGAACTACGATGAGTGGTCGAAGGGTAGAGTCTCTATGATCGAGGAGCAACGACGATTCAAACCGATTATACCCAGCTGGGGATCCCTAATGTCACACCCGGATTTTAGGGGTCCAAAACCCGGACGCGAACATAATCACCAGGTGTGCTGGGACCAAGTCTCACACATATGATGAATCATGGCACAGGATCGAATGTCACATCTTTACTACATAACAGGAGTTCTATACAAAATAAATAATTACATTATGAGGAGACAACGGTCCAGCAACCCAAAGTTGACTGGGAGACGACGGCCTAGACCTCTCTCGAATACACCACGGCATCCTCCAAGCGCCTCATCCTGCGGTACCTGTTCTTGACCTGTGGGGGGGGGTGTGAGACAGCAAGAGTGAGCTCACATACGTTCATCGCTCAACAAGTTGTGGGGAATAATGTGCATGAACTCGCCAAAGGTGGGAGCTCACGTGAAGTGTAAGGCTTACCAAAGAGGATGGTTAGAGCTGAGCATTGCTTTTAAAGTTGGTCAAAATTTTATTAGCAATTACTAAGTATAAGTAAATACCAACCCAATTAAGTAGTAGAACAAAAGTAACAACCTCACCTGCGATGCAATGCATATGACAAATTGAGTTTAGTTCCATAGATTAATCATGTGAGTGTCCGAGCTGCTCATGACCGTGAGCACGGCTAGTATACCAGTTTTACACTCTGCAGAGGTTGCGCATCTTTACCCACAAGTCATGTTACCCATCTGCCAAGGGATCGCGACTTCCCATACACCTCTACCGAGGAGGCGAGGCAGGGTAACACTACGAGGCCTTTACAAAGTTCCACTAGCTTCAGAAAACCCGCTACAGTTTATAGGAAGCTCCAATGCAGGAATCCCTTGCAGGACCGCCATCGCAGCAAAATCCTCCCGAGGGCCTCCCTACACTGACCACTCCCCTACTGCCCTTGCCCCTTTCGGGTAAGGTAGTCTTCCACTAGCTTTCCTAATTAATCAGCCAAGGGGTCCCATTCCTCCCTTGTGGTAGCACTGTTTTCCCGGGTGGTTCTCCATGTTCCAATTAACACAATGATCTTATCATGAACAATAAATAACAACTGATAACAAAAGTGTAATCATGAATAGTGTATCTCCATACCCAAAACCACATATAGCACTAGCAAGTACTACCCAGAAAGTTCAGTGGTAAACAAGGTATAAAGATAGACAAACTAAGGTAACCTATTGGGTCCCATCAAAATTAACCTATGCAGATCATTATGATTAATTAGAACATGAGTGGGTAAAAGAAGTGATCAAGGGCACAACTTGCCTGGGACTTGAGATTCCAGGTACCAGGATGATCTTCAGGTGACTCACGACCTCACGCTAGTCGTAGCAATACAAACAAACATGGTATAGACAAAATTAACATCACACCAAACATAAGCACAAACTGCATAATAATGATCTATGCGTCGTAACGAGATCGTGGGAACAAGAATCGCTAAATTCGGAGTTACGGTTAAGAAGTTATGGTTTTCCAAAGATCAACGTGGTTACATATAGAATATACTAAGTGCAACATTTTATCCTATATTCCATGACAAAACAAAATTATCAGATGATAATAAATATTATTGTGAGACTAATGCAACTAGAATGGATCAAAACGGAGTTACAGTTATTGAGTTATGAATTTCTAAAATTATTTATCACCTAGAGTAGATTAATTTAATTGAACAATTTTAATTCGAATTTCATGGTTAAAATAAAGTACTAGGTGATAAACAATATTAATACAAAATTATTGCAACTGAAATGACTTAATTTGGAGCTAAAATGAATTTAATATGAATTATATAAGTTTATGGGTTTATTTTTGTATTAAAATCAATTTCTATAAGTATTTCTCTGTTTTCTTATTTTCCTGGATTGCTCGCATGATTATATAAAAGTAAAGGGGCTAAAGCGCAAAAGCGTCCTAGACACAGCGATTCACCAGAGTGGACGGCGGGTTCTATATTCTAATAACATAAGGACTCTTTTGAATAAATGCCGAGGCGAAGGGGTACGGAGGGATTTGGGCCGTTGGATCACGATCGAGCGGATCAGATTATATTCAACCCTATCGAACCGACCCGCGATAACGTTCCTTCGATCGCGAATCTACGGTCAGGGTTCAGTGATGACATGATTTAATCGTAGCCGTTCAAAATAAGACAAACGGCCAGGGACTCTTCTTCCTCCCAGTGGCCGCATGAGGCGGCACCGAGTGCCCAGCGGCGGTGAACACACCGGCGTCCATCGACCCAGCGCCAAGGTGCCCCAGCTCTAGAGTGGACACGCACGGATCCACGAGGACATGGCGAAGAGGCGAAGAGGGCGAAATTACCTTGGCAGAAGAACCGATCCACGACTAATGGCGGCTTGAATCATCTCCTCAGGTTCACGGTTGTTTGAGCCGCACAGGGAAGAACATCGAGGTCAACATACATATCCTAGGGACACGGTGGCCAACACCCTGCGCGCGGCACAACAGCAAGGAATTGCGACTGGTGGCACATCCCCATGGCGGCCTTGGCTTTTATAGCCCAGCAAAGATCTCGACCGGGATCTGGCCGTAACAACCATGCGATGGCCGCAAGTCCGTTCCGATCAACAGGGTGAAGAAGCTATCGTGCCGGGGCCACATGTCTGCGGGTCTTATACTCCAAGCCAGGGAAGTCCGAGGAGGGGGAAGAAAGAACTCGGCCAGCCGAACTCCCCGACAATCGTGGGCGAGCGCACGGCAGTCATCGCGGTGTTCTGTTTGAGGAAGAAGCTGACACAGGCGGCCCCACCACGCGGAGGCACCAGCGCCAGAGGAGTGGATTGTGCGCGCGTGGAGGTCGTTCCGATGGAGATGGGCCACGGTAGATTCGGCCCAAATAGGTCTTGTTTCCCCTTTTTTCTTTATTATTTCCTATTTTCTTTCCTATTCTTTATTCTTTTGAATTTGAACTTCAAATTAATTCAATTCTAAGTTTTAACAAACAAAATAATCCCAGTATGATGTGATAATTATTTTATTATTTATTTTATTATTTGAATAATATCGATGCATAATTCATGAGAGAGAGAAAAGAATAATTAACTCATTCGAAATTAGAAATCTTTACGTTTATTAAAAGATTTTCAACTTTGACTTTTAGTTTTGAGACTCCAATCTATCTTTGATAAAATAATAAAAAGAATATATATAATATTGCCACATACCTATTTCCAAGAAATATTTACTAACCTAATAAAGTTCTTCTTCATTTGTTTTCTCGTTTCAAGTTGAATCCTAGTTCCAATCTTTAACTCAAATATTTTGGACAAACTTTTTATGAAATTCCAAAGTTAGGATTTTGGGATGTTACACCTAACCACACGACATATGTAGCACTTAACCCTTGCATATGTCAACCGTTCCCACAGATCCTCCACAACGTGAACCGGTCCGCACTACCCGGGAGCACAGTACTCCTCCATCCAGCCTCTAGCCAGGAGGGTACACGCTACTCCCACCATCTCCCACGCCTAGTGCGTGGTTGTCTTTTCACGTATGGAATAGCCGGGTTTAGGCTTACCGGAGCATGTGGCTAGTTGCAAGGTCTCCACCACAACAGGCCTACATCGAACGGTCCTTAATCGACACAGACGGGCGACCTTGTCCGCTCAGCGTCTGGTCTAGATGTATTCAAACCATTTTCCCACTTTTGGTACCCGACAGGGGTACTCTTTTCCGAATGATGAACCCACTCCGGCCGAAGTGGAATCATCACCATAAGTTTGCTTTGATTTTTGAAACAAAAAGCCCATAACCAATGTTCCACAATCATTCTTTTTGAAAACAAATGATTTTTCAGTTTCTAAGCATGGCTAAGCATTATCAGTTCTTTTTATAAAACCGGGATTAAGGAGTTGCCAAGGAATGGTAATGCATCAATTGTTTATCACACAACTCCTATCACCTAATGCATCAGATAAGGTGAAAAAGCATTTAAAACACAAGGAAGGGGCAAATGCACCGGGGCTTGCCTGGAAGAACACTAGGTTAGTGTTTGTTAGATGACGTCCACTTGGCAATCATTCTTGTCCGAGCACTTGATCAGGCAGGTTCGTCCATCAGCATCATTATGCGGAGTAGCCCGCGCTTGGGGTCGACTTGGCTCGTCTTCCGCATCACGTGGTTAATCAATGTACCTAAATGAAATGCATTATGCACATGAATGCATATAGACAGGAATATCATAAATCTAACTAGTGCTACATGATAGCGGATTAAATACCTAGCGGCGAGGCGTTGTACCATTCATACAGAGACACGAGTTTCAACGTATGACTAAGTGCAATAGCCGCATTTCTAGCCTAATCAAATCTAATTCAAACATCATAGAGTTCTTCAAAACGACCTTCTAAACAACCAAAGATCTAACCCGCCATGAACTTCACAAAAAACAACGACGACTTAGGCTCCGACTTTCTACCAGACATATTATTTTAACTTAGCTGGATTCAATTCTAATAGAAACAAACTTATCAATATTATTCACTTCCCCTCATTTTGGTAATGCTAGATATTTATTTAGGGCATTTAATCGGTTTCTAACGAAGAGTATCATGATTACTCAAGCGTAACACTAACTGCAATAAACCAAATCTATCGAAAGCAACCTTAATAACATTCACTAGCCCCACGTTTGAATTTATTAATTTATTTTCATGTTACTAATTTCATCTTACAACACATCTTTATAAGTGATTAAAATATTTTATCATCACACACCTACCAATATCCTACTCGGTCCACCAATTTAGCTAAGTGACTGGAATAGCTAAATAACTCGCCATAACTGAATCTGGCTCGATAATCGTGAGAACTGCGAAGTCGACGAGAGTTTCGTGACTTACGCAATTTATCGAGCACCTTAATGTGCCTCGAACTAGCACATCAATTTATGCAACGATCGAACTATTTTGGATAATTTATCAGCTTACCGTTTCAATAGCCGACTCGAATCCACGAGATCGGTAGTGATTTTCTGATCCAGGCAATTGTCGAGCGCTTGGGGAATATCGCGCTGCTAGCTTCGTCTTCGCCCGATTCTTGGGATTCTTGATGACGCGCGGAACGGTGATGATCTTCGATCTTCGATTGAAGTCTTTAATCGAGTACTTGATAAGCGATACACAGAGACCTCACTTATTTTTGTCTAATATCCGAGATTCGGGGTTCGACGAGATTGAGCAGAGAAGAACGAGGTTCAACGGGCTTGACGACGAAACCTCATCTGCGCACAACGAGGCTGAGAGCCAGCAAGGATTCCAAGCGCGCGACGCAGTAAACAGAGCAGGGCGCTATGGGAGAGCAAGGATTCCAAGCGCGCGACGCAGTAAACAGAGCAGGGCGCTATGGGAGGAAAGTTGGAGGCCGGGTGCGCAGGGGAGAGCTCAGGGGAGCAGCGCGTGCCACCACGGCGGCCAGGGCAGGGACCACACCGGCGAGCCCACGGCGGCCATGGAGGAGAGCGAGCAGAGAGGAGGAACAGCTGGGCAGGGCCGAAATCCGAGCAGAGACCGAGGGACGCGCGTGGGGAGCAGGAGCCTCGGCTGGGGAAAGCGCGCGACGCAGCGAAAGACGGGAAAGTCGCTCGGCCGAACGGAGTCGGAAGCGCAGGGAGCAGAGGCAGCAGACCGAGCGGGGCCAGGGAAATTGGCAGGAATGACCGGCCATGGAGGGATAGGGAAATCCGAGCTGGGCACCAAGGAAGAAATCTAGGCGCAGCAACCGGGAAACTGCGCGGGCCAACAGGGAGCAGCGCGCGAAGGGAGAGAGACAGGGCGCGCAGAGGCTCGCGTGCAGGGAGCCTGAACCCGAGCAGAAGTCCGAGCGCCATGGGAGCTCGAGACCACTCGCCGGCCAGTACGGAAGCAGGGACGCCGGCATGGAGCAGCTTGACGAGGCGCTAGGCGTGCGTCGCGAGCAGACAGGCGAGCTCTAGGGAGCCGCGGCCATGGCTGGGGACGCCGAACGCCATGGGAGCTTCAGCGAGGAGAGAGAGATAGACGCTGGGAGAGAAGATAAGGAAGACAGAGAACGCGCGATGGATTTATACAAGAGATAAGCGGCGATGGTTTGAAGAATATCAGGGGAGGATGGCAATCGGATGAGATCGACTGGAGATAACCACGGCTGGATTTTCTTCGTGGGCGGGCGGCAGCAAAAATCAGGAAGCTGACCGTGGTGACTAATAGAGTAGAAAAAAATCAAAGGAGAGAGAAAGGTGAAGACAGAGATGGCAGGATATTTCTCATTTTTTTTATTTCTTTTTTTAACAAAGAATCGCAGATATTTTTGAGTCCAGATTTTTAGCGATGCATATTGGGTCGACACGCTATTCAGCTACGTATTCCATTCCCCGAATCTCGAAACGAAAATCCGAGGACTAACGATTTAATTTGGCGAATTCTCTGAACTCGGACAAAATCATACTGTTAATTTACTCTTGAAGATTTAGACCAAAGCGAGTAGCAATAGACTGAATTAAATAGATTTCAGCTTCGATAATTTATTCTGTATGATTCAACTAATATTAGTCGAAACCATATCGGCTAAGGTATACACGATTTCGCCGTCAAAACAGCGTGCTGAAGAATAAACTGGGTTATAATCTCGCGCACGATTTTTCTCAGACATCGCGCGATACAGATTATTTTCCCCCGACATTTTAGTCATCGAGTTCAGCTAATTTGCTCGGAATAAAAATCGTCCAAGTGGTTCGGGCTTCCAAATCCGTATTCGCGTGGGCGATGAATTTTTAATTAATCACTAAACGCATCGATTTTCAGAACAACGATGTTCCGAACATCACGAAAATTTAGGAAGAGCCTGGACAGATAAAAATAAAAGCAATGTCGCACTCGCGACAAATGAAATAGATGCGATATTAAAATCGCGATAGGCAAAATTAATTAGACCTTAGTGTTCGTTTTATTTACTGATATCACGTGCTTAAATCCGTACTCGTTGTCGAGCGGAATATAAACACCTGGGGTGTTACAAGGATGGCGCGGACAGTCCAGCCCCCTAGCGCGGACAGTCCGGCCCCTTAGCACGGACAGTCCGGTCCCTGACAGAAAGTTTCACTTTCTTTCTCTATGTTATGGTGTCATCAACTATTAACCAGTGGATATTCCTCATATATGTTGAAGTGGTCTGGGTGGTCTTAAGAAGAAGCTTGCAGGTCATTTCAAATCAAAGCGCCATCGTGCAGATGATGCAGACTATAATCCAACTACAGACTCTGAGGCCCAATCCTTAGCTGGGGGCAGCTTTTCTATGGACACAGAAGATGCTCCACACGCTCATCCAGATTATCCAATTGATGTCACAGGATGCACTTATCCAAAGAGAAGATTCTCTATGGCCGAGTACTGCTCCAGGAGAACAGTTAATCAGTATGATCTGCCCTCAAACACCAACATTCAATTTTTTTCATCTCAGCTTTAGTTTGATGTCTTCTTAGGAACACTAATGGATACAAACTTTCACAAGCATCAAGTTATTGATTGGACTTCTATGCTGGGTCAATCAGTCATGGAGGGATTGATTCCAAAATTCGAGGCATGTGGTCTCTATCACTTTATGGTCCTGAGGACAGACTTCAGTGAGATGACTGTGAAACAGTTCCTGGCAACTACTGAGATTGACATTGATGAGCAATCAATCACTTGGATGACTGGCTTTAAGAGGTATTCTGCAACCTTTGCTGAATTTGCTACTGCAAACAGTTTGGACTATGATACAATTTCAGCTGGGATTGATTTGTACATTGAGGACAACTTTGAAGAATTTGTGCAATTCTATGAGCCAGCGAGGTTGGGCATTCCTAGGAGGTTTGGTGAGACTTCAGGACTGAGGCATCATCCTGTTGTTATTAACAAGATTGCTAGAGTAACAATTCTTCCAAAGAGTGGAGATAAGAGCAAGATCAGAGATAAGTTATGGAACATCATCCACCATATCATGAATGGTGAGGTAATGAATGTGGTGCTATTTATGATGAGGCAATTGAATGACCTCAAGATGGACAAGAACCAGAACTTGGCCTATGCTCCATACATCATGGCTCTCATCAAGGCCAAGACCAGATTTGAGGGGCGTTGTGAGATAACTCACACTCCATTTAGGCCTTTCAAGAATGAGATTGGATTTCTCACTAGGCCTCTTACTCCTTTCCTAGATGATGAGGAAGAAGCAGGAGATGATGAAGTTGCTCCTGAGGCTAATGTAGCTGAGCAGATGCCTCCTCCACCTCCTCCTCAGCCTGAGCAGTTCTAGCAGCCTGGTTTAGGATATTTTGATCCTTACTTCCAGCACATGCAACAAGGGCTCCAGACTCACATGGATGGCCACTTTCAGGGCATGATGACCCATATGGACCAGCGCATGGATGCCATGCAGACTCGCTTTGATGATAACCTTGATGCGCTGAACTCTGAGCTTTCTGAGTTTCGCACTCACATTCAATACACTATTCATGATCCAATTATGACTAGAATGAACAAAATGCAGCAGAGCTTTCAGGACAATATGGGGGGCCTTGTCTAGTCAGTTTGACAACATGTCCACCAATGAAAGCATCCAGGATATACGTCAGAGGCAGCAGCAGCTCCAACAAGACTTTGGACAGTTCTCCTCTCTCTTTGACACTTTCAGCACCCATTACTATAGCATGTATGTAGGATCTAGGACACCGGCTAGAGGGGGGGTGAATAGACGGTTTTGACTAAAATCAACAATACTAAATAAATTTAATCAATGCAACAAGAGAAATAAATTATCTAGTGTCAATAAGTAAACAATGTATGAAAAACAACTACGGAGATTGAATACTTGAAGAACAATAAGCAAAACACTAATCAATTGCAAGGCAATAAGTAATGCTAGAAAGAATAGACACCGAAATTTATCCCGTGGTATCGGTGATTTGCCGATCACCCCTAATCCACGTTGAGGTGGACTTCAAGCTCTCACTTGCTCCTCTATCAAGACACGACTTGATCTTTGAGCCAAGTGGACAAGAAATCACTCAATACCTCGATTCCACTAATGTCACCTTTGCCGCTCCGGCGAGGTAGGCGCGAACCCCTCACAATCCACACCGCGGCTTCTCCACAATCTTCTTGGAGAGCTCGACGGAGACAATCACCCGAGCCGTCTAGGAGGCGGCAACCTCCAAGAGTAACAAGCCAACGACGCTTGCTCGGTGTACCACCTAGTGCCTCAAGAATCACCAAATGATGCAAATGCACTAGGAACCCTCAATCTCTCACTAGAATGCAATCTCAAGCAAAGAGTGTGAGAGAGTGAGTTGGAGGATCACAAATGAGCTCAATGTGTGCAAGGAATGGCCAAGAGAGGTCTCTCACATGAGCTACCCTTCTATTTATAGTCTCCCATCTAAAACCAACCGTTATGTGCAAAAAGGGGGCAGTTCTGCGCACACGCGGACCGTCCGCGCCCTAGGGCCGGACGGTCCGCCGTACATATAACGGCTATAAAGACCATTTGAAAACATGTCAGAGCTGACTCAAAAGGTGGGTCCGGACAGTCCGCCCCTCAAGGTCGGACCGTCCGCGACCTGGCAGCTTGAAACACCCGAGCCTCGGATCAAAAGAAGTTAACACGTGCGGACCGTCCGGCTATAAATCCCGGACGGTCCGCGACCTGAGACAGTACTGTCCGGACTGGTCCCCCGGACAGTTCGTAGTACAAATCTATAAAAACACACAGTCCCTGTCCAAAAACGAGTTTGACACTTGCGGACCGTCCGCCTATCACAGCCGGACCGTCCGCCTAAAATTCAGGGACTGGCCCGAAGCCACCCGTCTCTGGTCATGACTGCGGACGGTCCGGCCCTAAGGCCCGGACGGTCCGCAGTGCAAAAGAACAAAGTGACAATACAAATGGTCAGACTTCGGACCCCTCTGGTGGATCGCGGACTGAAAGGGAAATGTGCCCTTGGGCCATTTCTAAGTATTTTGGTGATTGAGTGCCAACACATGTGCTTAATTGTGAATTTATGTACATGGATGAACAAGGTGCAAATCATGAGATAAAGGTATGTTTCTAAGCCTTAGTACATTTGTTTTGTGGACTAACATATTTGTCTAAGTGTTAGAAACAGAAAGAAGAAAACGAGAAAAGGGGAGAGAAAGACTTGGCTGTGTGCAGCCAAGGCTCAGCTCGGTCTGGAGCACCGGACTGTCCGGTGTGCACCGGACAGTGTCCGGTGCGCCAGGCCAACTCGGCGCGAACTGGCCGCTCTCGGGAATTCGCCGACGGCGTACGGCTAAAATTCACCGGACTGTCCGGTGTGCACCGGACTGTCCGGTGAGCCAATGGTCGGCCAGGGCCAACGGTCGGCCGCGCAATCCGCGCGGGACACGTGGCCGAGCCAACGGTCGGAAGACGGCACCGGACTGTCCGGTGTGCACCGGACTGTCCGGTGCGCCAACGGCTCTCAGATCTCCGCCGGTTTGCAACGGTCGGGAAGCGCTGGATAAGGAAAGAAATCGGTCACCGGACATGTCCGGTGTGCACCGGACTGTCCGGTGCCCCCGACGACAGAAGGCAAGGATGGCCTTCCGGATTTGCTCTCAACGGCTCCTAGCTGCCTTGGGGCTATAAAAGGAGCCCCTAGGCGCATGGAGGAGAGACACAAGCAACCTTTGAGCATTCTTGATCATCCACACTCAATCTCTGCGCATTTGATTGTCATTCTAAGTGTTTCGAGCTCTGTTCTAGTGAGAACTGTGTGAAACTCTTGTGAGCTCGATTCTTGGCCGTGTGTGTGCGCGTTTCGCTGTGGATTTGTGTGTGTTGCTTCCCTCCCTTACTCTGTGCTTTCTTTGTGATCATATACTTGTAAGGGCAAGAGACTCCAATTTGTGGAGATTCCTTGCAAACGGGATAGTGAAAGGAACAACAAAACAACGTGGTATTCAAGTGGGTCTTTGGACCGCTTGAGAGGGGTTGATTGCAACCCTCGTCCGTTGGGACGCCACAACGTGGAAGTAGGCAAGCATTGGCTTGGCCGAACCACGGGATAAACCACTGTGTCCCTCTGTGCTTGATTCTTGTGTTTGAAGTTTTTACAGGATCACCTATTCACCCCCCCCCCCTCTAGGTGCTCTCAATTGGTATCAGAGCCGTTCTATTCACAAAGGGACTAACCGCCCGAATAGATGGATCCTAAGGGGAAGGGTATTGTGATCAACGACAAAGAAAAGGAGACCTTCGTCAACGAGCCGAAGGACGACAAGCCTACCGACTCCGGCTCGGGCCATAGACGAAAGGAAGGGAAGAAGAAGAAGACGAGGCGTATCAAGGAGATCATCTACTACGACGATAGTGATGAATCCACTTCTTCCCAAAAGGACGACGACAACGACTACAGGAAGACGGTCAATTCGAACTTTTCATTTGATTATTCCCGTATTCAACATAGCTCAAATACTCATTTGCTTCCCATTCCACTTGGCAAACCTCCTCACTTTGATGGAGAGGATTACGGATTTTGGAGCCACAAAATGCGTACTCACCTGTTTTCTCTCCATCCAAGCATTTGGGAGATTGTGGAAAGTGGAATGAAATTTGATAGCTCGGATAGCCCTATGTTTATTAATGAACAGATTCATAAAAATGCACAAGCTACTACTGTGTTGCTAGCCTCTTTGTGCAGGGACGAGTATCACAAGGTGAGCGGCTTGGACAATGCCAAGCAGATCTGGGACACCCTCAAGATTTCTCATGAGGGGAACGACGTCACCTTGCTCACCAAGATAGAGTTGGTGGAGGGAGAGCTTGGACGGTTCGCCATGATAAGGGGCGAGGAGCCGACGCAAACATACAACCGGCTCAAGACCCTTATCAACAAAATAAGGAGCTACGGAAGCACGCGTTGGACGGATCACGATGTCGTCCGCCTAATGCTCAGGTCCTTTACCGTTCTTGATCCTCATCTCGTGAACAATATTCGTGAGAATCCCAGGTACACGATGATGACGCCCGAGGAAGTACTTGGAAAATTCGTGAGCGGACGGATGATGATCAAGGAAGCAAGATACGTCGACGACGCGTTGAACGGACCACTCCACGAGCCCCAACCCATTGCTCTAAAGGCAACGAGGAGCAAGGAGTCGCTACCTAGCAAGGTGGCGCAAGTTGAGGCGGCCGGACTCAATGATGAAGAGATGGCTCTCATCATCAAGAGATTCAAGACGGCGCTAAATGGTCGCAAGGGGCAGCCAAGCAAGACCAAGACCAAGGGGAAGCGCTCATGCTTCAAATGCGGTAAGCTTGGTCATTTTATCGCTAACTGTCCCGATAATGAAAGTGACCAGGAAAAGGGGAACAAAAGAGAGAAGAAGAAGCAATACAAGAAGGCAAAGGGCGAGGCGCATCTAGGAAAGGAGTGGGACTCGGATTGCTCCTCCTCCGACTCCGACAACGAAGGACTCGCCGCCACTGCCTTCAACAAATCGGCTCTCTTCCCCAACGAGCGTCTTACTTGTCTTATGGCAAGGGAGAAGAAGGTAAGTACTCAAGACTCCACTTATGCTTCTTCGAGTGATAGTGAGTCTAGTGATGATGACATAGATTATTCATGTTTGTTCAAGGGCTTAGATAGATCTAAAATAGATAAAATCAATGAATTGATTGATGCTTTGAATGAAAAGGATAGGCTTTTAGAAAAGCAAGAGGATTTATTGTATGATGAACATGATAAGTTTGTAGAGGCACAAAAATCATATGCTTTAGAAGTGAAAAGAAATGAAGTACTTTCTAGTGAAATATCTTCTTGTCATGAAACCATTGCTACTTTACAAAGTGTTAACCATGATTTAAATGCTAAATTAGAAGTAACAAATAAATCTAAGTCTTGTGTTGAAAATGTTACAATTTGCACTAGGTGTAAGGATTTTGATGTTAACACTTGTAGCAAACATTTAGTTTCAATTTCAAAACTAAAAGATGAAGTGGCTAGTCTTAATGCCCAACTTAAGACTAGCAAGAGTGAAGTTGAAAAGATAAAATTTGCAAGGGATGCCTATACAATTGGAAGACATCCCTCAATTAAGGATGGGCTTGGCTTCAAGAGGGAAGCCAAGAACTTAACAAGCCATAAGGCTCCCATCTTCGTCAAGGAGAAGGGGAAGGCCCCTATGGCTAGTAATGCTAAAAAGAATCATGCTTTTATGTATTATGATAGGAGACATGCTAGAAATGCTTATAATCATTTTGATTCACATGTTTATGATTCTCATGCCATGTTTGCTTCTAGTTCTTCTTATAAGCATGATAGGAGAAATGTTGTACATATGCCTAGGAGAGATATTGCTCATGTACCTAGAAAGAATGTTATTCATGCTCCTAGGAAAGTAGTGAATGAACCTTCTACCATTTATTATGCTTGTAATTCTTCCTTTGCTATTTGTAGAAAGGGTAAGAAGGTTGTTGCTAGGAAATTAGGGGCTAGATGCAAGGGAGATAAATCTTGCATTTGGGTCCCTAAAGATATTTGTGCTAACCTTGCAGGACCCAACATGAGTTGGGTACCTAAGACCCAAGCCTAAATTTGCCTTGCAGGTTTATGCATCCGGGGGTTCAAGCTGGATTATCGACAGCGGATGCACAAACCATATGACGGGAGAGAAGAAGATGTTCACCTCCTACGTCAAGAATAAGGATTCCCAAGATTCAATTATATTCGGTGATGGGAATCAAGGCAAGGTAAAAGGGTTAGGTAAAATTGCAATTTCTAATGAGCATTCTATCTCAAATGTATTCTTAGTGGAGAGTCTTGGATATAATTTGCTATCTGTTAGTCAATTATGTCAAATGGGATATAATTGTTTATTTACAAATGTAGATGTGTCTGTCTTTAGAAGATGTGATGGTTCACTAGCTTTTAAGGGTGTACTAGACGGCAAGCTTTATTTAGTTGACTTTGCAAAAGAAGAGGCCGGTCTAGATGCATGCTTAATGGCTAAGACTTGCATGGGCTGGCTGTGGCATCGCCGCTTAGCACATGTGGGGATGAAGAACCTCCACAAGCTTCTAAAGGGAGAACACGTGATAGGTCTAACAAATGTTTATTTCGAAAAAGATAGACCTTGTGCAGCTTGTCAAGCAGGTAAACAAGTGGGAGGAGCACATCACAGCAAGAATGTGATGACCACGTCAAGACCTCTGGAGTTGCTGCATATGGACCTCTTCGGACCCGTCGCCTATCTAAGTATAGGAGGAAGTAAGTATGGTTTAGTTATTGTTGATGACTTTTCCCGCTTCACTTGGGTGTTCTTTTTGCAGGATAAGTCTGAAACCCAAGGGACCATCAAGCGCTTCCTCAGGAGAGCTCAAAATGAGTTTGAGCTCAAGGTGAAGAAGATAAGGAGCGACAACGGGTCCGAGTTCAAGAACCTTCAAGTGGAGGAGTTTCTTGAGGAGGAAGGGATCAAGCACGAGTTCTCCGCTCCCTACACACCACAGCAAAATGGTGTGGTAGAGAGGAAGAACAGGACGCTAATCGATATGGCGAGGACGATGCTTGGAGAGTTCAAGACCCCCGAGTGCTTTTGGTCGGAAGCCGTGAACACGGCTTGCCACGCCATCAACAGGGTCTATCTTCACCGCCTCCTCAAGAAGACGTCATATGAGCTACTAACCGGTAACAAACCCAATGTATCCTACTTTCGTGTTTTTGGGAGCAAGTGCTACATTCTAGTAAAGAAAGGTAGAAATTCTAAGTTTGCTCCCAAAGCTGTAGAAGGGTTTTTATTAGGTTATGATTCAAATACAAAGGCGTATAGGGTCTTCAACAAATCATCGGGTTTGGTTGAAGTCTCTAGCGACGTTGTATTTGATGAGACTAATGGCTCTCCAAGAGAGCAAGTTGTTGATTGTGATGATGTAGATGAAGAAGATGTTCCGACGGCCGCTATACGAACCATGGCGATTGGAGACATTCGGCCACAGGAACAGGATGAACGAGATCAACCTTCTTCCTCAACGACGGTGCATCCCCCAACTCAAGACGATGAACAGGTTCATCAAAAGGAGGCGTGTGATCAAGGGGGAGCACAAGACGATCAAGTGATGGAGGAAGAAGCGCAACCGGCACCTCCAACCCAAGTTCGAGCGATGATTCAAAGGGATCATCCCGTCGACCAAATTTTGGGTGACATTAGCAAGGGAGTAACTACTCGATCTCGATTAGTTAATTTTTGTGAGCATTACTCTTTTGTCTCCTCTATTGAGCCTTTCAGGGTAGAGGAGGCCTTGCTAGATCCGGATTGGGTGTTGGCCATGCAGGAGGAACTCAACAACTTCAAGCGCAATGAAGTTTGGACACTGGTGCCTCGTCCCAAGCAAAATGTTGTGGGAACCAAGTGGGTGTTCCGCAACAAACAGGACGAGCACGGGGTGGTGACAAGGAACAAGGCTCGACTTGTGGCAAAAGGTTATGCCCAAGTCGCAGGTTTGGACTTTGAGGAGACTTTTGCTCCTGTGGCTAGGCTAGAGTCTATTCGTATCTTGCTAGCATATGCCGCTCACCATTCTTTCAGGTTGTACCAAATGGATGTGAAGAGCGCATTCCTCAACGGGCCAATAAAGGAGGAGGTGTACGTGGAGCAACCCCCTGGCTTCGAGGATGAGCGGTACCCCGACCACGTGTGTAAGCTCTCTAAGGCGCTCTATGGACTTAAACAAGCCCCAAGAGCATGGTATGAATGCCTTAGAGATTTCTTACTTGCTAATGCTTTCAAGGTTGGGAAAGCCGATCCAACTCTTTTCACTAAGACTTGTAATGGTGATTTGTTTGTGTGCCAAATTTATGTCGATGACATAATATTTGGTTCTACTAATCAAAAGTCTTGTGAAGAGTTTAGCAGGGTGATGACGCAGAAATTCGAGATGTCGATGATGGGCGAGTTGAACTACTTCCTTGGGTTCCAAGTGAAGCAACTCAAGGACGGCACCTTCATCTCCCAAACGAAGTACACGCAAGATCTGCTGAAGCGGTTTGGGATGAAGGACGCCAAGCCCGCAAAGACTCCGATGGGAACCGACGGACACACCGACCTCAACAAAGGAGGTAAGTCCGTTGATCAAAAAGCATACCGGTCAATGATAGGATCTCTACTTTATTTATGTGCTAGTAGACCGGATATTATGCTTAGCGTATGCATGTGTGCTAGATTTCAATCCGATCCTAAGGAGTGTCACTTGGTGGCGGTGAAGCGAATTCTTAGATATTTAGTCGCTACGCCTTGCTTCGGGATCTGGTATCCAAAGGGGTCTAACTTTGACTTGATTGGGTACTCAGATTCCGACTATGCTGGATGTAAGGTCGATAGGAAGAGTACATCAGGGACGTGCCAATTCTTAGGAAGGTCCCTGGTGTCATGGAACTCTAAGAAACAAACATCCGTTGCCCTATCCACCGCTGAGGCCGAGTACGTTGCCGCAGGACAGTGTTGTGCGCAACTACTTTGGATGAGGCAAACCCTCCGGGACTTTGGCTACAATCTGAGCAAAGTCCCACTCCTATGTGACAATGAGAGTGCTATCCGAATAGCGGAAAATCCTGTTGAGCACAGCCGCACAAAGCACATTGACATCCGGCATCACTTTCTGAGAGACCACCAGCAAAAGGGAGATATCGAAGTGTTTTATGTTAGCACCGAGAACCAGCTAGCCGATATCTTTACCAAGCCTTTAGATGAGAAGACCTTTTGCAGGCTGCGTAGTGAGCTAAATGTCTTAGATTTGCGGAACTTGGATTGAATTGTAGCATACATGTATTCATGATTTTGATCATGTTCCTTTCTGCATTTTTGTTGCTTATTATGGTGCTCAAGTTGTACAAACACTCCCTGGACCTCACAAGTCCGTTGCAATGTGATGCACATGTTTAGGGGGAGATGTGTTACAACTTGACCCTTTGAGACTAACCATATGTTTGAGTTTGCTTGTGTTAGTCACAAAGGAGAATTGAAAGGGAAAAGGTGGACTTGGACCATGAAAGACTTCCACTGCACTCCGATGAGGGGTAACTTATTCCAAGTCCATCTCATGAACTCTTATTGCCATTTGCTCTTAATTGAAGATTTTGGTGAGGCAATGGGGTTAAAGGGCCAAAATTGATCCCGTTTTGGTGTTTGATGCCAAAGGGGGAGAAAATAAAGGCCAAAGCAATAAATGGATCAGCTACCACTTGAGAGATTTTGAAAATAGTAGAATAGAGTTTTTGGTTTGTCAAAATTCTTAAGTTGTCTCTCTTGTCAAAAGTTGGCTTCTTGTGGGGAGAAGTATTGATTATGGGAAAAAGGGGGAGTTTTTGAAATCCTTGATCAATCTCTTTTTGAATGACTCTCTTTATGCTTAAACATGTGTGTTTAACTTAGAGATAGAGATTTGTGTTTGATTTGCAAAAACAAACCAAGTGGTGGCAAAGGATGATCCATATATGCCAAAATTGATTCAAAATAAATTTAAGTGTTATTTGAATTAAGTTTGCACTTGTTCTAGTGGCTTTATGTTGTGTTGGCATAAATCACCAAAAAGGGGGAGATTGAAAGGGAAATGTGCCCTTGGGCCATTTCTAAGTATTTTGGTGATTGAGTGCCAACACATGTGCTTAATTGTGAATTTATGTACATGGATGAACAAGGTGCAAATCATGAGATAAAGGTATGTTTCTAAGCCTTAGTACATTTGTTTTGTGGACTAACATATTTGTCTAAGTGTTAGAAACAGAAAGAAGAAAACGAGAAAAGGGGAGAGAAAGACTTGGCTGTGTGCAGCCAAGGCTCAGCTCGGTCTGGAGCACCGGACTGTCCGGTGTGCACCGGACAGTGTCCGGTGCGCCAGGCCAACTCGGCGCGAACTGGCCGCTCTCGGGAATTCGCCGACGGCGTACGGCTAAAATTCACCGGACTGTCCGGTGTGCACCGGACTGTCCGGTGAGCCAATGGTCGGCCAGGGCCAACGGTCGGCCGCGCAATCCGCGCGGGACACGTGGCCGAGCCAACGGTCGGAAGACGGCACCGGACTGTCCGGTGTGCACCGGACTGTCCGGTGCGCCAACGGCTCTCAGATCTCCGCCGGTTTGCAACGGTCGGGAAGCGCTGGATAAGGAAAGAAATCGGTCACCGGACATGTCCGGTGTGCACCGGACTGTCCGGTGCCCCCGACGACAGAAGGCAAGGATGGCCTTCCGGATTTGCTCTCAACGGCTCCTAGCTGCCTTGGGGCTATAAAAGGAGCCCCTAGGCGCATGGAGGAGAGACACAAGCAACCTTTGAGCATTCTTGATCATCCACACTCAATCTCTGCGCATTTGATTGTCATTCTAAGTGTTTCGAGCTCTGTTCTAGTGAGAACTGTGTGAAACTCTTGTGAGCTCGATTCTTGGCCGTGTGTGTGCGCGTTTCGCTGTGGATTTGTGTGTGTTGCTTCCCTCCCTTACTCTGTGCTTTCTTTGTGATCATATACTTGTAAGGGCAAGAGACTCCAATTTGTGGAGATTCCTTGCAAACGGGATAGTGAAAGGAACAACAAAACAACGTGGTATTCAAGTGGGTCTTTGGACCGCTTGAGAGGGGTTGATTGCAACCCTCGTCCGTTGGGACGCCACAACGTGGAAGTAGGCAAGCATTGGCTTGGCCGAACCACGGGATAAACCACTGTGTCCCTCTGTGCTTGATTCTTGTGTTTGAAGTTTTTACAGGATCACCTATTCACCCCCCCCCCCTCTAGGTGCTCTCACGGACGGTCCGCCCCTAAGGCCCGGACAGTCCGCGCATCCATGACTTCGCAATTTCAAACAAGCTTTTGAAAGAACTTTTGACTCGCGAAATGTGAAGCGCTGTTAGTCCTCATGCAAATGCAACTACTTGATGCTCTATGAGGCACTAAGTTTTACACAGATCTAAGTCATTGACCCCTCTTAATAGTACGGCTATCTAGCCTACTAATCCGGTCAGGTATCTTCTCTAAACTCCTTAAGACCGGCAAAAATGAAACCTATATAATACCTTTCCCTTCATCTGATCCACAACCAATGCATATGATTCTTCAACATTTCCTGTTCTATGTGGTCCAACCCTGCATTCTTATTTCTACAAGAATCGTTAGTCCACAAGCAGTTGTCATTAATTACCAAAACATTACCAAAGGGGCCTAGATGATTCACAATCTCCCCCTTTTTGGTAATTGATGACAACACCACATTGTATATTAAAGAGAAGTTTAGTTTCTCCAAATCTCTCTCATACCTAAGGTATAAGATAGATCTTGGAGATGAGTTTCATAGGACTTATCTTGATTTGAAGTTCTGTCCGAGAGATAGATAAATCCCAATAAAAAACTCAGTATGTAAGAAGGGCTCCCCCTAAGAGTGTGCAGGATTATTTGAAGTTGAAGATATAACACACATAATATATTGGAGCTTGATGGAGACTTTCCTACAATCATGGTTATCGAGGCATACAAGAGATGATCCGTAGAGTGAGCGCAGCAATTATAATCACTCCTCGATTAACCACACATAGAGTAATTTGAACTAAAACATAGTTCATCCCACAGAATATTACAGATAATAGTCCACAGACATACGACATAGAGTTAATAGTTCAAACCAGTTCCAAATGCGTAAGTCATAAACTAATGCAAGCGGCATAAAAAGGTAAAATGCATATGCATGGTCTTAATGTCCACATAGAATCAATCACCAACTCCCCCTGAAGGAGACGCCAGACAACTTCTCATCACTTCTCACTTGTCTCCCCCTTTGGCATCAATTGCCAGAAAGGAGAGGCCTCACTGATCGCTCGGCGGAGGATGCATGTTGTAGTAGTGAGTGCTGAAGGTGTCAAACAGGGAGGAGAACTGGCCAAAATCCTGCTGGAGCTGCTGCTGCCTCTGACTGATCTCATGCATGTTGTCATTTGTAGAGAGATTATCAAATTGACTGGAGAGAGCACCCATGTTATCCTGAAAACTCTGTTGCATATTATTCAGCCTGGTCATGATGGGATCAGTGACATTAGTGTGAATTTGATCACGAAACTCAGAAAACTCAGAGTTGAGTGCATCCCAGTTACTGTCAAACCGAGACTGCATGTCATCGAAACGGTGATCCACATGTGTCATCAGGCCCTCAAAGCGAGTATCAATATGAGTCTCAAGCCCCTGCTGCATATTGTGAAAATAAGGATCAAAGTATCCTGGAGCAGGCTCCCAATAGTGCTGAGGCTGAGGAGGAGGTGGAGGTGGAGGCATTTGCTCTCCCTCAACATTAGGAGCTGCTCCACCCTCATAGCCAGGGTCTTCCTCATCATCTGGGAAGGGGGTGAGTGGCCTGGTGAGAAACCCTATCTCATTCTTAAAAGGCCTGAATGGGGTGTGAACAATCTCGCATGGGCCCTCAAATCTTGTCTTGGATTTGATGAGAGCCATAATGTAAGGAGCATATGCCAAATTTTGATTCTTATCCATTTTCAAATCATTAAGCTGTCTCATCATGAAAAGAACAATATTCATGACTTCACCATTCATGATGTGCTGGATGATGTTCCAGAACTTATCCCGTATTTTACTCTTATCACCACTCTTGGGAAGAATGGTGACTCTGGCAATCTTGTTGATTACAGCAGGATGATGTCTGAGTCCTGCTGTCTCTCCAAACCTCCTGGGTATACCGAGCCTGGCTGGCTCATAAAACTGCACAAAATCCTCAAAATTATCTTCAGTATAAAGATCCAGCCCAGCAGAAATGGTGCCATAGTCCAGACTGTTGGCAGCGGCAAAGTCAGCAAAAGAAGCAGAATAGCGCTTGAAGCCAGTCATCCAGGTGATAGATTCTGCTTCAATATCAATCTCTGAGGTAGCCAGGAATTGCTTAACAGCCATTTCATTGAAATCTGTGCATTGCCCCATAAACTGATATAGTCCGCAGGTTTCAAACTTAGGGATCAGACCCTCCATGACTGATTGACTTAGCAAGAAGGACCAATCAATCACCTGATGCTTATGAAAATTAGTATCCACCAGGGTGCCCCAGAAGACATCAAACTGCAGATGAGTGTGGAAAAACTGGATATTTGTATCAGATGGCAGAGTATACTGGTTCACAGTCCGTCTAGAGCAGTACTCAGCCATAGAAAATCGCCGCTTTGGATAAGTCCATCCTTGGATATCAATGGGATAATCGGGATGAACCTGAAGAAAATCTTCAGCATCCATGGATTCAGTGCCCCCAGCTGAGGATTGGGCCTCTGAATCAGTGGTTGGTATATAGTCATCATCATTTCCACGAGGGCGCTTGGATTTAAAGCGACCTGCAAGTTTCTTGCGGAGACCACCAAAACCACTGCAACAATGTGACAGACATCCATAGATAAGTAATTGATACCAATCACCACTATAAAAGGAATGGAACTGTAATGCTCTGCCAGGGTCCGGACGGTCCGTGCTAGGGAGCCGGACGGTCCGTGCCAGAGGCCCGGACGGTCCGCGTCTACCAGGCGGACGGTCCGCGACCGACCAGGGGCAACTCCAAAGAACCCTAGCCGCCACAAATGTTGGAGTTGATGATTTTGCAGACAATACGCATCCAAACCAGTTCAAAATTTTGCATAGCATTCATATTGAGGAGAACTAACAATCCCACCAATCAGATTTTGAAACCGACTGCTCAATTTCAGATCAGAGAGGAAACCCATATAATCTCAAAAAAATGAAGAGATGTGATAAAATCCACAAGATTTGAAGATACCGTGATGAAGACATGTTGATGAAATGTTGCCACAAGCTGCCGGACTGTCCGCTCACAACTTCACTGCACCGTCCGCGCACACTCGTCACAGGAGAGTATTGGGCGAGTGGAGAGCAAGAGAGGAAGAGCGAATGAGCACAAATGACAAGGCTGCGGCCACTGGTCGATTTTACTGCCCTGTCGCGGACTGTCCGCGCTGGGGTTGCGGACGGTCCGCGCCCTGATGATTTCAGACGGTCTGCGAGGCTGCCCGGACTGTCCAGGTCCTGATGCGGCGGACGGTCCGCGGTCCATGGGCGGACGGTCCGCGGCCTGATACTCATTTTTCCAATTGCTGTCCACTTGCTGATTTTGAATTTCGAATCTGACTTGGTGCTTATATATGGACATTTCGACCAATCCAAGAGTTAGTATGCATGCATATACATATTATGTAATTGAGTAGTTCAAAATTTTTGAATTAAACTATCTAGAACAATTCGAAATGAAAAATGCACCAATAATACCAAACAAATAGCATAAAGAGCATATTTAGACCCGAGATGCAAGACGACACATGTGTGATCAACTTCAAGCCACATTTGAGAGATCGATCACATTCATTTCACTTCTTAGAGAACAAAATCTTGTTTCATCCAAAGGCTTTGTAAAAATGTCTGTTAATTGATCATCCGTTCCAATGGAATAAATAGAGATATCTCCCTTGCCAACATGATCCCTTAAGAAGTGATGCCGTATATCAATATGCTTGGTTCTTGAGTGTTGGACCGGATTGGTAGCCAATTTTACCGCACTCTCATTATCACACATGAGAGGCACATTCTTGAAAATAATTCCATAATCCAATAAGGTTTGTTTCATCCATAATAATTGAGCACAACAGTTTCCGGCCGATATATATTCCGCCTCGGCGGTAGATAGAGCAACCGAATTTTGTTTCTTAGAAGACCATGAAACAAGAGATCTACCAAGAAATTGACAACAACCGGAGGTGCTTTTTCTATCAACTTTGCACCCCGCATAGTCCGAATCCGAATATCCAATTAATTCAAAGTGAGCACCTTTGGGATACCATAGACCAATATTGGGAGTATACTTCAAATATCTTAGAATTCTTTTAGCGGCCTTCAAGTGAATCTCTCTAGGTGAAGCTTGAAATCGAGCACACATGCATACATTAAACATAACATCGGGCCTAGATGCGGTAATATAAAGTAAACTACCAATTATTGAACGATAAAGTTTTTGATCAACCATAGTACCTCCTTCATCTAAGTCTAGATGACCATTTGTTGCCATTGGAGTCTTGATAGGCTTAGCATTTTCTAAACCAAACTTCTTGAGCATGTCCTTCAAATATTTTGATTGACTTATAAAAATTCCATCTTTCAATTGTTTGATTTGAAGGCCAAGAAAGAAGCTCAATTCTCCTATCATAGACATTTCAAATTCTTTTGACATCATTTTTCCGAACTCCTCACAAAATAATTCATTAGTAGATCCAAAAATAATATCATCAACGTAGATTTGACAAACAAATAAGTCTTTGCCAATTCTTTTAGTGAATAGAGTAGTGTCAACCTTCCCAATTTTGAAGTCTTTGGAAAGCAAGAAATCCCTAAGCCTTTCATACCAAGCGCGTGGAGCTTGCTTAAGCCCATAGAGAGCTTTAGAAAGCTTGAACACATGGTTAGGTCTTTTGGGGTCCTCAAAACCGGGAGGTTGTTCAACATACACTAGTTCACTAATCTTACCATTTAGGAAGGCACTCTTTACATCCATTTGGTAGAGCTTGATATTATGTGCACAAGCATAAGCAAGTAGAATCCGGATTGCTTCTAATCTTGCTACGGGAGCAAATGTCTCCCCAAAATCCAATCCTTCAATTTGAGTATATCCTTGTGCAACTAATCTTGCCTTGTTTCTTACTACCACACCATCTTCATTGTGCTTGTTGTGAAACACCCATTTTGTACCAATAACATTGTGGTTCTTTGGTCTCTCAACAAGCTCCCAAACTTCATTTCGAGCGAAGTTATTTAATTCTTCATGCATTGCATTCACCCAATCAACATCAAGTAGAGCTTCATCTACACGGTTAGGTTCCATACAAGATACAAAAGAGAAATGTTCACAAAACGAAGCTATGCGAGAGCGAGTTTGAACACCCTTACTAATATCACCCACAATTTGATCAACCGGGTGATCCTTCACAATGGAATGATGAATTCTTGATACCGTTTGATAATTGCTTGTTGAAGCATTAGAAGGAACCGAAGGTCTTGAAGTACCTTGATCATGAGTATCCATGGTTTCATTGAGTTGTTGGCTTTGGTGATCTTCCTCATTTATAGTTGAGGATGAAGGAATGACAACCACACTATTTTCATCATCATCTTCCTTTGGTTTTATTTCACCAATGGCCATTGTTTTCATTGCATTTATCAATTGAGTTCCCCCAACATCATCAAGATTATCACTCTCATCTTGAGACCCATTTGTTTCATCGAATTCAACATCATATGCTTCCTCAATAATACCATGAGTTTTGTTGAAGACTCTATAAGCCTTACTATTTGATGAATATCCAAGAAGAAAACCCTCATCACATTTCTTCTCAAATTTAGAAAGCCGGCTCCCCTTTCTCAAAATATAACATTTGCAACCGAATACCCTAAAATATGAGATATTTGGCTTTCTACCAATAAGCAATTCATATGGAGTTTTCTTCAAGAGCTTGTGACAATATAGTCTATTTGATGAATGACAAGCGGTATTTATTGCCTCGGCCCAATAAGAATCCGATATACTATATTCCGCTAACATGGACCTAGCCATGTCAATAAGAGTTCTATTCTTTCTTTCAACAATACCATTTTGTTCCGGGGTATATTTGGAAGAGAATTCATGTTTGATACCCTTGTCATCACAATATTGATCAATTCTTGCATTTTTGAATTCCGACCCATTATCACTTCTAACCTTTTTGATGTCGAAATCAAATTGATTTTGAGCCAATATAGCAAATGACTTGAATGTTTCAAACACATTGGATTTGTCTCGTAGAAAATAAACCCAAGTAAATCTTGAATAGTCATCCACAACCACAAGACAATAAGAATTACCACCAATACTTACAAAAGATGTGGGCCCAAATAAATCCATGTGAAGTAATTCCAAAGGTCGATGAGTGGACATTTGACTTTTATTTGGATGAGTATTTGCCACTTGCTTACCGGCTTGACAAGAGCTACACAATTTGTTCTTTTCAAACTTCACATCTTTTAAGCCTCGAACTAAGTCATGCTTGGTTAACCGATTGAGTTGCTTCATCCCAACATGACCAAGTCTTCTATGCCATAACCAACCTAGTGAAGCTTTTGAAAATAGGCAAGTTGTGAGCTTTGCCTCATTAGATGAGAAATCAACAAGATAAAGATTTTCATGTCTAAAGCCTTTAAATTTAAGATTGCTACCATCAACACTAGAGATAATAACATCTTCAACTGTGAAATTGCAACAAAATCCTAAATCACATAATTGAGCTACGGAAAGTAAATTAAAATTCAAAGACTCAACCAATAGCACATTTGATATAGAATGATCATTTGAGATAGCAATTTTACCCAAACCTTTAACCTTTCCTTTACGATTATCTCCAAATGTGATACTATCATAATTTGAGCAATCTTCCTCACTCATTTGGGTAAACATTCTCATATCCCCGGTCATGTGTTGAGTACATCCACTATCCAACACCCAATGATTCCCTCCCGCCTTGTAGTTTACCTACAAAAGGAAATCAATCTCTTTTAGGTACCCAAACTTGCTTGGGTCCTCGGATGTTAGTGACCAAGGTCTTTGGCACCCAAATAGCTTTCTTTTTGTTTCCAACAATTGAAGTACCAACAAATTTAGCATGAACACCTTTTGCATTATGAGAAAGAACATAACAATGCTCAAAACAAGTGGAGGATACATTTTTGAACTTGGGACAATTTTTCTTAACATGTCCCTTTTTGTGACACTTGTGACACACTTTGTCACATTCTTTCACAAACAATGTCTTTTGCTTTACAAAAGCATTCTTTCCTTTCTTAGGAACATATCCAAGACCTTCACGGTTAAGAGAGCATCGTTGACTTCCCAATATGAAATCCAATTTAGTCTTACCACCATATGCCTTTTCTAGGTCATGAGTTAGAGCATTTATTTTATCTACTAACACTTCATTCTCAACAATAATTTTTGATTCATCAAGAGCAATGTTATCATTGAGAGAAATTTTGCATTTATCACAAATAGAGTTAGTAGGTAGTGGTTCACTTGTAAGACTATCAAGTAAGTCACAAGTGACTCCAACATCCTTAGTGACCACCTCAACTTCATGCACAATAGATGATTTTTGAGCATCCGCAAGCTTCTCACAATTTTCTTTGAGGTCATTGTGAGAGGTCTTGAGCTCCTCAAAAGACACTTGGAGGTTTTTATACAATTCCTTCAAGGTCTTAAATTTTTCTTTTTCTTTGTGCATGTAGTCATCGGCCTCACCTAACATTCTAACAAGATCATCATATGAATAGCCATCATCATCAACATCATCGATATCATCATCATCTTTTATATCATTTAAATCGGTGATGATTTTTACCTTAGCATCTCCCTTTGCCATGAGACAATGGGGGGATGAGAAGAGGGAGGGACCTTCCTTGATAGCAATTCCGGCATTAAGCTTAGATGAGGTGTCATCATCATCATTATCCGAGCTATCATCCGAGTCCCATTCAACTAAGTAGGCTTTGCCATCTTTCTTCTTGTTATAGTATTTCTTTTTCTTCTTGTCACTTTCATCTTTGCCCTTCTTCTTCTTGCTTGGGCAATTCATGGCAATGTGACCGGGTTCCCCACACTCAAAACATTTTCTATCATTGAAGGCATTTCTTCTAGATGTTTGACCTCTTCTAGGTTGACCTCTTTTCATCTTCATGAATTTATTGAATTTCCTTACAAATAAAGCCATGTCACCATCACTCTCACTTTCATTTTCTTCATCATTGCTATCTTCTTTTTCAATTGCCTTTGAGGCCTTGGCTTTGAGAGCAATAGATTCATTTTTCACCTTCTTTGCCAAACTTAAGGCATCGGCTTGTGACTTCTTAAATATATCTTGAGTGAGAATTTCTCCCAATACTTCGGTTGGAGAAGTTGTAGATAGATCACTCCTTACTAGCATTGTCACAATAGTCTCATATTTCTCCGGAAGTGATCTAAGGAACTTGTGTGTGAAATCCACATCCGGTACATTAAAACCAAGTCCTTTGAGTTCATTTACTATCTCATTCAACCGATTGAACATATCGGATACACTCTCATCTTCTTTCATAATAAATTGCTCAAACTTCCCTTTGCACACATATAGTTTGGCACTCTTCACAATTGTAGTTCCTTCATGAATTTCCATTAGTTTTATCCAAATCTCATGAGCGGTTGTGAGATTCTTGATACGATTGAACTCATTTATATCAAGAGCATCATAAAAGACATTCATGGCTTGATCATTTGTGAGGATATTCTCATTATCACTAACGGATGGTTCATCTTCCTTCAATACAACAAATCCATCCCTAACAATTGGCCAAATTTTTCCACCCATTGCTCTAAGATGCATTGACATTCTTATTTTCCAATAATCATAATTGTTTCCATCAAAGTGCGGTGGCTTCCCAATGTGCACATTGTTGTTACTAGCCATTTTGTCCCACTCCGGGATGATTAGATCCACAAACAATGGAGTCCTCGGCTCTGATACCACTTGTAGGATCTAGGACACCGGCTAGAGGGGGGGTGAATAGACGGTTTTGACTAAAATCAACAATACTAAATAAATTTAATCAATGCAACAAGAGAAATAAATTATCTAGTGTCAATAAGTAAACAATGTATGAAAAACAACTACGGAGATTGAATACTTGAAGAACAATAAGCAAAACACTAATCAATTGCAAGGCAATAAGTAATGCTAGAAAGAATAGACACCGAAATTTATCCCGTGGTATCGGTGATTTGCCGATCACCCCTAATCCACGTTGAGGTGGACTTCAAGCTCTCACTTGCTCCTCTATCAAGACACGACTTGATCTTTGAGCCAAGTGGACAAGAAATCACTCAATACCTCGATTCCACTAATGTCACCTTTGCCGCTCCGACGAGGTAGGCGCGAACCCCTCACAATCCACACCGCGGCTTCTCCACAATCTTCTTGGAGAGCTCGACGGAGACAATCACCCGAGCCGTCTAGGAGGCGGCAACCTCCAAGAGTAACAAGCCAACGACGCTTGCTCGGTGTACCACCTAGTGCCTCAAGAATCACCAAATGATGCAAATGCACTAGGAACCCTCAATCTCTCACTAGAATGCAATCTCAAGCAAAGAGTGTGAGAGAATGAGTTGGAGGATCACAAATGAGCTCAATGTGTGCAAGGAATGGCCAAGAGAGGTCTCTCACACGAGCTACCCTTCTATTTATAGTCTCCCATCTAAAACCAACCGTTATGTGCAAAAAGGGGGCAGTTCTGCGCACACGCGGACCGTCCGCGCCCTAGGGCCGGACGGTCCGCCGTACATATAACGGCTATAAAGACAATTTGAAAACATGTCAGAGCTGACTCAAAAGGTGGGTCCGGACAGTCCGCCCCTCAAGGTCGGACCGTCCGCGACCTGGCAGCTTGAAACACCCGAGCCTCGGATCAAAAGAAGTTAACACGTGCGGACCGTCCGGCTATAAATCCCGGACGGTCCGCGACCTGAGACAGTACTGTCCGGACTGGTCCCCCGGACAGTCCGTAGTACAAATCTATAAAAACACACAGTCCCTGTCCAAAAACGAGTTTGACACTTGCGGACTGTCCGCCTATCACAGCCGGACCGTCCGCCTAAAATTCAGGGACTAGCCCGAAGCCACCCGTCTCTGGTCATGACTGCGGACGGTCCGGCCCTAAGGCCCGGACGGTCCGCAGTGCAAAAGAACAAAGTGACAATACAAATGGTCAGACTTCGGACCCCTCTGGTGGATCGCGGACGGTCCGCCCCTAAGGCCCGGACAGTCCGCGCATCCATGACTTCGCAATTTCAAACAAGCTTTTGAAAGAACTTTTGACTCGCGAAATGTGAAGCGCTGTTAGTCCTCATGCAAATGCAACTACTTGATGCTCTATGAGGCACTAAGTTTTACACAGATCTAAGTCATTGACCCCTCTTAATAGTACGGCTATCTAGCCTACTAATCCGGTCAGGTATCTTCTCTAAACTCCTTAAGACCGGCAAAAATGAAACCTATATAATACCTTTCCCTTCATCTGATCCACAACCAATGCATATGATTCTTCAACATTTCCTGTTCTATGTGGTCCAACCCTGCATTCTTATTTCTACAAGAATCGTTAGTCCACAAGCAGTTGTCATTAATTACCAAAACATTACCAAAGGGGCCTAGATGATTCACAATGTACCCTCCACCTGGTGATCAGTGTGACCCCTCCTTTGTGGCATTTGATGCCAAAGGGGGAGAGACAAAGAAGCTTGGGCTTGGGGATGTCATAATCAGGGGGAGCTCATGTGGACATTGAGACTTTGCATATGCTTGTTTACTATTTGAACTTTCTGTCTTATGCATTTGTTGAACTACGTCTTGTGTTTGTGGACAAATGTCTGTAATATTTTGTGGATTGAACTATGTCTGTTTTGAACTATGTCTGTTAAATCTTATGTTTCTACTAGTTCGAATTATTCTGTGAATGGTTGATCGAGGAGTGATTAAATTTGTTGCGCTTATTTTACATAATACTTCTTGTATGCCTCGATAACCATGATTGTAGGAAGATCTCCATCAAACCTCCGATCGAGTATGTGTGTCACATCTTCAACTAGAAATATCATGCACACATATAGGGGGAGCTATTCCTACACTCTGAGTTTTGTTGAGACTTATCTATCTCTTGGATAAAACTTCAAATCAAGATAAGTCTTTTGAAACTCATCTCTAAAATCCTTCTTATACCTAGGGTATGAGGAAGATTTGAAAATCATAACCTCTCTTGGATAAAATGTGTAGTGTTGTCATCAATTACCAAAAAGGGGGAGACTGTGAATCATCTAGGCCCCTTAGTGATGTTTTGGTAATTAATGACAACTATTTGTGGACTAACAGTTCTTAGAGAAATAAGAATGCAGGTTGGACCACAGAGAACAGAAAACCTTGGAGACTTATAAGCATTGGTTGTGGATCTAGTGAAGGCAAAGGTACAACATAGATTTTTGTTTTGTCGGTCTTCAGGAGTTTAGAGAAGACATTTGACCAGATTAGTAGGCTGTAGGCTAGATGGTCGTACTATTAAGAGGGGTCAATGACTTTGGTATGTGTAAAACTTAGTGCCTCATAGAGCATCTAGTGGTTGCATTTGCATGAGGTCTAACAGCGCTTCCAGTTTCAAGAGTTAAAAATCTTTTCGAAAGCGTGTTTGAAAAGTTGCTAAGTCATGGGTCTGGCGGACCGTCCAGGCCAAGTGGCCGAACCGTCCGCGATCTATCTAGAGGGGTCCGAAGTATGTTCATTTCGGATTGGTCCTGTTTGTTTGTACTGCGGACCGTCCGGGCCATGGGGCCGGACCGTCCGTAGTCCTAACCAGAGAGGGTTGCCCTCTGCATAGTCCCTGTATTATTGTGCGGACTGTCCGGCCAGGGTCGGCGGACCGTCCGCAGGTGCCAAATTGGTTTGGGCAGGGACTGTGTGTTTTTGGGCACTTGTACTACAGACTGTCCGGGGCCTGAGCCCGGACAGTACTAACTCCTAGGTCACGAACCGTCCGGCCTTGTATGGCAGATAGTCCGCGTGTGTTATCTCAATGTAGTCAGAGTTCTGATGCTCCATGTTGCCAGGTGTCGGACGGTCCGGCCAAGGTGGGTGGACTATCTGGACCTCACTTTTTTGATAGCTCTGACTTATTTCAAATGGGAAAACTAGCCGTTACTTGTACGGCGGACCGTCCGGCCTAAGGGCGCAGACCGTCCGCGTGTGCGCAAAAGTTGTGCAAGTTGCACATAACGGTTAGAAATTTGAGGTGGACTACAAATAGAAGGGGAGCTCGTGTGTGAGAGCTCTCTTGGCCATTCCTTGCACACATTGAACTCATTTGTGATCCTCCCACTCATTCTCTCACACTCCTTGCTTGAGATTGCATTCTAGTGAGAGATTGAGAGTTTCTAGTGCATTTGCATCCATTGGTGATTCTTGAGGCACTAGGTGGTACATCGGGCAAGTGTCATCGGCTTGTTACTCTTGGAGGTTGTCGCCTCCTAGATGGCTTGGGTGTTGTCTCTGTCGAGCTCTCCAAGAAGATTGTGGAGGAGCCACGGTGTTGATTGTGAGGGGTTCTCGCCTACCTCACCGGAGCAGCAAAGGCGACGCTAGTGGAAACGAGGTATTGAGTGATTTCTTGTCCACTTGGCTCAAAGATCAAGCCGCGTCTTGATAGAGGAGCAAGTGAGAGCTTGAAGTCCACCTCAACGTGGATTAGGGGTGATCGGCAAATCACCGATACCACGGGATAAAATCCGGTGTCATTCTCTTCTCGCATTACTTATTACCATGCATGTAGTTAGTATTTTGTGCATTGTCTCTCTTGTATACAATTACTATAGTTGTTTCTCATAGATTGCTTACTTGTTATCACTAGGGAATTTATACCTCTTGTCATATTGATTAAATTTCTCTAGTGTTTTTTATTTTAGTCAAAACCGTCTCTTCACCCCCCCTCTAGCCGGTGTCCTAGATCCTATAGCCGTGCCTGTTACGCCCTCGTCTCTGGGCTATAAGACCCTGAGTCCTGTCGCCGCTGCCTCTGCTCGGCCTCGCTGCATCCTCGACCCAGGCGCACCTCGCCGTGTGACAGAGAGAGAGAAGCGGGCGTGGGAAGGTTTTGCCGGCGAAGGAACCCTAGCTATTCCTATGCCCCGTCCTTGGGTTGTGGTCGATTAGTGTCGCATGGACCAGGGAGAGCCTCTACTACCTTCAATTCCTTATCGCTACTCTGAATTGGAATGGTTCTCTTGCCGCATTCGCTGCAATGCCATTGAATCACCACTCATTCGTCGTTGGGTCATCCTGTGGCCTATTGCGTGGTGAGTAACCTTAGACCCCTTTGTTCCGCGTATAGTATTGGGTAGCGTTCTCGTCACACCAAGCTTGGGGTGACTGCGATCGGGTGTCATCGTCGGGCTTCCCTCGACGCCGCAGTCTCACGCCTTGTCGTGGGTAGGGGCGCTTGTCGTTCGAGCGGGTGGGTGGAGTATACCGATGGGTTCGCCATGCGCCGCTCGACGTGTAGCGCTGGAATTGTTCCCTAATTGTTCAGGATTGGGGCAAATCACTGACCTCCGGTGAGGCCCTCACCGTGCGTGGCAGTGGCGTCGCTGCTCTGGCCAACAGAAAGGGGGGAGTCATCTAGTCGTCCGTTCGATGATGTGCAACCTAGATTAGGTAGTCGCATACCCATTCACTGTTAGAATCCAAGTCGTTGATCTGCTAATCGGACTGGTGAGGTTTGGTCTCCCTTCATAAAATCTTGACCATCAGATTGATATTGGACGACCGTAGCTTCATACCGGTTCAGTATTGATGGCTTCTAATATGTGCCGTCCGTAGTGGATCGGGCGGCCGAAAGTCAACCGTACCCCTTAGCGGGCGCAGATTTACACATTGGCCCCTCTGTTTATAGAACCAACCTACGGTCCATTCCCAGGAGTAACTGAGTCTTGGACATTTTTACTCGCTAGCCCCTGAGTTCCTTTGTTTTTATGCACGCAGTCCAGAATCATAGGGAAATTCAGAAATTCAATTAGAAAATGATTTTTAGTGTTAAAATAATTCTAGATATGTATTTAATTCATAGAAAATCCATTCTAGATCCAAATTAATTCATTCCAGTTCCTATAATTTTGTAATATTTTTGTTTATCAGTTAGTGCCACTGTTTTGACATGAAAGCCACATTAAAATTAATATCCTAATTAATCTTTTATCTAACACTTAAAACTTTGTAAATCCATAACTTCTTCGTTTTAATTCTGATTTGGTCTGTTCAAGTCGTGTTAGCTTCATATAAATATTTACTACAGAGTAACAACATCAATTATGCCATGTCACATACTTTTATATTTATTTACCCTATGTATACTAGACTACCTCTTTTAAATCAAATTTAACATGTCCATAATTATAATATGATTAAAGCATGATCTCTAGTCAAGTTATGATTAAAATTTAAGTTGAATTAATTATTTATGGAATAATCTCCCATATGGTATGTACTAACCAATTTATAATATAGTTTAATATTTAAATCACATAGATCTTTTATAAATCATAACTCCTTAATAGTAACTCTGATTTTAGTGGTTCTCGTTCCCACGATCTCGTAGCGACGCGTAGATTATTATTATGCAGTATGTTCTTATGTTTGGTGTGAGGTTAATTCTGTCTATACCATATATGTTTGTATTGCTACGACTAACAGCGAGGTCACGAGAATCGGAAGATCACCCTGGTACCTAGAATCTCAAGTGCCAGGCAAGTTGTGCCCTTGACCACATTTATTACCCAATAATGTTCTTTAATATCATTTATTCATGCATAAGTTTAATTTTGATGGGACCCAATAGGTCACCCTAGTCTATTTATCCTTTCTACCTTGTTTACCCATGAATCATTTGGGTAGTTATGCTATTGCTTTACATGGTTTTGGTTTAATATTTCATTATATCCATGTTCTAATTATTCTATTATTTTATTTATGTTCATGTCAAGATCATTATCTTTAATTGGAACATGGAGCTTAACTTGAGAAACACGTACCACCACAAGGGTAGAATGGGACGCCCTTAGCTGACTAATTAGGAAAGCCAGTGGAAGACTACCTTACCCGAAAGGGGCAAGGGCAGTAGGGGAGTTGCATGCAGGGAGGTTCTCGGGTTGATTTTGCTACGATGGCGGTCAGACGAGGGATTCTTGCAAGTGCTCTTCCCATAAAATGTAGCGGGTTTTTGGAAGCTAGTGGAACTTTGTAAAGGCCTTGTAGTGGATCCCTAGCCATTCATCTCGGTAGTGTCTAAGGGTCTAGCTAACCCTAGCGACATGGGATACACGACTTGTGGGTACAGGGTACAACCTCTGCAGAGTGTAAAACTGGTATACTAGCCGAGCTCACGGTCAAGAGGAGTTTAGGACTCTCGCATGATTAAATTATGGAACTAAATTCAATTTGTCATTTGCATTGCATGGGATTATTTAACTTTGTTCTATTATTCTTATTATGGTTTCATATTTACTTACATTTAATAACTGCTAATAAAATTTGACCAACTTATTAAAAGCAATGCTCACCTTTACCCCTACTATTGATCAGCCTTACACATCACATGAACTCCCACCTTTGGTGAGTTCATGCACATTATTCCCCACAACTTGTTGAGTGATGAACATGTGTGAGCTCACCCTTGCTGTCTCACACCCCCCACAGGAGAAGAATAGGTGGTTCAAGAGGAGCCACACAATGAGGAGTTCGATTCGATCTAGGTGGCGTCTCCCAGTTGACTTTATGGCGCCAAGGATAGACTTTAGTTCGTTTCATATTTATAATTTATTTTGTAAGACTTCCGCTATGTAACAAGTACTCTGATTATATTGTGACATTTATCTCTATACACTATGTTATTATATGTGTTGTCTTCTTTGGCGCATATATGAGATCCACCCGGCTTTGTCCCTAAAATCCGGGTGTGACAAAAACATATTTTTAATTTGAAAATGAAAAGCAATTGTTTTTTAGCGAGTTTCATCAATTTTTCGCTAGTTTCCCATTACTGGTGCATGGCGTTTTTGCTTAAATTGTTTAGTAAACCCTGGCTAGCTCCTAAAGGTCGAACGTGAACATTTTCTCCAACCCTTTCTATGTTGCTCTATACCTCATTTTAATAGCTTAAAGAGGAGAGAGTTACATCCCCACATGGATAGTGGGCCCAACATAGTAGAGGTTCAATTACTTCTACTTTATTATAGGAGTTATACCATATTTGGAGCATGCCTTGAAAGTTCCACAGCGGTGAGTATTGCATGACACAGCGGTAGGTATGTGTAACCACAACATCGAGTATGACATAGTGGTACATGTTGAAGGTGTAGCACTAAATAGTACTTGTGGACATACCTGTTGTCTGAGTTGTGGTTACAATGATGCATTTTGACTGCTATGTGGCCTCTCATAATAAATACGATGGACGAAAGCCTTATTTTAATTGCTAAGCGCCACATGTGACCGACCTGGTTGGGGACAGACATGTTGCTGGGGTCATGCCCTCTATGGCCATCCTACCTCAAAAGGTGTCTTAGCGAGTGCCAAGGGGCTCCTATGTAAGGCTTCTAGCTCTTACGACCTTGGGGCTTATGTAGCATAAGACTTCATCTCCCAAGTGTAGGGCCCCATGATTGCTAGGTTAGCACTAAACTAGGCTCTATGGGTCTATCTTCTACTAATGAAATCCTAAAGGGTGCTTTGCTAGCATTTGTGAGATACCCTTCCTTAGATGTTGATATTGGCCCCATGGCCCATCGGAGGCCTAAGGAGACTTGTAGGTGGTACCATTTTTCCCACAAATGCATGACAAAATAGCTATGCCATGTGCATGGCCGCATGGGGGATATTGTACCAAAGAAGAGCTACTCACATAGAGTACATTAGACACACAAGTGTGCACCAAACATCACAAAGACATGGCACTTAGAGAAGTGTGTAGTGTGTTTTGGGAGATCCATAAGGCACTAGACGTATTTGGTGCACCACCAGATACCCCACTAGACAGGGCTTAGAGAGATTGCACAACAACCTAAGAAGAGCTATCATGCACTAAACATGTTTGGTTCAACACTAGTCAAAGCACTAGATATGCATAAATCAAATAGTCAGCAATGACTAGTTCCAATGTCAAGCTAATGTGTACTCATCGAACGTGTACAATGAATGCATCAGGCATGTCCAGTGAGTATATAAATTTCTAGATCATTTTTAATAGTTAGTTTTAGACTATGGGCTATACATACCCACCCATCTGCCATTTGAGAGACATAGATTAGGATGCTTTACACAATGTTAGGTTAGTTAGATTGCTTCATTAGTGCTTGCTATAGGTTTTTCTAGTGATTAGAAGTGAGGTTAGACACTCTCAAACCCTTGGTGTTTGTGTGCACCAATGTATCTCTTGATGCTTGCACATAATTGTAGGTTATAGTGGGAAGGCCTGTAATCTTATGAGATCACACTATCTGTGTTTATGGTATGACCACCACCATATACCCAAGAGAACGAGACCCGTGACATTTTAGCCATAAATTCGATAGTAGGGATGGTGGGGAGCATTCAGGATAGGCTAGAACCGAAGCACCACATATGTGTAGAGAGGAACTAAAACTATTCATTGATTTACATGACTAGGAGCTTGGCCCTTGCGTGGGGATCTAACAAGGATTATGGAGAAGCTTGCACACTTCTCGATACATTGGTAAAAAATACCGGTGTGTCAATGAAAATTTGTATCTCTATCACATTTAAGCTTTCATATTTATACCATGTTATTTTAGTTGTATGTTTTACCTTTCTATCCTAGTTGGATAGATTTAAAACCTAGGTTACATACTCCATTGCGGTAGGGATAGCAACACTTAGTTTAAAATATAGTTGTACAAAAGGTAGCTTTATTTTATTGTATAAGTTTTGACTAGAAAAAATAGAGGTTGTAAGTTACAAAGAAATTAGATTACTGTTGAGCACCATATCTGCCACCTAGGAAAGGCTGGACGGTACGACCGCGGATGGTCCGCCTCTAGGTATGGACAGTCCACGAGTTGATTAGATCAGGCATGGTTAACCCCTTTTCCATGTGTGTTTATCCATCTAAACTCACAAATTCTATTGAGGGATGCCTAGGAATAGGTTCAGACCTCCCCTGTTACATATATCAAGGGGCACGACCGATTGTAGGCACCAACAATCGAACCAAATCAATATATCTTCTGTTCCTTTACTTTTTTCCCTAGGAGTAGCCAGTAATGTAGCCTTCTTCACCTCAGTCTTCACCACTCTTCGACTCTACGCCATCTGAAGATGTCTTGGGTGGCCTGCCGACCCCAAGACAAACCCTAAGATCTCTCCTCCCTGATGGGGTCCCTCCTCGGGGGTGAGATCCAGGTGTTGTTGGTGAACGCTGCCGTCCCTGCGTAGACGTGGATTGTCCGGCCACTAAGCATGGATCGTCCAGCTCGATGTAGGGAGACTCGCTCCTACCCCTAGGTCGTGGATCGTCCGGCCCTAGGCCGTGGACCGTCCACGCCACTGCAGAGAGCACGCCAAGCGATACAACTCTCAGTGATATGCGCATAGATTCACGCCAACACACTTTTTTGGTGACTCAGCTGGGGAATATGAGATTGGATTTATTAGGTCGGCCCCATATGGCCAGTATGAAAGATAACTCTGATGTCTCCCTTAGAAATATCATCAAACTAGCCACGGATGACATGTCGGTTGAAGAATATCAGAAACTGGAAGACGTGAGGAAGAAGACGCAGGCAGAAGTTGACGAGAAGTTCTTGGATGATTTTAAGGTCGACTGAAAACAGAAGCTCAACCGATAGAGGGAATGCAACTTGGTGAATCTTTGACCCACTGCACTCGAACCCGCTATAAGTAAATCCGATGGCATCCAAGCTCTTTGATCTTACATACATAAACAACGGGAACCGATGCAACAAATATTAGGGGGTGTGCAAGAGGATTATAGGAGGCGAGCACGGGCATTTGATAAATCAGTCATTACCCATTTTCCATCGCATGATGTTGAAACTAAACAAAACCCACAAGATCCATTGGTTGCAAATGAGCATGCCCAATCCTAGCCACTTTATGGGATGTCGATGAACTCTAAGATCGGACAGCCACATCCTCCACCACCTATATGGGAACAACTCGTGCCCCTATGCACGGCTGGACAATCTAGGCCTAATGTCAGACGGTCTGGCCCAGTGGCGGTTGGCTCTATTCATCACGACGAGCTACTAAGGCCCACACTAGGAATAGCAGAGATGCTCGGACCATCCGGATATATGCGCAGACCATCCAAGCATGTCACCAGATCATCTAGATATTAAACCGAACCGTCCATGATAGGGATGCACAGAAAAATTTAGATTTTTACCATCAACCCCTCTATTAGCCCCCAACTAACATCTCTCTAGCACCCACAACCCCTCAGTATCATGGAATGAACCCACCCACACAATGGTACGAGCCCTTTTTGACCCCCAGAAGGCCGGAAAGATCTAGCATGCAATATGGAGTACCTAGGCCAACATTAATGCCACACATTACCCAAGCCCGTGGGCAAGCGAGCGACATAATGATACACCAACATCCACAGGTATGGACCAAAGGGCCGGTGGATTACCACCGGTTGCCATTGATATAGTTAGATAAGAGATAGATGGGGCACTCCAAGACAAACTCAGAGTTAACATGTCCCATGGGGGCACTCTTATCGGAGGCCATATGATAGTCGGTTCGACTACGACCCATACCCACATGGGACGAGAATAACCGAATTTACAATTTTTTTGTGACTAGGGTAGGAGCACACATGAGCATATAGGACAATTCTTAGCTCAAGTAGGGGAATTGGTCGATAAGGAGGCATTCCGCGTATGTTTATTCTCATTGTCCCTAATCGGTATCGCTTTCGCATGCTACGCCACCTTGCCACCTAACTCTATTTACTCTTGGGGAGACTTAGAGGAGAATTTTCATGACCATTTTTTCTCCGGGGATTATTAGTATAGATCTAGTCGACTTAGCAGCCCTACGATAGGGAAAGGATGAATCAGTTAATGATTATATCTGGAGGTTCTAGGATACTAGAAACCGATGCTTCCAGATCCACATCACAGAGAAGCAAGTGGTAGGGCTAACCCTTAGTGGGATGTGCTATTATCTAAAATAAAAACTAGAAGGCATCCAATTTTTTACATTAGCACAATTACATCAGCGAGCTTTGGCTTATGAAAGCTAGAGCAGAGATACACCTAAGGCAGCATGTCACAGTATTAATTTAGTCAGTTATGATCAAAGTTGCTCGGACAACAAGCCAAAAGAGGTGTATGCCGCTGAGATGGTTTGGCCAGCCAAGGCCAAAGCATCATCCTTTACCTCTCTCCAACCGGTCCAAAAGAATTAGCAAGAAGAGGTAAAATAAACATTTAATATTGCCAAATACGACAAAATATTTGATAAATTAGTGAAGAGCGGCAACATTAAAATGGCTCATACCATCCCACCTACTAATGTATTAATAAGGAAAACATATTGTAAATGGCACAATTCTTTTTCTCACGCTACTAATGGTTGCAATGTGTTTCGCCGACACATACAATCGACCATTAATGAGGGCCGATTGAGTTTTCAGGAAATGTAGGTGGATAAACAACCCTTCTTTGCTAACACCCTTGATCTCAATGGTAAGAAAGTCTTGGTTCTGCTGGAGGTGGCCAATAAAGACTAGAGAAAGGGTGTCCTCGTCGGCGACCCTTGGGTTCCTGATGAAAACAAGGAAACCATCTCTAGGAAGGTCATTGCCAAAAGAACACCAGACGGGGGAGAGACACTGAAGATCACCATGAAGTCCTCCAACATTGGGGCAGGCATAGACAGGTGGCAAAGCCAAAGCTCATGTTCTGCACATCATGGACAATCCGGTCCAGAGGTGTGGATGGTCCGGATCTGTCACACCCGGTTTTTAGAAGGTAAACCGAATGCGAACCATGTACGTGCCAGGATCAGTTATTCACGTACGCAGCAGTTACATAACATGGACATCATCACACAGTGCTCAAATAGTATTAAAAGGGAAATAATAGTCGATTACATCATACGTCTGAGACGTCCATATAGTCCTTACAATAAATCAAAGTGCGGAAAAGAAACGTAGATAACGCGGCCTTCACAGGCAGCCGACTGGGGGTTGCCGCTAACCCACACCTAGAACTCGTCGTAGTCTTGGAACTCCTGGAAGTCTCCTTCCACAGCTTCATCTTCTCCTGAGCAGTGGTTGCAATGCTGACAACCTGGGGGGGATTGGTGTGTAGAGCAAGGGTGAGTACACATCAACATACTCAGCAAGCATCCCGTTTGGCTGTAGTGGACTAGCTTTATGTGGGGATAAGTCAAGCAGTTGCTTTTAGTTGGTCAGGTTATTACTTACTAGTAGAAAGCCAGGTTTTAACATTAACCCAAGTTATTAGCCCAATGTATCCTTTCCAAACGGAAAGAATACCACTTACCAGCACCATAATCATAATCAGAACCATCAATCTCATTGCCACCTGTACCAAAATATCTCTGATCAAGTATCACTAATCTCTAGAGCTCCCTTGGCCGCTCATAACCGCGAGCACGGCTGATATATCAGTTTCATAACACTCTGCAGAGGTTGTGCACTTTACCCATAAGCCGTGATTCCCTCTCTAGCCCGGGCTTGCAAGACCCTTATTCACTCCCAAGGTGAATGGCTAGGGATTCACTACGAAGCCTTTACAAAGATTCCCCGGGGCTGTAGCCACCCGTTAGGTTTCCTAAATGTACCGCACTCCTCCCCAAGGGACAAATCAACCTTGGCAGAGCGAGCCGCATACACCGAGCCCCATTGACGGCACAACGGCTAAGTGGTCTACACCCTGGTTCCTTTAATTATTCAGCTAAGGGCGTCCCATTCCACCCTCATGGTTGCACTGTTTTCCCGGGCGGTCATCCATTGAACAGGTCCTTACGGAGAGGCGCTCGAGAAACCGCTCGAGTCCCCTTAAATGCCACAAGTATGATCATAAATAAGAAGGGGAAAACAGCGTATCATAGATAATCACATCATGTTCATTGATTTGAGTTGAGCAATAGCATCAGACTAAGCAGTAATAACCCGACTCAAATAGGTAAACAAGGACATGAATAACAAAAGCTAGTAAATCCTTAGGTATAAATGTGTAATGCGGGAGGTGAATTAAAGAATGAATAGGACAGCAATAGGTCAAAGGACACTTGCCTCCACCAACCGACTGCTGCTCAGGGGCTTCTCCTGCGAATTCCTCGGGCTCTTCGACCGGATCGTTCTCTATGCGAGCGCAAACATACATACATCCACATATTTAATACAAAAGAATAGTACACCATACAAGGGAACAAATAAAGTGAATCTGCATCAAGTATGACGTTCGATATCACATTTATTATGGTTAGAAAGAAACGGGGAAAGGTCTCGCAGGGGGTTAAAGCTTATGCACTAATGATTAGTTACAACTGGTTCTTAACAAAAGAATTCTGTTATATGCACTAATGGAAACCTAGTCATTTTTAGTTGATCAACATTGAACGAGATAAACAATTAATTATATGAATCAACTAGCGTAACGGAATTCTAAATTAAGTTTCCTATTTCAATAACATGAGCAATGATTAGCCTGCCTAAAATAAAATAACTATGATAACAGAAAGTAAAATAAAATAAAATAAATAAATAAAAAAAATAAAAAAGGGGGGGGCGGTTGAACCGGCCTGGGGCAGGGGCGGGGGGCAGCCAAGCCGGCGGCGGGCGGCCGAGCTGGCGGGGGGCGGGGCGGTTGAACCGGCCGGGGGGGGGGGGGGCGGCCGAGCTGGGCGGCTGGGCTGGGGGCGGGCGCGCAGGGGCGGCCGAGCTGGGGCGGCCGAGCTGGGCTGGGGCGGCTGGGCCGGCCAGGGCGGCCGAGCCGGGGGCGCGCAGGGGCGGCGGCGGCCGAGCCGGCCATGGAGGCGGCCGAGCTGGGCCAGGGCGCGGGGCGGTTGGGCTGGGGAGGGAGAGGAGGGGAGAGGGGAGAGGAGAGGAGAGGAGAGGGGGGGCTCACCGGGGACGGGGACGGGCGGCCGAGCTGCAGGGGCGGCCGAGCTGCAGGGGGCGGCGGCCGAGCTGCAGGGGCGGGGCTAGGGCAGGGGGCAGCGGCGGCTAGGGTGGGAGAGAATGGGAGAAAGAGAGGGAGAGGGAGAGGGGTAAGGGGAAGGGAGTGGGGGCGGTCGGGCCGGCTAGGCCCAAGAAGGGCGCGCGGGGGCGGCTGGGCCGACCGGGGGGCGGCTGGGCCGGCCAGGAGGCGGCCCACGGCGCGGGAGAGAGAAAAGGGAGGGGAGAGAAAGAAAAAGGAAAAAGAAAGAAAAAAGAAAAGGTTTCTTCTCATTTTCGAAATCCGATCTTCCTAGATGAATGCATTTACACTTTCAAGCAATCAAAAAATGCATAGTTCGGCATGTTGCATCAATCAACATAAAGCAATTTAAGGTTTTTCTTCACACGGGAATTCCAAACCGAATCCCGCTAGCTTTGGAAAAGGTCAAGGTCTAGCGAGGGGAAAAAGAAAAAGAAAAGGTAACGCCCGAATTTGGTGAGTGAAGAAAAGAAAAAAATTCAACTGCAAAATTCGGGGCGTTACAAACCTATCCCCCTTAAAAGAATCTCGCCCTCGAGATTCAGGGCTGGCTAGCAAAGAGCTCTGGGTACTTAGCCACTAGATCATCTTCACGCTCCCAGGTTGCTTCTTCCTCAGAGTGGTGATTCCATCTGACTTTGCACATCCTGATGGTCTTCCTTCGGGTGACTCTGTCTGCAACCTCAAGGATCTGAGCTGGCTTCTCAACGTAGGTCAAGTCCTCTTGGACTTCGAGACCTTCCACTGGCAACTGCTCTTCTGGCACACTCAAGCACTTCTTCAACTGAGACACATGAAAGACATCATGCACAGCTGACAAATTCTCTGGCAGACTGAGCTGATAGGCCACTTCTCCACGCTTTGAGAGGATTTGGTACGGACCAATGTAGCGGGGTGCTAGCTTGCCTTTCACTCCGAACCTTCTGACTCCTCTGATCGGTGACACTTTCAGATAGACAAAGTCTCCGACTTCAAAATTCAGCTCTCTTCTTCTTGTGTCTGCATAGCTTCGCTGCCTTGATTGCGCTATCTTCAGATTCTCTCGGACCATCTTGATGTTCTCTTCAGCTTCAAGCAGAATGTCTGGCCCAAACACTTGCTTTTCTCCAGGCTGATCCCATTGCAACGGAGTTCTACAACTCCTTCCATAAAGCGCTTGAAATGGTGACATCTTCAAACTGGCCTGCTAACTGTTGTTATAGGAAAACTCTGCATAGGGCAATCGCTTATCCCATCCGGACTGATCTTGCAACGCACAGGCTCTCAACATGTCTTCGAGAATTTGATTGGTCCTTTCAGTCTGGCCATCTGTCTGCGGATGATAAGCTGAACTGAAATTCGGATGTGTGCCCAAGGCTTCATGCAACTGCTACCAGAAATGAGAGGTGAACTGCGTTCCTCTGTCTGACACTATCTTCTTTGGCACACCATGAAGACAAACGATCCGAGACATATACAGTTCTGCCAATACTGCACTGCTGTAGTTGGTCTTGACAGGTATGAAGTGGGCTGACTTGGTCAAACGGTCCACTACTACCCAAATAGAATCGTAGCCGGCTCGAGTGCGAGGCAATCCGACTATGAAATCCATGCCGATTTCATCCCATTTCCACTGAGGGATCTGCAACGGTTGCAACAATCCAGCTGGTCTCTAATGCTCTGCCTTAATTCTTCAGCAACTATCGCACATAGCCACGTGCTCTGCGATTTCCCTCTTCATTCCGTACCACCAGAATTTCTTTTTCAGATCCTGATACATCTTCTCACTGCCAGGGTGAATCGAATAGGCTGTCTCATGAGCTTCCTTGAGAATCAACTCCCGAATGGACTGGACATTGGGAACACACAAGCGGTCTTTGAACCGTACCACGCCTTCTGTGTCTTCTCGAAAATCTTTGCCTCTGCCATCTAGAATCAGTCGCCGGATCTCACTGATCTTCTCATCATTCTTCTGCGCTTCTTTGATTTCGCGCTCCAAGGTAGGTTCCAATTCAACTGTGACTCCTCGCGAATTGTTCAGAAATCCGAGACTCAACCTGTCGAACTCCTTGGCCAACTCATAAGGCATCGGACGAGCGACCATCAGATTGACTTGACTCTTTCTGCTCAAAGCATCTGCCACTACGTTTGCTTTGCCTGGATGGTAATGGATCTCCAACTCATAGTCTTTGATCAATTCTAACCATCTTCGCTGCCTCATATTCAATTCTGTCTGAGTGAATATGTACTTCAGACTCTTGTGATCTGTGTAAACATCGCATTTCTATCCATACAGATAGTGCCTCCATGTCTTCAGTGCGTGAACCACTGCTGCCAACTCTAGGTCATGGATTGGGTAATTCTTCTCATGAACCTTCAGCTGTCGGGACGAGTAAGCCACAACTCTTCCCTCTTGCATCAACACACATCCCAAACCCGTGTAACAAGCATCACAATACACCGAGAAGGGCTTGTGCACATCAGGCAAGACTAGGACAGGCGCTGTAGTCAACTTCCCTTTCAGCGCTTCAAAGGCCTCTTGACATTTCTGGGTCCACTTGAACTCAACCTTGTTGCCTAGCAACGCTGTCATTGGTTTTGCAATCTTCGAAAACCCTTCAATGAATCGCCGATAATATCCGGCCATTCCAATGAAGCTCTTGATTCCTCGGGCATCTGTTGGCGCTTTCCAGTTCAGAATGTCTGCCACTTTCTTCAGATCCACAGCCAATCCTTCTTTGTTGATTATGTGACCCAAGAACAGGACCTCATTGATCCAGAACTCACACTTGCTCAACTTTGCATACAACTGGTGCTCTCGCAATCTCTGCAATACCATCCTCAAATGATCTGCATGTTCTTCTTCGCTTTGAGAATAAACCAGAATGTCATCAATGAATACCACCACAAACTTATCAAGATAATCCGTAAATACACTGTTCATCAAGTTCATAAAGAAGGCTGGTGCATTGGTCAAACCAAAAGACATCACTGTGAACTCATACAAACCATACTTGGTAATGAATGCCGTCTTCGGAATGTCCGAAGGTCGGATCCTGAGCTGATGATAACCTGACCTCAGATCAATCTTGGAGAACACACTGGCTCCTCTCAACTGGTCAAACAGATCTTCTATTCTGGGCAAGGGATACTTGTTCTTGATCGTGACTTCATTCAAAGCTCGATAATCGATACACATCCTTTTGGTGCCATCTTTCTTCTCCACAAACAGGACAGGGGCGGCCCAAGGCGAGGTGCTTGGCCGGATATAACCTTTCTCTGACAGCTCATCAATCTGCTTCTTAAGCTCAACCAACTCTGGTCCGGATATTCTGTAAGCTCTCTTAAAGATAGGGGCGGTTCCAGGAAGAAGCTCTATGGCAAACTCAACTTTCCGCTCTGGTGGCATACCCGGTAAGTCCTTTGGAAACACATCTGGGAATTCAGACACAACCTCGATACTCTCAATTGGGTCTGCTTCACTGCTATCGACAGCCATCTGATAACAACTTCCTCTCTTCGGCTCAGGCGGGACTAACTCGGTCACCACTTCCTCTCCTAGTGGGGACACCAACTTGATTGTCCTTTTATCACAACTGATAACTGCCTGATACTTATCTAGCCAATTCATCCCTAGGATGACATCTATTCCCTGAGTACCCACTACTATAAGGTTAGCGGGAAATGCTATCCCCCTTATTTCCACACTTACATTCAAACATATGCTATCAGCTCGAATTCTACCACCGGCTGAGTCAATTTGAATGGGGGTTGACATGGTAGTAATTGGAAGATTATGTGCTTTCATCCATGATGCAGTAATAAAAGAATGCGTTGCTCCAGTATCAAATAACACTTCTGCAATATGGGAATCGACTGGGAACATACCTACTGTCATGCCGGGGGTCTCCTGAACTGCTTCAGCCTCCAAGTGGTTTAGTCTTCCATGATTGTAACGCGGCTGAGAGCGGTTGCCTGCTCCAGGCTGAGACACATTCTGCTTTGCTGGGGCATTGGGGCCTGACTGCTGCTGGGCTGCCTTCTTCGGACATTGCATCACCCAATGGCCTTGCTCTCCACAGTGGAAACATGCTCTGTTTCCAACTTGAGCTGGTGCTGCCTGACTGCTCTGCTGAGTTGCGGGGGCAGGAAGACGAGGTGCCTGCTGATTCTGCCTCTGAAATTGGCCTCCTCCTGACTGATTGCTTTGACGATTCTAGTACTGATGCTGAGGGTACTGCCTTTGGAACTGCTGATACTGCTGACGCTGCTGATGCTACTGAGGTTGATTGCCTGAAAAACGAGGACGACTGCTGCTTCCAGGCTGGGGTCCACCGATCTTGCGCTTACGATCCTCCATCTCCTTACGCTTCCTTTCTGTCATGATTGCTCTGTCAATCAGGTGCTGGAATGTCGAGAAGGTGTGATTCATCAGTTGGTACTGCAGAGGGTCAACCAAGCCTCTCAAGAAACGGTACTGTTGCTTGGCGTCGGTGTTGACATCTTCAGGAGCATAGCGAGACAGCTGTAGAAACCTGTCCCGGTACTCACTGACAGATGTTGACCCTTGCTTAAGGGCCAGGAACTCCTCCTTCTTCACTGTCATCAGACCTGCAGGCACATGGTACTGACGAAAGCTACCTCTGAACTCTTCCCAGGTGATGGCATCGGGGTTGGCATGGGTGGCGAGGTAAGACTCCCACCATGATTGGGCTGCTCCTCTCAACAGACGGGGACCATACAAGACTTTCTCCCTGTCATCACACTGAGCGGTATGCAACTCCCGCTCCACAGTGCGCAGCCAATCTTCAGCATCCATGGGGTCAGAAGAGTGAGCGAACGTTGGGGGATGACCTCTCATGAATTCAGCACGCTTGTCTCTGGGCATCTGAGGCATCTGAGGCTGGGGTGGTGCTTGCTGCTGTTGCTGCTGCTGCTGCTGAATGGCGGCCAGAGTCTGACCGATGGCCTGAACTGCCTGAGTCTGCATCAGAAACATCTGCTCGATCGACATCGGGGGCGAGGGTGGCAGGTGCTGCTGCTGGGGCACCTCATCCTGCGGAGCGGCTCGCTCCTGCTGAGCACGCCTTCCTCCTCTGCGCCTGTTCTCTGACATCTGCAGAACGCAACCACACATCAGAACTGATCTGGCAAATCTTGCAGCATAAGAAAAGAGTATAGAATTCTCCAACAGCACTGAACAGATGAGCATCTTCACTGATCTCCATCGCAGACCACACAGCTTCTCAGATAAAGAGGAAAGTAGAATAAAGGGTTTCCCAACTATATAACTAACTCCATTAACATAATAGGTAAGCCAAAATGCAGGGGATACCCACACTCTGGTGACAATCATTACAAAGATCCAAACCAAACATAGTTCATCATGACAAACATAAATGCACAGGATATAGCAAACTACCCTGTCTAACTAAGACTAACTAAGACCGAGATTAACGCTAAGACTGAAGCTTCTATGTATATATATTTCGTATTAATTACAAGATCCAACTCTAACGAGCTATGGTTCTAGATTTATCTTGGTCTTGCAGTCGGGGTTGCCATAAGACTGGAGTCCACGCCGAGGTGAGCGGTACGGGTGCTGAGTCCCGACGGGAGCGGGGGAACCATCATCCAAGTGACGACGTTCCGCGCGCTCAGCCCGCAGCAGGACGATCTCAGCACGAGCCCTACTCAGCTCGTCTAATGCATGGTCCAGCTCCGTGTTTAGCACGGCGGCTAGGTTGACTGTGCTGCTCAACCTAGGATTGTCCTCACCAGCAGGTGAAACAATCACGCCTCCTGTGCTGCCAGATGGACGGCGAGGGTAATACTTCAGGTCGAGACCGTCAGCTACCCCACCGAGAACCGAGCAGTAGTGCGAAAGCGCACGCCGTGCAGCATCCTGCATGGCTGCCTCAGCTGAGTCCCGCTCAGAGATAGAATAGTGCTCTGAGCAAGCCTCCGTGCCCTGGAGACTGTTCTCCGGACGGCGCACCAAGCAGGTCGCCTCCCAGCGGTCCGGGTAGACCCCGCGACTATGCTGGTAGACCACACAACGATACTCGATGGACCAAGTACGCCGGTCAAGTGCCTGACGTAGCAGGGTGTCGAGCGCGTCGTGGAAGTGACACCCGCGAGCAGCGTCACGAGTGATGGGTCGAGCAACCCATCCTTCCGGCTCATGGTCAGCAGGGAGGTCGGTGTCGTGGCTCGGGCTATCGTTGCCACCTCCGTCGTCTGGGTCTCCTCCAGCAGCTACTCCAGAAGCTGGGGCGCCCAGTGGTGGTGCAGGGGGCGCCTCCAGAGGAAGCACAGGAGAGCAGCTCCTCACAGACTCTATCTCCTGCTAGAGCGAGAAAGAAGAGCCCTGCTGCTCCTGTCGTCGACGCTCCTGCTCCTCATGCAGGCGGTGGTGCAGTCTCTCCAAGTGGCTGGACTGTCCGGCCACGGGACGGCGAAGCGGACGCTCAGCAAGGCGGGAGGGTAAGAAGGGGATGACGGACTTTCGTGCAGTGTGTCTAAGTTGAGCCATCTACAAAAGACACCGCAAGCAAAAGAGTGAGAACAGAATGAATATGACCAGCAAATAATGAATCATAAATAAATGAAGGATTAGAATAAAACAAAATTTTCAGCAAGGTATAATATATAGTAGAACATAGGTTTGGTCGGTATGACCAACTTTTGAAGGGATACCAAAGTCAAGGCAAGGACAGAGGTCTATAATCCTTAGAACGACCATTCTACTCTAGGTTAGCGGTCCTACAGTCAGCACGGTTCTGATACCACTTATGTCACACCCGGTTTTAGAAGGTAAACCGAATGCGAACCATGTACGTGCCAGGATCAGTTATTCACGTACACAGCAGTTACATAACATGGACATCATCACACAGTGCTCAAATAGTATTAAAAGGGAAATAATAGTCGATTACATCATACGTCTGAGACGTCCATATAGTCCTTACAATAAATCAAAGTGCGGAAAAGAAACGTAGATAACGCGGCCTTCACAGGCAGCCGACTGGGGGTTGCCGCTAACCCACACCTAGAACTCGTCGTAGTCTTGGAACTCCTGGAAGTCTCCTTCCACAGCTTCATCTTCTCCTGAGCAGTGGTTGCAATGCTGACAACCTGGGGGGGATTGGTGTGTAGAGCAAGGGTGAGTACACATCAACATACTCAGCAAGCATCCCGTTTGGCTGTAGTGGACTAGCTTTATGTGGGGATAAGTCAAGCAGTTGCTTTTAGTTGGTCAGGTTATTACTTACTAGTAGAAAGCCAGGTTTTAACATTAACCCAAGTTATTAGCCCAATGTATCCTTTCCAAACGGAAAGAATACCACTTACCAGCACCATAATCATAATCAGAACCATCAATCTCATTGCCACCTGTACCAAAATATCTCTGATCAAGTATCACTAATCTCTAGAGCTCCCTTGGCCGCTCATAACCGCGAGCACGGCTGATATATCAGTTTCATAACACTCTGCAGAGGTTGTGCACTTTACCCATAAGCCGTGATTCCCTCTCTAGCCCGGGCTTGCAAGACCCTTATTCACTCCCAAGGTGAATGGCTAGGGATTCACTACGAAGCCTTTACAAAGATTCCCCGGGGCTGTAGCCACCCGTTAGGTTTCCTAAATGTACCGCACTCCTCCCCAAGGGACAAATCAACCTTGGCAGAGCGAGCCGCATACACCGAGCCCCATTGACGGCACAACGGCTAAGTGGTCTACACCCTGGTTCCTCTAATTATTCAGCTAAGGGCGTCCCATTCCACCCTCATGGTTGCACTGTTTTCCCAGGCGGTCATCCATTGAATAGGTCCTTACGGAGAGGCGCTCGAGAAACCGCTCGAGTCCCCTTAAATGCCACAAGTATGATCATAAATAAGAAGGGGAAAACAGCGTATCATAGATAATCACATCATGTTCATTGATTTGAGTTGAGCAATAGCATCAGACTAAGCAGTAATAATCCGACCCAAATAGGTAAACAAGGACATGAATAACAAAAGCTAGTAAATCCTTAGGTATAAATGTGTAATGCGGGAGGTGAATTAAAGAATGAATAAGACAGCAATAGGTCAAAGGACACTTGCCTCCACCAACCGACTGCTGCTCAGGGGCTTCTCCTGCGAATTCCTCGGGCTCTTCGACCGGATCGTTCTCTATGCGAGCGCAAACATACATACATCCACATATTTAATACAAAAGAACAGTACACCATACAAGGGAACAAATAAAGTGAATCTGCATCAAGTATGACGTTCGATATCGCATTTATTATGGTTAGAAAGAAACGGGGAAAGGTCTCGCAGGGGGTTAAAGCTTATGCACTAATGATTAGTTACAATTGGTTCTTAACAAAAGAATTCTGTTATATGCACTAATGGAAACCTAGTCATTTTTAGTTGATCAACATTGAACGAGATAAACAATTAATTATATGAATCAACTAGCGTAACGGAATTCTAAATTAAGTTTCCTATTTCAATAACATGAGCAATGATTAGCCTGCCTAAAATAAAATAACTATGATAACAGAAAGTAAAATAAAATAAAATAAATAAATAAAAAATAAAAAAAGGGGGGCGGTTGAACCGGCCGGGGGGGCGGTTGAACCGGCCTGGGGCAGGGGCGGGGGGCGGCCAAGCCGGCGGCGGGCGGCCGAGCTGGCGGGGGGGGCGGTTGAACCGGCCGGGGGGGCGGCCGAGCTGGGTGGCTGGGCTGGGGGCGGGCGCGCAGGGGCGGCCGAGCCGGGGCGGCCGAGCTGGGCTGGGGCGGCTGGGCCGGCCAGGGCGGCCGAGCCGGGGGCGCGCAGGGGCGGCGGCGGCCGAGCCGGCCATGGAGGCGGCCGAGCTGGGCCAGGGCGCGGGGCGGTTGGGCTGGGGAGGGAGAGGAGGGGAGAGGGGAGAGGAGAGGAGAGGAGAGGGGGGCTCACCGGGGACGGGGACGGGCGGCCGAGCTGCAGGGGCGGCCGAGCTGCAGGGGCGGGGCTAGGGCAGGGGGCGGCGGCGGCTAGGGTGGGAGAGAATGGGAGAAAGAGAGGGAGAGGGAGAGGGGTAAGGGGAAGGGAGTGGGGGCGGTCGGGCCGGCTAGGCCCAAGAGGGGCGCGCGGGGGCGGCTGGGCCGACCGGGGGCGGCTGGGCCGGCCAGGAGGCGGCCCACGGCGCGGGAGAGAGAAAAGGGAGGGGAGAGAGAAAGAAAAAGGAAAAGAAAGAAAAAAAGAAAAGGTTTCTTCTCATTTTCGAAATCCGATCTTCCTAGATGAATGCATTTACACTTTCAAGCAATCAAAAAATGCATAGTTCGGCATGGTGCATCAATCAACATAAAGCAATTTAAGGTTTTTCTTCACACGGGAATTCCAAACCGAATCCCGCTAGCTTTGGAAAAGGCCAAGGTCTAGCGAGGGGAAAAAGAAAAAGAAAAGGTAACGCCCGAATTTGGCGAGTGAAGAAAATAAAAAAATTCAACTGCAAAATTCGGGGCGTTACAGGATCGCTGGTAGACAGTCCGGCCACCACGGGCAGATGATCTGGCATCGACTAGAGGCAGCAGCGACCACGAACCTTCAAACCTCGACGACCCGAAATAGGTATGTGGAAGCAAAATATAGGTAAAGCACCTAGTTAGCTGATTAAAGTCGACCCAACTTTTGATCAGTTGTTGTCCAAGTATGTCAACAAGAAGGTCGGTCACCATTATTGGCTAGGAAAGTGACCTCGCACACCTGACCAGGAGAAGAAAACAAAAACAATTGGACCTCTCCACCAAGAAAGGTCGAATGAATCAACCCAATATGTTGTCCAATTGACACCATAAACACCAGCATGGTTGCCTCCACCCCAATATCCACCCTATTATCCACCAATGACATACCCACCTAAATTCTCATACCCTAATACATACACACCCACACCATATGTCCCAAATAAAATGTGGGGCATACCGCTATACCCTTACAGGATGCCACCACACCCAGCCTAGGGGGCACAACAAACATCTGTGTTTGACAGGTTAACCCTACCGTTGCAAGACCGATTAAGTCTCCCTCAATCTGGTTAGCAGGGATAGCTCCATCAAGATTGTTGGAATACTCAGCCACAAAGACCAACCAATCCGGCAGAGGGCATGAGAAGAAAACTCCCACATCTGTAGAATTGGCCTCAAGTTCCTAGGAAGGAAAAAGGACAACATCTAGTGACATCATTAAAATAGGCACAACATATGTCATCATTAATGGTAATAAGTCGATGACCTTCGGTGAATCGTCCGAAAATAATAAAGAAAAAGTAAAGTCAATAGCAGTAAAAACAATTGACCCTAAATACTCCATATGCCCCAATGGTGCCCATCGGAACTAAAGCACTCTCAAAAGCGCAAGCTGCACCACTTGAGATCAAAAGAAAGAAGGCAGGAGAAGGTGGAAAAGATATTCAATGATACACACCCTCAACATCCACCACCAAAAAAGGTGGAGACCCAAGGCCGTTGAAATAAAAGAAGCGGTAACAAAAATGCAAGATGAAACACCCAAGGCAGAAGCCCCTGTAGGTATCACGGACAGTTTGGCTCTAGAAGTCGGACCGTCCGCGTCTATGGTGGACCGTTCGGCCACAGCGGCCGTACCGTCCATGCCCCACTAGGAAGCTCTTGAAGACTCCCAGTCCCTATGGACCAGAGTGGCAATAGCAATGACAATTTATTAGGAGAAGACATGGTGGATTATGAAGCTTCGTTGCAACGCACATGTATGTAAATTAATATAATTACCTTTTCGGTCGATTATACTATTATCGGAGATGATGAACCTGTGGAGGCTCAGTTTGATTTTGGTCCTAAATACATGATCTTCACCAAACCCAAGGAATCGGTCAATCATTTGAAGCTGCTATTCATGCACCACCACATTGATTGGACGCCAATTTCTAGGATGCTAATTGATACAGGAGCGACCATAAATTTAATGCCTTACTCGTTGTATAGAAAGCTAGGCAAACATGATAGCGAGTAGATTAGGACCAACATGATGCTCAACGGTGTCGGGAGTGACAGTCCGATCAAGGTAAAGGGTGTCACAACCGTTGAACTAACCATCAGGACAAAGACCCTCTCTGTAGCCTTCTTTGTTGCCTAAATAGAAGGAAATTATAGTATCATCTTAGGCAGAGATTGGATTCATGCTAATCAATGTGTATCTTCCACTTTACATCAAATTTTACTTAAATGGGTAGGCAATGAAGTAGAAACTATGCATGCAGACACATCCACTTGCATTGCTATGGTCGATGCCCCTGTGCTTTGGACTTATGGCACTACTAAATGTTTAACAGGAGTTGATTTTTTAGACTACCAGTTCATAAGTGTATGCAGAGATGGCTTCGCGCCGGTGATGCTAGAGCCAATGGGAAATCGGCTAAACTATAAGTGAACGATGAAAGAAACACCCATCAACTTGTACTAGGTCGCAGATGGTCCAGGCTCTAAGGCTAGACAGTACAGAGTTTAGTAGAGAGGGTCCCAGTGCGCATGCCCTCCCACAGAGGTCAGGCCACTAGGGCCGGACGGTCTGACGTCTAGCAGAGCAAAGAGGTATACAATTTGTAGCCCCTCTCGTGGACGGTTCGGCCTTCAATGCTAGATGATCCGAGGACAACCAGGGAGCGTTGCAATGCGCATACCCTTGCGAACGGTCTGGTCCCCATGGCCGGACAATCCGCCGTCTCGTAGAGGACTATAACCTCCTCTAATATTAGCACAATAGAAGAGTTTAGGAATTTAGACAAGTTAGGTCAGGGGTTTACATTAGCTGATCCTTTAGACGAAGTTGATATAAGAGACGATAGTACTCCAAGGACAACTTTTGTAAACAAGAACCTGGAAACCGATTCTAGGATTAAAATGATCGGGTTGTTAAAAGAATACTCTGATTGTTTTGCTTGGGGTTATAATGAGATGTCTGGCCTAAGTCATGAGCTAGTTGAGCATCGGCTACCGATTAAACTAGGTTTCAAACCATTCAAGCAAAAGCCAAGGCTGTTTCGTCTCGACTTGCATCCTAAGATCAAGGACGAAATCAAGCGACTGTTACAAGCAAATTTTATTAGACTATGCAGATATGCAAATTGGGTCTCTAATATTGTGCCGGTGGAGAAGAAAGACTCTAGTAAGCTCAAAGTCTACATTGATTTTCGTAATCTAAACCAGGCAACTCCTAAACATGAATATCTTATACCTATAGCCGACATTTTGATTAATAATGCATCAGGAAATAGAGTCATTAGTTTTCTAGACAGGAATGTCGGATATAATCAAATCTTTATGGCCAAAGAGGATGATTCCAAAACAGCCTTTATACGTCCAGGCTTTATTGGTTTATTCAAGTGGGTCATCATGGTATTTGGGTTAAAGAATGCCGGTGCCACTTATCAAAGGGCTATGAATTTAATTTTCCATTAATTATTAGGAAACATTGCGAAAGTATATATAGATGATATAGTAGCAAAATCGGCTATGTTTGATTCCCATATGGCCGATTTGTGCAAAGCCTTTGATAAGTTGCGTAGGTATGGGCTAAAAATAAACCTGTGCAAATGTGCCTTTGGAGTGTCGGCTGGAAACTTATTAGGGTTCATTATTCATGAGCATGATATAGAGGTTGATCCAAACTGAATAAAGGCTATTCAGAACATAGGAGAACCAACTAGTAAGCTTGAAATGCAAAAGTTCCTCAGCAGAGTAAATTATTTACAAAGATTCATTTCTAATCTTGCCAGGAAGGTCGATGCATTCACTCCCATTCTTCGTCTTGAGGATAATGTTGATTTCACTTGGGAGGTAGAGCAGCAGCGTGCTTTTGATCTTATTAAAGAATACTTATCTTCGGTTCCAGTGATGAAAGCACTGAAGAATGGCTTCCCTTTTAGGTTATATATCGCAGCTGAAGATAAAGTCATTGGAAATGTTCCGACTTAGGAAAGCGAGGGAAAGGAGCAGACCATAACTTATCTAAGTTGGAGATTGGGGGATGTGGAAACAAGGTACTCTTTTATTGAGAAATTATGTCTATATCTAATCTATGCATGCACCAAGCTTAGATATGAGAGCAGCAACGTGTTTTTGATCTTATTAAAGAATACTTATCTTCGGTTCCAATGATGAAAGCACCAAAGAATGGCTTCCCTTTTAAGTTATATATTGGAGCTGAAGATAAAATTATAGGAATTGTTTTAACTCAGGAAAGCGAGGGAAAAGAGCACACCATAACTTATCTGAGTCGGATATTGGTGGTTGCTGAAACAAGGTACTCTTTTATTGAGAAATTATGTTTATGCTTGTTATATGCATGCACCAAGCTTAGATTTTACCTCATGTCTAGCTCTTGCACTGTTCTGTGTCAAACCGATGTTATTAAACAGATTGAAAGTCACCTAGAGGGGGGTGGATATGCGAAACCTGAAAATAATAACTTTACACCCCAGCTAGACCCCTTGATTAGTGGTTAGAACAAGATACACAATTATCGGAGTATAAAAACTAAGTCCTTTGCTTGTAAAGAGTATTGCTAAATAATGCGGAATTGATGAATCAATACTACTAATAAGTCTATGAGAATAAAGCAAAGGGGCTTAGATAAGAAGAGCAATAACACAAGTTCTTTCTTGCAAGGTGTTGCTTCACTAAATGAGAATTTAACTTAAAGCAACACCAAATAGTATTTGCAAAGAATAGAGCAAGAAAAACTTAGAAAGGGAAACAACAAACAAATCACAAGCAATAAGCACACTAGACACGGGTGATTTGTTTTACCGAGGTTCGGCCCTCGAAGGCCTAGTCCCCATTGAGGAGTCCACTAAGGACGGGTCTCTTTCAACCCTTTCCCTCTCTCCACCGATCACGCAAGACCGGCGAGCTCTTCTTCTTCTCAAGGATCACTTAAGACCCCACAAGGACCACCACACACTTTGGTGTCTATTGCTAGCTTTACAAGCCTCCAAAACTTTGGAGGAAGTTCAATGGGAGTCAAAACTCCACGCGCAAACAAACACAAAGAAGCAGCACACACTATCTCTCAATGAATCTCACAAGGCACTAGTGCTAAACTCAAATGAGTAGCTCTCTCTTGCTTGCTCTCTCTCTGTCTCTTGTGGCACTTGTGTTGGTTGTAGTGGTCTAAATCTTGTGTATAGGATGGATCAATGAATAGAAGTGGCCGATGCGCCAGACCAGGGAGCACTTCGGTTTCCTTTGCTCCTTTCTTCTTGAACCCTTTTTAATCTTTGTATTGGTTTTGAGTTGAACCTTTGGCACCTGTAGAACATATACTCTAGAGCAAACTAGTTAGTCCAATTATTTGTGTTGGGCATTTCAACCACCAAAATCATTTAGGAAAAAGGTTTAAAGCCTATTTCCCTTTCAATCTCCCCCTTTTTGGTGATTGATGCCAACACAAACCAAAGCAAATATATAAGTGAATAATTGAACTAGTTTGCTTAAGGTAAGTGCAAAGGTTGCTTAGAATTAAACCAATATTATTCTTTTTCTAGATATGCACGGTTTGCTTTTCTTCTTGTTTAATATTTTGGACCACGCTTGCATCACAAGTTTTATTTTTGCAAATCCTTTGTAAAATTCTTTTTCAACACATGTTGCAAATAGTCAAAGGTACATGAATAAGATTGAAAGAAACATTTTCAAGATTTGAAATTTTCTCCTCCTGTCTCAAATGCTTTTTCTTTGACTTAAACAAAACTCCCCTTAATGAAATTCTCCTCCTAGTGTTCAAGAGGGTTTTACAAATTTTTGAAGATACTAAACTTTTCTCTCCCTTTTTGAACACAATAAGATATACCAATTTGAAAACTTCATTTTTTTAAATTCGGGTGGTGGTGCGGTCTTCATTTTTTAAAATTCGGGTAGTGGTGCGGTCCTTTTGCTTTGGGCTAATACTTTCTCCCCCTTTGGCATGAATCGCTAAAAACGGATACTTGTGAGTGAAATATAAGCCCTTGTACTTTCTCCCCAATGGTGAACAAATAAATATGAGTGAAGATTGTACCAAAGTGGAGAATTGTGCGGAATACCGACAAAGAGTGGATAATACCTATGGAGTTGAGTGGAAGCGTCGTCTTTGCCGAATACTCCATTTCCCTTTCAATTCTATGACTAAGCATGAGAACACACTTGAAAACACATTAGTCATAGACATAAAAGAGATATGATCCAAGGATTTATAAAATTAAGCATGATCATAGTTCTATATAACATAGATTGCTCTCCCTAAATGTGTGCATGGAGAGGAACACATATTTTGGCCTTAAATGCCAATTGCACATAATTAGGTTAATGAGAACATATCTATATCATACAGAATGTGAAGTGCATTATGTCATAGTATAAGTGTGATGCTCACAATAGTTTATGCACTTATGAAAGCATGTTATAAACATTTTAAGCATTTTCCCTTAAGGATTTCAAAGAGGCTTAAGGACCATCCACCTTTGAAACAAAGGTAGCTTATCCTCGTTATAAGGTTAAGCTTTAAGCTCTTTGACAATAAAATTACTTCATCTAGTTTCAACAAAGATGCATTAATGCAGGAATAAAATTTTAAGAGGTTAAACTAGGTATGAAGCAGGGATAATGCATGGACATGCTTTCTCTTCCTTTTATACAAGATATGCAAAGAAAGTATAGAAAAGGAAGATTTAGGTACAAGTTTAAATGAAAGGAGGTAGTTTTACCCTTTTGTACCTTCACATAGAGACGCTCTCTTTATTGTGCTTTGTCCTCAGTCTTAGCTGCTTAAGACCTATACTTAAGACAATATATGGAAATGTTTTGCACAAGAGAGAGTTCTACAACTAGTGATCCTTCTCCAAATCATTGTTAGCATATAAATGGATCATAAATTGCATAAAAGTATCATGAATTCTCCTTTTAACTTAGTGCATATCAAGAGAGATATCGATTGATAGCATATACGGCACTAAGAAACATGAGTGTTAATAGCAGTTATTCAATGATCAAACAAATAACAGATGTGATCAAAAGAACAACATACGTATTAGATTATTAATTAAGCTTAGAGTAGGAGAATCCAGCAAATATGCTACTTTAGAGTGAAAGATAAGAATTGAAAAATAGTAGCATACTACATGAGAAACTCATTCTCATGCAAGAGACTATATGAAATTACTAAGGTAAAGTGATAGTCTCAACATAATCAAGATATAGAAAGAGGCTCCCCTAAAGATATGCATCAAGTATTTTGAATGAATTGAATGGATGAAATTACTCTAAAGACAAATAGGGTGAAGTATTATACATCTTGATCAAGGCTCATAAGATTTGCAATAAACAACTTAAGCCTGGTATTCTTCACTATGAAAGGATTTAGAATACTCACAACCTCACCATTGATTGTTTTGAAGATCTTATTGTCCAAGTAGGTGTTGTTGTACTTGATGTCTTCTCTTTCATGTGAGTGTCCTCCCTTTGTAGTTGTCTCTCTTTCTTTCTAAACTTATTGAAAATACTCAAGAAAGATGTTAATAGCACAAGGGAGTATATGATGAAAGATGATTTCTTTAGATAGGAAATATAAACAATTCATCATTCATAAATCACACAGACATGAAGTAAAATCCTTAACATTAGTGCATTTCATTGAGAAAGAGGAATATGCACCTTTTAAACATTTTGATCAATCATTGGAATTTTACTTCTTCATATTGAATTTAGTAATCATTACTTGGAAGCAAGTCAATATGAGAACATATATATATATATATATAGCAAAGGTATGAATTAGATTCTAATGGACATGTGCATTTATGAGAATGAGATTGAATGAACACCCAGTCAATTTAAGTCCAATAAAGAATCTATTCTTCACATGGATAGAATATCATAATTTAGAGCAAATAACCAATGACGGGAAAGAGAGTTCCCATACCTTTGCTTTTACCTTTCTTCCTTTGGGTGAAGAGCAACCCTTGAGGCTTGTGCACTTTCTCTTTTGTAGATATTCATAAGTAGGCTCAAGAGATACGTTGTTAGTAACACAAGCACTAGTTTCCATTTTTGTAATCATTTTTGATAAGGAATGAAAAGCTAGATTACTAAAACATGGAAACTTCATAGCATGAACTAGATTATCCTATAGATGATGTTATATGCTCAATTTTAACTCATAAAACAAGCATAAATAATTTCTTAAGATTATGGAACAACTCTAGTTCATAGCATGGAGAGCGATAAATGTAAAAGAATCATATCCAATTTAAGCAAGAAGAAATACATCATAAATCATTGGATTGATTTTCTTTTTATGATAGATTATGCATTTCCATAGAGAAACTTATTCTCTACAAATGAGACTACTTGGGTTAAATGCACAAAAGCATTAGTCTCACGATTCTAGTCATAAAGAGATATTCCCTTTATAAGTGTTCTAAGGATTTGAATTCCTTATATGACACTTTATTCTTTTAAGAACATGAAATATGTCTTTATGTCTAGAACATGGCAACAATAGACTAATTAGTGTAAAACATGCCATGAGGTACTTGCAATAATTTAAAGCATGTAGATTGCCATAGTATAGAAAAGATGAACATGCAATCTACCAAATGAGAGGAATTTCTTCAAAGAATGGTGACTTAATTTTAAATACATTTAAAGTGCTTCTTTTTCTATGTGACTACACAAGACACATAAGAAATGATAATTTAAAATACTTGCACTTAAAAGCATAGATGTTACCGTCCTTTGTAGGCCTTGATTTTTCCGCACAGGGTAATTCTTTATTACAACATCAATATCTTCCCTGAGATGATATGAGTTTTAGATATAATAAATTGAAATAACTTTGGGTCAATCTTGGATATATAAATTATTGAAGATTGATAGCTTGAGTTAATAAGTATTGAATGGACTCTCTCAAGCACCCCAAAGCTTCATATCATCTCCTTTTCCTGCACAGCTTGTCAAGCATATTTTGGTACCCATCGCTTGATGGGTCCATCATGGTTAGTCAACAAGGATCTAGGAACCCAAACGTCCTTTGTGTTAGCACTAGGTAAACTCATTACCTTTCTAGCACAAGTTGCAATTTTGGGTTGCCTAGTTATATGAGAAATAATTGACAAGCTAGGAGTGGGATTGTTACCATTGGGACAATCTTTGCATTGATGTCCCTTCTTTCGGCATATGTAGCATAGGCGATCTTCAAGCCTTGAAGATTTCTTCCTTCCTTGTTTCTTGCTTGCTACATGGTTAGTGAATATTTTCTTTTCTAACATTATGTCTTTTTGTTTTAAATGGGGACAATATCTAAATAAGTGTCCCTTCTTGGAGCATTTAAAACAAATTTTCTCATCCTTATCAATAATCAAGTCATTTTTAATATAGGGACATGACCTAATCAAGTGCCCTTTTTCAAAGCATTCACTACACTTCTTACTTTTCTTAGTGTGAAGTGAGACTTGATTATTACCTTGGATGTTACCTTTTATGGAGGCGTGGTTGAGGCTTTTGGAAGAGGTATTGATTTTCTTCTTTTGTTCCTTACTCTTGGCAATCCTCAAGTCCTTGACATTTTCTTCAAGGGATTTAGTGCATGCCACGGTTGTTCCCATCTCAAGCTTCTTCACCATGTGATCATGGTTACCTTGAGAAGGTTGAGCAATGCACTTCCCTTTTAGTTGTGCCAAGCTCATTTTTAGCCTCTCATTTTCTTCTTTGAGCTTTTGACATGTATCATCATTTGTTCCTGCAGATTCTAGCTCAAAGGAGGATTTGCTTGTCGACGGACAACAAGCATTAGCACATGGTAATGTAGTTTCAATTTGAATACATGTGCATGAGTGAGGTTGTTGGGATTTTAAGTTTTCTATTACAACCTCATGAGCAATATTTAATATGGTATGATCATCCATAAGATTTTCATGAGAACGTAGGAGCATATCATATTTTTCTTGAAAAGCTAGATTTTCATCTTTTAGCTTTTCTAATTGGTCCTTAAGCAAGGCATTCCTATTTACTAATTGAGCGGTACAATGTAAAGTGTTATCTTGCTCAATTGAAATAGTTTCATACCTTTGGACCAAATCAACATGAGAGCACTTTAGCTCCTCATGTTCTTTAGTCAACTCGTCAAAGTGTAGCATTTTCATGGAGAGAACATTTTCTAGCCTTTGACGAGCTTCGCTTTGCTCTCTCGCTCTTTCTAGAAGTTTGAGCATGATCGCCTTATCTTCTTAGCTTAGGCGAGCGTAGAGTTGCATGAAGCTTCTTTCTTCCTCCTCATCCTCATTTGTGCTTCCGCTATCATTTTCATTAGCCACACAACATATGTGACAATCAAAATTGGAAGATAATTTAAGCTTAAACTTCTTTGATCTTCCTCGAAAATATTCTTTCTATCATAATTGGAGGGCATGATGCTCTTGTCTATAATTTGTTCTAATCGGGAGTCTACGATTCTAAAGGCATTTATCACACTAGTAGACCATGAAGCATAATTAGAACAATCATCAAGCAAAATCTCAAGAGTTACCTCCTTGGTCTTCTTGTTCTTTTGGGATCTTCTTTGAGCCATCACTTCGAACTGTTAGACTCAATATGAAGTGCCTAGCTCTGATACCAATTGAAAGTCGTCTAGAGGGGGGTGGATAGGCGAAACCTAAAAATAATAACTTTACACCCCAGCTAGACCCCTTGATTAGTGGTTAGAACAAGATACACAATTATCGGAGTATAAAAACTAAGTCCTTTGCTTGTAAAGAGTATTTCTAAATAATGCGGAATTGATGAATCAATACTACTAATAAGTCTATGAGAATAAAGCAAAGGGGCTTAGATAAGAAGAGCAATAACACAAGTTCTTTCTTGCAAGGTGTTGCTTCACTAAATAAGAATTTAACTTAAAGCAACACCAAATAGTATTTGCAAAGAATAGAGCAAGAAAAACTTAAAAAGGGAAACAACAAACAAATCACAAGCAATAAGCACATTAGACACGGGTGATTTATTTTACCGAGGTTCGGTCCTCGAAGGCCTAGTCCCCGTTGAGGAGTCCACTAAGGACAGGTCTCTTTCAACCCTTTCCCTCTCTCCACCGATCACGCAAGACCGGCGAACTCTTCTTCTTTTCAAGGATCACTTAAGACCCCGCAAGGACCACCACACACTTTGGTGTCTCTTGCTAGCTTTACAAGCCTCCAAAACTTTGGAGGAAGTTCAATGGGAGTCAAAACTCCACGCGCAAACAAACACAAAGAAGTAGCACACACTATCTCTCAATGAATCTCACAAGGCACTAGTGCTAAACTCAAATGAGTAGCTCTCTCTTGCTTGCTCTCTCTCTTGTGGTACTTGTGTTGGTTGTAGTGGTCTAAATCTTGTGTATAGGATGGATCAATGAATATAAGTGGTTGGGAGGGCTTGAGTATGTCAACTAGATGACTTGGAATGTTGCTTGGGCTCCCACACTTTGAAGTGGCCGGTTGGGGTGGTATTTATAGCCACCAACCAAATTGTAGCCATTGGAGAAGGCTACTGGCGATGGGCGCACCGGACAGTTCGAAGCGCCACCGGACAGTGTCTGGTGTGCCGCCACGTCATCTAGATGTTAGGGCTTGGAGCTGGTCAACCATTGGAGGCTTTGTCCTCATGCGGCACCGGGCAGTCCTGTGCGGCACCGGACAGTCCGGTGCCCCTCTGACCTTCTGCTCTGACTTCTGTCGCGTGTACTGTTCTGCACTATTCACTGTTAGAGTCGACCGTTGCACGCAGATGACCGTTGCTCCGCTGGCGCACCGGACAGTCCGGTGAATTATAGCGGAGGTGCGCCTGGAAAACCCGAAGCTGAAGAGTTTGAGGTCGTTCCTCCCTGGTGCACCGGACACTGTCCAGTGGTGCACCGGACAGTCCGGTGCGCCAGACCAGGGAGCACTTCGGTTTCCTTTGCTCCTTTCTTCTTGAACCCTTTTTAATCTTTATATTGGTTTTGAGTTGAACCTTTGGCACCTGTAGAACATATACTCTAGAGCAAACTAGTTAGTCTAATTATTTGTGTTGGGCATTTCAACCACCAAAATCATTTAGGAAAAGGTTTAAAGCCTATTTCCCTTTCACAGATCCTGTAAACCCTAATTATGAGTGGTAGGATTAGTAAATGGGCTTATACACTTGTAGAATATGAGTTGGCCTACGAGTCTTTGACATCCATGAAAGGCCAGGTCGTAGTTGATTTCATTGTAGGACATTGGATTGATAATACTCTTGAGCTCGATGTACCATATCTCACTATTACTCTCTGGACTCTGTATTTTGATGGATCAGTTTGCAATGAAGGGCAAGGGATTGGCATCATGATTGTTTCACCAAGGAATGCCACTTTTGACTTCTCTAGCCGATTAAAAAACTCAATGCACTAATAATCAAGCTGAATACGAAGCTCTATTGTTCGACTTATAACTTTTAGGTTACATGGGAGTGACACATGTAAAGATATTCGGTGATTCTCATGTGGTTGTCCAACAAATTTTAGGAGAGTATCAAAGCTTAGACGGTTTGCTAAATGATTACCTTGAGAGATGTTGAGACATAATGCGCTCTTTTGACGAATTTGACATTTGGCATATATCCAGAGCTAAGAATTCTAGGGCAAATAGCTTAGCGCAAGAAGCCTCAGGTTATCAGATAACACGAGGGAAATTTCATATTTCTGAAAATCCTATAAACAAAGATGCGCTGCTTTCCTAGGTTGTGGACCGTCTGACTACAAGTCGTGGACCGTCCGACTACAAGCCGCGGACCATTCGTGATAGTGTCAAACCGTATGGCCCTAAGCAGCGAACCGTACGATGCCAACAGAGACATCACTCTAATCAATTCGGTTAACGACATAGTCGATACGGTTGATTGTAGGACACCTTTAATTACGTACCTGCGTAATCCAAGTGTCAAGACAAATAGGGGTGTTCGGTGGACGGCCTTTAAGTACGTCTTATCGATAATGAACTGTATCACCGAACTCCTAGTGATATTTTGCTTAAGTGCTTGGGCCCTGATGATGCTACATTAGCCATGGCCGAAGTGCATGAAAGCATTTGTGGTACCGACCAATCGGCTCCTAAGATGAAGTGGCTTTCTGAGAAGATCTGGTTTCTATTGGCCTGACATGATAGCTAATTGTTTTAAGTACTACAAAGGTTGTCAAGTATGTCAAAAGATCGGTGATCTACAGTTGGTGCCTGCTGCCAAACTACATCCTATTATTAAACCTTAGCCTTTCAGGGGGTGGAGTTTAGACTTTGTTGGAGAGATTCATCCTTTACCGTCGAAAGGGCATCGGTTTATGCTAGTCGCTATAGACTATTTCACTAAATGGATGGAAATCGTTGCTCTGAAGAACATGACGCACATGGAGGTCATTGAGTTTGTGACTGAGCTTGTTAGTCATAGGTTCATCATTTCCTAAACAATCGAACCTAATCAATATAACTTTTGTTCATTTACTTTTTGCCCTAGGAGTAGCCAGTAACGTAGCTGTCGGTGTCTAGACCCCAAGGATCTAACCAACTAGTGAAATAATGCTATGTGCCCCTAACCCAGATGGGTGATGCAAGATGACACAAGTCTTTATCCTGGTTCGGATAAGAGAAGGCCCTACTTCTAGTAGAGAGGGATGAGACTTATATTACTTGCACCTAAGTGCTTTGTAGGACCGGTGAGGCGACGAGGGGGGTTGAATGGGAGCCAATCAGATTTTGCTTCCAAACACTAAAAATGAACATTTCGCTTCAATTGAGATGAAGCAAGCGCTCAAACCAAGAACATATCAACAAATGAGTTATCTCATGATTAGAAAATATTCCTAATACTCACATAAGACCAGCAAAACAAATGGATCATAAACCGGACACCATAAAGTCTGAAACAATCCGAAACAGTTTTGCGAACAAGTGTTGTTTTCAGCAGTACGAAATTCTGTTCTTGGATCCAAAACTAAACCAAATGAACTCCGATTGTAATGAAATTTACACACACTTGAGAAAATATGTTTCCAAGATCTCCACAAATTTTGAGCTCAATCCAACTTGTGAATCAACCGCAGATTTAAAAATACAGCCATAAATTAGGGTTTGTTGCGGTTTTTTAGAACGAGTTCAAACTGAGTTTTTCTCAAATCCCGACCAAAATCTGCTACAACTAGGTGTATGCAGTGGTCCGAGGAGTGTAACTCACCACCAATCAATCCCCAAACCAAATCCTCTCAAAAGAATCAAAGGTTTTCCACCAAAAACACAAGATCAGGGAAAGGGAGAAACCAGGAATATAAAACTTCGAAGATTCTAGCAAGGGTACAAACTGAGATTTGAAGCCAAAGATCCCTATGGGCTGGACCGCCGACCCTTCCTCTGATTAAACTTGAAGATCAAGAACACAGTAGAAGTACGAAATCGTTGTGGATCCCTCGGCTCAACTGGTGTCTACCTAGAGAGTAAACTAGAAGCTCTAGAATGAGTGCTCTAAACAAATGGCAGCCAAGAGATACTGAACTAACCAGCCCACCCCTCTATTTATAGAGGGTTATTCTTACTTCCTAAACTACCCCTATTTACATAGAGCCTATCCACTCCACCAGGGCGAAATGGACCAACTCCTAGGTTTTCGATCCGACGGCCATGTCCTTCACACGGAGTTACTTCGCCTTGACGCACCCTCCGCGATCACGCCACGTGCTGCCATCGGTTCCTTGCGAACCACCGTCGCTAAGTTATGAGGCCCAAACTCAGCAAAAAAACCACCATCTGTAGCGATGGGTGGTTTTAATGCCCAAACCACCAAACGTGCCGTGAGCACCGCACCTCGTGCACGTCCTCCACAACTAGACACGTGTCCCACCAGTCCTCGATCACTCTAGCAACATGGTCCACTCCACTACGTCTTTGCATGAGTGTGTGTCCCTGGTGTCAGCCACCGTGGCTAGTCACTCGGCAGCTCTGGTCCGTCAGTCAAGACCCAGCACTCGGCCTTCACCGCTCTTGGTCCATTAGCACGAGCCCGCATGACATTCACCTCAGCCGTCAACCACCGTCCCTATGCTCCACACCTGCACACCACAAGCCGACTGACATGGTTGCACAATCATGATCTCACACTCTGGTCAGTCCACTGACTACTCCAGAGTGCTACCTGTTGACAATCACTCACCATCAACTTGAACCACAAGGGACAAGTCAAACTTTTGTTTGCATGCTTGTAGTACAGAATACAAGCTGAGCGTGAGAGGGAAGGATCCCAAGTCCCTGGGGTTGATTAAGGCAAGTGCCAATATTATGGTGGAGGAGAAAACCATGAAGTGTTCGCCTGCCTCCCTAAAGTCATAGGTTGTCCTATTTATAGCCTCAAGGAGAGCTGCTTGGATTACTGGACTTGGCCGCGTACGGTGAGGAGGCATTGTTGTGCCCCTGTAGATGGTATAGCCTAGAGCATGGTCTTGTACTTACTGTTGACATGTGCCCGCTTGATTTTTGCTAGAGCCGAGGCTAGGGTCAAGGGCTCGGTCACGTACCCGAGCCCCCCCCCCCCCCCGACAAGGGGGTTGCCCATGTCGTAGTGGTTGACACAGTACTAAGTATGGCAAAAAGCCCCTAAGCAATATGTTAGCTCTGCAGTATATGGTGATGTCCGGCGCCTTTCCGTTGCGGATATCGAGGTTAGAGCCGGGCTTGAGCGGGGTGGAAGTTCGCCGAGGTCGCAGCTGAGCTCGCTCCAGGATTCAAGGATGTGCGCGCCACAGTTGAAGGAGTGGCCTCCTGCGGGATTCACGGGGAGCAGGTAGTCGAGGTCGGGGTCAGGCGAGGCAGAGTTTGTCCCGAGGCCGAGGTCGACTTCGGGCGAGGCAGAGTTTGCACCCGAGGTTTAGCCTGCATTCTTATCATACTGTACGTCCCACCGAGGGTTGGCAGACGGCATGCGAGAACAATGGTCGCATGTGTCATCGTAGTTGGTGAAGCTTGATAGGACCACAGTCTTGTTGCTACTGTTCACCTGTAACTCTGTGTAGGGTAGGTATACGCATTGAATACTACTGTCTCTTGTGGACTTTGGCTGAGTCTTGCCTTGGGGTTGTCTTCCTTACCCGAGACGGACTCGAGCGAGGCGGAGACTGCCATTCTGGGGAGAGGGGACCTCGACCGGGACGAGGATTTTCCCGAGAACACACCCTGTTCGAGGGAAGGCTCGGCCGAGGCGGAGTTATGGTGACCCCTGAGAGGGGCCTCGGGCGAAGCACGGTTCATGATCCTTCGTCCTCAGGGAATGTGCCTTGATGGTGGTCTAGGGGTTAAGCGTGTTTTAGGGGTGTGATCTTGGTACCCCCTAATTACGATACCCAACAGTAGCCTTCTTCACCTCAATCTTTATCTCTCTTCGACTTTACGTCGTTTAGAGGCGTCTTGGGTGGCCTACCGACACTAAGACAAACTCTAGGATCTCTCCTCCCTAACGGGGTCCCTCCCCGGTGGCGAGATCTAGGTGTTATTGGCGAACGCCGCTACCCCTGCGCACACACAGTCCGTCCGACCACCAAACGCGGATCATCCGGCTCAACGCAGGGAGACCCACTCCTGACGCCAGGTTGTGGACCGTCCGACCCTAGGTCGTGGATCATCCGCGCCACTGCAGAGAGCCCACCAAGCGGAACAACTTCCAGCGATTGATGCCCAAAAACGTGCTAACAATTACCTAATTCCCAGTGATTGATGCCCAAATGGCTCAAATGACAAACACAATTAGCTAGCTATTACCTATGGTATACACGTACGTACGAAGGTCGATCGTCGACGATGTGTCCCGCCGTTTGTAGTCCTGTCCAGTCCTTTGGCGACGTGGTGGTGGTACCGCGACTTGAATTATGTTTTCTGAATGTATTCTATTCTAAGTCCTGACTTGGAAACATGCTTACGTGAGCAGACCAGCAACTGCTTCTGACTTATGTTACATGTGGAAGATAGCAGAGGCTGGACTGCCTACTTAGCTTGGGACTGTTGAGCCAACCCAACGAACAATGTTTTGGATAAATTAGATAACTAAGTACTATACTTAGGTGTATACTTGAGAGAACCCCAATATTTTGGGACCCTCGACGGCTGCCCAGCTCGACCCCTCAGTTATGGCCCTGGATCTGCTGCTGGTTGTAATCATTTTTACCATCTGTCTTTCAGCTCACGTATATAGCAATTAACTGTTCACTATTAATATATGATCTATTTGTCACTCGCAGTTTTTTTTTTAATTCTCACCTCACCTCTCTCCTCTCTCACACACACAGAATACATGCTTCGAAGTGAAATTCAGCTAATTTTTTCGCTGCACTGCATCTCACTGTTTCGAAAATTTGATTGATCTTCTTGATCAATACAATAGCAGCTCTGCTGTCTGATTTTTTTTTTCAAAAAAAAAAAATTGATTGATGATGATGCCCTTACTTACGCCTTAAGTCAGATCCTGTCTTTGACAGGGTATTTCGTGGTGGTCAACTAAGTTGCTATTGTTTACCCCACCCTTGCCACCTTACATTCCATTTCGGTTCACCAATTTTCAGTCCGAAGGTGAGTCCACTGACACAGACATAGTACGGTCGTGAGTTTCGAGAGGTGCGGTGGTCATTAACAATGGCAGAACAAGGCTGAAACTCTCTCTGCACACACCATCTGACCAGATTCATCATCCTCTCAGCCTGCTAGTCAACAATTACCCAACCTCCTGGTGGGTCAAATCACCTTAATTTACCGCATCCACAAGGCTGCTGCACGGGAGCATGCCCCTTCGTATTTAGGATCAGGTGGGAGATGTCTCCAGATTTACAAGTCCAACCATGGCTCTGTGTGTGGCAGCCGTAGCAGCGCTGCACCTGCTGCATCTCCTGGCCGCCGCACCAGCGCTCCACGCAGCCACCAGCGTAGCATCGCCAGGTTGCCTCAGCGAGTGCGGCGAGGTCAGCATACCTTACCCGTTCGGTGTCGGCGCCGGCTGCTACGCCGAGGGGTTCCAGCTCACCTGCGACGAGACCCACGACGCCCCAAAGCTCCTGTTGGGCAACACTAGTGTGGTGGTGCTCAACATCTCTCTGCACGACGGGAGCCTGGACATCGACAACGGCGTCGTCAGTCTGACGGGGAGAAGCCTGTACAGCATGGACTGGGGGATCCCCCTCGGCGGCAACGGCATCTTCACGCTGTCCTCGTTCTGGAACAGCTTCTTCGTCATGGGGTGCGGGTTCAGGTTCCAGGTCAGGCAGCCGGGCGCGGACAACATGATCGTCGTGTGCCGTTCGCCGTGCCTGAGCGGGCGTCCCGCGGTAGCCACCGACGGCACCTGCTCGGGTGCTGGATGCTGCGAGGCGTCCTTGCCCGGATCGAGCAGCATGTACTCGATCAAGCTCGAATCTCTGGACGGCACCGCGACGGAGGAGGAGCAGCCGTTCAACGCCACGTTTGTCATCGCGGATAAGGAGTGGTGGAACACAGACAACCACGGTATGCTTCTGCAGGAGGCCGTCTCGGATGGCCAGCTGGGCGTGTCGTCTGGCTCCGCTCTTCCGCTGCAGATCAAAGCTGGTGGCAAGTGGAACTTTGGAAACATGTCTTGTGCGGACGCTCCGAGGTCAAGTGGCTATGGGTGCCTTAGCTCCAACAGCTACTGCCATGATCACTGGAACGGCGAATCGTCTGGGTACATATGCCGCTGCAGTGACGGCTACGAGGGCAACCCTTACATAAGAAATGGATGCAAAGGTATGCAACTTGTCATCACTGAAATATAAGAGAGAAGAGTTCCAGTTCCAGTTCCAATTCTTCTCACAGCAGCTAGCTAACATGCTGCTTCACATATATAACTGTGTTTTGCATTGCAGCAAATGTTGACGAGTGCACAATCCGAGACAAGTACCAGTGCTTTGGTGACTGCATTAACGTGGATGGATCCTATAAGTGCGTCTGTCCACTTGGCACCTCTGGAAACCCCATGGAACCACATGGATGCATCCAAGATACAGAGAAGTTCTCAGGTAACACAGGTAACAACGTCTTCCAACAACCTGTAGCTTCACAACTGTCTGTGACAATGTTATCTTTTGTGGAAAAAAAAAAGCACTACTTGAAACATATCTGAATGATTGAATCCATATACTTTTTTTTTTCAGGATTAGCTGTTGCCACAGGGATTTGCTGTGGCGGGTGCCTTGTTCTTCTCATCTTCGCTGCCATCCTCCTGAGGCAAAAGCTAAGAGCCCGGAAAGCCAAGAAGCTGAGGAACTTTTACTTCAGGAAGAACCGTGGGTTGCTGCTGCAACAACTGGTAGACAAGGACATTGCTGAAAGGATGATCTTCAGCCTGGAAGAGCTAGAGAAGGCAACAGATACGTTCAACGTGGATCGCAAGATCGGCAAGGGAGGCCATGGTACCGTCTACAAGGGCATTCTGTCCGACCAACGCGTCGTAGCCATTAAAATGTCAAGACGAGCGGTGCAGAGCGAGACTGACAACTTCATAAACGAGGTCGCCATCCTTTCCCAGGTGAACCACAGGAACGTGGTAAAGCTCTTCGGATGCTGCCTGGAGACAGAGGTCCCACTGCTAGTGTACGAGTTCATCTCCAATGGAACCCTTCATGAGCACCTTCATGTCAGTTCTTCGCAGTCGTTGCCATGGAGGGAACGGCTGAGGATCGCACTTGAAGTCGCGCGATCTCTTGCGTATCTACACTCTGCTGCTTCCCTGTCAATAGTTCACAGGGACATCAAGGCTACCAATATTCTGCTTGACGACAATCTAACGGCGAAGGTGTCGGACTTTGGAGCTTCTCGTGGCATCCCTATTGACGAGACCAGAATAACCACCGCCATCCAAGGAACTTTTGGGTACCTGGATCCGGAATGCTATAACACGAGACGGCTCACCGAGAAGAGCGACGTGTACAGCTTCGGCGTCATGCTTGTGGAGCTTCTAACAAGGGAGAAACCGCATGTCTACATGTCAGCGGCAGGCGACAGTCTAGTGGAGCAGTTCCTGATACTACAGAGGCAAGACAAGCTCGCTGAGATACTGGACCCGCAGGTTGCCAAGGAAGGGGAGGAAGAAGCCCGAGTAGTGGCCGAGATCGCAGCGATGTGTGTGAGCTCAAGCGGGGACGATAGGCCCACCATGAAGCAAGTCGAGATGGGACTCGAGGTGCTGCAAAGCGCAGCGACCAGCGTTAAGAACACTCCGAGAACTGAGGAGCACGTCGTGGACATTCCTTCAGCTGGGCGCCGACAGAGTGGCGGTACTACTGACGGGAAGAACATCAGCAGGCGGTTTAGTATGGAAAGGGAGGTCTTGTTGTCCATGGATTTCCCACGCTAACATGGGTCCATTTTTGTACTCCATTTATAATGTACATAGATTTAAATATTACCAGGTAATAACCGCACGGTTGCAACGGAAAAACATAATATCATAATCTATTATGTTAAGTAAGTATTATATCATCCCAGTCATTCTCACTACCGGAATCGGCTTCTTTGCCGAGTATCTGAATCACTCGGCAAAGCCTGAAAAACACTCGGCACAGGCTTTGCCGAGTGTCGCACTCGGCAAAGAGGGCTCGGCAACAGTACATCGGCAAAACCTTCTTTGCCGAGTATTTTTTCTCGGACACTCGGCACAGACTTTGTCGAGTGTCAGGCAATACTCGGCAAAGAAAAGCCGTCGTCACGGCGCTGGGGTGATGGAGACGGCATCTTTGCCGAGTGTCCTAGGAGACACTCGGCAAAGGAGTTACCTTTGCCGAGTGACTGTCGTCCAGTACTCGACAAAGAATCCGTCAGCGGGTTCCCATGTCAGGTTCTTTGCCGAGTGCTTTATACGGCACTCGACAAAGCGTGTCTTTTTGCCGAGTGCCAGGGCCACTACACTCGACAAAGAACCTCTACCGGTGCCCAGGTCTTGGTTCTTTGTCGAGTGTTATAGCCCTGACACTCAGTAAAGCACCTTTTTGCCGAGTGTCACACTCGACAAAGTGACCAGTACACACCTTTTTTATTTGTTTTTCCTATTCCATCCAAACAAACAAAAGATATATCACAGATATCACATATATACATCACAGATCATCACAGACATAAATATCCAACACAAACATTAATATACAAGTTCTCAACACAAACAGTATCAACACAAGTTCAGAAGTATCAATACAAGTTCTTTGCCGAGTGCTATGGCCCTGACACTCGACAAATATTCCTTAACCTCAATGCAAACATGTTAAGCAAAGATTATATAATATTTGCTTAACATGTTTGCATTGAGGTTAAGGAATATGCAATCAATTAGTGTGTCAAGATCATGGTGTGTGGTACACATATATCATGAGGAAGACATATTTCACCATCACCACCCGCCACCTCAGACCCTCTCCACCGATGCGCAGCCTGCAAACTAGTGCTGGGAATTGGGCCGGGCCGGGCCAGCCCGGCCCAAGCCCATCGTGCTTCGTGCCAAACGGGTTCGGGCCAGAAAAGCCGCCGTGCCGTGCCAGCCCGAAGTGCAAAAACAGTGGCCCAGTCCGGCCCTAAACCACATCGTGCCTTCGTTGGGCCATGCTGACCCAAGCCCGGCCCGAATATTTGACCGCATAATATCAAAATATTACAACCACATGAAATACATAACTTACTAAATTAAAGATATTAAACAATCCTATCATCATTTGATCATATAAACTCTAAATATTACAACAATATAAAGGTGATATCTTACTAAAATAAAGAAATTAAACCAATTGGGCCTAATTGGGCCGTGCCGGCCTAAGCCCGGCCCATCTGTGCGGGCCATGCTGGGGGCCCGACGGGTCGGAATTTGAGGCCCGACTTCGGGCCGTGCTAGCCCGGCCCATATTATTTCGTGTCGGGTCGTGCTTTGGCTCCTGTTTTTGGGTCGTGCTCGTGCTGGCCCAAAAAGTCCAACCCATATTCCCAGCACTACTGCAAACCACGTGTCACTTTTGCCATCATTTTGCGCACTAGCTTTAGATGTCGCATAGGATCCCAAAGGTAATGATATTAGCAATGAAGCAACGACTATCTTGGAATAACAGGAAGAACCTGTCTAAAATCTCCACCTACAACTACGGTCTTCCCTCCGAACAACGCCTCAGGTTGGTCCATTATATCATGGTGATTATTGTTTAGCGCCTCGATGGCCTTCCCCTTTGTCATGATAGTTGTCGGATATCGTAATTAGGGGTACCTAGATTACATTCCTAATACGTGCTTAACCTCAAAACCGCCGTCAGACACATTATCCAAGGTCAAGAAAGAGTAAACCACGATTTGCATGAGGTCCCTCTTGGCGGTCGCTCATAACTCCGCCACGCCCGAGCCTGCTCTCGGACAAGGTATGTACTCAGGGAAATACTCCTCCCAACTGTGGTACCCTCTTGTCGGGGACCATAATTAGGGGTACCCTCAAGACGCCTAATTCTCAGCTGGTAACCCCCATCAGCATAAAGCTGCAGAGGCCTGATGGGTTTGATTAAGTCAGGGATCAGTCCATACGAGCGACTCGATCACGCCACGCCCGAGCCTAGCCTCGGGCAAGGGCAGCCGACCCCGAGGTGTTTCCGTCTCGCCCGAGGCCTCCTCTTTCACGGCAGACGCATCTCCGGCTCGCCCGAGGCCTTGCCTTCGTTAAGAAGCAACCCTGACTAAATCACCGCGCCGACCGACCAAGTCACTGGGGCCTTTTAACGCAAAGAGTAAGACTGACGGGTAGCCAGGCTTGGCCAAAAGCGCCATAGGAAGCTCCGCCCGACCCAGGGCTCGGACTCGGGCTAAGGCCCCGGAAGACGGCGAACTCCGCTCCGCCCGACCCAGGGCTCGGACTCGGGCTAAGGCCCCGGAAGACGGCGAACTCCGCTCCGCCCGACCCAGGGCTCGGACTCGGGCTAAGGCCCCGGAAGACGGCGAACTCCGCTCCGCCCGACCCAGGGCTCGGACTCGGGCTAAGGCCCCGGAAGACGGCGAACTCCGCTCCGCCCGACCCAGGGCTCGGACTCGGGCTAAGGCCCCGGAAGACGACGAACTCCGCCTCGCCCGACCCAGGGCTCGGACTCCGCCCTGGCTTCTGCCGAACGACCTCCGCCTCGCCCGACCCAGGAGCTCGGGCTCGGCCTCGGCCATGCAGGACAGACTCGACCTCGGCTTCGGAGGAGCCTCCACGTCGCCCGACCTAGGGCACGAGTCCGCCACGTCAACAGGAAGCGCCATCATCACCCTACCCCGAGCCGACTCAGGCCGCAGGGAGCAGGACCGATGTCCCATCTGGCTAGCTCTGCCAGATAGGCAATGATGGCACCCCGCTGGACCCATGACGACGGCGGCTCCCAGCTCTCTTACGAAAGCAGGAGGACGTCAGCAAGGGCCCAACCACTCCGACAGCTGTCCCTCCGCTAAGCTCCATTGCTTCTCCGACAGCCACGACGCCACACTAGCCGGGTGCCAAGATCTCTCCGGCTGCCACCTTGGCATGTACTTAGGGCACTAGCTCTCCCCCGCTAGACACGTAGCACCTTGCTACACCCCCATTTGTACACCTGGATCCTCTCCTTACGCCTATAAAAGGAAGGACCAGGGCCTTCTTAAAAAAGGTTGGCCTCGCGGGGACGAAGGGCAGTGGCAGGCGCTCTCTTGGGGCCGCTCGCTCCCCTCACCCGCGCGGACGCTTGTAACCCCCTACTGCAAGCGCACCCGACCTGGGCGCGGGACGAACACGAAGGCCGCGGGATCTCCGACTCCCTCACGACCCGGCTCCGGCCACCTCGCTCTCTCTCTCTCCCCCCCCCCTTCGCGCTCGCCCACGCGCTCGACCCATCTGGGCTGGGGCACGCGGCACTCTCACTCGTCGGCTCGGGGACCCCCCGGTCTCGAAACGCCGACAGTTGGCGCGCCAGGTAGGGGCCTGCTGCGTGTTGACGAGCAGTTTCCCGTCAAGCTCCAGATGGGCAGTCTCCAACGACCTCTCCAACCCGGGACGGTGCTCCGTTTCGGGAGTCTCGAGTTCATGTCTCTCGACAGCGGCTACGACATGGTACTCCTTCCACCGCCGCGCGGCGGCGACAATGGCGGTCGACAGCCCGCCCGCCGGCGGCGGAATCGACGACGTCTTTCCCGCGTGGGGGAAGGACAACTTTCGGGCTCGCCCCATCCTCTCCCTCGCCATCGGAGGAGGAGGCGGGGCAACCGGGGCCGAGCGGGAGGCTGCGCTCCGATGGCTGTCGAGCAAATCGACATCCCCAGTGCCCCAACGGAGGACACGCTAGGCATCACCCTCGCGTTCGAGGCGAAGGCGAGCGCCATCCCCCCGCAACACGTCGACCCCGAGCAGATGGACGACGCCAGCACGCTCACGAAGGGCCTGCAGGACGTCGCCCTCGTACCCAAGATGACGGCGCGATCAGCCCCCGACGTGACTTCGTCGCTCCTCGTCGACAAAAAGGTACCGACTGATTCCCATCTTTCGTCATTTCGACTCGGCCTCAACCCGCCTAGCGACCTCGCTTTGGCGGGCGCTCACATCGAGGCGAGTGCAACCCCTCTGGGGTTTTATGTGCGGTCGCCTTGGGACCGATTGACGGGCGTCTCGACCTACGGGCCCTCTGGGTCCGAGGAAGATGACGATCCCAGCGTCTGCTGGGATTTCTCTGGATCTGGCAACCCCAGTGCCATGCGGGATTTCATGACCGCGTGCAACTACTGCCTCTCCGACTGTTCCGACGGCAGCCGCAGCCTTGACGACAAGGACTGCGGCCCGAGCCGCGAATGTTTCCACGTCGAGCTAGGGGATCCCTCCGGAGGCAGCTGTCTCGGCATGCCGGAGGATGGTGATCCCCTAGGCCAGCGCCTCGCGCCGACATCCCGCGGGAGCTAGCTGTGGTCCCCGTTCCGGCGGGGGGTCACGACCCACAGCTCGAGCAAGTCCGCGGGGCGCGGGCCGGGCTCGATGAGGGAGCAGGAGCGCTCGAGGCAATCCGCCGGGACGTCGGGCAGGTATGGGCGGGCCAGCCTCCGACCGGAGAAATACGTCACCTGCCCCAAGGTCTCCAGCACCGCATCGCTAACGATGCCAGGGACAGACCGCCACCCGCATCCGGCGGGACCGGTCAGGACCTGGCCGCCGCAGCGATGCTCCTCCGCGCGATGCCGGAGTCATCAACCACCGAGGGTCGGCGAATCCAGGGAGAGCTCAAGCATCTCCTGGAAGGCGCTGCGGCCCGGTGGGCCGAGAGCTCTGCCTCCCGAAGGCAGGGGTACCCCTCGGAACCTCGCGCCGCGACTTCCCGACTCATGCGGGAAGCCTCGGTCTACACCGGGCGCACGCGCAACACCGCGCCTGCGGCCCCGGGCCACCTCGGCGACGAGCACCCTCATCGCGACCGTCGGGCACGCCTCGACGAAAGGGTGCGCCGAGGCTATCACCCAGGCGTGGGGGACGCTACGACAGCGGGGAGGATCGAAGTCCTTCGCCCGAACCACCCGGTCCGCAGGTCTTCAGTCGGGCCATTCGGCGGGCGCCGTTTCCGCCCCGATTCCGACCCCCGACTACTATCACAAAGTACTCGGGGGAAACGAGGCCGGAATTGTGGCTCGCGGACTACCGCCTGGCCTGTCAACTGGGTGGGACGGGCGACGATAACCTCATCATCCGCAACCTCCCCCTGTTCCTCTCCGACACTGCTCGCGCTTGGTTGGAGCACCTGCCTCCGGGGCAGATTTCCAACTGGGAGGATTTGGTCCAAGCTTTCGCCGGCAACTTCCAAGGCACGTACGTGCGCCCCGGGAATTCCTGGGACCTCCGAAGCTGTCGGCAACTGCCGGGAGAGTCTCTTCGGGACTACATCCGGCGATTCTCGAAGCAGCGCACCGAGCTGCCCAACATCACCGACTCCGATGTCATCGGCGCGTTCCTTGCCGGCACCACCTGCCGTGACCTGGTGAGCAAGTTGGGTTGCAAGACCCCCACCAGGGCGAGCGAGCTGATGGACATCGCCACCAAGTTCGCCTCCGGCCAGGAGGCGGTCGAGGCCATCTTCCGAAAGGACAAGCAGCCCCAGGGCCGCCCGTCGGAAGATGCTCCCGAGGCGTCTGCTCCGCGCGGCGCCAAGAAGAAAGGCAGGAGGAAGTCGCAAGCGAAACGCGACGCTCCCGACGCAGACCTCGTTGCCGCCATCGAGCATAAGAACCCTCGGAAGCCCCCCGGAGGTGCTAACCTCTTCGACAAGGCACTCAAGGAGACGTGCCCCTACCATCAGGGGCCCGTCAAGCACACCCTCGAAGAGTGCGTCATGCTTCGGCGCCACTTCCACCGGGCCGGGCCACCCGCGGAGGGTGGCAGGGCCCGCGACGACGACAAAAGGGAAGATCGCCAAGCAGGAGAGTTCCCCGAGGTCCGCGACTGCTTCATGATCTACGGAGGGCATGCGGCGAATGCCTCGACTCGGCATCGTAAGCAAGAGCGTCGGGAGGTCTGCTCGGTGAAGGTGGCGGCACCAGTCTACTTAGACTGGTCCGACAAGCCCATCACCTTCGACCGGGACGACCACCCCGACCACGTGCCGAGCCCGGGGAAGTACCCGCTCGTCGTCGACCCTGTCATCGGCGACGTCAGGCTCACCAAGGTCCTGATGGATGGGGGCAGCTGCCTCAATATCATCTACGCCGAGACCCTCAGGCTCCTGCGCGTCGATCTGTCATCCGTCTGAGCAGGCGCTGCGCCCTTCCACGGGATCGTTCCTGGGAAGCGCGTCCAGCCCCTCGGACAGCTCGACCTTCCTGTCTGCTTCGGAACACCCTCCGACTTCCGAAGGGAGACTTTGACGTTCGAGGTGGTCGGGTTCCGAGGAACCTACCACGCAGTGCTGGGAAGGCCATGCTACGCAAAGTTCATGGCCATCCCCAACTACACCTACCTGAAGCTCAAGATGCCGGGCCCCAACGGGGTCATCACCGTCGGCCCCACGTACAAACACGCGTTCGAATGCGATGTGGAGTGAGTGGAGTACGCTGAGGCCCTCGCCGAGTCCGAGGCCCTCATCGCCGACCTGGAGAGCCTCACCCGAGAGATGCCGGACGTGAAGCGACACGCCGGCAACTTCGAGCCAGCGGAGACGGTCAAGGCCGTCCCTCTCGACCCCAGTGGTGACACCTCCAAGCAGATCCGGATCGGTTCCGGGCTCGACCCCAAATAGGAAGCAGTGCTCGTCGACTTTCTCCGCGCAAACGCCGACGTCTTTGCGTGGAGTCCCTCGGACATGCCCGGCATACCGAGGGATGTCGCCGAGCACTCGCTGGATATTCGGGTCGGGGCCCGGCCGGTCAGACAGGCTCTGCGCCGATTCGACGAGGAAAGGCGCAGGGTGATAGGCGAGGAGATCCACAAGCTGATGGCAACAGGGTTCATCAAAGAGGTATTCCATCCCGAATGGCTTGCCAACCCCGTACTTGTGAGGAAGAAAGGGGGAAATGGCGGATGTGTGTAGACTACACTGGTCTCAACAAAGCATGTCCGAAGGTCCCCTACCCTCTACCTCGCATCGATCAAATCGTGGACTCCACTGCAGGGTGCGAAACCCTGTCTTTCCTCGATGCCTACTCAGGGTATCATCAAATCAAGATGAAAGAGTCCGACCAGCTCGTGACTTCTTTCATCACGCCCTTCGGCATGTACTGTTATGTCACCATGCCGTTCGGTTTGAGGAACGCGGGTGCAACGTACCAGCGGTGCATGAACCATGTGTTCGGCGAACACATCGGTCGCACGGTCGAGGCCTACGTCGATGACATCGTAGTCAAGACGAGGAAAGCCTCCGACCTTCTCTCCGACCTTGAACTGACATTCCGGTGTCTCAAGGTGAAGGGCGTCAAGCTCAATCCCGAGAAGTGCGTCTTCGGGGTGCCCCGAGGCATGCTCTTGGGATTCATCGTCTCCGAGCGGGGCATCGAAGCCAACCCGGAGAAGATCGCAGCCATCACAAATATGGGGCCCATCAAGGACTTAAAAGGCGTACAGAGGGTCATGGGATGTCTCGCGGCCTTGAGCCGTTTCATCTCGTGCCTCGGCGAAAGAGGCCTGCCCCTGTACTGTCTCTTAAGGGAGGCCGAGTGCTTCACTTGGACTCCCGAGGCCGAGGAAGCTCTCGGGAACCTGAAGGCGCTCCTCACCCAGGCGCCCGTCTTGGTACCCCCAGCTGATGGAGAAGCCCTCCTGGTCTACGTCGCCGCTACCACTCAGGTGGTCAGCGCCGCGATCGTGGTCGAAAGGCAGGAAGAGGGGCATGCTTTGCCCATTCAGAGGCTAGTTTACTTCGTCAGCGAGGTACTGTCCGAGACCAAGATCCGCTACCCACAAGTCCAGAAGCTGCTGTATGCAGTGATCCTGACGAGGCGAAAGCTGCGACATTACTTCGAGTCTCATCCGGTGACTGTGGTGTCATCCTTCCCCCTGGGGGAGATCATCCAGTGCCGAGAAGCCTTGGGACGGATCGCAAAGTGGGCGGTAGAAATCATGGGCGAGGCAATCTCGTTCGCCCCTCGGAAGGCCATCAAGTCCCAGGTACTGGCGGATTTCGTAGCCGAATGGGTCGATACCCAGTTGCCAACGGCTCCGATCCAACCAGAGCTCTGGACCATGTTTTTTGACAGGTCGCTGATGAAGACGGGAGCCGGCGCGGGCCTGCTCTTTGTCTCGCCCCTCGGGAAACACCTGCGCTACGTGCTCCGCCTCCATTTCCCGGCGTCCAACAATGTGGCTGAGTACGAGGCTCTGATCAACGGATTGCGAATCGCCATCGAGCTAGGGGTCCGACGCCTCGATGCACGCGGTGACTCGCAGCTCGTCATCGACCAAGTCATGAAGAACTCCCACTGCCGCGATCCGAAGATGGAGGCCTATTGTGAGGAGGTTCGACGCCTGGAAGACAAGTTCTACGGGCTCGAGCTTAACCACATCGCCCGGCGCTACAACGAGACTGCGGAAGAGCTGGCGAAGATAGCCTCGGGGCGAACGACGGTTCCCCCGGACGTCTTCTCCCGGGATCTGCACCAACCCTCCGTCAAGATAGGCGACGCGCCCGAGCCCGAGGTGCCCTCGGCCCCGTCCGAGGTGACCTCGGCCCAGCCCGAGCCATCCTCGGCTCAACCCGAGGAACCCTCGGAGCCCGAGGGCGAAGCACTGCGCATCGAGGAGGAGCAGAGCGGGGTCATGCCAGATCAAGATTGGCAAACCCCGTACCTGCAATATCTCCGCCAAGGAGAACTGCCCCTCGACCGAGCCGAGGCTCGGCGAGTAGCGCGACGCGCCAAGTCGTTCGTCTTGCTAGGCGATGAGAAGGAGCTCTACCACCATAGCGCCTCGGGCATCCTCCAGCGATGCATCTCCATCGCCGAGGGTCAGGAACTCCTGCAGGAAATACACTCGGGGGCTTGCGGCCATCATGCAGCACCTCGAACCCTCGTCGGGAACGCTTTCCGCCAAGGCTTCTATTGGCCGACGGCGGTGGCTGACGCCACTAGAATTGTCCGCGCCTGCGAAGGGTGCCAATTCTATGCGAAGCAGACCCACCTGCCCGCTCAGGCTCTGCAGACGATACCCATCACCTGGCCCTTCGCTGTGTGGGGTCTGGACCTCGTTGGCCCTCTGCAGAAGGCGCCCGGGGGCTACACGCACCTGCTGGTCGCCGTCGACAAATTCTCCAAGTGGATCGAGGTCCGACCCCTGAACAGCATCAGATCCGAGCAGGCGGTGGCGTTCTTCACCAACATCATCCATCGCTTCGGGGTCCCGAACTCCATCATCACCGACAACGGCACCCAGTTCACCGGCAAAAAATTCTTGGATTTTTGCGAGGACCACAACATCCGGGTAGACTGGGCCGCCGTAGCACATCCCATGTCGAATGGGCAAGTGGAACGTGCCAACGGCATGATTCTACAAGGGCTCAAGCCCCGGATTTACAATGATCTCAACAAGTTCGGCAAGCGATGGATGAAGGAACTCCCCTCGGTGGTCTGGAGCCTGAGGACGACGCCAAGTCGAGCCACAGGTTTCACGCCGTTCTTCCTGGTCTACGGGGCCGAGGCCGTCTTGCCCACTGACCTGGAATACGGCTCCCCGAGGACGAGGGCCTACAACGAAGAAAGCAACCAAGCTAGCCGAAAAGACTCGCTGGACCAGCTGGACGAGGCTCGGGACAGGGCCTTACTACACTCGGCGCGGTACCAGCAGTCCCTGCGACGCTACCACGCCCGAGGGGTCCGACCCCGAGATCTCCAGGTGGGCGACCTGGTGCTTCGGCTGCGGCAGGACGCCCGAGGGAGGCACAAGCTCACGTCCCCCTGGGAGGGGCTGTTCATCATCGCCAAAGTTCTGAAGCCCGGAACGTACAAGCTGGCCAACAGTCAAGGCGAGGTCTACGACAACGCTTGGAACATCCAACAGCTACGTCGCTTCTACCCTTAAGATGTTTCCAAGTTGTTCATATACCTCACACCCACGCAAAGTTTAGTCAACAAGGAAGGGTCGGCCTCGCCTCGGCAAAGCCCGACCCTCCCTTGGGGGCTAAAAGGGGGGAAACCCCCTCTACGTCAAAATTTTCCTCAAGCAGAAAATCTCCTTTATCAGAATATCTTTCGTGCTTTTTGACTACTTCGAAAAGTGGGTCCTGGAAACGACAGGGTGCACGTAAGCAGTCAAGGCTGACCGAGCCGAGGGACTCCTACGCCTCCGGGATACAGATACCTCACTCATCACCTTCTGCGATAAGTAACTCGCGTTCGGATAAGGTGACTCCGCGGATCGAACAAGTCTCTACGTTCGGAAGCTCTTCTGTCGAAGCGATTCTTCGAGTTTTCTCGACTAAGTCGGTGATAGGGCCTCATGGACAAGTAAAAGTGCGCGTAAGCGGCAAGGCCGACCGAGCCGAGGGACCCCCACGCCTCCGGGATACGGATACCTCACTCCTCACCTTCCGCGAGAAGCAACTTTCGCTCACACAAACATCCCTGTTACCGACAAAAAAGTCCAGATGCTTGGAACAAGAGGAAAAGAGACGCGGCTTTACAACACAGCAAGGGTGTGTGTTCTGGCCTCGACGGCCACACAAAGCACGCACTACAAGACAAGCTGATCCTGCAGACTCAGGTCTTGGCGCTAGAAGGGGGCGGCGACACCCTCGGCATCGACAGCACCTTCGGCAAGGCCCGAACTAGCCTCGGACGGCGACACGATCCGAGGGCCTCCGCTCCAAAGGACGGTGTCATCACCACGCCCGGGCGATCGTTGTCAGGGACTTCTCCGAGAATCCGGCCCGAACAGGCGGCTCGGCCAGCCACCTCCGGGGCCTCGGCCAACCACCTTCCGAGGGCGCGAGCCCGGTCCGAAGCCTCGGCTGACCAACTCCGGCGTCGATCCTGCCAACGGACAACTCGGCTAGGCTCCGGCCAACCAGGTTTCATTTCTGAGCCAACTCCGCCTCTGCTCATACTGATATCGCTACCCCCAGCCTCGGCTCGTCGAAGAGCGGCCGAGGGGTCTCTTTAACTAAGCTAGAGGAGCCTCGGACAACAGGGCCGACCGAGCCGAGGGACTCCTACGCCTCCGGGATACGGATACCTCACTCGTCACCTTGACACGGGGCGACTCATGCTTGGTAAAGCGGTTCAGACAATCAGCAGACGAGTCTTAGTGCTCGGAAATGAGGAAAAAACACGGCTCCGTGCCGTAGTTACATACATGTTCAGGCCCCGAAAGCCGAAATGAACAAAAAACCCGGCACTCGAAGTGCCATTACAAACGGAACTCCGGTTCCCCCCTCCGCAGCAGCACAGGCCTCAGGGGTAGGCACTGCTGCAGTCTTGCCCTCGCCCATAACGCCACCCGAGGGGCGAGGACAAGTACAAAGAGCCGGAGGCCCGAAGCGCGGATGGTGGCGGTGACCCCGCCGGCGACGGGGGCTTCTCGAGCCGCCTCCGCCTCGACGCTGACGGCAGAAGCCATCAGCCCTCCGGCAGATCCCCACTCAAATCCTCCCAGATGAGTGGGGCACCGGCCTCCGCGTAAGGACGCCGCCCTGGTGCAAAGGCAGGGCCACCCCAGAACACGAGCGCCGCCCTAGCGACGTGCGGCGTCTAGGGTGGACCTCCCGTGTACGCGGCGCGGCAGCCGCCCCCCGACAGAAGGGGCCGCCGGAGCCGAGCCAGCGGACCCGACACGCTGGAGGTGACGACGTTCGCCGCCGATCCATCCCACGTTGTCGAAGTCCGGGCCGCCCGCAGGGCCAGTGAGCGCCCTCTCCCACGAACGTAGTGGGAGAGGATGACCCACGAACCCGTGCGGGAGGTAGAGCGCCGGCTCAGTCCGGCACCCACCCCAGCGAGGATGATGAACATCCTTGAAGCTGAGGGTGGGACCTAGATTGCAGTCCGGTTTGCCCCCCCCCCCCACCATCAAGCTGGAGGTCACCACCTTGGGTGACCGCCGGTGGAGGGGTGCAGCCGGGCTGCATGATGAAAATCCTTGAAGCCGAACGATGGCTGAAAGGTACCAACTCCCACGGAGTTGCGTTCCTCCGACGATGAGGCACGGAGACGGCGGTTTTCCCCATCCGGGGGCTTGAAAGGTGGAAAGACACGATGCATAAGGGAGGAAGAAGACATGGTCGCCTTAAGGGGTCGCCCTCCTTTTAAAGGCAACTCTCCCTGCTTGCGCCCCCAACCGTCACGGGCTAAGTCTTCTCCAACACGCCTCCAAAGTCCTCCCCTGCGGCGCGGGGGCTGGGACCCGCCTGTCATACAGACCGGCTCCGAGCAGAAGAAGCCGAACTGCCGCGCGCGACGCGCACAACCACCCAGCGGTTACAAGTGACCCTCCACCTTTGCCCAGACCAACGGGCGAAAGGGGCGGGCAGCCGTGCGGGCAGCATGCAACCGCGCCAAGTGGACGCGCCTCTCCGACTCCTGACAGGCCAGCACAGAGGCTCAAGCCCACGGGTCGCGCAACCGGCGCCCCGGATGCTGCATGTAAGCCACTATGCCACTTGCGCCACCACCACACCTCCTCGGTTGCGGAACCAATGTCGTGACCCGAGGCGACCCAGCGCGCGGCCCAGCAGCGCCAGCCGGGCGCAGCGGTCAAACGCAGTCAAAAGTGGGCCGGCAGTAATGACGGTGGCAGGCGCGCAAGAGCAGCGGTCACGCCATCAGCCAAGCTCACGTCCCATCCGGAGGCAGCAAGAGAACCTCCTCTCTCACGGTGTGAAGGCGACACGCCCGTGACCCGTTCCTCGAACGGCTCGTGCACGCAACGGCAGCCTCGCCGACCGCTCGCCCCGGCGCATTAACTCCGCGGCTCGACGGGCAGCGCTTCTGGCGGAAGCAGCTGGCGACGTTTCGCCTTCGCCAAAACGACCACGCCAAAAAAGGTACGCCACGTTGTTCAATTTCGTATCCTTTTTCCCTTTTCCTTCTTTCTCTATCTCTTGCAACAGGGACCGGGAAAGGGGATACCCCTAAAGGGATCCTTCCCCGTGAAGGAACTAGGCTCCGAGCCTCCTTACTGATCAGGGGTTCGAAGGCTGGCCCCCCGAAGGGTTCAACAGCCGCCTCAGATCGCGTGGGCCCGACACCCACTACTGGTCAGGGGTTCGAAGGTTGGCCCCCCGAAAGGTCCCACGACCGCCTCAGGCTACTCGGGCTCCGCGCCCCTTACTGATCAGGGGTTCGAAGGCTGGCCCCCCGAAGGGTTCACAGTCGCCTCAGACACCGAGCGAGGGATGACCAGGGGTACGTTCGATACATAACCAAGGCTCGGGCTGCGCTCCCGAGGTACCCTAGGACATTTCCGAGACCAGCGGGAACGACTCTGTAACGGAATCCCATCGGAGGGAGGCAACGAGCCCTCGGACCCCGTCGCCAGGGGACCGGGTCCGGCAGATCACCCGCAGGTACTTTTGGGCGTGCCTCCGGGCCCCTAGCCGACCCCCAACGAACGGGGCACGGACGTCCACTCGGATTACCCGATTGCAGCTCACCGGAGACACCATGTTCGGTGCCCATCGAGGGTAACATGGCGCTCTCCCCCCCTCCTCCTTGCGGAAAGGCGACGTAGGGGCGTATGTAAAAAAGCCGAGTCTGTCCCTGATCGTCCTCTCGCTCCGTGCGGAGGCTCGGGGGCTGCTCTCGCAAACCCGGCTCCGGCCGAACCGTTGACAGCGTCAACATACCAGCCCGAGAACTTGGGCCCCGACAGTGCATCCGGGCTACGGCCTGTTCGCATGAGGGAACCGCCAGACCAGCCGAAGCATTACGCAAGGCATTAAGACCTCGAAGGAGTGAAACCACTCCTCCGAGGCCTCGGGGGCTACACCCGGCGGGTGCGCTCGCGCGCACCCACCGGAACAAAGTGCAACCGAGAAAGGCTGGTCCCCTTGCAAAAAAGTGCGACGAAAGCCTCCAAGCGAGTGTTAACACTCCCTTCGAGGCTCGGGGGCTACTGTCGGGGACCATAATTAGGGGTACCCTCAAGACGCCTAATTCTCAGCTGGTAACCCCCATCAGCATAAAGCTGCAGAGGCCTGATGGGTTTGATTAAGTCAGGGATCAGTCCATACGAGCGACTCGATCACGCCACGCCCGAGCCTAGCCTCGGGCAAGGGCAGCCGACCCCGAGGTGTTTCCGTCTCGCCCGAGGCCTCCTCTTTCACGGCAGACGCATCTCCGGCTCGCCCGAGGCCTTGCCTTCGTTAAGAAGCAACCCTGACTAAATCACCGCGCCGACCGACCAAGTCACTGGGGCCTTTTAACGCAAAGAGTAAGACTGACGGGCAGCCAGGCTTGGCCAAAAGCGCCATAGGAAGCTCCGCCCGACCCAGGGCTCGGACTCGGGCTAAGGCCCCGGAAGACGGCGAACTCCGCTCCGCCCGACCCAGGGCTCGGACTCGGGCTAAGGCCCCGGAAGACGGCGAACTCCGCTCCGCCCGACCCAGGGCTCGGACTCGGGCTAAGGCCCCGGAAGACGGCGAACTCCGCTCCGCCCGACCCAGGGCTCGGACTCGGGCTAAGGCCCCGGAAGACGACGAACTCCGCCTCGCCCGACCCAGGGCTCGGACTCCGCCCTAGCTTCTGCCGAATGACCTCCGCCTCGCCCGACCCAGGAGCTCGGGCTCGGCCTCGGCCATGCAGGACAGACTCGACCTCGGCTTCGGAGGAGCCTCCACGTCGCCCGACCTAGGGCACGAGTCCGCCACGTCAACAGGAAGCGCCATCATCACCCTACCCCGAGCCGACTCAGGCCGCAGGGAGCAGGACCGACGTCCCATCTGGCTAGCTCTGCCAGATAGGCAATGATGGCACCCCGCTGGACCCATGACGACGGCGGCTCCCAGCTCTCTTACGAAAGCAGGAGGACGTCAGCAAGGGCCCAACCACTCCGACAGCTGTCCCTCTGCCAAGCTCCATTGCTTCTCCGACAGCCACGACGCCACACTAGCCGGGTGCCAAGATCTCTCCGGCTGCCACCTTGGCATGTACTTAGGGCACTAGCTCTCCCCCGCTAGACACGTAGCACCTTGCTACACCCCCATTTGTACACCTGGATCCTCTCCTTACGCCTATAAAAGGAAGGACCAGGGCCTTCTTAAAAAAGGTTGGCCTCGCGGGGACGAAGGGCAGTGGCAGGCGCTCTCTTGGGGCCGCTCGCTCCCCTCACCCGCGCGGACGCTTGTAACCCCCTACTGCAAGCGCACCCGACCTGGGCGCGGGACGAACACGAAGGCCGCGGGATCTCCGACTCCCTCACGACCCGGCTCCGGCCACCTCGCTCTCTCTCTCTCCCCCCCCCCCTTCGCGCTCGCCCACGCGCTCGACCCATCTGGGCTGGGGCACGCGGCACTCTCACTCGTCGGCTCGGGGACCCCCCGGTCTCGAAACGCCGACACCTCTCTACGGAACCACCGTTTCCACCTCGCCCGAGCCCGTCTCGGGCAAGGAAGACAACCCCGAGCCAAGCCTCAGCCGAAGGGAACATGAGTATTCAATGCGCATACCTACCCCATGCAATGTCGTAGTCGAACAGGAGCAACAAGACCGCGGTCCTGTCGGTTTTCACCAACTACGATGACGCATGCCTAGGTACAACGTCCACTGTTCCCCCACGTCGCATGACAACTCCTAATGGGACGCGCATACGACAAAGCATAGGCTGGTCCTCGGGAGGAAACTACGCCTCGCCTGAAGCCAGTCTCAGCCTCGGAACAAACTCTACCTTGCCCGAGCTTGGCCTCAGCTACCAGCTCCCTGTGTATCCCGCAGGAGGCCACTCCTTCAACTGTGTCATGCATAGCTGCGAACCCCGGAGCAAGCTCGGCCACGGCCTCGGGAAGGCTTCAGCCTCGCCCGAGCATGGCTTCAGCCTTGATATTAGCAACAGGTATAGATGGCCAAATGTGCCATGCTTGACGGGCCGGCCCGAAGCACGGCCCATTTAATAGTGCCGGGCCGGGCCCGGCACGACAGTCGTGCCGTGCTTGGGCCGCTGCCTTGGCCCACAGTGTCGGCCCGGCCCAGCATGATTATATTTTTTATTTTATAAAACATAGTGTATATATATACATTTTATATTTGCTATTTACAATAAATGCACTAGAGTTTCACTGGTTAGTCTCTTATGTATAGTGCGTTCCGCCTTGTAGAGGGAGGTCCTAGGTTTAAAACCCCGTTGCGCACAGTTTTTTTGCAATTTTTCTGATTTAATGGGCAACATAGGCAAATTAAACGGGCTAGCCCGGCACGGCTACCAGTCCGGCGTGCCATGCTTGGGCCGCGTCTGCGGCACATGGGCCGACCGGGCACGACCTGTTTATCTGTCGGGCCTAACGGGCCCGTGCGGGGCCGGGCCGGGCCACCCGTTTGGGCACCTATAGCAACAGGAGAGCACCAGACGTCACCAGAAGCAACAGAGCTGATGTATTATCAGGAGCTTTTCGTCATACTTACGACTCCTCCAACCACTACGACCTGGACAGTTTCCCCATCAGACAGGCTCGGGTACATTACCGAACCCTCAGCCCTGGCCTCGGCTCTCTGCGTAGTCAAAGATGCAAATACATGAACCGAACGCCCTCCTCCCGGCACAAGTCAGCAGCAAGTACAATGGCTATACCACAGGCCATACCGGCTATAGGGGCTCAGCCACACCTCCTCTCTCGTATGTGACAAGCCCCAACGCTCCTGGCACCCTCCTTGAGGCTATAAATAGATTTAATGTACATAGATTTAAATGTTTTTAGGTAATAACCGCACATTGCAACAACAAAAAACATAATACCATAATCTACTATGTTAAGCAAGTATTATATCATCCCAGCCATTCTACGTATATAAACTTTGCTTAACATGTTTGCATTGAGGTTATAGCATTCCAGATAAAATCTATTATGAGTAGCACCCCATGCCCGGCTGATGCTCCCGGATTGGCCGATGACGAGACACCCTCGTGAGGGACCTGACGAGCATTAGCCTTACGCCTGGAGCATATGCATCAACACACGTCACCCCTGCACTAACTCTACTGACTCCTCCTATAGTGTGGGGAGTGTCGGCTTTTCCTGGCTCCCCATGCCATGGGTCGAGTCACGACATCTTTGCTGGCACCCCCACTTGCGGGTCGGGAGGCGCTAGCTTCACCAAGCCAGGAGATGTCGGCTCCATCATTTGCAAGAAGAGAACCATCGGTGTTCAACCCCATCCCTTTCAAGCAAGCTTTGACACAAGCGTCTTCACCAGCATGTATGTTGATCTCCCCTTCCGCTCAGAGTGCCTTGACTCCAAGGAGGAAGATGGTCTGGGCCCTGGCCTGGACTTCTCTAGACTTCGTGACCCTGAGGCCATGCTACAGTTCTTGTTCGCATGCGACGGCCTCCTCTTCGATGGCTCCAACGACTACAACTCTGACGAGGAGGGTTACGACCCAACTTGAGAGTGCTTTCACGTGGGGCACGAGGAGCATGGCGAAGGGAACCATCTCGACATGCCTTGGGAGGACAACACCATGGCACCACCCCTGCACACCGGTGTGGCTCAGACCCCCACGAGGAGTCACATAGCCCACCTCGAGTAGCTAGCGAGCTGCACACCAAGCTCGAGGAAGAACAACAGCGACTACAACAGCTTTGGCAAGTTCTTGAGCAGGAAGTCACAGGTAGAGCCCCTGACAAGGGAGCACGCGCCAAGGCTCACGATGTCCATCGGCGCATCATGGCAGATGCCGAGGTTGAAGCCCCTCTGGCCTTTCATAGGGCTAGCCAGAACCTCGTTGCAGCAGCAATCTTGCTTCGAACCAAGCCGGAGCCATCCACCACTAAGGGAAGCCGAATCCACGGTGAGATCAAGGGACTTCTAGAGTGTGCTATGGTCCAGCAGGCTAAGAGCTATGCCTCTCGACTTCGGGAACCCGCCTCGGAACAACGAGAGGGGCCCTCTCACCAAGAGAGGGAGGCCTTGGTCCATCCCGAGCCAACAAAGGAGAAAGCCTCATGGTTCGGGACCACCTCTTCGACAATCGCCAGAACTGTGGTGTTCACGACCGCCTCAGCGGACGACTACACCATGACGACCGACGACATGCCACACATGGCTACCACCCTTGGTGGGGTGGTTGGTACGACAGTGGGGAAGATCGAAGCCCCTCGCTCGAGCCATTAGGTCCACAAGTCTTCAGCCGAGCCATCCACAGGGCGCCGTTCCTAACCTAGTTCCGAGCCCCAACGACTATCACCAAGTACTCAGGGCAAACCAAACCAGAGCTATGGCTCGCTGACTACCGCCTGGTCTATCAGCTCAGAGGGACAAGTGATGACAACCTCATCATTCACAACTTACCCTTCTTTCTATCCGATTCTGCTCGACCACCTCCCACCTTCCCAAATCCATGATTGGGAGGACCTCGAGAATTCTTGGGACCTTCGGAGCTATCGACAGAAGCAGGACGAGACTCTATGGGAGTACATCCACCGATTCTTCAAACAACACACCGAGCTCCCCAACATCACTAACTCCAACGTCATCAGTGCATTCCTCACTGGCAAGTCCTACCACGATTTGGTCAGCAAGATGACTCACAAGACCCCCACCAACGCAAGCCAACTGATGGACATCACCACCAAGTTCGCTTCGGGGCAGGAAGGCATCGAAGCCATCTTACACAAGGACAAGGATAGTGGGAAGCAGAAGGAGGATGCCCCCAAGGCGACCTCCCAACGCAACCCCAAGAAAAATAAGAAGGCATCGTAGGGCCAGCGCAAGGCTCTCAACACAGATCTTGTTGCCATAGCGGAACGACAGAACCCCGAGGTCCTCAAGGAGGTCCCAATGCTTTCGACAAGACAAGATGCTAAAGGATTCTTGCCCTTATCACAAGGGCCTCATCAAGCACACCCTCGGGGAGTGCTACATGCTCCGGCGCTTCTATAATAAGCCTAGACCCTCAATAGAGGATGGCAAGAAGAAGTGTTCCAGTGACAAGAAAGACGACTAGGGTGAAGAGTTCCCGAATGTCCACAACTGATATATGATCTTTGGCAGGCATACGGTGAACCTCTCCACACAACAGTGGAAGCAGGAATGGCGAGAAGTCTTCTCCATCGAGGTAGCAGCGCTAGTCTATCTAGACTGGTATAGCCGCGCCATCACCTTTGACCGAGACGACCACTCGGACTACGTCCCGAACCCTGGGAGGTACCCGCTCATCGTCGACCCAATCAACAATAACACCAAACTCAGCAAGGTAATCATGGATGGAGGCAACAGTCTGAACATCATCTATGTAGAAACCTTGGACCTCATGGGGATTGGCCGGTCCCAGGTCCGAGCTAGGGCCGCGTCATTTCATGGCATCACCCCCGGCAGAAGAGTTCACCCCCTCGGGCAGATCGACCAACCCATCTGCCTCGGGACCCCATCCAACTTCAGGAGGGAGGTCCTGACTTTTTAGGTGGTAGGGTTCAGAGGTACCTATTTGTAAATGCAATCAACCCCAATTGAGGGTTTTGGTGATTTAATAACAAAACAAATAAGGTTACTAACAAATTTGCTCCTAGTGTATACTCAGTGTCAATAAAGATAAAAGGAGCAACAACTTTAGTTGAGAAATTAAAAGGGAAGTTTCAAGGACAAAGCAAATACATCAGTGGTGACTTGGAAAGTTTCCATACGACGATCGTGTAAAATTTTCTATATATCTTGAGTCGCAAGATCTAATTATTCCTTAGTAGTTTTCGCTTAGGTAATGGTGTTTGCTATTGCTCAAGCCTCTAAATTCAAAAGTTATTTTGAAAACCAAAATTCTTTGGACACTCTGTATGTGACTGATGTTAGGATTGAGAAACGGAGAGTGTTCCTGATGAAAAGCAGCAGAACTTGACTTTGCTGAGTTGAGCTTTTCTTGAGCTAGGTTGAACTTGACTTTAGGTGAGTTGAGCTTTTCTTCAGCTGGGTTGAACTTGACTTCAGCTGAGTTGAGCTTTTGTTCAACTGGGTTGAACTGACTTCAGCTGAGTTGAGCTTTTCTTCAGCTAGGTTGAACTTGACTTCAGCTGAGTTGACCTTAACTTCAACTGAGAAACTCTCTAGTCAAAACTGTTGAACCTGCCTCAAGGCCAGTTCAACCTGGGTTTTCTCTCCTGAACTCTCTGGTCAATACCAGTTGAACCGGCCTTGAAGCGGTTCAATAGGTGTCTGGGTCAGCTGCCCAGTCTGACCTGCTGGCATACTGCCACCAGGCGGTTAAACCGGCCCTAGGGGTGGTTCAACCGGTGTTAGGGCCAGCTGACCAGTCTGACCTCTGGCGAACTGTCTGTCAGCCTGCCATGAGGCGGTTGAATTAGCCCTAGGGCGGTTCAACCGGCCCTACACAAAAAAGTCAGTCCAATAGCTCTTTTTGCGGAGGCTCTATAAATACCCCCTCATACCTCTCTTCTCATTTACCCTGGTCGCCCTCACACTTATTGCTCACCTAACTTGAGACAAAAGCACTCTCTCTCTCACCCGATCTAGCTCTCAAATCAATAAATTGAAGGGGCCCCTTTGGTGTGAGGTATGTGCTTATGGCCCTCGGATTTGGTTTTCCTCTCCCTTCTCTTTCTCATCTCTTGAGCTTGTTGCAAACACCTCTTATGCGATATTGTTGTTCTTGGAACCCTCGAGTTCCTCGACGGGTTGAGGTTGTTTGGGAGTCTCCAAAGTTGTAGATGACCCTAAGAAGTTTGTAATCCCCGCTCCTGTGAGCAGATTTGGGAAAAGATTCCCTTGACCTTGGTGGTCAGGTTGAGGAGGATTAGGGTTGGAAAAGACCCGGCCCTTTGTGGGCTCCTCAACAGGGAGTAGGACACCTTTGTGGTGTGGTCGGACCTCAGGATAAAATCTTATGTCTTGTGTTCCTACTTGGATCCATGATTGTGTTTTCTAGTTGGCAAGATAGGCATATAGGTTTGTTCATTGTGTGGATCTCGTGGTGAATTAACTCTTGTATTTCTCACCATCCACACTTAGTTTATACCTTGCGTTTTCCATTCTAAGGAATCCCTCATTGTATTTCCGTGTAGTTCAAAGCCTAGATTTACTCTAGCAGTTGGACTGGTTCAGAGTAGTTCAACTTGCCTTTGTAGCGGTTGAACTGGCCTACACTAGTTGAACTATAGATTTAACATTATCTCGAAGTTTGTGGTGATAATTTTTAGGTTTAGCCTATTCACCCCCTCTAGGCTACTTTCACTATCATGCCATTCTGGGAAGGCCATGCTATGCCAAGTTCATGGCCATCTCAAACTACGCCTACCTCAAGCTAAAGATGCCAAGACCAGCAGGCGTCATCACCGTCGGCCCCATGTACCGCCATGCCTACGAGTGCGACGTCGAGTGCGTCGAGTACGCCAAAGCACTCATATAGTCCGAAGCGCTCATTGTCAACCTGGAGAACCTCGCCAACAAGGTTCCCGATCCCAAGCGGCATGTTGGCAGCTTTGAGTCAGCTGAAGTGTGACAAAGACCATCCCCTCGACCCCAGTGGTTCCGACGATAAGACACTGCAGATCAGCTCTAAGCTCGACCCAAAATAGGAAGAAGTGCTCATCGACTTCCTCTACACGAATGCTGAGGTATTTGCGTGGAGTCCCTCGGACATGCCAGGCATACCGAGGGAAGTCGTCGAGCACTCCTTGGACATCCGCGCCAGCTCCAGATCGGTGAAGCAGCACCTGCGTCGATTAGACGAGGAAAAGTGCAGGGTCATCAGGGAGAAGGTTCACAAGCTTTTGGTGGTCGAGTTCATCAAGGAGGTTATTCATCCCGAGTGATTGGCAAATCTCATATTAGTTAGGAAAAAGGGGGGAAATGGAGGATGTGTATAAACTACACTGGTTTAAATAAAGCATGTCTGGAAGTTCCCTACCCCCTGCCTCGGATTGATTAGATCATTGACTCCAATGCGATAATGGTCACAGAGGATCCTAGGATAATGCACAAGGTGGGGCCCATCGATTTTCAAGCACGTAGTGGAGTTTGGCCGTGCATGCAGATACAGGAAGGTGGAGCATGCATAGACGGTGTTTTCCACTTTCCAGCGCCATCCGCATGCAGGCGGGTGAGTGTGTAGGTGGGGCCCACTTCCTTTTCATTGCATGCAGAACACGCACATTGGAGAGAACACTGAGTTGTGCGGTTATGCCTCGTGCACCATAAGCGCTCAGGATTAGTATGCATGCCGGACCCGGATCCACACGCAGCGGTTTCTATCTTCTACATTAAAACTTGAAACCGCACGCAGGGGAACTCCTGGAATCGCCATGGCTGGGGCACGGAGAAGGGTCTCACGTGGTGGGGGTAGCCGAGCTAGGGGCGGCGCCCGTCGGCAGTGGCTCGCCGGCCAACGGCGGGGCAGGGCCGCAGGGGCAGGATGGCACGACAGAAGGCTCGACGACGGCGCGCGGCGGGTTGGGCACAACGGCGCAGAGGGAGCACGAAGCTAGCATGGCCTTGCCGGAGGTAGAGAGGCAACGCACAGCAAAACAGGGAGGGCCGACGGGGCTTACCTAGAAATGGTGTCGTCGTCGGCGTGCTGCGTAGTGCTCCGGCAAGGTGCGGCTTTGGCGAAGCTCTAGCGAGGCGCGGTGGCGAGGATAGGGCGCAAGACAAACATGATGACTCGCTTGAACGGAAGCTCCTCTGGCAACGACGTAGCGCAGGAGAGGAAAGGAAAGGAACGATGGCACATGCTGCTGCGTTTTTTTTTTTGTGGAGGAAGAGAGAGAAGGGGAGAAGGAGGTCTTGGCCGGCTAGGGCTATTGGGCTTCTTTCTCTCTCTTTTTTTTCTACCCTCCTTTTATTTATTCATTTTCTTTTCTTCTTAATTAAATTTATTCACAAGAAAGAGTCACGAATTAAATGGATGCACACCAAGCAAAACATCAAACAAATATAAATATATTTCAACATGATGCAACAATCATTATTCCCTTAGGATTTTATTAACAACTATATTTGAAGTAAAATTCCATATTACTTGGGAAGAAAAGAATAAAGGAGCAAACAGAAATAGGAAAAAGGAGGTAACACCTGAATTTGGTGGATATTAGAAAATAAAAAATTATACCCCCAAATTCAGGGTGTTACAAATCTAACCCCCTTAACAGGAATCTCGCCCCGAGATTCAAGAAGAAGCTAGCAAGGAAACAAGTTTGGTTCATAGGTTGTTCACGACTTTCTTGAGTTGACTTTGACTCTACAAGCTTAACTTGTGGACTGGTTGCTTTGGTCTTCAAATGCTTGAGACCGATCAATGCAATTCTTGAGGATCTCTTGGACCTGTGCGTTATGGGCCCACACACACTTTCGCTACGCCACTCTGATCTTGTTGGTTGATGTTGATCACATTGTCTTCCTTGGGGTTAGCGGCTAACCCCCTTAACAGGAGTGTTGATACACACTTGATGAAGATGTTGCCGACTCTGATCTTGACTGATTAAGAGAGGTTGTAGGATGCCAATCGAACAGGTGTAATAGGGAAGGTATAGATAGAAAAGGTAAGCGTAGATGGATTAAAGAGAGAAAAGGGAGAGCACCCAACTACCTAACTATATAACACTCACTTAGTGAACTGATGTTATTGCGGACCAGGGGCCACAACACAACAACACTCATTACAAAGAAGCAAATCAGTCATAACATAAAGACAAACAACACAAGCATACAACAAGAAACATCCCGTTGCTATACGTTCCTTTTAATTAAATGGTGGTCTTCCTTGAAAAGGGAATAACTACTCTCTATGGTTTGTTGAAGGACAAGGAAAGAACAAGACGTGTAGGATGGGAACACGAGCACAATAAGGGGTGGAGTTAAAGCAAGGATTGTAACCGACGGGGAAGAGAATGCAACCAAGGTCAAGATAGGTAAAACATCATTCTCAAATCAAGATGAGAAAGATGATATTTCAAAAGGTAGGCATAGGTTAAGCATCATGGAAAGATCTAGATATTAGGAAGGTAAGGGTGATATCAAGCAAAAGCTAATACTTGCAACGCGACAGAGGAAAAAGGGAACGAACAAGAGCGGGATGGGTAAGACATCACTCTTGAAATTAAATGGGAGAGGAGGCATTAGAATGCAGGGACATGATAAGCATCAAGGTAAAGGTCGAGGGAGGACAAGGGTTAAGGTGATAATAGACAAACACACAACACCGGATGTATTTTGAAAAAAACTAGCAAGGTGTCAAAGAAGAGGGAGCAGTCAATGATGAAATAGATGAGGCATTATCCTCGAACAGAGATGGAAAAGAGGAGGCTTCAAAGGGTAGGTTCAAGGTAGGTAGGAAGACAAGGGCATAAGTATCACAAGGGTTTTAAAGGTGATAACGGACAAGGATATAGGAGAGGAGGTAAATGTGCATAAGAACCAAGAATATAAATACCACAAAGGATGGAGTTAAGACAATACCTGCAAATGGAAAAGGAGAGGGTACGTCCAAGGGCCAGATAGCTAAATTGCCACTCTCAAATTGAGGTGGAAGAGAGGGATTTTTTAAAGAGCAGGAATAGAGATAAATGTCAAGGTAAGATCGATAGATGACAAGGGGATGGTGATAGCAAATAAAAACACATTCAAGGATGGAATTAGGACAAAACCTGTAAGGCGACAAGGAGTGAAAAGAAATCAAGGGAGAGATAGATAACTCATAGCTTTCAAATTGGGTTGAAAGAAAGGGGAGGCTTTTAAAGGATCAGTTCAAGGTAAGGATTTAGGTAGAAGACATAAATATCGCAAGGGTCATAGGCAATGACAGACAAGGGTATGAGAGAAAAGATGAAGGCAACTGAAGAGCCAGTGGTAAAAGTACAATAAAGAATGGACGTATGTCAAGGCGTACACACGGTAAAGAAGAGGATGTTGCCAAGGATAAGATAAGTAAAACATCGCTCTCAAATTGAGATAGGAGACTGGAGATTTCAGATAACGGGCATAGGGTAATCACCAAGGTAAGATCGAGATATGAGAAAGGTGGAGGCAATAACAAACAAAAGCACAATAAAGGACAAAGTTACAAACTCACAAGCCAAAGAAGAGGATATGACCAAGGTAAAGATAGGTAAAGTATAGCTCTCAGAATGAGATGGAAGAGAGGTGATTTTAAAGGGCAGGTATGAGACAAACATCAAGTAAGATATAGAGGTATCTAAGGTGAAGGCGATAATAACAAAATGCATGACAAAGGATAGAGTGAAGGCAATACTTGCGAAGTGGTGAAGTGGAGAAAACAATCAAGGGTAAGATAGGTGAGGGTGCAATAGAATGGTTGAAGTAAGAATTCATTATCGAGAGAAGTTATAAAGGAACAACGAGATCACCAAGGATGGACAACATAAAATGATCGCTCATGGACCGTTAAGAAACAGGGGTGGTCAAGGACATGTTAACTGAGGTGTCTTGAACATTCATTGGTGTATGAAAATAATCATACATAAGAATATAAGAGTATGCAAGATTCCAAGGATATGAGCATACTAAGACCAAGGGCATAGAAATTGCCGAAAGATAGCGACTTAACAACAGAATAAGAAATGATCTCAGAAGACAAGAAGGTCATGGAGACATAAACTGAACTATTTAAATAGGCAATAGAGGTACAAGGGTAAGTACTTTAGATTAAGGGATAAGGGTATTAAAAATGCAAGGATACGAGCATGTCAATAACAAAATGGAATAGAGATGGTCAAATGGTAGCAATTTAATAATGGATGAGGAAAGAGTCCCAAAAGACTAAAGGCTATGGTCAGGGGGCATCTACAAAGATGTCGCAAGCACAAGAGTGGGATAAGTTCTAATAGACTGAGAGAAGTATAGACCATGCTAGAATAAAATACTTTTTGACAAGGGGCATATAGGAGCACAACATAGAATTAGTCAAGATGACTAAAATTTTGAAGCAGAATCAAGGATGAGGTGAAGTAACAGTCAAGGAGTCCTTAAAACGGCCAATGCTACTCTAGGTCAGCGGTCCTACAGTCAGCACGGCTTTGATACCACTTATGTCACACCCGGTTTCAGAAGGCAAACCGAATGCGAACCATGTACGTGCCAGGATCAGAACTCACGTACATAGCGATTACATAAACGACTCATCATAGCACAATGCCTCGAATAACAATAAAGGGTAAGTCATAGTATTAAAGACTAGAGTCATTTACATAATATAATCAAAGTACATAGAATAGAAATGTAGCCAACGTAAATTAACCCACCACAGGCAGCTGACTGGGGGAGGTCGCTAGCCTAATCCTCGAACTCGTCGAAGTCCGGGAACTCCTGGGGATCCGCCTCGACGCCTTCTTCTTTACCTGAGCATAGATTGCACCAAAGGCAACCTGGTGTTTTGTGAAAGCAAGGGTGAGTACACATCAACGTACTCAGCAAATGTCCTGTTTGGCTGAGGTGGACTAGCTTTATGTGGAGTTAAGCTCAAGCAGTTGCTTTTAGTTGGTCAGGTATTTATTATTAGTGGAAGCCAAGTTTTAGTAATAGCCAACCCGTGAACAGCTTCCTCCTCGAGGAACATCATGATCATCATCGAACCAAAAACATTAATAGAACCATTGAGTCTCGAGCCAGTTGTATCTCTAATCAAAGAGGATCCCAAGGCTGCTCTTAACCGTGAGCACAGTTGATATATCAGTTTCATTACCCTCTGCAGAGGTCGCACACTTTACCCATGAGCCGTGATTCCCATTTTGCCCCGGGGATCATGACTCCCCATTGATCACTTCCTAGGTGGTCCGGCAGGGTATCACTACGTAGCTTTTACAAAGATTCCCTAGAGGTCATAGCCGCCCGTTAGGTTTCTCCAGTTTGATAAACACAGTACCTCTCCCCGCAGGAGGGTGACTAACAAAAGCAAAACGAAAGAACCTCGGCACTCAGCCTCGGCAGAGCAAGCACTGTGCCTAGACCCCATTGACGGCACGACGGCGAAGCAACTACACCTCTAGTTCCTCTAATTAATTAGCTAAGGGCATCCCATTTCACCCTCATGGTTGCACTGTTATCCCGGGTGGTCTCTCAACGAACAGGTCCTTACGGAGAGGTACTCAGGAAACAGCCTGAGCCCCCTAGAGTATCACAAGATCATCAATATCATCAGGATAACAGTATCGTATCATAAATAGTCACATCATGTTCATTGATTAAGTTAAGGCAATAGCAAAATGCTAACCATAATAACCCAAAAGGTCATCAAGGATAAGGTAAATATAAAGCTAGTAAATCCTTAGGTTGTTCATAGTATGCAGGACAGTGTATTATAAAGTAAATGGGACATCATGGGTCAGAGGACACTTGCCTTCACCAAACAGATGCTTAGGATCTTCAGCCTCGTAGAACTCGAAGAGTTCGATCTCTTGGTCGCCGAAGCTTGATCGTCGATCTCTCGAAGCTCGGAAATGAATCGCAGTCTATTCGCGACGCGAAGCGAAGGCGAACAGGCACAGGCAAACAAACATGTACATATGCATAAGAACATTACACCATACAAATAAAACATAACCAAAACATGAAATACGAAATAGAGCGCGTTACTACAGTCACGCGAGGAAAAAGAAATGCGATAGTCGAAGCTACGATCGAGAAGTTAACGGGTTTAGGCTAAACAAATATTAACTATCACATTTAATTTGACATTATCAAATATAAATAATATCTACCATTTAGTTCGATTAATCCGCTACACTAACAAATGTCAGTTAAATAAGTAATTTAATTAAAACGAGAGAGTCTAAGCGAGGCGAATTTACGACGCGCGAAACAGCACGACAATGTGCAACCGACGCGCGGACACTTGCGACATAGCTTGCTGACGACACACGAAACGGTGCGCGTGACCAGCGCGAACTAGCACGCCACCACATGCGGAACACACCGCGATATGCCAGAAAAATAAATAGGTGACGCGCTTATACTAAACAAATAAAAAGTAGTTAAGTTAATATTAGCCATGTTAATGTTTATTATAAAAGCGCAAGTTGAACACTACACCTTTAATCTAGTTGGAATATTAATCTAATAAATACTAGTCGAGCAAACCTTAAGTTAATTATCTAAAATATGTGACATGATGAATTAACGTTATTAACATGAGTGTTTATAAGCGAAAACAATTTATTATCACGCTCATACGCCACGCGACACACGTGATCGACACGCGAGATTCGCGCTAACGACGCGCGGCAAGGCAAGCGACACGTGTACACGACACACGCGACGCACGCAACGACGTGTGACAACGCGTGCGAACAACATGCGCGACACATGCGAACGATGCGTGACGACGCGCGGACACACACGACTCAGCACGCGGACCACGCGCGACGCGCGAGAAAAGCTAAACGGATGTCACGTCTACGTTAAACGAATATTAGTTAAAAACATCTAAGTCGGCACTAACCACATTAATTTGCATCTATAAAATCATCATTTAAAATTATACCTTAATTAAAATGACATCCAAATAAACCTCAGATTAACTACCTAATTAACGAAAACATGTGTTGCGACCGAATAATATTACTAACACGTAGTCGAGGTTATTATGAAGTCGCTACGACTGAAACGAGTTGAGACGGACTCGCAACGCAACATATATACTGAATAACTAGCGTTTCTCGGATTTAAACTACGTGGCGCGATTCTATTGGTCGAAGGCTAACCATACCATGGACCACATAGAGGGCTGGCTACATGGGGCACAGAGATCATGGTCACAGAGGATCCTAGGATAATGCACAAGGTGGGGCCCATCGATTTTCAAGCACGTAGTGGAGTTTGGTCGTGCATGCAGATACAGGAAGGTGGAGCATGCATAGACGGTGTTTTCCACTTTCCAGCGCCATCCGCATGCAGGCGGGTGAGTGTGTAGGTGGGGCCCACTTCCTTTTCATTGCATGCAGAACACGCACATTGGAGAGAACACTGAGTTGTGCGGTTATGCCTCGTGCACCATAAGCGCTCAGGATTAGTATGCATGCCGGACCCGGATCCACACGCAGCGGTTTCTATCTTCTACATTAAAACTTGAAACCGCACGCAGGGGAACTCCTGGAATCGCCATGGCTGGGGCACGGAGAAGGGTCTCACGTGGTGGGGGTAGCCGAGCTAGGGGCGGCGCCCGTCGGCAGTGGCTCGCCGGCCAACGGCGGGGTAGGGCCGCAGGGGCAGGATGGCACGACAGAAGGCTCGACGACGGCGCGCGGCGGGTTGGGCACAACGGCGCAGAGGGAGCACGAAGCTAGCGTGGCCTTGCCGGAGGTAGAGAGGCAACGCACAGCAAAACAGGGAGGGCCGACGGGGCTTACCTAGAAATGGTGTCGTCGTCGGCGTGCTGCGTAGTGCTCCGGCGAGGTGCGGCTTTAGCGAAGCTCTAGCGAGGCGCGGTGGTGAGGATAGGGCGCAAGACAAACATGATGACTCGCTTGAACGGAAGCTCCTCTGGCAACGACGTAGCGCAGGAGAGGAAAGGAAAGGAACGATGGCACATGCTGCTGCGTTTTTTTTGTGGAGGAAGAGAGAGAAGGGGAGAAGGAGGTCTTGGCCGGCTAGGGCTATTGGGCTTCTTTCTCTCTCTTTTTTTTCTACCCTCCTTTTATTTATTCATTTTCTTTTCTTCTTAATTAAATTTATTCACAAGAAAGAGTCACGAATTAAATGGATGCACACCAAGCAAAACATCAAACAAATATAAATATATTTCAACATGATGCAACAATCATTATTCCCTTAGGATTTTATTAACAACTATATTTGAAGTAAAATTCCATATTACTTGGGAAGAAAAGAATAAAGGAGCGAACAGAAATAGGAAAAAGGAGGTAACACCTGAATTTGGTGGATATTAGAAAATAAAAAATTATACCCCCAAATTCAGGGTGTTACAAATCTAACCCCCTTAACAGGAATCTCGCCCCGAGATTCAAGAAGAAGCTAGCAAGGAAACAAGTTTGGTTCATAGGTTGTTCACGACTTTCTTGAGTTGACTTTGACTCTACAAGCTTAACTTGTGGACTGGTTGCTTTGGTCTTCAAATGCTTGAGACCGATCAATGCAATTCTTGAGGATCTCTTGGACCTGTGCGTTATGGGCCCACACACGCTTTCGCTATGCCACTCTGATCTTGTTGGTTGATGTTGATCACATTATCTTCCTTGGGGTTAGCGGCTAACCCCCTTAACAGGAGTGTTGATACACACTTGATGAAGATGTTGCCGACTCTGATCTTGACTGATTAAGAGAGGTTGTAGGATGCCAATCGAACAGGTGTAATAGGGAAGGTATAGATAGAAAAGGTAAGCGTAGATGGATTAAAGAGAGAAAAGGGAGAGCACCCAACTACCTAACTATATAACACTCACTTAGTGAACTGATGTTATTGCGGACCAGGGGCCACAACACAACAACACTCATTACAAAGAAGCAAATCAGTCATAACATAAAGACAAACAACACAAGCATACAACAAGAAACATCCCGTTGCTATACGTTCCTTTTAATTAAATGGTGGTCTTCCTTGAAAAGGGAATAACTACTCTCTATGGTTTGTTGAAGGACAAGGAAAGAACAAGACGTGTAGGATGGGAACACGAGCACAATAAGGGGTGGAGTTAAAGCAAGGATTGTAACCGACGGGGAAGAGAATGCAACCAAGGTCAAGATAGGTAAAACATCATTCTCAAATCAAGATGAGAAAGATGATATTTCAAAAGGTAGGCATAGGTTAAGCATCATGGAAAGATCTAGATATTAGGAAGGTAAGGGTGATATCAAGCAAAAGCTAATACTTGCAACGCGACAGAGGAAAAAGGGAACGAACAAGAGCGGGATGGGTAAGACATCACTCTTGAAATTAAATGGGAGAGGAGGCATTAGAATGCAGGGACATGATAAGCATCAAGGTAAAGGTCGAGGGAGGACAAGGGTTAAGGTGATAATAGACAAACACACAACACCGGATGTATTTTGAAAAAAACTAGCAAGGTGTCAAAGAAGAGGGAGCAGTCAATGATGAAATAGATGAGGCATTATCCTCGAACAGAGATGGAAAAGAGGAGGCTTCAAAGGGTAGGTTCAAGGTAGGTAGGAAGACAAGGGCATAAGTATCACAAGGGTTTTAAAGGTGATAACGGACAAGGATATAGGAGAGGAGGTAAATGTGCATAAGAACCAAGAATATAAATACCACAAAGGATGGAGTTAAGACAATACCTGCAAATGGAAAAGGAGAGGGTACGTCCAAGGGCCAGATAGCTAAATTGCCACTCTCAAATTGAGGTGGAAGAGAGGGATTTTTTAAAGAGCAGGAATAGAGATAAATGTCAAGGTAAGATCGATAGATGACAAGGGGATGGTGATAGCAAATAAAAACACATTCAAGGATGGAATTAGGACAAAACCTGTAAGGCGACAAGGAGTGAAAAGAAATCAAGGGAGAGATAGATAACTCATAGCTTTCAAATTGGGTTGAAAGAAAGGGGAGGCTTTTAAAGGATCAGTTCAAGGTAAGGATTTAGGTAGAAGACATAAATATCGCAAGGGTCATAGGCAATGACAGACAAGGGTATGAGAGAAAAGATGAAGGCAACTGAAGAGCCAGTGGTAAAAGTACAATAAAGAATGGACGTATGTCAAGGCGTACACACGGTAAAGAAGAGGATGTTGCCAAGGATAAGATAAGTAAAACATCGCTCTCAAATTGAGATAGGAGACTGGAGATTTCAGATAACGGGCATAGGGTAATCACCAAGGTAAGATCGAGATATGAGAAAGGTGGAGGCAATAACAAACAAAAGCACAATAAAGGACAAAGTTACAAACTCACAAGCCAAAGAAGAGGATATGACCAAGGTAAAGATAGGTAAAGTATAGCTCTCAGAATGAGATGGAAGAGAGGTGATTTTAAAGGGCAGGTATGAGACAAACATCAAGTAAGATATAGAGGTATCTAAGGTGAAGGCGATAATAACAAAATGCATGACAAAGGATAGAGTGAAGGCAATACTTGCGAAGTGGTGAAGTGGAGAAAACAATCAAGGGTAAGATAGGTGAGGGTGCAATAGAATGGTTGAAGTAAGAATTCATTATCGAGAGAAGTTATAAAGGAACAACGAGATCACCAAGGATGGACAACATAAAATGATCGCTCATGGACCGTTAAGAAACAGGGGTGGTCAAGGACATGTTAACTGAGGTGTCTTGAACATTCATTGGTGTATGAAAATAATCATACATAAGAATATAAGAGTATGCAAGATTCCAAGGATATGAGCATACTAAGACCAAGGGCATAGAAATTGCCGAAAGATAGCGACTTAACAACAGAATAAGAAATGATCTCAGAAGACAAGAAGGTCATGGAGACATAAACTGAACTATTTAAATAGGCAATAGAGGTACAAGGGTAAGTACTTTAGATTAAGGGATAAGGGTATTAAAAATGCAAGGATACGAGCATGTCAATAACAAAATGGAATAGAGATGGTCAAATGGTAGCAATTTAATAATGGATGAGGAAAGAGTCCCAAAAGACTAAAGGCTATGGTCAGGGGGCATCTACAAAGATGTCGCAAGCACAAGAGTGGGATAAGTTCTAATAGACTGAGAGAAGTATAGACCATGCTAGAATAAAATACTTTTTGACAAGGGGCATATAGGAGCACAACATAGAATTAGTCAAGATGACTAAAATTTTGAAGCAGAATCAAGGATGAGGTGAAGTAACAGTCAAGGAGTCCTTAAAACGGCCAATGCTACTCTAGGTCAGCGGTCCTACAGTCAGCACGGCTTTGATACCACTTATGTCACACCCGGTTTCAGAAGGCAAACCGAATGCGAACCATGTACGTGCCAGGATCAGAACTCACGTACATAGCGATTACATAAACGACTCATCATAGCACAATGCCTCGAATAACAATAAAGGGTAAGTCATAGTATTAAAGACTAGAGTCATTTACATAATATAATCAAAGTACACAGAATAGAAATGTAGCCAACGTAAATTAACCCACCACAGGCAGCTGACTGGGGGAGGTCGCTAGCCTAATCCTCGAACTCGTCGAAGTCCGGGAACTCCTGGGGATCCGCCTCGACGCCTTCTTCTTTACCTGAGCATAGATTGCACCAAAGGCAACCTGGTGTTTTGTGAAAGCAAGGGTGAGTACACATCAACGTACTCAGCAAATGTCCTGTTTGGCTGAGGTGGACTAGCTTTATGTGGAGTTAAGCTCAAGCAGTTGCTTTTAGTTGGTCAGGTATTTATTATTAGTGGAAGCCAAGTTTTAGTAATAGCCAACCCGTGAACAGCTTCCTCCTCGAGGAACATCATGATCATCATCGAACCAAAAACATTAATAGAACCATTGAGTCTCGAGCCAGTTGTATCTCTAATCAAAGAGGATCCCAAGGCTGCTCTTAACCGTGAGCACAGTTGATATATCAGTTTCATTACCCTCTGCAGAGGTCGCACACTTTACCCATGAGCCGTGATTCCCATTTTGCCCCGGGGATCATGACTCCCCATTGATCACTTCCTAGGTGGTCCGGCAGGGTATCACTACGTAGCTTTTACAAAGATTCCCTAGAGGTCATAGCCGCCCGTTAGGTTTCTCCAGTTTGATAAACACAGTACCTCTCCCCGCAGGAGGGTGACTAACAAAAGCAAAACGAAAGAACCTCGGCACTCAGCCTCGGCAGAGCAAGCACTGTGCCTAGACCCCATTGACGGCACGACGGCGAAGCAACTACACCTCTAGTTCCTCTAATTAATTAGCTAAGGGCATCCCATTTCACCCTCATGGTTGCACTGTTATCCCGGGTGGTCTCTCAACGAACAGGTCCTTACGGAGAGGTACTCAGGAAACAGCCTGAGCCCCCTAGAGTATCACAAGATCATCAATATCATCAGGATAACAGTATCGTATCATAAATAGTCACATCATGTTCATTGATTAAGTTAAGGCAATAGCAAAATGCTAACCATAATAACCCAAAAGGTCATCAAGGATAAGGTAAATATAAAGCTAGTAAATCCTTAGGTTGTTCATAGTATGCAGGACAGTGTATTATAAAGTAAATGGGACATCATGGGTCAGAGGACACTTGCCTTCACCAAACAGATGCTTAGGATCTTCAGCCTCGTAGAACTCGAAGAGTTCGATCTCTTGGTCGCCGAAGCTTGATCGTCGATCTCTCGAAGCTCGGAAATGAATCGCAGTCTATTCGCGACGCGAAGCGAAGGCGAACAGGCACAGGCAAACAAACATGTACATATGCATAAGAACATTACACCATACAAATAAAACATAACCAAAACATGAAATACGAAATAGAGCGCGTTACTACAGTCACGCGAGGAAAAAGAAATGCGATAGTCGAAGCTACGATCGAGAAGTTAACGGGTTTAGGCTAAACAAATATTAACTATCACATTTAATTTGACATTATCAAATATAAATAATATCTACCATTTAGTTCGATTAATCCGCTACACTAACAAATGTCAGTTAAATAAGTAATTTAATTAAAACGAGAGAGTCTAAGCGAGGCGAATTTACGACGCGCGAAACAGCACGACAATGTGCAACCGACGCGCGGACACTTGCGACATAGCTTGCTGACGACACACGAAACGGTGCGCGTGACCAGCGCGAACTAGCACGCCACCACATGCGGAACACACCGCGATATGCCAGAAAAATAAATAGGTGACGCGCTTATACTAAACAAATAAAAAGTAGTTAAGTTAATATTAGCCATGTTAATGTTTATTATAAAAGCGCAAGTTGAACACTACACCTTTAATCTAGTTGGAATATTAATCTAATAAATACTAGTCGAGCAAACCTTAAGTTAATTATCTAAAATATGTGACATGATGAATTAACGTTATTAACATGAGTGTTTATAAGCGAAAACAATTTATTATCACGCTCATACGCCACGCGACACACGTGATCGACACGCGAGATTCGCGCTAACGACGCGCGGCAAGGCAAGCGACACGTGTACACGACACACGCGACGCACGCAACGACGTGTGACAACGCGTGCGAACAACATGCGCGACACATGCGAACGATGCGTGACGACGCGCGGACACACACGACTCAGCACGCGGACCACGCGCGACGCGCGAGAAAAGCTAAACGGATGTCACGTCTACGTTAAACGAATATTAGTTAAAAACATCTAAGTCGGCACTAACCACATTAATTTGCATCTATAAAATCATCATTTAAAATTATACCTTAATTAAAATGACATCCAAATAAACCTCAGATTAACTACCTAATTAACGAAAACATGTGTTGCGACCGAATAATATTACTAACACGTAGTCGAGGTTATTATGAAGTCGCTACGACTGAAACGAGTTGAGACGGACTCGCAACGCAACATATATACTGAATAACTAGCGTTTCTCGGATTTAAACTACGTGGCGCGATTCTATTGGTCGAAGGCTAACCATACCATGGACCACATAGAGGGCTGGCTACATGGGGCACAGAGATCATGGTCACAGAGGATCCTAGGATAATGCACAAGGTGGGGCCCATCGATTTTCAAGCACGTAGTGGAGTTTGGTCGTGCATGCAGATACAGGAAGGTGGAGCATGCATAGACGGTGTTTTCCACTTTCCAGCGCCATCCGCATGCAGGCGGGTGAGTGTGTAGGTGGGGCCCACTTCCTTTTCATTGCATGCAGAACACGCACATTGGAGAGAACACTGAGTTGTGCGGTTATGCCTCGTGCACCATAAGCGCTCAGGATTAGTATGCATGCCGGACCCGGATCCACACGCAGCGGTTTCTATCTTCTACATTAAAACTTGAAACCGCACGCAGGGGAACTCCTGGAATCGCCATGGCTGGGGCACGGAGAAGGGTCTCACGTGGTGGGGGTAGCCGAGCTAGGGGCGGCGCCCGTCGGCAGTGGCTCGCCGGCCAACGGCGGGGCAGGGCCGCAGGGGCAGGATGGCACGACAGAAGGCTCGACGACGGCGCGCGGCGGGTTGGGCACAACGGCGCAGAGGGAGCATGAAGCTAGCGTGGCCTTGCCGGAGGTAGAGAGGCAACACACAGCAAAACAGGGAGGGCCGACGGGGCTTACCTAGAAATGGTGTCGTCGTCGGCGTGCTGCGTAGTGCTCCGGCGAGGTGCGGCTTTGGCGAAGCTCTAGCGAGGCGCGGTGGCGAGGATAGGGCGCAAGGCAAACATGATGACTCGCTTGAACGGAAGCTCCTCTGGCAACGACGTAGCGCAGGAGAGGAAAGGAAAGGAACGATGGCACATGCTGCTGCGTTTTTTTTGTGGAGGAAGAGAGAGAAGGGGAGAAGGAGGTCTTGGCCGGCTAGGGCTATTGGGCTTCTTTCTCTCTCTTTTTTTTCTACCCTCCTTTTATTTATTCATTTTCTTTTCTTCTTAATTAAATTTATTCACAAGAAAGAGTCACGAATTAAATGGATGCACACCAAGCAAAACATCAAACAAATATAAATATATTTCAACATGATGCAACAATCATTATTCCCTTAGGATTTTATTAACAACTATATTTGAAGTAAAATTCCATATTACTTGGGAAGAAAAGAATAAAGGAGCGAACAGAAATAGGAAAAAGGAGGTAACACCTGAATTTGGTGGATATTAGAAAATAAAAAATTATACCCCCAAATTCAGGGTGTTACAATTTGCGTGGAGTCCCTCGGACATGCCAGACATACCGAGGGAAGTCGTCGAGCACTCCTTGGACATCCGCGCCAGCTCCAGATCGGTGAAGCAGCACCTGCGTCGATTAGACGAGGAAAAGTGCAGGGTCATCAGGGAGAAGGTTCACAAGCTTTTGGCGGTCGAGTTCATCAAGGAGGTTATTCATCCCGAGTGATTGGCAAATCTCATATTAGTTAGGAAAAAGGGGGGGAAATGGAGGATGTGTATAAACTACACTGGTTTAAATAAAGCATGTCTGGAAGTTCCCTACCCCCTGCCTCGGATTGATTAGATCATTGACTCCAATGCGAGATGCGAAACTTTATCCTTCCTTGACGCCTGCTCCGGTTATCACCAAATCTGGATGAAAGAGTCCGACTAGCTCGCAACCTCTTTCATCACCCCTTATGGTATATATTGCTATACAACAATGCCCTTCGGTTTGAGTTCGACCAGCAGTCACTTCGGCGCTATCACACAAGGAGTCTCTGACCCCGAGGATTCCAAGAGGGGGACATGGTACTTCGGTTACAGCAAGACAATCGAGGGCGTCACAAGCTCACTCCTCCCTGGGGAGGACCTTTCATCATCGCCAAGGTGCTAAAACCTAGAACCTACAAGCTCAGCAACGAACAAGGAGAAGTCTACGAGAATGCTTGGAACATCGAACACCTATGTCGCTTTTACCCTTAGATTTGCAAGTTGTTATGTACTTCAAATACTTATGAATAAAAAGTCTAACCTTCAAGAGAGGCTCGGCCCTGTCTTCCCCATACCAAACCTCCCTTGGGGCTAGAAGGGGGAACCCCTCTGTGCCACTTTTTCTCTGAAGTTTTTTCTTAAAAAATGAGCTTCGTGCTTTCGGCCTAGTCATAAAATGGGATCCTAAAAGAATAGGAGACATCCTAATAGGAAAGGGTGGTCGAGCCACGGGAACACCTACGTCTCCGGGATATGGTTTCCGCACTCACCATGCTTCTCTTAAAAGAAGAGAAGTTGGGCCAGACTGGGCACCACCAGACATGCCTGGTGCTGGCCTGGTCGGCTGGCCCACACTAGCTGTTCTCAGGAAAATATCGAGGCTCGCTGGCTAAAATTCACCGGACAGTCTGGTGTGCACCAGACATGTCTAGCGTGCCAGACGAGCAACGACTCTTCGCCCGCACCAACGGTCAGCCGCGTGATCAGCACCGGCCACGTTAGCAGGCGACGGTGAGGGTGCGCCACCGGACAGTCCAGTGCACCCACAGATAGAAGGCAACTAGGGCCTTCCAAATGGGACTTCAATGGCTCCTAGCCCCCTTGGGGCTATAAAAGGGAGTCCTAGGTGCATAGAGCAGAAAAAACATACTTTGAGCACACTACCACTCTGAGACTCCGCGACCACGCCTCTGAAGTGTTCTAGAGAGATTTGAGCATATTTTCTAAGTCGTTACTCCATCGCTTTATTGTTGCGCTCTTTTCTTTGCATTTGTTTGTGTTGTTGTGTTGTGCTCTTGTGTGCGTACTCTACTCCCTCCCTTGCTCAGGTTTTTTATTGTGATCTCTTGTGTAAGGCATGAGACGCTCCAACTTGTAGATATTCCTCACATCCAGGATATTGTGAAATATAAGGAAGTATCGTGGTACTTGAGAGCACCTAAAGGGGGTGAATAGGTGATCCTGTAAAATCAAACACTAAATAGCCACAAAACTTAGTTATTGAAGTGTTAGTGTGACTAAGTAGCTTTGAAGTGAGTTCTTGTGAACAAAACAATCACAGAGAAAGCAACACAAGAGACACGCGATTTTTATCCCGTGGTTCGGCCAAGTAACACTTGCCTACTTCCACGTTGTGGCGTCCCAATGGACGAGGGTTGCACTCAACCCCTTTCAAGTGATCCTATGATCAACTTGAATACCACAGTCTTTTCTTTTAGAGTATTTTCCCGCTTGTGAGGAATCTCCACAATTTGGAGCCTCTCGCCCTTATAGTGATGATCACAAGAGAAACACAGAAGTAAGGGAGGGAAAAGCAACACACACAAGATTCAATCCGCAGCACACACATGCACATAAGTGAAGAATTGAGCTCAAATGACAACACGGGGAGTTCACAACTCAAATGGAGCTCAAATCACTAACACAACGAATCAAATGCGTGGGAGTGGAGTATGAATGTCTTAGTATGCTTAGAGAATGCTTGAGTGCCTGCTCCATGCGCCTAAGGGTCCCTTTTATAGCCTCAAGGCAGCTAGGAGCCGTTGGAGATCAACATGGAAGGCTATCCTTGCCTTCTGTCGAGTGGCGCACCGGACAGTCCGGTGTGCCACCGGACAGCCACTGTAGCATGTCCGGTGCGTGATTTCCTTCCAAATCAGGCACAACTTATCGTTGCTCCCGCGGGTCAGATGGCGCACCGAACACTGTCCGGTGCACACCGGACAGTCCAATGCACCTAGCCGACCGTTGGAGCAGCCACGTGTCGCGCGTTGATTGCGTGGACAACCGTTGGCGTGGGCGCCGTTGGCTCACCGGACAGTCTGGTGCACCACCGGACAGTCCGGTGAATTATAGCTATGTCACCCTGTTCCTTTTCTCGAGAGCGACGAGTTCGCTATGGATGTCTCACCAGACAGTCCGGTGCACCACCGGACAATCCGGTGAATTATAGCCGTACGACTCCGTCGAATCCCGAAAGTGGCTAGTTCACCGGAGACTCGCCTGGGACACCGGACACTATCCGGTACACCACCGGATAGTCCGGTGTGCTAGGCCGAGCTGGAATTGGCTGTACACAGCCAACTCTTTTCCAATTCATTTCTTCTCTCCTCGACACTGTTTCTAGCACTTAGATAACCATGTTAGTACTCAAAAACAATTCACAAAGTCTAGAAACATACCTTGTCTTTGATTTGCACCTTTTGCTTGTTTAGCACATAAGAGTTCAAAACATTTGTGTTGGACACTTAATCACCAAAATAATTTTAGAAATGGTCCAAGGGCACATTTCCCTTTCAATCTCCCCCTTTTTGGTGATTTATGCCAACACATCAAAAAGCAACAAAAAGAGTGCAACATCAATGCAATTTAAGACCAAATTATTTTTGCTTATGATTTGGCATATTCGGATCACTCTTTGCCACCACTTGGTTTGTTTTTGTAAATCAAATTCATTTTCCTATCTCTAAGTCAAACACGCTTGTTTGGGCACAAAGAGAGATATTCCAAAAGTGAGATTGATCAAGTGCCAAAAACTCCCCCTTTTCCCATAATAAAAAATCTCCCCCATAAGAGACCGAATTTTGCAATAAGAGCATTTTGGGAAAAATGCAAACTCTAGCTCTACTATTTTTGAAATTCACACAAGTGGTAGCTGATCTATTTGCTTTGGCCTTAATTTCTCCCCCTTTGGCATTAAGCACCAAAACGGGATCATTTTTGGCCCTTTAACCCCCATTGCCTCACCAAAAATGTCAATTAAGAGCAAAAAGGCAATGAGAGCATAAGAATGAACTTGGAATTAAATACACTAATACCGGAGTGCAGTGGAAGTCTTTGCCTCATCCAAGTCCATTTTCCCTTTTAATGTACCTTTGAGACTGCATCAAGGGTACTCAAACAAACAGGTAAGTCTCAAAGGGTCAAGTTGTAGCACATCTCCCCCTTAATATGTGCACCATTTGCATATGGACTTGTGAGGTCTAGGGATGACGTGTACAACTTGAGCACCACAATTAGACAATAATGGATTAACTACATAAAGTGACATGATCAAAGGCATAGAACACATGTATGCTATAGATCAATCCAAGTTACGCGAATCTAAGACATTTAGCTCACTACGCAACCTGCAAAACCTTTTCTCATCTAAAGGCTTAGTGAAGATATCAGCTAGCTGGTTCTCGGTGCTAATATGGTACACCTTGATATCTCCCTTTTGCTGGTGGTCTCTCAGGAAGTGATGCCGGATGTCTATGTGCTTAGTGTGGCTGTGTTCAACAGGATTATCCGCCAAGCGGATTGCACTCTCATTGTCACGTAGGAGTGGGACTTTGCTCAGATTGTAGCCAAAGTCCCGGAGGGTTTGCCTCATCCAAAGTAGTTGTGCGCAATACTGTCCTGCAGCAACGTACTCGGCCTCAGCGGTGGATAGGGCAATGGATGTTTGTTTCTTTGAACTCCAGGACACTAGGGACCTTCCTAGAAATTAGCACGTCCCCGATGTGCTCTTCCTATCAACCTTGCACCCGACATAATCTGAGTCTGAGTATCCAATTAAGTCAAAGGTAGACCCCTTTGGATACCAGATCCCAAAGCAAGGCGTAGATACTAAATACCTAAGAATTCGTTTAACGGCCATAAGGTGACATTCCTTGGGGTCGGATTGATATCTAGCACACATGCATACACTAAGCATAATGTCCGGTCTACTAGCACATAAATAAAGCAATGAACCTATCATGGACCGGTATGACTTTTGATCAACAGACTTACCTCCTTTGTTGAGGTCGACATGCCCGTCAGTTCCCATCGGTGTCTTTGTGGGCTTAGCGTCCTTCATCCCAAACCTCTTGAGAAGATCTTGAGCATACTTCATTTGGGAGATGAAGGTGCCATCCTTAAGTTACTTCACTTGGAACCTAAGGAAGTAGGTCAGCTCGCCCATCATCGACATCTCAAACTTTTGTGTCATCACCCTGCTAAACTCCTCACAAAACTTTTGATTAGTAGAACCAAATATTATGTCGTCGACATAAATTTGGCACACGAAGAGATCACCATCACAAGTCTTTGTAAAAAAGAGTGGGATCAGCTTTCCCAACCTTGAAAGCATTAGCAATTAGGAAGTCTCTAAGGCATTCATACCATGCTCTTGGGGCTTGCTTAAGTCCATAGAGCGCCTTAGAGAGCTTATACACGTGGTCGGGATACCTGTCATCCTCAAAGCCACGGGGTTGTTCATGTATACCTCCTCCTTGATTGGCCCATTGAGGAAAGCGCTCTTTACGTCCATTTGAAACAACCTAAAAGAGTGATGAGCGGCATAGGCTAATAATATTTGAATAGACTCTAGCCTAGCCACAGGAGCAAAAGTTTCCTCGAAATCCAAACCTGCGACTTGGGCATAACCTTTTGCCACAAGTCGAGCCTTGTTTCTTGTCACCATCCCGTGCTCGTCTTGCTTGTTACGGAACACCCACTTGGTTCCCACAATGTTTTTCTTTGGACGTGGCACCAGGCTCCAAACTTCATTTCTCTTGAAGTTGTTGAGTTCTTCCTGTATGGCCAACACCCAGTCCGGATCCTGCAAGGTCTCTTCTACCCTGAAAGGCTCAATAGAAGAGACAAACGAGTAATGCTCACAAAAATTAGCTAAGCGTGAGCGAGTAGTTACTCCCTTGCTGATATCACCCAGAATCTGATCGACGGGGTGATGTCTTTGGATCGTTGCTCGGACTTGAGTTGGAGGGACCCGTGGTGCTTCTTCCTCCATTGCTTGATCTTCTTGTGCTCCCCCTTGATCATGCCCTTCTTCTTGCGATACCTGTTCATCGTCTTGAGTTGGGGGATGCACCATCGTGGAGGAAGATGGCTAATCTTGCTCCTGTTGTTCCTGTGGTCGCACATCACGTGTCGGCATCGTGCGCATTGCGACCGTCGGAACTTCGTCTTCATCTATGTCATCAAGATCAACTTGCTCTCTTGGAGAGCCATTAGTCTCATCAAATACAACGTCGCTAGAGACTTCAACCAAACCCGATGATTTGTTGAAGACTCTATACGCCTTTGTATTTGAGTCATAGCCTAGTAAAAAACCTTCTACTGCCTTGGGAGCAAATTTAGAATGTCTACCTTTCTTCACCAGAATGTAGCATTTGCTCCCAAATACACGAAAGTAAGAGACATTGGGTTTGTTACCGGTAAGGAGTTCGTAGGAGGTCTTCTTTAGGAGGCGATGCAGATAGAGTCGGTTTATGGCGTGACAGGCTGTGTTCACAGCTTACGACCAAAACCGCTCGGGCATCTTGAACTCTCCAAGCATCGTTCTTGCCATGTCGATTAGCGTCCTGTTCTTCCTCTCTACTACACTGTTTTGTTGTGGTGTGTAGGGAGTGGAGAATTCATGCTTGATGCCTTCCTCCTCAAGATACTCCTCAACTTGCAGGTTCTTGAACTCGGACCCATTGTCGCTTCTTATCTTCTTCACCTTGAGCTCAAACTCATTTTGAGCTCTCTTTAAGAAGCACTTTAGGGTCCCTTGGGTTTCTGATTTGTCCTACAAAAAGAACATCCAAGTGAAGCGGGAAAAGTCATCAACAATTACAAGACCATACTTACTTCCCCTAATGCTGAGGTAGGCAACGGGTCCAAAGAGGTCCATGTGAAGAAGCTCCAATGGTCTTGATGTTGTCATCACGTTCTTGCTGTGATGAGTGCTTCCTACCTGTTTCCCTGCCTAACATGCTGTACAAGGTCTGTCTTTCTCAAAACAGACATCGGTTAGTCCTAACACATGTTCTCCCTTTAGAAGTTTATGAAGGTTCTTCATCCCAACATGTGCTAGACGGTGATGCCAAAGCCAACCCATATTAGTCTTAGCTATTAAGCATGCATCTAGATCGGCCTCTTCTTTCGAAAAATCAACTAAGTAGAGCTTGCCATCTAATACACCCTTAAAAGCTAATGAACCATCACTCCTTTTAAAGACAGATACATCAACGTTTGTAAAAAGACAATTGTAACCCATGTGACACAATTGACTTATAGACAGAAGGTTGTACCCAAGCAACTCTACTAGAAATACATTCGATATGGAGTGCTCGTTAGTGATGGCTATCTTGCTCAAGCCTTTGACCTTGCCTTGGTTTCCATCTCCAAAGATGATCGTATCCTGGGAATCCTTGTTCTTGACGTAGGAGGTGAACATCTTCTTCTCCCTCGTCATGTGGTTTGTGCATCCGCTGTCGATTATCCAGCTAGAGCCCCGGATGCATAAACCTGTAAGGCAATTTAAGCTTAGGTTTTAGGTACCCAACTCTTATTGGGTCCTGCAAAGTTAGTCACAATAACTTTTGGAACCCAAATACAAGTCTTGTCTCCCTTGCATTTGGATCCCAGCTTCCTAGCAACTACTTTAGCATTCTTACAAGTAAGTACAAACGAAGTATTGCAAGCATGATAAATAGTAGACGGTCCATTGCACATTTTCTTAGGAGCATGAGACACAACATGATTTCTCCTAGGCCTACCTCTACCATGAACAAAAGTTGAACTAGAGCGAACATTGCATGTGAATCATAAGTAGCATGATCATAATTCTTATGAGAACGACTAGCAGTTTTTCTATCATAAATAAAGGCATGGTTCCTTTGAGGACTACTAGCCATAGGGGCATTCCCTTTCTCCTTATTGAGAGCAGGAGTCCTTTGACTTGTTAAGTTTTTGGTTTCCTTTCGAAAACCAAGCCCATCCTTAATTGAGGGGTGTCTACCAACAGTGTAGGCATCCCTAGCAAATTTTAGTTTATCAAATTCAACTTTGCAAGTCTTAAGTTAAGCATTAAGACTTGCCACCTCATTGTTCAATTTAGTAATAGAAGCAAGATGTTCATCACATGCATCAACATCAAAATCCTTGCATCTATTACAAATAACAACATGCTCTACACATGAACTAGTTTTGTTAACTTCCTCTAGCTTAGCATTTAATTCATCATTTAAACTCCTTAAGCTAGAGAAAGATTCATGGCAAGCATACAACTCAGAGGATATCATTTCATTCCTTTTAGCTTCTAAAGCAAGAGATTTTTGAACATTAACAAACTTGTCATGTTCCTCATACAATATATCCTCTTGTTTCTCTAGCAATCTATCCTTTTCATTTAGAGCATCAATTAATTCATTAATTTTGTTTACCTTAGCTCTATCTAAACCCTTAAATAGATCAGAGTAATCTACTTCATCATCAGAGAATTCTTTGTCACTAGAAGAAGAGTACTTAGGAGTATCTCGAATACGTACCTTCTTCTCCTTAGCCATACGACATATATGACGTTCGTTGGGGAAGAGTGAAGACTTGTTGAAGGCCGAGGCAGCAAATCCTTCGTCGTCGGAGTCTGATGAAGAGCCGTCAGAGTCCCATTCCTTTCCTAGATGCGCCTCGCCCTTCGCCTTCCTGTAGTTCTTCTTTTTCTCCCTCTTCCCGTTCTTTTCTTATCCCTGGTCATTATCATTATCAGGGCATTGTGCTATGAAATGACCAGTCTTACCGCATTTGAAGCATGAACGCTTTCCCCTTGTTTTATTCTTGTTGGGGTACTCTTTGTGTCCTTTAAGCGCGGTCTTGAAGCGCTTGATGATAAGCGTCATTTCGTCCTCGTTGAGCCCGACAGCCTCCACTTGTGCTACCTTGCTTGGTAGCACCTCCTTGCTGCTTGTTGCTTTGAGAGCAACGGGCTGCGACTTGTAGACGGATAGTGGACCGTTCAAGGCATCATCTACATATCTTGCCTCCTTGACCATCATGCGCCCGCTTACGAATTTTCCTAGGATCTCCTCGGGTGTCATTTTGGTGTACCTGGGGTTTTCACGAATAAGATTCATAAGATGGGGGTCAATTACAGTAAATGACCTTAGCATGAGTCGGACGACATCATGATCCGTCCAGCTTGTGCTTCCATAGCTTCAAATCTTATTGACTAGGGTCTTGAGCCTGTTGTAGGTTTGAGTTGGCTCCTCTCCCCTGATCATCGCGAACCTCCCTAGCTCGCCTTCCACTAGTTCCATCTTTGTGATCATAGTGGCGTCGTTTCCATTTTATGACTCCAGAAAGAGTAGTCTTCTCCATCAAAGTGAGGAGGTTTCCCAAGTGGAATTGATAGCAAATGAGCATTTGAATTGTACGGAATACGAGAATAATCAAATGAATAGTTTTGATTAACCGTCTTTTTCTTTGACGAGGAGTCGTCGTCGTCATGTGGTGAAGAAGACGAGGCATCGCTGTCATAGTAAATGATCTTCTTGATTCGCCTCTTCTTCTTCCCGTCTCTCTTCTTGTGACTTGAGCCTGAGTCGGTAGGCTTGTCGTCTCTTGGCTCATTGAAGACAGACTCCTTTTCCTTGTCGTTGACCACTATCCCCTTTCCCTTAGGATCCATCTCTTCGGGCGGTTAGTCCCTTAGATGAAGAGTATGGCTCTGATACCAATTGAGAACACCTAGAAGGGGGGGGGTGAATAGGTAATCCTATAAAATCAAACACTAAATAGCCACAAAGCTTAGTTATTAAAGGGTTAGTGTGACTAAGTAGCTTTAAAGCGAGTTCTTGTCACAGAGAAAGCAACACAAGAGATACACGATTTTTATCCTGTGGTTCGGCCAAGTAACATTTGCCTACTTCCACGTTGTGGCGTCCCAATGGACGAGGGTTGCACTCAACCCCTTTCAAGTGATCCTATGATCAACTTGAATACCACGGTCTTTTCTTTTAGAGTATTTTCCCGCTTGCGATAAATCTCCACAATTTGGAGCCTCTCGCCCTTACAGTGATGATCACAAGAGAAACACAAAAGTAAGGGAGGGAAAAGCAACACACACAAGATTCAATCCGCAGCACACACACGCACACAAGTGAAAACTTGAGCTCAAATGACAACACGGGGAGTTCACAACTCAAATGGAGCTCAAATCACTAACACGACGAATCAAATGCGTGGGAGTGGAGTCTGAATGTCTTAGTATGCTTAGAGAATGCTTGGGTGCCTGCTCCATGTGCCTAGGGGTTCGTTTTATAGCCTCAAGGTAGCTAGGAGCCGTTGGAGATCAACATAGAAGGCTATCATTGCCTTCTGTCGAGTGGCGCACCGGACAGTCCGGTGTGCCACCGGACAACCACTGTAGCATGTCCGGTGCACGATTTCCTTCCAAATCGGGCACAACCGACCGTTGCTCCCGCGAGTCAGATGGTGCACCGAACACTGTCCGGTGCACACCGGATAGTCCGGTGCAACCAGCCGACCGTTGGAGCAGCCACGTGTCGCGCGTTGATCGCGCGGACGACCGTTGGCGCGGGCGCCGTTGGCTCACCAGACAGTCCGGTGCACCACCGGACAGTCCGATGAATTATAGCCATGTCGCCCTGTTCCTTTTCCCGAGAGCGACGAGTTCGCCGCGGATGTCTCACCGGACAGTCCGGTGCACCACCGAACAGTCCGATGAATTATAGCCGTACGACTCTGTCGAATCCCGAAAGTGGCTAGTTCACCGGAGACTCGCTTGGGCACCGGACACTGTTCGGTGCACCATCGGACAGTCCGGTGTGCCAGGCCAAGCTGGAATTGGCTGTACACAGCCAACTCTTTTCCAATTTATTTCTTCTCTCCTCGGCACTGTTTCTAGCACTTAGATAACCATGTTAGTACTCAAAAACAATTCACAAAGTCTAGAAACATACCTTGTCTTTGATTTGCACCTTTTGCTTGTTTAGCACATAAGAGTTCAAAACATTTGTGTTGGACACTTAATCACCAAAATAATTTTAGAAATGGTCCAAGGGCACATTTCCCTTTTAGTACTCAAGTTTGATCTTTGGATCACTTGAGAGGGGTTGAGTGCAACCCTTTTCCATTGGGACGCCACAACATGGAGTAGGCAAGCATATTACGCTTGACCGAACCACGAGATAAAAATTGTTGTGTCTCTTGTGCCATTTACTTTATTGCAATTTTTATCTCTTCATCGTTCCAATTATTCACTTGTGATATTGCTCTAAGTCTAATTAATCTTGATAGAGCAATCAAGTAAAAGAAACTTCTTCTCTACTCTCAAACTTGGTTTTAATTCTCTCTAACTCATATTTTAAACCAAGTTTGTGTTGTTGGAGTTAAGTTTTGCAGTATCACCTATTCACCCCCTCTAGGTGCTCTCACTAAGACAAACCTCTTTATTGAATCCCTTTTACTTTGAACTGGAAAGTTATAAGTTGCTTCCTCAAAAAAATATAGACCAAGAGGCCCATCAGAATAGATGGGAGGTAACTTCCTCCCAGCCTTACTTCTCTCACTTCTCGAACCCTTACCCCTAGAAGATCTCGAAGACATTTGTTTCGCACAATGAAGTGAATGCAGAATGGTTCACATATATATAAGCAGAGGGAGAGTTAGTAGCTGTTGTACAACCCGTTATACCAGCATCAACACCCTAGATGTTTCTGAAAAGTCTACATGCCATTTTTGTAGTATATGCTATAAATGCTTCTAAAAAGGCTATGTAATGGCTCTGAAAAGGCTAGATGCCATATTCACAATAGATGATACAAATTCATCAGAATAGGGTAGATGGTGTAGACGCCTCTGAAAAGGCTAGCTTCCATAGATATCTACCACAAGGACACTGTAAAAGACAAGATTTGTGTATTGATATGTCTATTCACATTTAATAGTTTTTTTGCAAAGGAGGCAATGGAGGAGAGTTTCTGCAAAGAACTATACACTACGATTTCACAAAATTTTGGCACATTTTCCCTTGTTTTAGATCGATCCAACATATACAAATGTAGGAGCATATGACATACAAGTCCATATAAGTTCATACAATTCCATACAAGCTCAAAAAAGTCCATACAAGCTAATAAAGTCCATGCAAGCTCATAAAAGTCCATGGAGGTCATGCAACTCCATATAAGTTCATCATACAAGTCCATAGAGGCCATACAAGTTCATAAAAAGTCAGTCCATACAAAAGAAATTCCATGGAAGAAAATATAGTCAGTCAATGCCTCCTAGCCTTACCCTTGCCTAAAATGTCGGTGCCTGAAGTGTAATGTTGTGGAGAGCGGTGCCGCCTACGCTGCTCTGGCTAGGATGGTTGTGTCGAAGGAGCCCCATAGAGCTGTGAACTCGATCTTGTCTTGATCGTCATCAAAGCCAAACTGTTGTCCGGTGGACGCTGTTGTTGTGTGGGTAGACGATAGGACATGCACGTCATGTGATACCATGGTCCTGCAATCACAACGAGCGGTAGCTCCGCGTAGACACTTAGATAAATGTTGCGCGCCAGAAATATGTTACTTGACAACATATTCAAAAATATTGGAGGCTCCTATTCATTCATAAATTTAGGACTATTGGAGGCAATAAATCCATCTCCGAAGTGGACACGTGCCACAATCGTAGAATCAACCACAACATCAGTGTTGGACTGCAGTCAGGTTAAAAAACTCATCTAACGTTTCCTTTATGTCACCACCTATCATATACCACAACGACTTAAAAAACTTCACTGTAAATCCATCATGACAAGAAGCAGTGTTACTCTTCATGCAGTTTACTTTTTTTCCTTTTGAAACAAAGTTTCCAAATATTGTTTAAGCTACTTTGGTTCTTATTTATTTGCTAGCCAAGTATGATATTTGATCTACGTAGCCATTATCAAGATCCTTATATCACTTGAAACGTTGCACTTAGGTTTTGGACTTGCTTGAGGTTCTACAGTTTAGATGTCCGGATACTTCAACGAAGTATCCACAGCTGCTTTTCCAGCTTGGGAATCGAATCGAAGGTATGGCCTTTAAACTTCCAGTTCCATAGATTTTTTAGTTCTCACTACATTTTGGTACACAGATTGAAGAGATCCTAAGGAACTCTGCCAATTTTGAAAATGGTGGTGTATATTATTATTCAGAGAGAGGTGACCGACTGATTGATCTTGATGCTTTCCATGAAAAACTTCTCCAGGTTCTGTGTTCATTCTTATGTGTCCTTGTTCTGTTCATTTTTTCCAAAATTGATCTCATGTTTAATGAATTCTTTTTGTTACTTAGATTTCACAAGAATTGAACTCACAATTAACCGAGCCTGAGAAAGCTGGACTAAAAGAATAAGTTCATCGTTTCCTCAAATGGGCGTGGCGATATAACAAAAAACTTGAAGAGCAGGCTGTCCAACTTCACATGTTGACTGGCTGGTCACAGATTGTTGAAGTGAGTTGGGTTTATGCTCACTTGCTTATCATTTGTGTAGGTTATAAAATTTTATTTGATGCACTGATATCTGTTTATGAGAATCAGGTTGCTGTATCAAGAAGGATGTCATTATTCGAGGACTGTTATCAGCTATTGTTTGAGTGAGTGATGCCTCCCTTGATGCAAAATGAAAAACTATTGTTTTGATAATTGTACTGATATTGTTTTATGCAGACTGCTTGATGCTTCGTTGAATGCCTGTTTTGTCCATTCTAGGAGAAGCATACCAAGTTCTCAGTGACCCTACACAGCGCCAAGCTTATGACTCGCATGGGAAAGACGACATCTCAACGTACGTTCAGTTACAAATAAATTACTTGATGCCGCTTTTCAATGGAACCAGGGCTTGTTGGAACATGGGAAAGTTTCTTATTTCTATGTGAATCAAACTGTTTCAAACCAGTCCAGTGCCTTTTTTTTGGCACTGCTGCTGCTCTCAGCAGGAAAATAAAACTTGAAGTGCTACCAAGTGGCATGATTCTACTGCATCTTATTAGTAGGAAACAGAGGCTGTACCAAAAGGGAGGGTGTTAAGCTCAGAGAGTCAGGATTCATGATTAACCATCATGTATATTGTATTTGGAACTTTAGAGAAAATTATATCCCCTGCTGAAGAGGCTGTTCAAAAGGATCGGGAAGAAAAACTTGCAGAGACACTGAAAAACCGGCTACACATCACTGTGCAAGGAAATAAGGCAGAATTCATCCAGCATGCTAAAGCAGAGGTGTCCAAACTTAGAAATGCAGGTTTTAGCCATTACTAATCAGCTCTTCTGTCCCTCGATGCTAAATATGTTTTTTTCTTTTGATTCTATGCTGTCTGTGTTCTTAGTTGGCATATGGTATTGAATAAGTTTTTCTTGTCTCTTTTATTTATTATATGGTTCAATACATAGTTAAATATCTTCGACGGGGAGGGGATTATTGATCCTGCAACAATTTTTGCAATTCTGTTTGGTAGTGAGCTTTTTGAGGAATATATTGGTCAACTGGCAATGGCATCAATGGCTTCACTTGATAATTTTGGTGAAGATGAGCAGATTGATGCAAGAAAACTGCAAGAGAGAATGCAGGTATGTTCCTTTAGCAGGATTGTTCTATAAACTTCCAGATAGTTGGTTAATAACTTAATATCATCATGGTTGTTGGTTGGTCAATATCACATATTCCTATCCCTGTTATTTTTCTTTTGCATTTCATACTCTTTCTGCAATAATATCATGCTCGATGTAAAACTAAAACTGCAGGCTGTTCAAAAGGATCGGGAAGAAAAACTTGCAGAGACACTGAAAAACCGGCTACACATCTATGTGCAAGGAAATAAGGCAGAATTCATCCAGCATGCTGAAGCAGAGGTGTCCAAACTTAGAAATGCAGGTTTTAGCCATTACTAATCAGCCCTTCTGTCCCTCGATGCTAAATATGTTTTTTCTTTTGATTCTATGATGTCTGTGTTCTTAGTTGGCATATGGTATTGAATAAGTTTTTCTTGTCTCTTTTATTTATTATATGGTTCAAGATATAGTTAAATATCTTGACAAGTATTACTGCATTTGATGTCACTCTTAAAACTATTAACTTTAGTTGAACGTTGAAACATAACTGGATATCTATTTTTTTACAACCACTTATTGAGTTTCTTCGCCTAAATGCCAGAAAATACAAGCACAAGAAGCACATTCGAGTTTCTTAATGCCCTCTTAACTAAGAACTGAAAACAAAGTTTGAAACCGACCTCTTATCTGATGTAAAAACATAATATTGCAGCTGGCAGATATGCCATTCTCCTTTGTCCCTGAAGTTATGACAGTGTCATAATCCTATGGGATTTTTTTTGCCAAACCTGTTGTTTAGTGTTATCAGTATGCACTCTTTGTGCACTTTAGGCTATTCTTCTCATCTGTTCTTTTCCAGGTAAGAAGCTGTGCTCTGTTAACTGAAGTTTTTGGGTGTTCCATTTATTGTCGAATGGTTTAGGGACAAAGGGCATTTTATCAAATCCCAATTAACAGCTGCCACAGGTAACATAGAACTAATCATTGTTTATCTGGGAGTTCTGTCTGAAAATCTTGGAAGCATGTAATGCAGCTTTTGGCATCATCTATTAACGAATTAACAGTAAAGTTCCTGTAGTTGTCCAAAATACATAGCACTACATCCCTCTCAAGCCGCATGACCTGCTCTTGTACAAGAACATCCTTGTCCTTGCAGAGACCTTAGAACCTTGGGTATTTAAATTCTAAAGGAACTTCCCCTAGAAAAGAAGGTCCCGTCCCCATTGTAATTTTGACATGAATTTATCTGCTCTAGGGATGCGGATTAACAAATCTGGAAGGAGAACGCATGGCATACCTTGGTCGAGGCACTCGCGACCGAAGCAATATTAGAATTCCTTCCTCTCCGGCAGAGGGGCAAGCTCCTTTTCCTTTGGATCCTCCAGGGACGGGGGCGTGGGAATGTAGGGGAAAGAGGATGTTGGCATGCGGGGATATGATCAATGGAAGGCGCAGTGAGTAGGATTAGGGAGTTTGTCCCGCTGCAATCGATGTGCAACAGATTTGAGGTGGCTGCAGTGGCCACGACGGGATTTGCGGGATTGCCGCGTGCTGGCGTTAGGGCGGGCGTTAGGGCGGCTCGCCATGGGTCGCGGCTTGGTTTGAGGCGTGTGGGGTTCCATGGATCGACCATGGCGTGTAGCAATGGTTGGCGCGGGCGGTTCGCGGAGGTCGCGACGGATGCAGAGGCGTGTGGGGCGTGTGGGATTGCGGCGTGCGAGCGGCTTTCGCGGTGGTCTCGGCGGGCTTGCGGCGTGGGGATGGTGGTAGGGTGGCTCGCAGATTTCGCGGTGGACGCGGCGGGACTGCGGCTTGGGAGCAGGCGAGCGGAGGTGGGCGGATGTAGGCGGATTTGGCGGCGAGGTTTCCGACGTGCGCAGGCGAGCGGAGGTGGGCGGAGGTGGGACGCGGCGGGACTGCGGCTTGGGAGCAGGCGAACGGAGTTGTGCGGAGGTAGGCGGATTTGGCGGCGAGGTTTCCGGCGTGCGCAGGTGGGCGGAGGTGGGCGCGGGGTTTTATGGTGCGGGGGCAGTCTACAGAGCGATCTTAATTATTAGTAGAGATTAGGGTCCGCCCGTATTAGCTAGACGCCAATAGTACTGCGTCGACCAAAAATCCATTTTTTAAAACAAAACTGAAAATGTCATTTTTATTAAAATATAACACAAAAGACTAATAAATTGTAAAAAAGTTAGCCGCAGCGCCGCCCTTCAGACCCTTCTCTTCATCTTCACTCTCCTGGTTTATTCCTCCGTGCCGATCTCGTCTTCTCCGGCGGGACCATGGCGCCGTCCTCCTCCCGATTCGAGTAAGCTATCTACAGCCTGTTATTACTCAATTTGCCTTCACTTTCGCCCAATTGCTCCGCCCCCTAGCGATCTCACCCACCCGCATCGTCCTCTCGTGTCAGCGATCCGGCGGCGGTGAGGCGCCCCCCGCAGCATGAACGGAAGCCGCCGTATATGTTGCTTCTCCCGCTCGTCTACGCCCCCGTCCTCCCCCTCAGTACAGTCTCCGCGCCCTTCCCGCAATCCCCCCTTCCCTAGCTGCGTTTGCTGACTTGTGTTTCGATTTTTTTCACCGCGTGGTTCAACGGGGCAGTCAGGATCGGGCTGCGGCACAATCCCGTAGTGAGGGACCGTCTCTTCTACGGCGTCCTCGCCGGCGCATTCGCCCACGGCGCCTACCTCATGTACGTTTTCCTACACACACGTGCTTCCCTGCTTCTCCATGTGCCCCTGTTCTTATTAGATGTCGATTGCTAAAAAAGAAACAATTCTGGTTGCTGCGAATCGCGCTTCTGCTATTCATGCTTACCTGGTAATGCTTATGCTGATTGGAACATCTGTAATTTCGTGTCATTGCAATAAGGCGTGCATTGTAATGCTCAACTGTTCAAGCATATGTTGTGTAATTGTAAGGCAAATAAATGTGCACCGGATAGTTTGCTAGAATTTTTTTACCTACTAAAATCAACAGGGAAATAGCGAAGCTAGTATGATTTCGATGGTGCACACTAAGGAACTAACATTCCGTTCACTGCACATAAATCTAACTAACATTCTGTTCACTGCACGTAATTTTTTTTACCACAATAAAAGTGGCCATGTCATATGGCATATGTATGTCATACAGTGATAGAGAGCAGAATTCGTCATTGTGAGGTCCCGAGTAGTATGACAATGCAATACTGCACAATCATATTGGAGGAGGAGATCAAGCAATCACATTAAGGAGATTTTCTAGAAAAAAATGAAAGAAAAAGACTTTGTCAGAATATGATCTTATGAACTTGACTATATATATATATATATATATATATATATATATATATATATATATATATATATATATATATGTATGTATGTATATATATATATATATGTATATATATATATATATATATGTATATATATATATATATATATAACAGCATCGTGGTGATTATGATAATATATTTTTTATGTTTTCCCACGAGAAAAATTAGTGACTTGGCATGCTGTGATTTACGAGCAGTATTAACATTTAACAAGGTACTACAGATCATTATATTTTTCCAGTGTTCATATTTCATACTTAAGGTTTCAGAACAAGCAGGACGATTTATCGATGCATCTAAAATTAAAGGCTGACCCCTACATACTGCTGGTATACTTACACACTGTTGTGTGCAATCCAGATCTTAGTTATTGTTATGGTCGGCAACACATATGGGCGCCGGAACAGGAAAAGAGGACTCGACCAAGAGTCCCAACAGGGGAACAAAACAGCTTAGACTAGCTAGGCCTTAATGGGCCAATAGATTAGGCCTTATTAGTATAGGATTAGATTGAGATAGGGATATAAATAAGATTTTGGAGAATAAAGCTAAGCAGGATCAACACAGACGTTGGTCTACTGCCCCAGCCAACGATTAACCACAAGTATAATCTATGCAGTAGAAGACACCAATTTGGTATCAGAAATGCCGAGATCCGACGACACGTCCAGCGAGATCGCATCCGCTAATGCTGCCACAACCACCAATTCAACCCTGGAACAGAAGATCGACAACATGACCAAAGTGATCGCCGATCTCGCCACCAAGGTGTTGAACCTGTCGCTGCACGTCATAGAGATCGAAGACCGCACTGTTCATATCGTTTCCCCCATCTCCAACCCATTGGGGTGTCCCTGTGGCCTTCTAGGCTATGGCGGAATTTTGGAGCTCCCAGCGACATCCGCAAGCGCCACCATTTGCCTTCGCCGCACCGCCACTGTCCACGGCTCCACCTCCATCCAAGTCGCTGCCAATCCACCAAATCTCCATGCCACACTCACCATCACCACTGCCGTCTCCCCCCCCCACATGCAGCCGCAACAACCGTCACATTATCGAGTCTATACCTCCCCGCATACTGATGGCCTTGGTGTTTCACGCTACCACAATCTAGAATTTCCAACCTTTGATGGCAAGGAAGATCCCCTCGGATGGTTGAATCGCTACGAGCAGTTCTTTTGGGGCCAACGCACGCCGGAGGATGGCAAGGTGTGGCTCGCCTTTTACCACCTCATGGGAGTTGCACATACATGGTACTTCATGGTGGAGCGCGACCACACCACCTTGACATGGTCCCAATTCAAGGAGCTCTGCAATGACCGCTTTGGACCACCGCTCCACAATAATGCATTCGGCGAGTGTTAGGGCGAAGGCGAAACCAGACCTCGATCGACAACTTTGTAAACTCTCTTCTGCCACAACTAACCTTGACCGAATGCAAGACCAGACTAAGGTGAAGGCTAATGTGGCGGCTGAAGGCGAAGGCAACGACGAGGTCCCCTCAGTCGTAGAAAGAGCGAAGGCCAACACGGGGGCTGAAGACGAGGGCCCGCGTCCTATGAAGGGCTGATCAAGGAAGCGAAGGCCCCTCTCAGCGAGGGCTGCGGGAAAACCTCCTCCTGACGAAGGCCCCAACGACTTCGCCTCAATCGCCAAGAACGGGTTCGCAATAGTGATACCTGTGGCCTGGAAGGAGACCCACGCCGCTCCCGGGTGGCCCCACTTGTCAGTGGTTGCTGAGGGTAGAGAAATTGGTGTAACTAGGGCTATGTGCGTACAACTCTGTAATTACCCCGTTGTACAACATATTCAGGGAATGTAGCAGGTAAAAGGGGGCATGGACGTATTTAGGTCACCTACCCTCGACTACCCTATAAATACCCCCTTGCACTGTAGCTAGACAAGATACGCTTAACAAGACATACGTGCTCCCTGCCTACTATTTTATTGAGCCACCCGTTTGCCATCTGTCACACTGCTCCCAAGTGCTTGGGCCCACTGCTCTCAGTCCCAACATTTGGCGCCCACCGTGCTTGCTTCGAAGACCAACCTGCGATGGCTCCTAAGAAAGTAACCACCAGGGCCAACTCCTCCTCGGACGAGGCCATGAAGGCAACCCTCGCTTCCAATAAAGGCAAAGTCACCTTCGCCGACAACATCCTACCCCTCACAGCTGAGAACACCAACAGGTCTGAGGCAGAAAACAGCAAACACCCTTGAACTGAAGACCCGCCTACCTTGGAGGGCAGCATTCACACCTACAGCTCCGAGAGCATACCTGAAAACCCTCCCAACATGCATTACCTCAACATTCATCACATGGTGGATAACATTCCATAATTTATCTCTAATGTTACTCTTGTCCCCACTCTTGGAAAGGATAGTGAGTCTAGCAATCTTGTTGATCACTGCTGGATGGTGCCTGACTCCTGAGGTTTCTCCAAACCTCCTGGCAATCTCCAACCTTGCAGGCTCATAGTATTGCACATAATTCTCAAAGTTTTCTTTAGTATAAAGATCAATACCAGCCGAGACCAAGTCATACTCCAAACTGTTTGCAGCAACAAACTCAACAAAGGTTGCATCAAACCTCTTAAACCCTGTCATACAGATAATTGTCTTCTCCTCAATGTCAAATCTCTGTAGTGGCAAGGAACTGTCTGACCGCCATCCCATTGTAGGCAGTCTTCTGTCCCATAAACTCATATAGCCATCATGCCTTGAATTTGGAAATTAAACCCTCCATCACCATCTCATTCTGAATATACTCCCAATCAATCACCTAGTACTTGTGGAAGTAGGTATCCATCAAAGTTCCCTAGAAACATCGAATTGCAGCTGAGTATGAAAGAATGGGATGTTAGTGTCACTGAGCAGGGAGTATTGATTTACTGTCCTTTTGGAAGAGTACTCTGCCATCGAAAATCTTCTCTTGGGAAAGGTCCATCCTGTGACACCAACATTAAAATCTGGGTGCCTCTGTGGAGCATCTTCTTTATCCAGAGACACATTTCCCCCTACTGAAGACTGAGACTCAATATCTGCAGCAGGATCATAGTCCATGTCAGCATTGGCCCTGTGGAGCTTTGAAGCACTAATTACGAAGCGCCCTACCATCTTCGTCGGAGATTTTTAAGACCACCGTAATGCACAAAGAATATATCCAATAAATATTATAGTGAAAACAACATATTGCATGGAATGAAGATGTTTTGAACTGACGCTGGCGAACGGTCCGCGCTAGGGGGCCGGACAGTCCGCACTACTGAAGCCGGACAGTCCGCGCGCCTGCAGAGGCGACTTTGAAGTCTAAAATCGCCTAATTCAAACTTTCTTTGGTCTGTACCAATTTAACCAACAAAACTATCTCAAATTTTAGCAGCATGATCATAGAGAGTAGCACAATCAATTCCCCTAACAAATTTGATGAATCCACTGCCCGGTTTCAGGTCAGAGAGAAAACCCTAGAGCATCCTAAACTCGAGTAAACTGATAAAATTTCGATGAAATTTGAAATATTGAGAGGAAGACATCTTGCGCTGAGTGCCAAACTTCTTCCCGGATAGTCCACAGAAGAATCCAAGTCTTCGCCCGCTCACAATCGACAAAAGAGACTTTTAGGTGCTTTGGTGTGAGAGAGAATGGTTACAAGTTGAAAATGACCTTTGCTCTGTCTCTGGTCGACTTATCTACCTGTCGCGGAAGGTCCGCGGGACACACCTGGACGGTCCACGACCTGATATCTTGGACTGTCGAGGACCTGGTGGTTCGGACGGTCCACGGTCAGGGACCGGACGGTCCGGGACCTAGCAGACAGTTTCTCAATCTCTACCTTTTTTTTGAATCAGAAATTTAAATAGGGTTCTTTGCTCAAATATGGACATTTTGACTGATCCAAGGGTTAGTATGCATGCATAAACACATATTAAACTAAAATATACAAGATTTTGACATGAAAGCACTAAGATCATATTAGAAAAAAAATTCTTGAAAAATAGGCAATAAAATGACTTAAGCTACATTTGAGAAATCAATCACATTCATCTCGCTTCTTATTTGCAAAACCTTGATTCATCCAAAGGTTTTGTGAATATGTTCGCTGATTGATCATCGAATCCAATAGAACATATGAGATATCCCTTTTACCAACATGATGCCTTAAGAAATGATGCCTTATATCAATATGCTTTGTTCTTGAGTGTTGAACTGGATTTGTAGCCAACTTCACGACACTCTCATTGTCACAAATAAGTGGCACATTTTTGAAAGAAATCCCATAGTACAATAAAGTTTGCTTCATCCACAATAGTTGAGCGCAACAATTATCGGTCGATCCGTCGATATATACTCTGCATCGGCAGTAGAGAGAGCGACCGAGTTTTGCCTCTTAAATGACCATTAGACTAGAGACCTTCCAAGAAATTGACAACAACCGGAGGTGCTCTTTGTATCAACCTTGCATCCCACATAGTCGGAATCCGAATATCCAATTAATTCAAATTGAGTACCCTTGAATACCATAAACCAACATTGGATATATGTTTCAAATATCTTAGAATTCTCTTTCCGGCTTTCAAATGAGCTTCTCTATGCGAAGCTTGAAATCGAGTACACATGCAAACACTAAACATGATATCGGGCCTATATGCGGTAATGTAAAGCAAACTACTAATAATAGAGCGAAAAAGCTTTTGATCAACAATTGTACCTCCCTCATCTAAGTCAAGATGACCATTTGTAGCCATGTGAGTCTTGATCGGTTTGGTATCTTCTAGCCCAAATTTCTTTAGCATGTCCTTCAAATATTTAGATTGACTCACAAAAATACCATCTTTGAATTGTTTAATTTGAAGGCCAAGAAAAAAAACTAAATTCTTCTATCATTAACATTTCAAACTCTTTTGACATCATTTTGCTAAATTCCTTGTGAAACAACTCATTAGTAGACCCAAAAATGATGTCATCAACATAAATTTGACAAATAAATACGTCTTTATCAATTCTTCTAGTGAACAATGTAGTGTCAACCTTCCCAATTTTGAAGTATTTGGAAAGCAAGAAATCTCTAAGCCTTTTATACCAAGCGCGTGGAACTTGCTTAAGCCTATAGTGAGCTTTAGAAAGCTTGTACACATGGTTAGGCTTCTTGGGTTCCTCAAAACCGAGAGGTTGCACCATATACACTAGTTCACTAATCTTACCATTTAGGAGAGCGCTCTTTACATCCATTTGGTAGAGTTTAATGTTGTGAGCACAAGCATAAGCAAGAGGAATCCAGATTGCCTCCAATCTTGCCTCGGGGTCAAATGTCTCACCAAAATCCAATCCTTCTATTTAAGTATATCCTTATGCCACTAATTTTGCCTTGTTCCTCACTACCAATCTATCTTCATTATGCTTGTTGCGAAACACCCATTTGGTACCAATAACAATGTGGTTCTTAGGTCTTTCAACTAGCTCCCAAACTTTATTTCGGGTGAAGTTGTTTAATTTCTCATGCATTGCATTCACCTAATCAACATCAAGTAGTGCTTCATCTACACGGTTAGGACCAATACAAGATAAAAAAGAGAAATGTTCACGAAATGAAGCAATACGGGAGCGAATTTGAACACCCTTACTTATATCACCCACAATTTGATCAACCGGGTGATCCTTTGCAGTAGAATGATGGATCCTTACAATGTGAGAGTCACTTGTTGAAGTTTGAGGAGGAACCGAGTGACTTGAAGTATCATGATCATGAGCATCTTAAACTTCATTTTTTGTTTACTTTGCTGGTTTTCCTCATTTAGAGTTGAAGAGGATGAAATAACAACCATGTTATCATCATCTTCTCTTGACTTTATTTTATCAATAGCCATAATATTAATAGCATTCCTCAAGTGAACTCCACTAACATTATTAAGGTTTTCACTTTCATCTTGAGATCCATTTGCTTCATCATACTTAACATCATAGGATTTCTCAATAATACCATGAGTTTTGTTGAAAACCCTATAAGCCTTGCTATTTGATGAATGAATACCCAAGTAGAAAACCCTCATCACATTTCTTCTCAAACTTAGAGAGCCGACTTCCTTTTCTCGAGATATAGCATTTGCAACCAAATACTCTAAAATATGAAATGTTTATCTTTTTACCAATAAGTAATTCATAGGGAGTCTTTTTCAAAAGCTTATGACAATATAATCTATTTGAAGTATGACAAGCAGTATTTATAGCTTCGATCCAATAAAAGTTCAACACATTGTATTCCACAAGCATTGACCTAGCCATATCAATTAGAGTCCTATACTTCATTTCAACAATACCATTTTGTTCCGGTGTATATTTAGAAAAAAAAAATCATGCTTGATACCCTTGACATCATAATAATCATCAATTATAGCATTTTTAAATTTTTATCCATTATCACTTCTAACTTTTTTGATATCAAATTCAAATTGATATGAGCTAATATAGCAAAAGACTTGAATGTCTTAAAGACATTTGATTTATCATGATGAAAATAAACTCAAGTGAATTTAGAATAATCATCTACAATCACAAGGCAATAGGAATTACAACCAATACTCATAAATGATGTTGGTCCAAAGAGATCCATGTGAAGTAATTCCAATGACCGATGTGTTGATATTTGACTTTTATTTGGATGAGTATTTTTCACTTGCTTTCCAGCTTGAAAAAAAAACTCGACCTGCGGGGGGTAAGACAGGGCATTGTATTAAGAAGAAGACCTTCTCACACAGGTCGAGAAAACCCCCGAACCCCTGCCCCACCCATACACAGCGGCATCGAAGCCCATGTGAGAACGACCACGACCGGGGCTGAGCCTTAGACCTGTGCTTTGGCGTGGGACAGACGAGGGGATTTTTTTAACCACAGTCCACAGCCTGAAATTCGCTCCCACGGGGATTCGAACCCAGGACCTGAGGAGTGCTACTTAGACCACCTAACCAACTCAGCTAGATGCCCTTTCGCGCTTTAAAAGCTTGACAAGAGCTACATAATTTGTTTTTTTCAAACTTCACGTCTTTCAAGCCGCGGACTAGGTCATGCTTGGTTAATTGATTAAGTTGTTTCATTCCAACATGACCAAGTCTTCTATGCCATAACCAACCTAATGAAGCGTTAGAGAATAGACAATTTGTAAGCTTTGCTTCATGTGATGAAAAATCAACTAAATAAAGATTCTAATGCCTAAATCCTTTAAACATGAAATTGCTACCATCAACACTAGTAATAAGAACATCATCAACGGTAAAATTGCAAATAAAGCCTAAATCACATAATTGAGCAACAAATAGTAAAATGAAATTTAATGAATCAACCAAAAGCACGTTTGAGATAGAATGATAATTGAAAATAGTAATTCTACCCAAACCTTTTATTTGCTATTGTCTCCAAAAGTGATTGTATCGTAACTTGTGCAATCGTCCTCACTTATCTGGGTGGACATCCTTATATCCCCGGTCATGAGTTGAGTGCATCCACTATCCAACACTCAATAATTCCCTCCCACCTTGTAGTTCACCCACAAAAGGAAATCAATCTCTTTTAGGTACCCAAACTTGTTTGGGTTCTTGAATGTTAGTGACCAAGGTCTTTGGCACCCAAATGGCTTCTTCTTGTTGCCAACAATTGGAGTACCAACAAACTTCGCATGAACACCCTTAGCATTATGAGTAAGAATATAGCAATGATCAAAGCGAGTGGAGGATACATTCTTGTACTTAGGTCAATCCTTCTTGATATGTCCCTTCTTGTTGCACTTGTGACACACCTTGCCACATTCTTCACAAATGTGGTCTTTTACTTTGCAAAAGCATTTTTTCTCTTTGGGACATACCCTAGGCCCTCACAGTTAAGTGAGCAGCGTTGGCTTCCCAAAATGAAATCCAACTTGGCCTTGCCACCATAGACCTTCAATGTTTTCAAGTCGTCCGATTAATCGCGATTAATTGTCCAAGTCAGTTTGGACCAATCACGATTAATTGCCCAAGTCCTCCGACTAATCGTGATTAATCACGATTAATTGTCCAAGTCGGTTAGCCAGAACGACCAGCAAGTCGCCCGACTTGAAAACATTGTGTCACCTTCAAATCTTTAGTTAGAGCATTGACCTTTCTTACTAACACCTCATTCTCAACAATAATTTGTGATTCATCACAAACAACATTATCATTGATGAGAGAAATATTGCATTTACTACAAAGAGTGTTAGTAAAATGTGGTTCACTTGTAGGACTATCAAGTAAGTCACAACTGACTCCAACATCAATGGTGACCACATCGGTTTCATGCACATGAGAGGAGTTTTGAGCTTCGACAAGCTTTTCACAACTCTGTTTTAGATTGTTGTGAGATGTCTTTAGCTCCTCAAAAGGCACTTGAAGGTTTTTATACAATTCCTTCAAGGTCCTAAACTTTTATTTGTCTTTGTGCGTGTAGTCGTCGGTCTCACCAAAAATTTTTACTAGATTATCATAAGAACCATCATCAAGATCATCAACATCATCATCATAAACATCATTTAAATCATTTATGACTTTGACCTTATCATTTTTTTTGGAAAACGCAGGAAAACTGCGCCTCAATATATTAAGAAGAAGAGAAAAGTCCAGAAGGACAGATTACACGGCCTCCTCAGGGAGGCCAGAAACACAGGAAACTGAAAAAATCCATCAAACTCAAACTACAACTCCCTAGTCTCCAGGAATTAGGGCAGCAAGGTATGAAAGACCCTTAGCCCTGGCCATCTCCCAAGACTGCCTCTCCTCCCTAGCTAACTTAATGGACAGATCTAGACTAGGAGTACAACCATCAAAAACACAACTATTACGATGCTTCCAAGTTATCCAAGCTCCTAGGGCCACAAGAGAATTAAGTCCTTTACCAGGGAGACCAGCAGCCAACCCAGAAATCTGCTCCCACCAAGCCATAAAAGAAGAATGTCCTGGCTGGGGAGTCAGACTCTGAAACCCAAACGGTTTAAAAAGAGTAAACCAGAACACTCTTGTGAACACACAGGAGACGAGGATATGGTCAATAGTTTCAGCTTCCTGGTCACAAAAAAGGCACCTAGCTGGATGATCCAAGCCTCTCTTTGCAAGCCTGTCAGCAGTCCAGCATCTATTGTTAGCCACCAACCAAAGAAAAAACCGACACTTTGGAGGTGCCCAGGTTTTCCAAACCAGGTGATAGTGACCAAAGGACGTTGATCCAGCAAAGAGGCCTTCATATGCCGCCTTAGCCGAGTATTTACCATCTGCCGCAATACTAAAAATATGCTTATCCTCCACTTCAGGCTGCAACACTATTTCTGAAAGAAGCTCCCAAAGAGTGAAGGGGCCTCCTTGATGGCGATGTCGGTGTTGAGCTTGGATGAAGTATCATCATCATCATCATCATCCAAGCTTACATCCAAATCCCATTCAATTAGATAGGCTTGGCCATCCTTCTTTTTTTCTTATCTTCCACAACCTTGTCCTTCTTGTTTGGGCAATTCATGGCAATGTGACCGAGCTCCCCCTTTGGTATTTTCTATTATTGAAAGCATTTCTTCTTGAAAATTGATCTCTTCTTGGTTGACCTTTCTTCTTCTTCATGAACTTGTTCAATCTTTTCACAAAGAGAGCCATTTCTTTATCACTTTCACTCCCACTCTTTTCATCATCACTTTCTTCCTTTTCAATGACCTTTGATGCTTTAGCTTTGAGAACTATTGATTCACCTTTCACTTTCTTTGCAAAACTTGTTGCCTTGCATGAGATTTCTTGAAAATGTCTCTCCCAAAACCTCGGTTGGTGCAGTGTTGTTCAAATCACTCCACTAGCATAGTGACAATTGTGTCATACTTTTCTGGAAGTGACCTAAGAAACTTGTGAGAAAAATCCACATCCGGCACATCCAAACCAAAACCCTTGAGCTAATTAACAATTTCATTCAACCGGTTGAACATATCGGATATGCTCTCATCCTCCTTCATGATAAATTGCTCAAATTTGCCCTTGTACACATAAAGCTTAGCACTCTTCAAAATGGTTGTTAACTCATTAATTTCCATCAATTTTGTCCAAATCTCATGAGCGGTTGTGAGAATCTTTGATCCTATTGGCTCATCTTGCTTGAGTACAACAAATCCATCTCTCACAGTTCTCCAAATCTTTTCTCCCATCGCTCTCAAATGCAATGTCATTCTTATTTTCCAATAGTCATAGTTATTTTCATTAAAATGCGGTGGTTTCCCAATATGCATATTGCTTCCACGAGCCATTTTGTCCAACTCCGGGATGGTTAGATCCACAAATAATGGAGTCCTCGGCTCCGATACAACCTGTAAGATCTAGGACACCGGCTAGGGGGGGGGGTTGAATAGACGGTTTTGACTAAAAACACAAACACTAGAGAAATTTAATCAATACGACAAGAGATATAAATTCTCTAGCCTATGTTGAGCTATACTAGGTTTGCAAACTAAGGAGAACACGTAATCTAGATGATAAGAATGGAGGGAAATGCAACTAATCAAAAGTACTTGCAGTAGAACAAGAGAGAAAATAGAACAAGAGAGACACCCAAATTTATCCCGTGATCTCGGTGATTTTCGAGCTCTCACTTGCTCCTATATCAAGACACGACTTGATATTTGAGCCAAGTGGAAAATGAAACACTCAATACCTTGGTTCCACCAACGTCGCCTTTGCTGCTCCAGCGAGGTAGGCACGAAGCCCTCACAATCTCTTCCGCGGCTCCTTCACAATCTTCATGAAGAGATCGATGGAGTCACCACCAAGCTGTCTAGGAGGTGGCAACCTCCAAGAGTAACAAGTGATTTCAAATCGCCTGATCGGTTGATCGACTGGCCTAGACGATTAGCCGACTAATCGTGATTAGGGCGATTAGTCGGCCCTAATCGACCCTAGTCGTCCACATAATCGCCAGGACCCAAGACATATATATATATAAGTGTATAACATTATATATTGATATATAACACTGTATATAACAGTATATATATACAATGTTTACAAGTCGGGCGACCAGCTGGTCGAGTGAGAGGGGCGACCAGGCGACTAATCGCGATTAGGGCGACGATTAGTCGACCTAATCGGTCCTGGTCGACCTCTGGTCGTCCGTTAGTCGTCCTATAGATTTAAGGACATATGTATATGTATATAACTATATATTAACTATATAAACACTGCATTTCTGCATTTCTGCACGTCCACAGCCACCATTAAAATCTGAACAGACAACACAAACACACAAACAGAGATGCACGATTACTACTGGGTATTGGGCTACTGCTATCTTCCGGGCGCTGCAGAGGTAACAAAGGGAAAGGGAAGGGAGACTGGAAATAATCAGAGAAGGGAGAGCAAGTGCTACCTTCAGATGACGAGCTCATCTTCAATTCTTGACTAGTTGAGTAGCTGACAGACGCCGGAGCACTGACGCCGCTGGACGGCTGGAGCACTTGGAGGCTGGACCGCTGGAGCAGAGACGTCGGCAAGGACAGAGGAGAGGAGTAGGGTTTTCTGGCGGCTGGGAAATGTTCTGGCGGCTGGGAGGGTTTTTGAAGGGGCGGCTACTGTAGATGGGCCAAAAACCAGAGGGAAGCCCAGTACCAAAAGTCCAAAACTGCAACGACCAAAAACGACCAGACAGTGCTCGACCAGACGACTAATCGCCCAGGTCGACGATTAGTCGGACGACTAGGACGACTAGAAACCCTAATCGCGTCGTCTTCCTAATCGCCCACTTCTAGGCGACCAGCCCGACTAATCGCAATTAATCGTGATTAGTCGGACGACTTGTAAACATTAATATATATATACTATAATAGATAGAAGTTAGAAACTTTGAATATAGAGTAGAGACTAGAATTATGAAATATGAATATTGACCAGCATAGTAGCAGACTAGCAGTACTCCCTCCGGTTCTTTTTAGTTGTCGTGCTGCCGTTTTGGCCAAAGTTTCTAAATGCAAGTCGCTAGAGCGATTGAAGGCATTTTTGGACGGTCTTGCCCTTGCATGCTGCCGAGGTGGGAATTTAAGATCGGGCCGTTAATCACGCGTGCATGCAGAGTTTCCATGCGGCATTTAACGTCTGCGTGATTTACTCCACTCCCGTCCCGCGTGCATGCAGCATGCATGCAAAAGACTCGCTGCAACCCTTTAAATAGTCATACTTTGCGCGCTCACGAAAATGCAAGAGCGCACACACGAAAATGCAAAAAGCTAAACGTGCCCGCGTCGCGCACACGAAAACGCAAAAAGATGAACGTGCCCGCGTCGCGCGCACACGAAAACGCCACGCAAAACTTCATGCATGCAAACCTAAAACGGCCATGCAAAACTGCATGAAAAAACCAGCCCATGCGTGCAGCAAAAAATGGGTTCCAGGATGCGGACGTGAGGTTTCGAACCCAGGCACAAGCGATCGAGTATGAGTGCTAGTGACTAGTTGAGACGACAAAGGGCACTTGTTGGAACAAACAACGAAACCTATTAAATAAGGGTACAACTGGAAACTAGCCTCCACCTTGGTAAGCGAAATGCTGTCCAAAACGACTACTAAAAGGAACCGGAGGGAGTATGAATTATGAAAATGCAAAATAGAAATCACCAGCAACAGCAAGTCTACAGCTTACAGGACCATAACCACCAACTATATTAGATGAAATGATCACCAGTAGCTTCAGCTTCTTCTGCAACATCCTTCTCATTTCTTGTGGAGTCTTCCATGCCTGTATAGGAACCGAGACACCTTCTTTGCTTGGTTGATGCAAGTTTTGAAGGACTTAATATTCCCAATGTCTTCCAGCATCAAATCTAAGCAATGGGCAGCACATGGTGATCAAAACAAATGATGAATTCTGTCCATAAGGAGCCTCCCTGCTGCTTTGAAGTTTGCTCCATTGTTAGTGACCACTTGAACTACATTTTCCCTACCAATTTTGTCAATTTGCTGCTCTAGCAAATCTGCCAACATGCTGGCATTAGCTATCTCACTGGATGCATCGATAGAGCACATAAAAAAAGTCCCTGCTGGATTATTTGCGAGGAAGTTGATAAGATGACATCCTCTTATATCTGTCCAGACAGCATTTAAGCCTAAAATGGCTTTTGGACTGTCGGTCTGCCACAACGCTTATCGGCTGATCGCCCAACACGACGATTGATCGCTACATATCGCGATTAGGTGGACGATAAAGGCGATCAGCTACCCTGATCGAAACGCTACCTCTTATCGAGCACTAACAACTGATTAGACCAACTAATCGTGATTAGTCGGACGAAATGTAATCACTGGTCAAGACAGTAGGCAAACCATAGTCTAATTGTCCTCTCATGATGAGCTACCTGTTTATGTTATTGTAGATGCGATTAACACTTCATATAACATGTGTGAACCTAAGGTTGAAATGTGAGTGTCGAACGAGGGACAGGAACTTCTAGTTTCACACCTACTATGAAGTGCTCGTTACATGTAAATGTTAGCAATAGCATCCTGGTTATGCATTACATAGAAAGGTAGGGAGTGGACCTAAATAGGTTGACAGTTTCTGTCTGAAAGGTATCCCTTCTTTATTGTCGTTTTTGCTTGTGCAAACTGGTTTGCATTGCCAATGTTTGTGAACAGATCTGCTGTACTTCCTCCGTTTTTTATATTTGTTGCCCATTAGTTCAAAAATGAACTAGCGGGCGACAAATATTTGAGAACGGAGGTAGTACCATTTAATTGTGATTGTGCATGAATACATATCTTCCTATATGCTAATGATAAGATGTACTTTTCAGCTGACCTGCCATGCCTGATGGATAGGCAAAGTATTTTTCATATTGACCCATTTATCGCAACTTCCACGTTGTCTATGTTTGGTTTGTCCATGTACTCAAGGTTACAGATAAACCTGCTTGATGAAGATAATTCTGATTATTTATAGCTGTTTTCTGAAGACCTTATTATTTTAGTTGTTAAAGCTATGTGAGAGGAACCCACAAAGTTGTACTACGTAGTCCCTATCCGGAATTGGCACCATATTTTCATGCTGATCTTGTTTGTGCAAACTGGTTTCCAGATCTTTTTCTATCACTGTCGATGCGACCTGCCATCCCAGATGGCGACGTTAGCATTCCCTATTAAACTTGTTCTTGCAGCTTCCACGTTTCTCGGTTTGTCCACATGCACAAAGTTACAGACACGCTTTCTTCACGTGGATAAACACGTAGTATCTTTTGGCAGTGAAGGTCTACGCTAGTGTAATTTGACCTGGACGTACTAATGTGATTTCTTCTTGTCTTTTCAGATCGGAACTGTATGATGTGGAGAGCAAATGATGGGCATCCCTCGAAGGATGAGGGGATAAGTTTTCAGGTAGCAAAATTTGATTCCATCGGGATTCCAGATTGTTGGATGAGAGCTGACATGGCAATTCAGACTAACTAGTGTGCTATGTACCCATATGTTTTCTTTGGTCTTGCTATTATGTTTGGCAAAAGGATGGAATGGTTGAGCAAATAAAGTAATTCCAGATTGAGAAATATTTTCAGCGATGGTATTCCATTTAGTGCTTGTTTGGGAGAGCCGAAGGATTGGGAGAGGATTGAAAGGGTTAATATCATCCGAGGATTTTAGCCTCTTCAATCCCGTTCAATCCTCTAGCTTCCAAACGATTCCTTACATGCTCGTGTTGGCTAATTTTGTAATTTCGATTGTATCCATGATACTCTCTCCGTCCCAAATTAAAATTTCTTTTAGATAATTAATGAATCTATATAATTTATGTATTTTTTATGTCTAGATTTATCATGGTCTATTTAATATAGACATAAAAAGTAAGAGCTAAAATAAATATTATTTTTGGATCCGGGGAGTACTATAGTGTGATCCGGCTGATTGAACTGATGTTGATTTAAGGTTGGGAGTCTTAAAAGCGAAAACATGAGGGAATCCACTAGGTAACGAGTACGATGGGCCGGCTGGCTTCCTGGTGGCTTTGTAGAGTTTGTTCTTCGAAAAAAACAGAAATACCTTGTGAAAATGAAATTAGTTTTTTCTAAAAAAATAGAAATACCTTGTAAAAATGGAGTTCCTAACCTAGCACTGAGTCGAAGAAACGGGGTGATGATTATATGACGTAATATGAAACAAAGATAGATTGCAAACTTAGGCTAGCTCTAGCAAGGGCTTTAGAGGTTTTGTACCCTAAATATAGAGGATCAAATAACCCTCTACGCTCTCTAGCAGCGTCCTCTAAACGATCCTCTAAATTTAGAGAACGCTGCTGGATTCTCTATATTTAGAGTTTCTCTAAACGGTCATCTATCTATTTGAATATTTTAAATAAACGGTTTAGTAAAACTAAAATATATACAATATATTTGAGAGTATGATAAATACGTATGTAAAAAATAAAAATAAAAAATGTCTTTAATATAGATATTTGAGTATAGATGACGTGATTTAGATGACGTTGTTGGAGAGAAGGAGATATAGAGAATGTAATTTTTTAAAGGAGACTGTAAAAGACGGATAGAGAGAAACGTTGCTGGAGACATCCTTAGGGCGTGATGCAACTGCAGCATTTGTTCGGTTCTTGTTATCACCGTCATTGAGCTCTATCGCTGGCATTCGGCGAGGTTTGTCCATTGTACAGCTGATCTGGTAGCGATGTTTAGTTGGCTACGCGTCAAGCCGTGAAGAACTGGTTTGGACTTGGTTATTCTTCACGAATGGTCTTTGACATCTCTCATCGCTGGTACGGATTGAACAACTGTCTGCTGCTTGAAACATGTTAAGCTTTGAAGGATGCTGCTCCTGCGGTTTATAGAAAAAAAAAGAATATTGCAAAAAGAAAAAGTTGCCCCCCTCTGATAATGATATTTTTTTCAGCTGTTAGCGAATACTCATAGTGAAAGATTCCATGTTCCCTCGGCTTTAATAAGCACGTCATGTTGGCTAAAATAATCTGGTGTTTCTGCACGGGCCGGCCACTTGCTCCATTTTTGCTGGACAGATCTGCGGCGTCGATGGTGCACTGGATCGATCGAGTTTTGGTTAGCGTGTTGGCTTAAATTAATGATGGGAGGTCGGTGTCTGCGAGTACTAGTTGAATTATTATAGATATGTCGATGTGATGATTGACTCGGGAAAACCAAATAGTATCTGTCACGCTACCACATCTGACATTGGAGCATTAATTTAGCTAATAAGAGAGGGAACTTTGAAGAGTAACAGTACTAGTACATAGTAGTAGGTTGCAGCAACGCTTCGCGGATCTGCGCAGATCGGGCACATCCCGGAGCGGCCGCCGCGGTGGACAATGGGAGGGAGGGGTAGGGCGCCTCATAAAACCAGCAGATCCCTGCCCCTCCTGCTCCACGACGACGACGACGACGACAATGGGGTAGTGGAAACAAAGACATCCCCGAAAATGAAGGCGAAACCAGTATACACAAAAGCGGGCGGAGCTCTAGATCTACGGCGGCGGCCGGCAGACCGGCCGGCCGGCCTGTTTAGGCGGAGCGGGCGAGGCGTGAGGCGATGGCGGAGTGGTACATGGCGTCGTGGAAGGACTCCGTCTGCGCCATCCGCGCCCGCAGCTGGCGGGCCTTCTCCTCCGTCAGGCCCCCCACGAACTGCCTGCGCGCCGCGGCCGCGTCGTCGTCCAGCGGCACCGCCGGCGCCGGGGCCTCAAGGTAGTCGGCCTTCCCCGACCACCCCAGCAGCGGCGCCCACCACCTGCCACCCTCCGCCGCCACCGCAGCGGCGCGCGGCCGGACAGCGGAAGGGGCCCGCACTGGGCGGGCGGGGAAGGAGGAGACGGAGGCGGGTGCGCACGGTGCCATCGCCATTCCGGTCGGGCTGCTTCTCCGGGAGTGGGACGCTTCGGTGGGGTCGCTTTGGGGCGCTGGGTTTTGCGATGAGACGGCGAGATTATTGCTGATTGCTGTCGGAGGCCTAGGGTCGGTCCGGTATTTATAGCAGGGAGGGAGCCGGAGCGAATGTGGGGAGGAGACGGACAAGGATGGATGGATAAGACCACCGCGTGGACACGTGGTCCGCGTCGTGAAACGCGGTGCGTAAACGGTTGCTTATTTCTGGGTGGGATTAGGTCACTGGCGCGTGGGTCCAGGCTGTGGGCCGCGGCCTTCGTGCGGTGCTCCCTGTCTCTTCTGCCGTGACGGTGATGCGCTCCGGAGGCCGGAGCGGTTAATGCCACGGACCACACGTCTGAAATTAGGTTTAGGTCTTCTAGAAGGGAACAAATCGAGAATGACTGGTTAATTCCTAGTACTAGTGAGTGTGTTCGCTGCGGCTTAAAGCCGTACTGTTACGGTTGTTTGTACTGCTGCAGCTGCAATCAGTAGAGACAAAATACTGTAGAAGCCGCAGCCGCAGCCGGATTAAAGCCGCAGCAAGCCGCAGCGAACACAGCCAGTAGTGAAGAAAAAGTTTTGTTCGAAACTTCTACACCGTTGTATAATGTCACGTTGTATTTTAGATACATCGGTTCTAGTAGAATTACAGCTTAAATAGTATTTGGTACGTCAGAATTTAGGAGCAACAAATTCCAGAGAAAACACAGCTTGGCAGTGGCGGACGCAGGTCGAGAATTCATGGAGCTAGAAACATCACATGACAAAATCAAACGAGATTATAAAAAACTTAGCAAAGATACTGCTAGAAGAGCAGAGGTGCTAGTAAAGAGATGGGGTCAAGCGACGTCTCTAGCTTAGAGACAGGACTTGTTGTTTTGCCAAGCTTGTTGGTCGCGAAGATGGGTCGTATCATTATGATAAGCGAGACATGGCTTTGTCGAGCGGGCCGGTGTCACGACGACAACAGGGCGGGGGTGGAGGCGCCACGAAAGGGCGAGGTCGGGCAACGTTGGGTTAGGTGGAGGCGGCGGTCAAAACGGGCATCGAGGCAAACTAGTTTAGGTGGCGTTGAAAAGATTAGGGTCGAAGTGATAGATGCGAGAACTGGGTTGAAGAGGATCTGACGAGGATGCTCATGACAAGGTTGTTTTAGACAGCTAACAACTGGGTTGGAGAGGATCTGATGAGGAGGCTCATGACAGGATCATTTTAGACAGCTAATTGTTAACTGGTTTTAGCTAGGTTAAGGTAGTTAACAAGTAACAACTAATGATTATTTGAAGGGTATAGCTAAAAATTAGTTGGTCAATTAGTTGATTCATTCTAAATTTCTCAGCTAATTTTAGCCGCTAGCTATTTATTTTTGAGGTTTAGAATAGAATTATACCCTATCAAAACTTTGATTTTTTCTATCCACTTAATAAATGGTCATTATGTATAATAGGTTGTATAAAATTGAGGGGGAGCCACGACCCACTTTGCCCCCCCCCTCTGGATCCGCCCTTGCTGCCTTGCAGCAGGGGGAGCAATAGTGCAATACTAGAATACAGGAATACAGAGTAAACCACACACATAGTTCCGTCCCCCGGTATTGACACCCATTTGTACTTAAATAAGCACCGTTTGGTTTACGAAATGCAACATAAACGGTAACAATAACAATGCACATTTAAATACCGACGGTAATAAGTTTGAATACGCCGATACCAATTTCTAGTATGGTACCTAGTTATGGTTGGACTCAAACAAACATACTTTAACGTTATCCATTACATTATAAATATGTGAACTAAACAGTGTCTAAAGTTAGGCTTTTATATTGAGTATCCTCTTGGGCCAATGCTTCAAAAGCACAACTAAGCATGTGATACGTTGAATTCCATTGAGTGGTGACATTTAGAGAATAGTCTACAAAATTAGTCTAATAAATTTTATTATAGGAACTAAAGATAAAGTAAAACTTGTATGCAGAAACGCATGTCTTGATCTAATTTTTACTTTATTTCTCACTTAGTAGCATGAAAAACGATATGAACAAACATAGTGAAGCTACTAACGACAAATAGAGCACTCAACGCAAGATTATGTAGACTATAAAAATACATCTCTACCGTTACAAAGCACCGTCGTTGCTTTTGCAAAACGTTCCTATAGTTTTTTAATCAACCCAAGGTCATGTCATTACATTTTTAGTTTCTCGCAGGGTGCTGCTTGCATGAGTAGTTTTTTTTCCTTACCACCTACGCCTCGTGTCTCGTGATGCCAACTAAGACCCTGTTTATTTCATATTATAATTTAGCCAATAATCTAACGTAAATAATCTAAAGATTCAACAAATATCTAGATTATAGATCCAGATTATATATCTAAATACCTAGATTATTATAATATCAATTTTTTCTTAAAAATAACTTATTTTAAATTATTTTTATAAAATACCCACTACCATGGTTATATGAATTGAAATTACGTTAATCTGCCACCCTCCTTTTCACCCGTCGGTATCTCAGACCGACTTCAACGGTTCCCCCTAAATTTCTCCCCCTATATCTCACTCACGTGCCACGTCAGCGTTCTCTCTCCCCATATTTCTCCACGCTCTACAGCGGTTCCCCCTATATCAATCCTCTATATTCCACCACAACAATATTATATACTTTCATCATCAACTAACTCAATACCATCCAATATTAATTTTATTTTTATTTCTTATTTGCACAGTACACGGGCATAACTACCATTAAATATTAATTTTATTTTTATTTGTTATTTGAACAGTACACCGGCGTAACATGATCCACAATTAATTACCAAACGCCATAATTAGTATTAATACGGTAGTATAAATACGGTCGAATTTTATGTTTTTTAAAACATAGGAATTCGCATTCTTCTCGTACACGACACGAGTGGCTTCCACCACACGACTGTCTTCTCCGGCAAGCCACGACCCTCTGGCTTCCTTCACACACCGAAGCTATCTTTAAATAAGGTCCCCCTGCGGGCATGCTCCACCCACCTACACATTCGTCTCTTCTGTTTCATCCGCCATTCCATCAAAAATACGTAGTACGTAGTCTTAGTTCAGCTCGTCATGGACTCATTGCGAAGCCTGGTGTTGTCTTCATCGTCCGATGAGTCGGACGATGAGATTGATAACTTGTTGCTTTGGCAACATGTTGACCACCTTGTAATCGGAGACACGAGCACGCGTCGTAGGCGCTCCTCATTGCCTCGTCGTGTTATCCATAGGGACCACGCTGCTGGAGAAAATCTCATCAAGCACCACTACTTCGGACCTAATCCAGTGTATCCATCACATGTTTTTCGTCGAAGGTACGTTTCCTACGTATTGTTTTTACTTTGATTTGGATCTTCGTTTCCTTATTTTTTGCTTTGTTTTCGTTTTATAGGTTTCGGATGCATCGTCCTTTGTTTCTACGTATCCTTCGAGCCGTTCAACGAGAAGACGATTACTTCACAGTACGATGTGATGCAACTGGTTTAGCAGGGCTTGGTCCATTGCAAAAAGTTTGTGCTGCTTTGCGTATCCTTGCGTACGGGTTACCAAGCGATGCGGTCGATGAGTACATACAGATTGGACAGACTACGGCTAGGGAATGCCTTATCCGTTTCTGTCGCGCAATCATCTCTTCCTTTAGCGAACGATACCTCCGTATACCAAACCACAACGACATTGCTCGCATACTTAGTGTAAACGCGGATAGGGGGTTTCCGGGTATGCTAGGGTCCATCGATTGTATGCATTGGGAATGACGCAACTGCCCTACTGCATGGCGCGGACAGTTTTGTGGGCGCAATTCGAGGCCAACAATGATACTAGAGGCAGTCGCTGGGTATGACCTGTGGATTTGGCATGCCTTCTTTGGGATGCCTGGTACTAACAATGATCTCAACGTGCTTCATCGATCACCAGTGTTTGATCCGTTACGTAATGGGACTATGCCACCAGTGCACTTCACTATTAATGGTACTTCGTACAATTTCGGATACTACTTAGCAGATGGCATATATCCAAATTGGCCAACCTTTGTAAAAGCAATTCGTCACGCTTTTGAGGAAAAAAAGTTCACTTCACAGCCAAGCAGGAGAGTTGTCGAAAGGACATAGAGCGAGCATTTGGAGTTTTGCAGGCGAGGTGGGCAGTTCTATGTGGCCCTGCTTATGGTTGGGATCGTAATCACCTCGCAGAGATGATGATTGCTTGTATTATTATGCACAACATGATTGTCGAGGACGAAGGTGATGGTGCAGCAAATGTGGACTTCGTTGGCCCCACTGGTCCCCCAGAAGTTTGTAATAATATTCCTGAGGTCCGCAACGAGTGGCTAAACAATCATATCTGCTCTGAATTACCCAACGATCCCGAGCAGGACATCACATCTCAGACTACATACTTGTCTTTGCAGCACAACCTGATAGAACACCTTTGGGCACGTCGAGGGTCCATGGGTTGAAGGCCTTCATCCATATTATTACAATTCAACAATGTTGTTATATTTGATTTATGAACTATGTCAAAAGTAGTTCAACGAATGCAAGTCATGTATCTTCGGCGTTAGTGAAGAAGTTATGGTAACTGTCATGTGTAATGCATCTGCTACAAATATTTTGCATATCTTGGCAAACGTCTAGTCATGTATGACAACAACGTTATTATCAATATGAATATTATTACAATAACTAATGTTCAAAAACCAAGCTGATGTTCACAAACTTGTAAGCAAATGTTCAGACTACTCGAAATCAACCAAGTGCAAACACACATGAGCAGGGTACGCCGATACAAAGGTGAGCAACACCTTATCAAATAAATAAGTACTCTTCAGACAGGATTGTTGATGAAAAAATCGATTAAACCTTTTCTCCTCGCCATGTATACAGCCCTCAACTCTTCTGGTAAAGCATCCATATCCATGGCATAAAGTTTGTTCAGCTCTTCATCCTTTTGCTTCCTGTCTTCCATCATCAATTTTTTTTCCTGCACTTGTATTTCCTTGGACTGAACCTCCAACTTCTTGAGTTCAACTTCCTTCATGAACTCAATGTTCTGTTGTTTGAGGTCTGATTTTTCTTCACTTTGCTTCAATCTTGCTATTTGAATGTCATGGATTCTTGATAGGTAGTCCGTAGACTGGGATGAACTGGACATTGACTTCTTCCTCGATGCTTTTGTCGAGTCACGTCCTAATGGTCTCTTGCCTTTCGAACCACCGTCATCAGATTCCACTTCATTCACAGAACCTGTAGGTGTTAGACTACGAACAGGCTCGGTCCCCGCATTGCCTCTCCATGGGCTGCCATGAACCATGGCATCCCATTTGGGTTCGTCTTTCAGTCGCGTCCAGTAGTGCATGAAATGAAATGGCTTTTTCTGTGATGTTGCATACAAAGTTGCTGCTTTTGAAGTCTACACAAGATGTATAACCACTTGTTAGTGCATGAATAATAGTAAGTTCACATAAACCATGCCCATACATAAAGTATTACAAATTAATATAAGTGTACCTTGTCGTTATCTGTGAGGCCACTCTGGTTTTCCCTTAGGACTCTAGCGTAGAATCCAGCAAATTTGCCTATTTCAGCTCTGATTTTGTCCCACCTGCTGCTCAGGGCCCTATTAAGTCTCATTGGAAACTCACCTCTAAGTTCATTATACCTTTTCTCAATTCTAGCCCATAACCCCTCCTTTCTCTGGCCTGTGCTAATTACTGGGTCACTACTAATCTCTAGCCATGTTTTGCAAAGCAACAGGTCTTCAGCAGGTTTGAAGTTCTGTTCCTTTGTCCTTCTAAATGTGATAGGTGTGTCTGAAGGTTTGGTTGGGCTGTTAACTTCCTAGACACTATGTTCTGCTTCGGATTCAAAAGTAATTGGGTCAGTCTGGTTGGGAACATGGGTAGAAACCTGTGGACATGGAATGGGTGGTGCAAACTGGGGTTGACCGAATGATGGTTGTGGTGGAGGACCCCCAGGATTGATCATACCAAAAAATGGGTTCCATGGACTACGAAAGGTATATGTAGATGGGTCATTAGCTCCCTGGGACCAGGTAGGATTGCTCATATGGTTTGTAGGAGTAGTAAATGTAGAAGGATGGGTTGGGTCAAAACCTTGGCCCTGCCACATCTGAGGATCCCACATGGGTGGGGGGAAAGACTGGTTACCTGAATTGGGGCTGGCACCAGTAGGTCGAAAAGGTGTATTTGAGTTGTTGTCAGCCATTCTGGAATGAAATACAGGAATACATTAATTTGGACAACACAAAACAGACTTGTACTGTAAAGTATGAACTGTAATGCATTGCACATAAAGGTTCATAGAAAAGGAACACAATGATGACGCATTGCACATAAAGGTTCATACGAAACCAACATAATGATTAAGCATTCCACATAAGACTCAGAGAAGGAACACATAAGGATGAACCATTGCACATAAGGTTCATACAAAGTAAACATAAGGTAGGAGCATTCGTACATCGGTCACCCATGCATCACATACATAAGACACAAGTCCTTATTTCATTTCGATGCATTACTACCACTAACACCGTAGTCTACGTACCACAATTACAGGTTCCAAATGCTATACCTAGTGGACCTGTCGGAGTCGTAGGAGTCATTGTCACTGGCCTCATACAGTTCTGGGGAGGAAGGGGGGGTGAAAGTAATTTGTCTAGGCACTGGCTTCACAGGCTCCGCAAGGCTAATTTGTTCCTCCATCCTCTCCTTCTCTGGGTCAGACCTTGCTTTGCTCTCAAGTGCATCCTGCTCCATCTGGTCTACCTCCTTTCGAATTGCAAGTAGAGCATTGAGAAGGTAATGCTCGTCACCCAAATGCCGGAAAGCCTCTTCTAGAAAGCTTCTAATATTGAAAGCACCAGTTTCCACTGAGGATGCAAGATTGAGGACCAAGTGTTGCAGCAGTTTGGCATCATGGCTGCTCATCTTGATTCGTATACTCAACCAGTACCTCCTTGGCTAGACAAGGTGCATACATGAAAAAATTAGGGGCAGACTTGTTCCTAATTGGTGACATTAAAGTGTTCATGGCACTTAGGAAACATCTGTGGGTTGCAATATAAAAAGTAATATTTCAATTTAAGAAACTAATGTGCTGATGGAAGTTAGCAAACAACTGTTGGTTGTTTTAGTATGCACTGGTAAAGTATTTCTACACATGTATCGTGGCTTTGGTACGTCAGTTCGTTGCATATAATAAGCTACAGCTGCACAGAATACATGAAAGCACAGACAGAAAACATGGAGACAGACTTATGCAATTCATAAAACACAATGTACTATAGCGAAAAAGGAGTTAGAACCTCAATTAGTTGAAGAGGACGTCAAATAATCAAATTATTTTATCAAGCTGCATAATAAGTAAAGGTTTCGTTAGTTGCATGCAACAGTTGGTCATGTAAGGAAAGAGTACTCAAAATTGAAGGGTGAGATGTCCAATTCTTAGACAGAGGAACTAACACCAGTTTGAAGTAATCAATATGGAAGGAACAAGGGGTTGTGTTGGGGAATTGAACGACACTGGTACTTAGTTCTTATACTAGGAACATTAACATGGATATCTCTACCAGCAACATTGAACAAAAAACATTCAATCCACATGACTGCAATTCAATTCGCAAAAGAGAAAATGGTGGGTACACAAACATGAGTAAACGAGGATGAGGAATATGCAAATGACACTGAAGTGTCAATGTTGTTTCCTTTGTACCATAGTAAGGAAGCATCAATTTTTTACTTCATAAGCACGGATCAGTTAGCAATACGTGATTGAGGATAGGTTCAGATCTATGTGTACCACAATATCAAACTTGGTTCTTGTACATAAACATTTGTCGCATCGGATGTCGGACTTAACCGCAACCCTAACTAGTTAAAGTAGGCGATGAACACATAAATCGTAGCGCAGAACTAAGGTAAAGTACAAGTAAACCCTAATGGTAACCCCAGGTACGGTTTGAAACGAACCCGGATCAATCCGAGGTGTAGACGAAGGCGATGCGACGAAGCGTACCTTGGACCTTGTACCTCGAAAGACGCAGATCGGCTGAGCGTAGATCTGTCGGTAAATGGATGACCTCCCTTCGACCTCGACCCCAACCCTAACGTTCCGGCGGACAGCGACGAACGGCGCCGGCGTCTTCGCACGGATCGGCCGGGTCGTCGGTCCGCGAAGGTTGACGGTGGAGTCGCGTGGACGAGCCCCACTGCTGCTCGCCGGCCGGACGAAGCCAAACGATTCGCGGGCGACGGCGGATCGACGCGTACCTTCTCCGGTGGCGGTTCGGTCGTCCGCGGATCGCCTCGGGCGTCTTCCTCGGAGTATTCCGAGCGCGCGCTCTTGTCTGGGAAGGAAGCGGCTGCGAGAAACTTCTCCGCCGTAGCGTCGCCATCCATTTAGCGGGAGAGAGAAGAAATCGGGAGGGGAGAGGAGGAGGAGGAGGAACGCGATGAACGGGATAGAGGGGTACTGTAGCCTCTATCCCAGCAACAGTAATAGGGGAGGGGGAGCGTGGGGGCATGCGTTGAAGACATTCTCAAAGTCCATCGTAGCCTAGAGCCGCAGCTGCCACCGCCGCTGCTCCTTGGGAGTCCACACCACCGTTCGAGAAGCCCAGGGGCGTGGTCAAGAAGGTCCTCGCGGAGTCGCAGCGAGGGGCAGGGCGCCACCGTCCTCACGGTCACGGAGTCGCAGGCTCGCAGCCCGAGGGGCAGGGCGCCACCGTCTGCAGCAGCATCGGCAGGTACGTAGCTTGCAGCAAAAGAACAGGCGGAATAACATTGCATTTCCGAGGGGAATAACACTATATTTTTAATACTTTGTACCAACAATCTCTTTTGGATTCCAGTACATGCAAGAAAATCGTACATCCAGTGTTTATCCAAAGAGGTAAATGTAGGGGGTGTTTGGTTTGTAGGGACTAAACATTAGTCCCTCCATTTTATTCTATTTTAGTTCATAAATTGTTAAATAGAGAAACTAAAATAAAGTTTTAGTTTCTATATTTAGTAATTTAGGGACTAAAATGGAATAAAATTGAGGGACTAATAATTAGTCCCTAGAAACCAAACACCCCCGTATATTTCCTTTGCTTGTGATTCAATTCTGCGCCACTGCATTGTTGGACAATTAGTTCGGTTTCATAATGTTTATATTTATCATGCTTCATTCATGTTGTAAAAATCAACGTACATGTTAGTTAACAAATCAATGTATCCTCCACCATAACCATGCTCTATTGGTATATATTTTTTAAAAACCTCCCATCCCTCCTTTTGACAAACATGTTTTAAAACTTCATTACTGCCCGACCATCGACAAATGTAGCATTAGTGCTTTCTAATTCCTTCGAACGATTGATGAAGATCTATGTCTGTGTGTGCTTTCTTAATCTAGCCTAAACTAATTCATGTTTCTGAAAACTTGAAAAGATAAAAAAATCACTTTGCTTTCTGTTGTTGAGACCTTAGTTATTCATCTTTGCACCTGAAAATAGAATAAAATTTCCTAAACTTCAACACTTTCCAAAGACGTGCATCTTAGTTAAAAAATCAACATATCCTTTGTTATATGGCTAGCTGTTTTACCATTTGACAGTGCCATATACGTACAGGTAATTCACTAACTTATTTTTGGGATCACAGTGATGTACGAAAAATTGCTAGATCAGAGCATAAATGAAATGCTGAAATTGCACAAGTAGGCATATGAAGAGAAATTGAAACTGATATGCACTTAGATTTGTCTAGAATCTCTATTACCTCCCATTAAAACCGGTGCGGACCTAGGACCGGCTCCTCCATGGAAAATCTCGATGCCGAGAAAAATTTGGTGGCAGCTTTAAAGTATAGGAGGACCTTGCGGCGAGGCTTGTATTTTAATATGTTTCTAGAAGACGAAGAAAGTGCAGCAACTTCCTCAACACCGACATTGGCTACAGATGTCAAACTCGTAGGCACAGGAGGGCTCGACACCACCACTGGCGTGTGGCTAGGGGGACATGACGTCGCAAGCGACGACAGGGGCCGCCGCCAGAACTACCCGAGGTCGTCGAGGACGAGCGTAGGGCTGGGCGAGGGCTCGTCGCCACTAGTGTTGGCATGGTGAGTGCTGGGCGCGGCCTCGCCACCACGAACCTCGCCACACAGGACCAAGCTACGGATCGTGTCGCAGGTGTACTGTAGATGTTCACAAGTTGTGTCGTGTTACGTTTACACTACTACAGGTATCCTCTATACAGGCGGTCCGGTTAGCCTCTACACAGGCGGTTCCAGGAACCGCTTGTGGTGCACCGCCTGTGATGTAAAACAACATCACAGGCGGTCAATCAAAAACCGCCTGTGATAGACACACATCACAGGCGGTCCAGTTTAAAAGAACCGCCTGTGATAGTCACACATCACAGGCGGTCCGGTTTAAAAGAACCGCCTGTGATAGAGACACATCACAGGCGGTTTTAATTATAAGCCGCCTGTATTTCCCAGATTCATATACACAGAAGCAGATTCACAGAAACAGAAATAATAACAGATTCAAACACAGATTCAAACACATTGTGTTTCAAACACATATTCATCATACAAAGATTCAAACAAGTTCTATAGCAGGTTCCATACACAGATTCATCCACATATATATCAAGTTCCATCATACACAGATTTATACACATCAAGTTGCATAACAACTCAACATCTCAAAGTTCCATAGACAACTAAACATCTAAAGTTCCTAACTAAAGACCTAAACACTGTGTGATATTGTGTACAAACTTAGTTCTGGGATATTTTGCAAATTTCCATTTACATTGTAGAATAGCCCTTGTTGATGAAGAACTTCACGGCGCATAAAGTATAGCAAGTTTCTTACAACCTTAGCCACGCCGGTGGAAACCATATCTCTTTCTAACCATTCAGCATTGATCTTAGATTTAGGAACCTGCAATGAAAGCAAAAAGCAATCGGCGCTAAGAGTAATGTGATGAGCAACAATATAACATAAAAATTGCAATATAGACAATGATAGCGAACTTACATCCTCACGATTGACCATGTAATGGAAGGTGACACGACACCATTCGCATACATAATAACCGCACAGGACAGTACCCGGAGGTTGTTTGTCACCATATGGAAATAATGATATTGACAAATTAGGCTTGTCCTCTGGATGTTCGCCGCCAAGATCTTTCCAATAAAAACGGTATGCACTGCATATAAGAATAGCATTGTGAGATTAAGAATACATTTGTTAAGTTGTAATAAGTACAAGTGTGCAATAATAATCATACTTCTCTAAAATCTTCAAGAAGTCATTATACGTAGCCTTTTCCATTCTCAGTGAGTCGAAGACCACGACTTTACCATCCTTTGGCCAGATCATGATACAAATGTAGTGGTCACTATATAGACATAGACGAAAACACATGTTAATATCACGATTGCCATAATTTATAGTTCAAAATTAAACCATGTCGATAACTTACTTAAAGTGGTGCGGAGCTATTATTAAGTCCTTGCCATGTTGTACATGATTATACATGGCTCGTCCAATGTATGCCGCCATTACCTTCATTTTCTTTCTCTGATTCTGTTTGACGGCTTTCTCAAATTCAGCATCGTCCAAGTCTTTGTATTCTTCTCCTTGCCTCCGAGCTACTACTTTGTAGCAAGCTTGGGATATCATCAACGGGTCAAGAAACCCTGTCTTAAGTTGTTTCTTCTTATCATCCATGTATTGCATCCTACGTGTAATAGTGTTAATCGTTAGACTCTCGTTTATGTGTGCGTGTACAAAACTAACAAATATGAAAGTTTAGAGGTACTTACAAGCAAAAGAGGGTTAAGTAGTTGGTTTCCATCCTTTGTCGGTGGTACAATGACCAGAGATCGTCAAAGAATAAATGCCGCACAGGATTTATATGATCATTGCTCCAAAATGCATCTTCTGGCACAACAAATGTGAAATCCTCGAGTTTGTATTTGTTGCTAGCCACCATGTACCACTCATGCATTCTAATCTCCGGAGTTGACAACTTAGAAAGTTGCACTGTCGTTAAGAACAGCCTCCCATTCACAAATTTAGGAGGAACATCCTCCTTCTTGTATACCGAGATATTGGTTTTAAGACGTAATGATTCTCGAGTATGAATCATTCCATCTTCTTCCCATACTTCGAAATTGTCTATTTGGGCCGACCGTGTGCCTACTCCATGAGATGCTGATATTGCTTTTGATTGATTAGTCATAACTCTCTGCAATTTATGCAGGTAGCGTGCCACTGATTCTGACGGTTTCTTGACATCGTCTGTGGCGATTCGCTTATGAATTTTCTTTGAAATAGTTGGCCCTTCAACATTGGTGCCAACCTTTGGTTCCTTTTTTATGTTGACGTCGACATTCTGAGGAACAATTTTGTCTACGTCCCCCTCGTCGAGTTCCTTCGCAAGAGGCGATATGATTGTTTCAACGATTTTTTTGGAGGTCGGTGTCATATCTTCCCGCACTGGTGTTGAATTCGGCTCATCACCAAACTTGATGTCGCGCCGATGCCAAAGAACCAACTCGTTCATTGCCTCTTGCAAAGTTATGATCCCCTCAACTGGAAAATCTATCTCCCAATCTTCACAACCACTGTTTGTGATTTCTAGAACTTGGACCACAGCATAGTGTGGCGGGACAGGATTGTCCTTGTAGTTAACAAGTCCTGGTTTTACCAAACCAGTAGCAGCTTGCTTTGTTTTTGTCCCTGATCGATTGATTGGAATATGAAGAAAGCAAGGCTTGTCCTCAACAATATCGTCTACAGGGTACTTGGTCAAGTCTTGCACAGATCCAACGCTGCTAGGGACTATAGGTGGACTCATGTGGCTTGGCTTGAGTTCAAATGATATGCATTCTGTTTTCTTCATTTTGTTCATCACGTCATTAATAGCCTTTTGTACCCTTTCATCAATAGTCTCTTCAAGGGTCCTTTTCGACTTCTCGTGTTTCCTATATGACGACGCATACTCTGGAAACGCCTCTCTCCAGGAAATCTTAGAAGAGATTCCCCGAGCCCGTCCAGTGTGTTCAGGATTGCCTAGGGCTGCAGTTAGTATGTCATTCTCCCTCCGAGGCTTAAATTCTCCTTTTTTTCTCTTATCTGCATATTCTTGAATTTTTGACGAAACTTCGCCTACCAATTCTGGATGCAAAAGTTTGTCGTCCTCACTCAAACCTGCTCGACCTAAGATCCAACGAATAGCTCTCTCATCGATATCTTTTAATATTGGGTCCAAAGTGCCGTTAGTTATAGCTTCCTCGATAATCTTGTTCCACTGCACAACTTTATGGTGATATCCGCTTGACCCCAGGCGATGGGGGTGTTTGTTCATCTTCGCTCTCTGAGAATTAGTTTCGCCCAGTTCTTTGGCCTTCAGATCGGTCTTCTGACGAACAAATTCCTCCCACTGAGCTTGAGTGATTTTCCCCATTTTCTTGGGCGGAGGAACCTTATTCTTCTTAACAAAGTCCCTATTCATCTCGGCCTTCCACCCACGAAACATCTTGGCCATAGCAGAGAGCATCGACTTCCTTACTGCATCCTCTGTGCCTTTTGGGAACTTGAATGACTCAGAAAACTTAGCCCATAGCTTGTTGCGGGTGTCTTCATCTAAATCCTTCCATTTTTGAAGTGTGATTGGCACTATATCTCTAACAGTAGCCCCGCAGGAATTTCGAAACTTTGTAACCACGTCAAGTGGTTCTTCAGGAAACCCCTCTGCATTTAGTTTTGTTACATACATAACTGCACCTTCTTTCATCTGATTTGGACCTCGTCGCCCTCGTTTCCGCTTATGTGAAACGGATGATTCAGGCATCGGAGCATCCTCCGTGTTTCGTGTAGAAGATGCATCCTCTTTCTTCTCTTCATTTGAAATCTATATAGTGAAAAAATTAATGGCCTTTCATATATGAACATTATTTTACAATATAGTTGACATATTTCTATTTACCTCTTCATTGTTGGGAATATAGTCGGCATCAAGCTCATCTGATGTTTTTTTCTTCCTTGGAGGTATAGGAGTACAAGGATTATCGTCACTAGAACTATCCTCCCCGCTCCCTTCACTGGAGCTGCTCGTTGTCTGCCATTCAAGTTTGGTCGCGTCTTCATCAACTTTGTGAGACGCACCGGTGCAGACCACATCCATACTAGGCTGCTCGTTGTCTGCCATTCAAGCTGGTTCCATCGATAAAGGGATATACTGTTAGTCTGATATACTGGTTCCATCAATAAGGGAACTAGGAGAAAAGGCACTTTCCAATGCAGTTAGACAGAGAAGGCATGGCTGTGATGTTATAATGCTGAAGGACCCCAAGAAGAGATTAAGCCCTATAGTCTACCACCTCTCGTTATTTGTGGGCTTCACCGAGGGCGGGAAACATTTGGTGACATCAAACGACCTTCGGGCTGTGGACGTCTGCGAGCTTGTTAAGGGGCCAGACGATGGTGAGCCGGTGTACTCTGTCCGGATGTGTGGTCACAAAATTTAAAGCCGCCCCGGCTTCATCTGTGCGCTTCTCTTCTCTTATGTCGGCTACTAAGATCACTTAGCACCCCACCTAAGAGAAGAGAAGCACACACATGCAGCCGGGGCAGCTTTTAATTTTGTGACCACACATCCGGACATAGTACACCGGCTCAACATCGTCTGGCCTCTTAACAAGCTCGCAGACGTCTTCAGCCCGAAGGTCGTTTGCTATCACCAAATGTTTCCAGCCATCGGTGAAGCCCACAAATAACGGGAGGTGGTAGACTACAGGGCTTAATCTCTTCTTGGGGTCCTTCAGCATTATAACATCACAGCCATGCTGAAGGACCCCAAGAAGAGATTAAGCCTTGTAGGACCCCAAGAAGAGATTAAGCCCTGTGGTCTACCACCTCCCGTTATTTGTGGGCTTCACCGAGGGCGGGAAACATTTGGTGACATCAAACGACCTTCGGGCTGTGGACGTCTGCGAGCTTGTTAAGGGGCCAGACGATGGTGAGCCGGTGTACTCTGTCCGGATGTGTGGTCACAAAATTTAAAGCCGCCCCGGCTTCATCTGTGCGCTTCTCTTCTCTTATGTCGGCTACTAAGATCACTTAGCACCCCACCTAAGAGAAGAGAAGCACACACATGCAGCCGGGGCAGCTTTAAATTTTGTGACCACACATCCGGACATAGTACACCGGCTCACCATCGTCTGGCCCCTTAACAAGCTCGCAGACGTCTTCAACCCGAAGGTCGTTTGCTATCACCAAATGTTTCCAGCCATCGGTGAAGCCCACAAATAACGGGAGGTGGTAGACTACAGGACTTAATCTCTTCTTGGGGTCCTACAGAGAATAGGGATGACAAGGCTGGTCGAAGATAGTTCATTGACTTGACAATAGTACTCGAAGATAGTTCATTGACTTGACACTCTCTAAGAGGTTCATACAAAATACATGGCTGACAAGGCTGGTCGTTTGTTGCTTGCTGAAGATGAGTGGTTGGAAAAACACAAACATCGTTTTCAGGGATCCTCTCAGAAGGAAGGTAACAATGGAAGTGCTGGTCAGTGGAAACCCAAGATGACACATCGTTCTGATGTGGGCAGTAGTGGCAGTTCTAACAAAGGCAAGCTCACTTCCAAAGGAACTCCGAGGAGGAAAGGGAGGTGCAGAAATTGTGGCATCTATGGTCACTGGGCACAAGACTGTAAGCGTCCAAAGAAGGATGAAAAAGAACATAAACCACCAGAGGCAAATATAGCTGTGGGCGGCACTGAACATGCAGCTCTTTTGTTCGCCCAAGTGGAGCAGGCTTCAGGTGGATCTACACTAACAGTTCACCTTGCAGAAGACAAAGTGGTGCCAGTGGTCTGCCCAAATGAAGTGTGGGTGCTAGACACGGGAGCTAGCAACCATATGACTGGACAGTTGTGGACCACTGATTTCAAGTCGGGCGACCAGCTAGTCGACCGACAGGACCGACCAGGCGCCTAATCGCGATTAGGGCGACGATTAGGACGACTAATCGGTTCTGGTCGGCCTCTGGTCGTCCCTAGTCGTCCTATGTATATTCCTAGGCATATATATATGTATATATGTATTTGTAGGCATATAAGCCATATAGAACTGAAATTAAATTGGAAGTTTAGAACTGAAATACTGAAACATAACAGTAGCAGGCTAGCAGCAATGCAGCATAAGTGAAACCAGTGAATGAGCTATATATAAGTGAAACCAGTGAATGCAGCATAAGTGAAACAATAGAGTACCTGCTAGTCTGCTACCTAGAGCAGATCAGCATCCAAGCAAAAAGCAGCAGCAGCATCCAAACAAATGGGTACTGCTGCGCAGTATGCAAAACTGCAGAGTGCAGACAAGGGGGAAGGAGAGGAGCAGGGATGACGAGTTCATCTTGTGCCTTGTAGATGAACAAGGGGCAGGGACGACCTTCAAGGATGAGCTGCACGCCGGCGCTGGTGAACGGTGGCGCAGCTCGGAGACGGTGGCGCTCGGGGACGGGGACGGGCGCCCAGCTCGGAGACGGTGGCGCTCGGGGACGGGGACGGGCGCCCAGCTCAGAGACGGTGGCGCTTGGGCTCGGGCTCGGCGACGGCGTGGCGGGCGCTCACGGCTCAGAGACGGGGACGGGAACGGCGGCGCAGCAGCCTGGCGGCGTAGTATCAGTCCGGGCGAAAACTAAACCCTAAGCCACCGTACCGAGGCTTTAATATAGTAAACACATCACAGGCGGATTTTTAGAAAAACCGCTTGTGATGTATAACATCACAAGCGGTTTTATATTCCGACCGCTTGTGATATGTAAACATCACAGGCGGTCGAAATATAAAACCGCTTGTGATGTTATACATCACAAGCGGTTTTTCTAAAAATCCGCCTGTGATGTGTATGTAGTATAAAAGCCTCGGTGGTTCCAGCGCAGGAACCCTAATTCCGGAGCCCGACGCCGCTATAGGCTGCACACTACTGTAGCGGCGGCGGATTTTTTTGATCTACGGGGAGAAGGTTTTGTTTTTGATTTTCGGGCTTGATTTCAAGAGTTTATGCATATATATGATCTCCGTTTGTTTTCTTTCTCATTTTGATACGATTTTTTGCCTCAATTTTGTAATATAGACCGGAATTGAAGAAAAACTCAGGAATTCCAAGATTTGGACTTGTAGTTGATCTAATTTAAAGATTTTTTTTGAAGAGTTGTCTCACCTCAAGGTACCTATATTGCTGCAATCTTGTTTCATTTTCATGCACATTAATTCGTTCATGATTTAGGGATTAAATTCAATTAATTAGGGATATTTTAAAATTTTTTGTCTCATGTACTAGGTACATCTCGATATGATCTTGTTTCACTTTCATGAACATTTATTTTTTTCATGTTACATCTCGATATTGATGTTAATCAATATAGGGATAGGTAATGGACCGAGGTTGGATGTACAATGTGCCAAGACCACATCCGTCGTACATTCGAAATTTGAGAAGCTTTATTGAAGCAGCCAACAAGCACGCGAATTTGCGAAAGAGCAAGGAGATATTATGTCCGTGCATCGATTGTGATAATAAGATAGCTTGGAGAGATATAGGAGTAATCCAATCACATCTGCTAAAAAGAGGGTTTAAAAACAATTACACGATATGGTCAGAACATGGTGAGTTGGATCCGTGTGAAGTGCCTGGTAATGACGAGAGAGTTGTCGGAATTTTAGATCTTAAAGTTGATGGTAAAGTGGATAATGTGGATGCTAATCAAGAATTTGAAGAATTTGATTGTGAAGAGATGTTGCGCCATATGGAACCAGAAATGTTAAGTTCTGTGGGATCGCAGAAAGGGCTATCTAAAATGGAGGGACTGGAAAGTGCCTCAAAAGAACCTTTATATGATGAATCAAAGGGTTGTGACAAAGAGTTTACTACACTGCATACAGTTCTAGAACTTCTGAAGTTGAAGGCTAGCGCCGGATGGTCTGATACTAGCTTCACAGATCTTTTGAATTTTCTGTCTCAACTACTACCAAAACCCAACAAACTACCAACAAGCACTTATAAAGCGAAGAAGCTTATATCTCCCATAGCTCTGGGTGTGCAAAAAATTCATGCATGTCCGAACCATTGTATTCTGTATCGTGGCGATTTTGAGAACGCATCAAGATGCCCAGTTTGCAATGTCAGTCGATACAAGAAGAGCTACAATCAAGACTGTGTAAAAAAATTCCCGAAGAAAAATAAAAACAAGAAATCCACTATTGGACCTGAAAGTGACGATGACACTTTTGATGACATGGATGGGAAAAAGAAGTCAAAGAACCCAGCTTTGGTGATGTGGTATCTTCCAGTAATTGATCGCTTAAAACGTTTGTTCTCAAACCCTAGGGAGGCTGAGCTTATGCGTTGGCATGCTGAAAATCGCAAGCAGAATAACAAACAGATTCGACACCCTGCTGATGCATCACAATGGAAAAATTTCGATCTTATGTATCCTGAGTTTGCCAAAGAAACCAGAAATGTAAGATTTGGTTTGGGTACAGACGGAATGAATCCATTTGGTGAAAAAAGAAGTGTACATAGCACCTGGCCCGTGACTTTAACGATGTACAACCTTCCATCATGGCTGTGTCACAAAAGAAAGTATATTATGTTGACTATTCTTATTCAAGGTCCGAAATCAGCTGGTGTTGATATTGATGTGTTCCTAGAACCTCTTATGGAAGATATGACAAAGCTCTGGAATGAAGGAGTTAGAATATGGGATGAGTATTGCCGTGAGTATTTCAACTTAAGAGCAATTATATTTGTTACCATCCATGATTTTCCTGGTGGCGCCACACTATCAGGGCAAAAGACTAAAGGAAAGAATGGTTGTGTAGTGTGCGTCGATGGAACTGCTTCCATGTACCTTAAATCATCCAAGAAGTTGGTGTTCATGGGACACAGACGGTTCTTGATGAAGCAGCATAAGTACCGAAAGATGAAAGAGGAATTTAACAATCAACTGGAAAGTGAAGGTGCACCAAAGCCTTATAGTGGGAAACTTGTTTTTGAAATTGTAAAGAACATTCATGTTGTATTCGGAAAGGGAAAAAACAAAGGAGAAAAGAGAAAGAGAATTGACCCTTCAACTTACACAACTTTCAAGAAGCAATCAATATTTTTCAAGTACCTCCCATACTGGAAGGATATGGAAATTTGCCACAGCATTGATTTGATGCATGTAACAAAAAATGTTTTTGACAGCATCATTGGAACCTTGCTGGGCATGCCGAGTAAGACAAAAGACGGACTTAAATCACGCAATGATCTAGTAGATCTTCAAATCAGACCGGAACTTCATCCAGTGGATAGAGGCAAAGGGAAGCCTTACCTCCCCCCAGCTAGCTACAACTTGTCAGTTGAGGAGAGAACAAAGATTTGCAAATGTTTGCGTGGGGTCAAAGTGCCCACAGGTTTCTCATCCAATATCAGCAGACTAGTCAGGATGAAGGACTTGTCTCTATTTGGCTACAACTCTCATGACTGCCATGTGATGATGACGGTGTTCCTCCCAATTGCGGTAAGAGCCCTCGAAACAGAGCATGTCAAAGTTGTCATCACACGCTTGTGTTACTTTTTCAATGCGGTTTCACAAAAAGTAATAGCTTTAGAAGACTTGGACTATCTAAAGGCATACATCATCGAGACTATGTGCAAGCTTGAAATGTGTTTTCCTCCATCATTTTTTGATATGCAAGTACACCTAATCATACATCTCGTGGATCAGATAAAAATATTAGGGCCACTATATTTACATCATATGTTTCAGTTGGAGCGATACCTGGGAGTATTAAAAGGTTATGTGCGAAATCGCGCTCACCCAGAGGGTTCAATCATGGAGGGATACACTACAGAAGAAGTGATTGAGAGCTGTATAGATTACATCAGTGACGGAACAATGATAGGTGTGCCTGTACCTAAACATGAGGGTAAACTATGTGGGAGAGGGAGAATGGGCAAGAAAACTTTTCGCGTTGAGGATTACAAGCTAGTACATTGTGCTCATGGTAGTGTACTACAACATCTCACGATAGCCGAGCCTTACATAGAGGAACACCTGAATGAGCTTCGTAAAGAAAATCAGAACCGCACAGAGGACTGGATCATGAGGGAGCACAAACATCGTTTCAGCGAATGGTTAATGGACAAAAACATCCCATTCGGAGACTCTTTGGATGAGAAAACAATGAAGAATTTGGCTTCTGGGCCATCGTGTTTTGTGACATCATGGCAAGCATATGACATCAATGGGTACACATTCTACACTAAATCAAAAGACATGAAAAGTGTTGCACAAAATAGCGGTGTTCGTATCGATGCTTTTGACCTACATGGACAGAAGACCACATATTTTGGATTCATAGAGGAAATATGGGAACTTGATTATGGCCCAAGCATGAAAATACCCTTGTTTAAGTGCCAATGGGTACAACATCCCGTGGGGGTGATAGTGGATAACTACGGACTCACACTGGTAGACTTAAAGAAAGTAGGATATAAAGATGACCCGTGGGTTCTCGCCGAATATGTTGCACAAGTGTTCTATGTACTCGATCCAGCAGATGAGAAGATGCATGTAGTTATTTCTGGAAAGCAAAAAATTGTTGGAGTTGAGAATGTGGGAGACCAAGATGAGGAATACAATAAGTATGAAGAGATGTTCGTCTTTAACGGTCCAGAGAGAATCAAGCGTGTGGAAAAGAAAATTGATAAGAACTTAAAGCCATACATGCGGAAAAATGGTAGTTCATGAAAAATTGTATGAATCAAATTGTATTTGTTATCATGTATGATCGACTATGAATTGTGGTTGCCAATTAATTTAAAATCTCTCTAGTTATCTATGTGTGCTATTATAATTCATTTAAATTGTATTTGCATATTATTGTTAAAAATTAAATATTAATTCATTTAAATTGTATTTGCATATTTCTGTTAAAAATTAAAATTATTTTCATATTTAAATTGTATTTTCATATTTTTACAATCACAGGCGGTTTTGTCTTAGGGTCCGCTTGTGAAAAGGATAGAGCATCACAGGCGGTCCTAAACAAAAACCGCTTGTGATACTATTACATCACAAGCGTACTAAACCGCCTGGGACATCACAGGCGGTTTTCTAACCGAACCGCCTGTGATTTAAAAATCCTACCGCTTGTATAGAGCCAAATTGTACTAGTGTTACCTGTTCTTGTTAGCCCCACTTGTTTGTTCCAATGTTGAGAAGATATTATTTTGTAGATGTTATTTCCGGACGTGGAAAGCAGCCAGCACAAGGTTCGCAAGGGTCTGTTCGTGGTTGCGGACGTGGGAGCGCATACAAGCCTCCACGATCTAATATAATTCATGATGATGATTTGCAACCCATCGAAGATGAACCGCATGCTGAACCACTAATTGGAAATAATGTAAATTCCTTTCCTTTTTTTTCCTATTGTTCTACATGACTTTAACCGCGTACATTTTTAAAATTTCTAAACTTCGTTTGCATACATGTTTTAAATTTTGATCAGAATGAAGTTTATGACAAAGCGGCTTGGACTTTTGAGAACACTAGAGTTTTTTTTTTGTGAAATCTGTATCCAAGAAATCAATGCCGGTAATAGGCTGAATGGCATCATGACTACCCGTGGTTACAACAACATAGCTGAAAAATATAAGATAGCAACAGGGTTGCACCATTCAAGACTTCAATTGAAGATTAAATTGGATTTATTAAAAGGTTTATATAGATTTTGGTTGCAATTAAATGCAAATACTGGATCCAAAAAACTATATAAACCATTTGCCAGAGTTTAGAGCGGGACCACCGGCAAGTGGAAGTAAAGAGGTATTCAACCAATTACACTCCTCTCTTCGTAATCATATCGAGCGTCCCTTCGGTGTTTTGAAGATGAAATAGAAAATTTTATTAGATATATCAAGCTATCCAACGTTTGAAGTAGTAAAAATAATACATGCATATATGACTCTACGTAATTTCATTGGAGACAGCGAAATTGATCCGTGGGATCCAGATGAGATATATGCCAATTTCTCCACCACCTGATTTGACGATGGCCTGTTCTGCTGATTTGACGTTCCAGGGTGGTGGGCAAATGATTGAGGTGAAGACCAATGTCGTAGAGAATGGATGTACACACGATGGCGTGTTCTGTGCTTTCCCAACGACTACATGTATGCACCCCCTTTGCTGTTTTGTACCAGCGCAGCGATGCTCTTAGTGCCCGTTTGGTTCGGTTCGGTTAGACTGGTTTGGTCCATTTCGGGTCTCGTTTCAGGTGGACTCGGATTGAAATTAGGCCACTTCTCTAAATTCTGTTCATTTGGGTTTGAATCAAAAAATAAGAAGGACCTGGTTTGGAGTTTTTCTGAACACCGTGGCCCGGTAGGAATCCGGGTGTGCTGCCCTCCGGATCCAATCTCGGAGGAACGGACACTAGGGCAACGCTGGCGACGAACGAGGCGAGGAGACACCGCCGCCAAGTGACGACGTGACGGCGCGAAGTGACAGCCTGGCGACACAGCGCAGCGACGACGACAACTCTCCCCATTACCTTCTCACCAGTAACCACTGCCCTCTCTTCCCCAAACGCACCTGCGCTGCCTCATCCTTGAGTGCTGCCGATCCCCACTGCATCTGCATCTGCGCTGCCTCGTGATTTCCTTCGCCTTCCACTGCATCTGCATCTTCCCCACTGCATCTGCATCTGAGCTCTTGCCTTCGTACGAAGAGGCTCCATGGAAGTTCGTGTAGCGGAGAGCTCAGGAAGGCAGATCCATGGATGGCCCGCAGCGCAGATGCAGTGGGGCTGGGGAATGCTAATGAGCACCGCGCCGTGTCGTGCCGTGCCATGCCTGCGTTTGGTTTGGCTAGGGGACGTGGTAGTACTGGCTTGGCTCAGTCGGCGCCCCGTTCTGTGGCGTACGTCGCGTGGAAGGCACCCGCTCAGAGGTCAGTGGCGCCTCCGTTCGCCGGCTGGTCCCTCGTACACGCGCGCGCAGATGGTGGTGGGCCGGTCGCTGGAGGCTCCGGGCCGTGCAGATGGTGGTTTACTTTAGTCCTTATTACTTGTACTTTTGAAATGATACATGATTTGCTTTAAGTCTATTTTATTATTTAACTTCTACGTGAGAAAAAATATATATTCTTTAGTTCTACAATGAGTATGTCATTGCGAGATCATATTAGAAAGAGGAGGGAAGAAGATGATGACATGATGTTGTTTATTTTCCCCGCCTTATATCTGATGGGTTCAACTAGAGGTGGGGGGACAAAAGAAGAAACACCATACATCAGATGAGACAGGCGAGGTTAAGGTTCGACGACTCCTCGAGGGACATGTCAAGAACTGTCAAGTTACATTTCGGATGGAACCACACATCTTCAGAGAGCTGGCAACTTATCTTCGAAGGAGAAAGATCGTTGTTGATACAAGGATCACGGTCGAGGAGAAGTTGGTGTTCTTCTTATACATGCTAAGTCGCAACGCCTCATATCATGATCTCCAATTGTACTTTGGTCATAGTAATGACACCTTCCATCATCACATCAACCACTTCTTTAAGAAGGTCATTCCTGTTCTCACTCGTCGTTCCATTCAGCCTCCTGATCCTAATCAAGTGCATCAAAAAATACAAGATAATCCTAGATTCTATCCATTCTTTAAGGATTGTCTCGGTGCTGTTGATGGAACTCATATTCCTATTTCTATATCTCCTGATAAACATTCTCCTTTTCTAAATCGGAAGGAAACACTTAGCATAAATGTGATGGTGGCATGTGATTTCGATCTCGGTATCACTTTTGTTTCTAGTGGATGGGAGGGATCGGCTACAGATTCTAGAGTGCTAAGATCAGCTATGAGCAAGGGTTTTCAAGTACCTCTAGGAAAATTCTATCTGGTTGATGGTGGGTGAGAGCACCTAGAGGGGGGGTGAATAGGTGATCCTGTGAAAACTTAAACTTAATGCCACAAAAACTTGATTAGGAGTTAGCACAATAATGCCAAGTGGCTAGAGAGGAGTCTTAGCAAAACACAACAACCACAAGAGGATCAACACAGATAGACACAGTGGTTTTATCCCGTGGTTCGGCCAAGTACAAAACTTGCCTACTCCACGTTGTGGCGTCCCAACGGACGAGGGTTGCAATCAACCCCTCTCAAGCGGTCCAAAGACCCACTTGAATACCACAGTGTTTTGCTTTGTTTACTATATCCTGCTCGCGAGGAATCTCCACAACTTGGAGTCTCTCGCCCTTACACTTTGATGTTCACAAAGAAGCACGGAGTAAGGGAGGGATGAGCAACGCACACGAGACACAAAATCACAGCAAATACGCACACACAAGACCCAGACTTGAGCTCAAAAGAGTATCACGAGGTTCTCACTAGAACGGAGCTCAAATCACTAAGAATGTCGAACAAGTGCGCAAGAATGAAGTGTGAGTGATCAACAATGCTCAAAGGATGCTTGGTGTGGTCCTCCATGCGCCTAGGGGTCCCTTTTATAGCCCCAAGGCAGCTAGGAGCCGTTGAAAGCATTCCAGGAAGGCAATTCTTGCCTTCTATCGCCTGGCGCACCGGACAGACCGGTGCACCACCGGACACTGTCCGGTGCGGATCTCTTTCCTTATTTGGCGAAGCCGACCATTGAAGATTCAGAGCCGTTGGCGCATCGGACACTGTCCGGTGCACACCGGACAGTCCGGTGCCCCCTTCTAGCCGTTGGCTCGGCCACGTGTCACGCGCGGAATCCTCGGCCGACCGTTGGCCCGGCTGACCGTTGGCTCACCGGACAGTCCGGTGCACCACCGGACAGTCCAGTGAATTATAGAGTACGCCGTTAATCGCTTCCTGAGAGCGACGAGTTCGCCGGTGAATGGCTCACCGGACAGTCCGGTGCACCACCGGACAGTCTGATGATTTATAGCCGTACACCGCCGTCGAAGTCCCGAGAACAGCCAGTCTGCCCGAGCTAGCCTGGCACACCGGACACTGTCCAGTGCACCACCGGACACTGTCCGGTGCACCCAGACTGAGCTGACTTTGGCTGAAAGAAGCTATCTCCTTTCCAAAGAGATTTTTCCTATTTCCAGTACTTAGACACAATACATTAGCTTTCACAACAATGTACTAAGTGTAGAAACATACCTTTAATCTTGATTTGCACTTAGTCCATCACTTGTCATAGATTAACACCTAAGCACTTGTGTTGGACACTAAATCAACAAAATACTTAGAAATGGCCCAAAGGCACATTTCCCTTCCAATCTCCCCCTTTTTGGTGATTTATGCCAACACAACACAAAGCAACTAGAACAAGTGCAATATCAATGCAAATAAGAACACAAATTGTTTTGATTCAACTTAGGCATATATGGATCATACTTTGCCACCACTTGGTTTGTTTTTGCAAATCAAACTCAATCTCCTATCTCTAATTCAAACACAATTGTAGAGACATAAAGAGAGTTGTTCCAAGAGAAATTGATCAAAGATTTCAAAAACTCCCCCTTTTTCCCATAATCAACCATTCTCCCCACAAGAGGCCAACTTTTGACAAGAGAGACAATAAGAGAGTTTTGACAAACCAAAAGCTCTATTCTTCTATTTTCAAAATTTCTCAAGTGGTAGCTGATCCATTTATTGCTTTGGCCTTATTTTCTCCCCCTTTGGCATCAAGCACCAAAACGGGTTCAATTTTGGCCCTCGAACCCCATTGCCTCACCAAAATCTTCAAATAAGAATATAAAGGCAATAAGAGTACATGAGATGAGCTTGGAATAAGTTACCCTCTCATCGGAGTGCAGTGGAAGTCTTTCATGGTCCAAGTCCACCTTTTCCCTTTCAAACCTCCTTTGAGACTAAATCAGGCAAACTCAAGCATACGGTTAGTCTCAAAGGGTCAAGTTGTAGCACATCTCCCCCTAAATATGTGCATCACTTGCAAAAGGACTTGTGAGGTCCGGGGAGTGTTTGTACAACTTGAGCACCACAAGTAAACAACAAAATGCATAAGGAACATGATCAAAGGCATAAACACATGTATGCTTTAAATCAATCCAAGTTCCGCGAATATAAGACATTTAACTCACTACGCAGCCTGCAAAAGGTCTTCTCATCTAAAGGCTTGGTAAAGATATCGGCTAGCTGGTTCTCGGTGCTAATATAAAACACTTCGATATCTCCCTTTTGCTGGTGGTCTCTCAAAAAGTGATACCGGATGTCAATGTGCTTTGTGCGGTTGTGCTCAATAGGATTATCCGCTATGCGGATAGCACTCTCATTATCACATAGGAGTGGGACTTTGCTCAGATTGTAGCCAAAGTCCCGGAGGGTTTGCCTCATCCAAAGTAGTTGCGCGCAACACTGTCCTGCGGCAACGTACTCGGCCTCAGCGGTGGATAGGGCAACGGAAGTTTGTTTCTTAGAACTCCATGACACCAGGGACCTTCCTAAGAATTGGCACATCCCCGATGTACTCTTCCTGTCGACCTTACATCCAGCATAATCATAGTCTGAATATCCAATTAAGTTAAAGGTAGACCCCTTTGGATACCAGATCCCGAAGCAAGGCGTAGCTACTAAATATCTAAGAATCCACTTTACGGCCACTAAGTGACACTCCCTTGGATCGGATTGAAATCTAGCACACATGCATACGCTAAGCATAATATCCGGTCTACTAGCACATAAATAAAGCAAAGAACCTATCATGGACCAGTATGCTTTTTGATCAACGGACTTACCTCCTTTGTTGAGGTCGACGTGTCCGTCAGTTCCCATCGGAGTCTTTGCGGGCTTGGCGTCCTTCATCCCAAACCGCTTTAGCAAGTCTTGTGTGTACTTCGTCTGGGAGATGAAGGTGCCGTCCTTGAGTTGCTTCACTTGGAACCCAAGGAAGTAGTTCAACTCGCCCATCATCGACATCTCGAATTTCTGCGTCATCACCCTGCTAAACTCTTCACAAGACTTTTGATTAGTAGAACCAAATATTATGTCATCGACATAAATTTGGCACACAAATAAGTCACCATCACAAGTCTTAGTGAATAAAGTCGGATCGGCTTTCCCAACCTTGAAAGCATTAACAATTAAAAAGTCTCTAAGGCATTCATACCATGCTCTTGGGGCTTGCTTAAGTCCATAGAGCGCCTTAGAGAGCTTACATACGTGGCCGGGGTACCGTTCATCCTCGAAGCCAGGGGGTTGCTCCACGTACACCTCCTCCTTGATTGGCCCGTTGAGGAAAGCTCTCTTCACATCCATTTGGAACAACCTAAAAGAATGGTGAGCGGCATATGCTAGCAAAATACGAATGGACTCTAGCCTAGCCACAGGAGCAAAAGTCTCCTTAAAGTCCAAACCTGCGACTTGGGCATAACCTTTTGCCACAAGTCGAGCCTTGTTCCTTGTCACCACCCCGTGCTCGTCCTGTTTGTTGCGGAACACCCACTTGGTTCCCACAACATTTTGCTTGGGACGAGGCACCAGTGTCCAAACTTCATTACGTTTGAAGTTGTTGAGCTCTTCCTGCATGGCCAACACCCAGTCCGGATCTAGCAAGGCCTCTTCTACCCTGAAAGGCTCAATAGAAGAGACAAAAGAGTAATGCTCACAGAAATTAACTAATCTAGAACGAGTAGTTACTCCCTTGCTAATGTCACCCAAAATTTGGTCGACGGGATGATTCCTTTGAATGGTCGCTCGAACTTGGGTTGAAGGTGCCGGTTGTGCTTCTTCCTCCATCACATGATCATCTTGTGCTCCCCTTTGATCACACGCCTTTTCTTGATGAACCTGTTCATCGTCTTGAGTTGGGGGATGCACCATTGTTGAGGAAGAAGGTTGATCTTGCTCCTTTTGTTCCTGTGGCCGCACATCTCCAATCGCCATGGTGCGTATTGCGGCCCGTTAGAACGTCTTCTTCATCTACATCATCAAGATCAACAACTTGCTCTCTTGGAGAGCCATTAGTCTCATCAAATACAACATCGCTAGAGACTTCAACCAAACCCGATGATTTGTTGAAGACTCTATACGCCTTTGTATTTGAGTCATAACCTAATAAAAACCCTTTTACAGCTTTGGGAGCAAACTTAGAATTTCTACCTCTCTTTACTAGAATGTAACATTTGCTCCCAAACACACGAAAGTAAGACACATTGGGTTTGTTACCGGTTAGAAGCTCATACGAAGTCTTCTTGAGGAGGCGGTGAAGGTAGACCCGATTGATGGCATGGCACGCCGTGTTCACGGCTTCCGACCAAAACCGCTCGGGGTCTTGAACTCTCCAACCATCGTCCTCACCATGTCTATGAGCGTCCTGTTCTTCCTTTCTACCACACCATTTTGCTGTGGTGTGTAGGGAGCGAAGAACTCGTGCTTGATCCCTTCCTCCTCAAGGTACTCCTCCACTTGAAGGTTCTTGAACTCGGACCCGTTGTCGCTCCTTATCTTCTTCACCTTGAGCTCAAACTCATTTTGAGCTCTCCTTAGGAAGCGCTTGAGGATCCCTTGGGTTTCAGATTTATCCTACAAAAAGAATACCCAAGTGAAGCGAGAAAAATCATCAACAATTACTAAACCATACTTGCTTCCCCCGATGCTTAGGTAGGCGACGGGTCCGAAGAGGTCCATATGCAGCAGCTCCAGGGGTCTCGACGTAGTCATTATGTTTTTGATGTGATGAGAACTTCCCACTTGTTTACCTGCTTGACAAGCTGCACAAAGTCTATCTTTTTCGAAATGCACATTAGTTAGACCTATCACGTGTTCTCCCTTTAGAAGCTTGTGAAGGTTCTTCATCCCCACATGTGCTAAACGGCGATGCCACAGCCAGCCCATGCAAGTCTTAGCAATTAAGCATGCATATAGACCGGCCTCCTCTTTTGCAAAATCAACTAAGTAAAGTTTGCCGTCTAGTACACCCTTAAAAGCTAGTGAACCATCACACCTTCTAAAGACAGACACATCTACATTTGTGAATAAACAATTATATCCCATATTGCATAATTGACTAACGGATAATAAATTATATCCAAGTGACTCAACTAAAAACACATTAGAAATAGAGTGCTCGGATGAAATAGCAATCTTCCCTAACCCTTTCACCTTGCCTTGGTTCCTATCACCGCATATAATTGAATCTTGGGAATCCTTGTTCTTGACGTAGGAGGTGAACATCTTCTTCTCCCCTGTCATGTGGTTTGTGCATCCACTGTCGATAATCCAGCTTGAACCCCCGGATGCATAAACCTGCAAGGCAAATTTAGGCTTGGGTTTTAGGTACCCAACTCTTGTTGGGTCCTACAAGGTTAGTCACAATGGTCTTAGGGATCCAAATGCAAGTTTTCTCTCCCTTGCATCTTGCCCCTAACTTCCTAGCAATTACCTTCTTATCCTTTCTACAAATAGCAAAGGAAGCATTGCAAGTATGAAAAATTGTAGAAGGTTCATTGTTTGCTTTCCTAGGAACATGAACAACATTTCTTCTAGTCATAGCATTTTTCCTAGCAAAATTTCTATCATGCATAATAGAAGAACTAGAAGCAAACATGGCATGAGCATCATAACTTATATAAGCATTCCTAGAATGTCTCCTATCATGATACATGAAAGCATGGTTCTGTTGAGCACTACTAGCCATAGGGGCCTTCCCTTTCTCCTTGGCGGAGATGGAAACCTTATGGCTTGTTAAGTTCTTGACCTCCCTCTTGAAGCCAAGACCATCCTTAATTGAGGGGTGTATACCAATCGTTTAGGCATCCCTTGCAAATTTTAGCTTATCAAATTCACTTTTGCTAGTCTTAAGTTGGGCATTAAGACTAGCCACTTCATCATTCAATTTAGAAATTGAAACTAGGTGTTCGCTACAAGCATCAATATTGAAATCTTTACACCTATTGCAAATTGTAACATGTTCTACACAAGATGTTGATTTATTAGCTATTTCTAACTTAGCATGCAAATCATCATTTATGCACTTTAAGCTAGAAATAGAGTCATGGCATGTAGACAATTCACAAGAAAGCATTTCATTCCTCTTAATTTCTAAAGCAAGGGATTTTTGAGCCTCTACAAACTTATCATGTTCTTCATACAAAATATCCTCTTGCTTTTCTAATAATCTATTCTTATCATTCAAAGCATCAATCAATTCATTAATCTTATCAACCTTAGTTCTATCTAAGCCTTTGAATAAACATGAATAGTCTATTTCATCATCGCTAGACTCTTCATCACTTGAGGAAGCGTAAGTACTAGTATTACGAGTGCTTACCTTCTTTTCCCTTGCCATGAGGCAAGTGTGATGCTCGTTGGGGAAGAGGGATGATTTGTTGAAGGCGGTGGCGGCGAGTCCTTCGTTGTCGGAGTCGGACGACGAACAATCCGAGTCCCACTCCTTGCCAAGGTGTGCCTCGCCCTTAGCCTTCTTGTAAGTCTTCTTATTTTCCCTCTTGTTCCCTTGTTCCTGGTCACTATCATTATCGGGACAGTTAGCGATAAAATGACCAATCTTACCACATTTGAAGCATGAGCGCTTCCCCTTTGTCTTGGTCTTGTTAGGCTGCCCCTTGCGACCCTTTAGCGCCGTCTTGAAGCGCTTGATGATGAGGGCCATCTCTTCATCATTAAGCCCGGCCGCCTCAACTTGCGCCACCTTGCTAGGTAGCGCCTCTTTGCTCCTTGTTGCCTTGAGAGCAATAGTTTGAGGCTCTTGGATTGGGCCATTTAATGCATCGTCGACGTATCTTGCCTCCTTGATCATCATCCGCCCGCTTACAAACTTTCCAAGTATCTCCTCGGGCGCCATCTTGGTGTACCTAGGATTCTCACGAATATTGTTCACAAGATGTGGATCAAGGACAGTAAAAGACCTTAGCATTAGGCGGACGATGTCGTGGTCCGTCCATCGCATGCTTCCATAGCTCCTTATTTTGTTGATGAGGGTCTTGAGCCGGTTGTACGTTTGGGTTGGCTCCTCGCCCCTGATCATTGCGAATCTCCCCAGTTCGCCCTCCACCAACTCCATCTTGGTGAGCATGGTGATGTTGTTCCCCTCATGTGAGATCTTGAGGGTGTCCTAAATCTGCTTGGCGTTATCCAAGCCGCTCACCTTATGGTATTCGTCCCTGCACAATGAAGCTAGAAGAACAATAGTAGCTTGTGCATTTTTGTGAATTTGCTCATTAATGAACATGGGACTATCAGTACTATCAAATTTCATTCCATTCTCTACTATCTCCCATATGCTTGGATGGAGAGAGAACAAGTGACTACACATTTTGTGACTCCAAAATCTGTAGTCCTCTCCATCAAAGTGAGGAGGTTTACCGAGTGGAATGAAAAGCAAATGTGCATTTGAGCTATGCGGAATACGAGAATAATCGAAAGAGAAGTTTGAATTAACCGTCTTCCTTTTCTCGTAGTCGTTGTCGTCGTCCTTTTGGGAAGAAGAGGACTCGTCGCTGTCGTCGTAGTAGTCGATCTCCTTGATGCGCCTCGTCTTCTTCTTCTTCCCATCTTTTTGTTTGTGGCCCAAGCCCGAGTCGGTAGACTTGTCATCTTTCGGCTCATTGACGCAGGACTCCTTCTCCTTATCATTGATCACAATCCCCTTGCCCTTAGGATCCATCTCTTCGGGCGATTAGTCCCTTTCTTGAAGAGAACGGCTCCGATACCAATTGAGAGCACCTAGAGGGGGGGGGGGGTGAATAGGTGATCCTGTGAAAACTTAAACTTAATGCCACAAAAACTTGATTAGGAGTTAGCACAATAATGCCAAGTGGCTAGAGAGGAGTCTTAGCAAAACACAACAACCACAAGAGGATCAACACAGATAGACACAGTGGTTTTATCCCGTGGTTCGGCCAAGTACAAAACTTGCCTACTCCACGTTGTGGCGTCCCAATGGACGAGGGTTGCAATCAACCCCTCTCAAGCGGTCCAAAGACCCACTTGAATACCACAGTGTTTTTCTTTGTTTACTATATCTCGCTCGCGAGGAATCTCCACAACTTGGAGTCTCTCGCCCTTACACTTTGATGTTCACAAAGAAGCACGGAGTAAGGGAGGGATGAGCAACGCACACGAGACACAAAATCACAGCAAATACGCACACACAAGACCCAGACTTGAGCTCAAAAGAGTATCACGAGGTTCTCACTAGAACGGAGCTCAAATCACTAAGAATGTCGAACAAGTGCGCAAGAATGAAGTGTGAGTGATCAACAATGCTCAAAGGATGCTTGGTGTGATCCTCCATGTGCCTAGGGGTCCCTTTTATAGCCCCAAGGCAGCTAGGAGCCGTTGAAAGCATTCCAGGAAGGCAATTCTTGCCTTTTGTCGCCTGGCGCACCGGACAGTCCGGTGCACCACCGGACACTGTCCGGTGCGGATCTCTTTCCTTATTTGGCGAAGCCGACCGTTGAAGATTCAGAGCCGTTGGTGCACCGGACACTGTCCGGTGCACACCGGACAGTCCGGTGCCCCCTTCTAGCCGTTGGCTCGGCCACGTGTCACGCGCGGAATCCTCGGCCGACCGTTGGCCCGGCTGACCGTTGGCTCACCGGACAGTCCGGTGCACCACCGGACAGTCCGGTGAATTATAGCCGTACGCCGTTAATCGCTTCCTGAGAGCGACGAGTTCGCCGGTGAATGGCTCACCGGACAGTCCGGTGCACCACCGGATAGTCCAGTGATTTATAGCCGTACACCGCCGTCGAAGTCCTGAGAACAGCCAGTCCGCCCGAGCCAGCCTGGCACACTGGACACTGTCCGGTGCACCACCGGACAGTCCGGTGCACCCAGACTGAGCTGACTTTGGCTGAAAGAAGCTATCTCCTTTCCAAAGAGATTTTTCCTGTTTCCAGTACTTAGACACAATACATTAGCTTTCACAACAATGTACTAAGTGTAGAAACATATCTTTAATCTTGATTTGCACTTAGTCCATCACTTGTCATAGATTAACACCTAAGCACTTATGTTGGACACTAAATCAACAAAATACTTAGAAATGGCCCAAATGCACATTTCCCTTTCAGTGGGTATGCAAATACTCCATCTTTTCTTGCTCCATGCCAAGGAGTTCTGTACCACTTGAAGGAATTTGGGGCTGGACATCGAAGACCACAGAATCCGAAGGAGCTCTTCAACCATCGCCACACACTTCTGAGGAACCATGTGGAAATGGCTTTAGGGGTGCTTAAAAAGCGCTTCCCCATTCTCAAAGTTGCCACGTTCCACACGCTGGAAAACCAAGTAAAGGTACCTATAGCTACTGTCATCTTCCACAATCTAATTCAATCACTTCATGGTGATGAGGAATGGTTAGATCATCAGCTAGATAATATTGACCCATCAAACTTTGTTGCTCTACCAAGTGGTGATCAAATGAGTGACCCAGGCACTACACAAGGCAATGCTTTAAGAGATACCATCGCCCAAGAAATGTGGGCTCAGTACCAACAACATCTAAATTAGTATTTTCGTGGTTGAATAAGATGTAATAATTAGTAGTATTGTAACATATAAATCAACACTTTAAGTTAGTAGTATTGTAACATGTAATAAGTTTTTTCTTTGAAAAACTATGGTTGGAAAAGGCTCCCCAAGGTTCAACATGAGCAGTTCCCCAAAGCTGCGTAGGTAAATTCCTACAAGTGCTACTAAAAAGAAGCCTTCTCCTAAATGCAGTGGGGCAAAAAAGAGTTGGGAAGTCAAACTTTGATATCTTAGCAGCTTTGAATTGCTGTTCTTAGTAGCTTTGTTATGTCTTAGCAACTTTGTTATGTGTATTGTCAAGTATTGGGAAGACAACTTCATATGTGTGACCATTGTTATTACTGCATTTGCTTATGTAGCTGATTCTTATGTTACTGTTTCTTTTGGCAAGTATGCGTGAACAATTGCAGGTCTTTTTGTTATTACTGCATGTATCTTTGTATGTATGTACACCATTGTTTCTTAGTTGTTAATATGTGTATGTATGTGCAAGTGCATTGGAAACAAAGCTGAGCAGTTATCCTGACCAAAACTGGACAACAGCTGGCCGAAACTGGGACTGGGCAGCAGCTATGCTGGCCGAAACTGGACAGCAACAACCCTGTCAAAGCAAACAACCTTCACTGAAGCACCAGTTTTTATTCCAGAGCTAGATTTTTTCTGGCCAATGTTGAGTGAAACATCCGGATTCACCGTATTTGGCCTTGGAATAAAAACATGTCTGTCTACGATACCGAACAAACGAACGGGGCTTTAGTCTTCTAAGCATCATGACAGGGGCACATATTTTGACCTCATGATCTCAAATGCTCATAATGGTGAAGGTTAGTTCTTTCTCAGATCTATTGTGTTGGTGAATATGTGCCTAAGTGGACAGGTCCTGGTAAAAGTTGTGACATACCAGGTTGTAGAATTGTATGATCTTTATTTGTATTAAATCATGTATTATTTGGTTCAGGTCCTGGTAAATGTTGTGACAGACCAGGTTGCAGAGTTGTATGTTGGTTCATGCACTCGAGGTTGAGCCGTCTCGGATCCTCGTCAGCTGGTCAGAGTGTGGTTGGTTTGTTCGCGCACGCCTGGCGGACGGGGTGGTGCGGTTGCCGCGACACCGCTGAGTCACCGCCAACGCCATGCACCGACAAGGTCACGGGCCACCGACGACGTCCGTGCAGTGCAACCCGACACAGGACGAAAATTCCGGTTGCTTTATCTATTTTAAAATTATAATAAAATAAAATCACCCAGGATCTATCTAGGATAGTGTCTACTAGCAAGCATGTATCCTTGCGCTATACTGCTATTAATACACCTACGGATAACCAATATATCAATAGGCATTGCTTATATGTACATATTAGATTTGTATATTATCTAATGTATATGGTTATGTGTAATTTTATACTGTAGACTGCATATATTAGAATTTAAAATAACAGATAAGGCTGGACAGCCTAACTACATCTATCCATATCTGAAAATATTGAAACGTGATTATAAGGGCTAGTTTGGGAACTTAGGTAGTGTTTGGTTCTAGAATATAGTGTGATGGAATCGCTCTGCTCCTAATTTACCGTCGTTTGGATTGATTCTATGTGGCGTGGTTCCAGAAACCGGGGGACAATAGGATTGTGTGTCGGCAGTGGTGCTAGCGCGGACTTGCTACGAGTGGAGAGTCAATGGGACTCGGTGAGAAATCTGAGACACTTGTTTATATTGGTTCAAGTCGGGGCTCTAGTCCAGTGTAGCGTTGATCGTGAAATTGCAGTAGTTTGTGTTACAGCTTATGTGCTTGTGTATAGAATGAAGGTTGCCTCTACCCTTTTATCACTCAAGGGAGGACTTTACAGTAGGAACTCCTCGTATTCTACTAAAAGGGAGCTTGGCTTGCTGCCTATGGGTGGTGTGGTCCTCCTGATGTCGTCCGTAGGGTCGTGCGCTGTCGTACCTCTGTATGACATTCCATCCTGTTCGTCCGTCATACGGGTCTCTGTAGCGAGTCTGCTGACGATGTCTCTTCGTGATAGGATGTGTGGGTCCCGCGGATCAGTCTCACGGTGCGGTCGTACGAAACGCGCCTCCTCCTGTCGTCATGAGCCATATGTCATCCTTCAGTGTGTTGTAGACATACACTCGGTATGGCGTACTGTCCGGTCCTTCCAAGTATCCGGGTCGTTGCTGGGATTCTGGTACTAAGGTCATCCGACGATCGGGCTTGACTGGCCCCACAACGCAGTGCTGGTGTGACTGAGTTCGTACGTGGGGGCGTGCGGTTTGTGCTCTGATGGTGACCACTCGGCACGTGTTCGGTGCGCCACACGTTTTCTCGGGTGTGGCCGAAGGACGGCGCCTCCCGTTGTAGCCGACGTGGGCTAGCAGCGTCGGGATGGGGCTCCTTCGTGGGTTCACTCGGTGGGAGCCCGGTAGTTTGCCCTGTCTCACGGACTTGCTTGCAGAGGTCTTGGTCGTGAGGTCGTCCGCTCCGCCTTGTGGACTTGGTCAACGGGGACTTGGTCGTCCGCTCAACCTGCCTCGCCTCGTAGACTTGCTCAGCGAGGACTTGGTCGTCCACTCCGCCTCGTGGATCGGCTTGGCAGGGACTTGGTTGTATGCCTCGCCTCGCAGACTCGCTCAGCAGAGATTTGGTCATCTGTCTCGCCTCGCAAACTTGCTCGACAAATGAGAGCCGGAAAGATGTTATGAGCCCTACTTTAGGTACCCCATTCTTAGATATCTGACAATGTATGACAGAATGGCTCTAAAATTAAAAGTTATGTTCAAATATTAAACCATTCGACATTCCAAAATCTGAGGGACTCCATCCTAACTCGCTCGGGAATCCCCTCTAAATTCTTAGGATCGAGGGGAAAATTAGCTTAGAGCTAGTTTAAAAACTTAATTTTAGATTCCTAGAGATCGAGAGGAAATAATTTATTTTGCCACTCAATCCATAGAAATCCCGGAGGGAAGAAACACGGAGAAGATTTAAATTTACAAACTAGTCCTAACTTTATGTTACAGCCGTTTCTACATATGTCTGTATATCTGGATTTAGGCTTTTCTGAAGCCAATCTTGGTTTGCGTTGAGGTTGATTTAAATTTCGAAACTAGCCCTAACTTTATGTTAGGGCTGTTTCTACCTATGTCCCTAACTTTATGTTAGGGCCGTTTCTACCTATGTCTGTATATCTGGATTTGGGCTTTTCTGAAGCCAATCTTGGTTTGCGTCCTGTGGCTGTGGCAGTGGGACAGGCATATCCCGCCGTCCCCTGCTTAGCAGCCTAGAGCGAGCAGTACAGCACACGGTTGGAGAGCTCAGTGGAATGGACACGGGCAACTGAGGAAAGCAAACTGAGACTACAACAATGGGTTACAGGTTCTTGGTGCGGAGCATAATGCCAGTTCACACCGGAAATGTCGAATCACAACCGGAAAAAAGAAGAGTGATCCTGCCGGGGAGCAAGAGCAACCAACGCGGCGGAGGGAGATGGAACAAGCAAGGAGCACACGCTAAAAAAAATCCAGATCTCCTTGCTCCTTCGTTCTCCCCTCCTTCACCAACAGCGGGAGCAGCTACTGACAAATCTAACATATGTACACAGAGACGGCCAGACAGAGACCGGGCTACGGCGGCGGCGCAGCCCACCGGCGAGCTGGCCGCGCGCGCACCCCCCCTAGGAGGAGCGTGCGAGGCGCGACGCGATGGCGGAGTGGTACATGGCGTCGTGGAAGGACTCCGTCTGCGCCATCCGCGCCCGCAGCTCCCGGGCCTTCTCCTCCGTCATCACCCCCACGAACTGCCTCCGCGGCGCCTCGTCCTGCGCCCCCGCCGCCGCCGGGGCCGGCGCCGGGGCCTCCAGGTAGTCGGCCTTCCCCGACCACCCCAGCAGCGGCGCCCACCACTTGGCGCCCTCCGCCGACCCCGCGAAAGCGTGGACCGCCCCGGTGCCCGCGGCGGCGCGGGGCCCGGCCGTGGACGCCGCCGGGCGGGCGGGGAACGAGACGACGCATGCTGCGGACGGTGCCATCGCCATTGGATTGGATCTGTTTGGTCGCGCCCCTCTTTGCCTTGCAGGGTTGCTTTTCGATTGCTTTGGTGGTTGATTGCGTTGTGGTTTAAGCTTGGGTTTGCGACCGGTGGGGTGGCGAGGGGAATTTGTAGCAATGGGCAGGAGGATGGGGATGGGGATGGTGACGAGAGCGACGACCAGATAAGACCGCCGCGTGGGCACGAACGGATCCGGGTTGTGGATCCGATACGTGTCACGTGCTGTTCACGGTTGGTTAGCTGGCACGTCCGTAACGGCTCCTGCTACTACCGTTGCTTCATTAATATTTTTCTGGGTCACAGACAGCTGGGCCCAGGTGAGCAGCGATCCATTTCATTGCCGTGACGGTAGTGGCGTGGTGTCATCTGTGCGGTTGATTAATTATAAACGGTTGTCGCCGCACGAGAGTGTGTGTAAGCTTGTAATTTTGGGCATTCTAGATGAGCAAGGTGAGCGTCTGTTAGTACGTGTCGTGTACGTACTTTTCAGTTTTGACTCGTTCCACTTCAGTCTCTTTTTGTGCCCGCTGGTACTCTCTCGAGTTTCAAAATATAAGCTGTTTTATTTCGATATTATCAATCAATCTCTACTATTAAGTGGGAGTTTCTCCGTATTGGGTTCAAACCGTCGTTCTCCCCTTCCATATCTAGATTCTAATCACTGAGCTCGAAACCATCTGTGTTTAACAAAGAATAGATATTTTAAATTGTTGAGCACCAAAGTGAGCAGTGAGGATAGTCCGACCCTGAGGCCGGACTGTCTGCCGTGGCGGCGTGGACCATCCGCATGTGCTTAGAATCAGTAAAGGCTCCTCGTTTTTTGCGAGATTTGTTAGTAAACCTGCGGGATTGACTCGGGATTGACGCGAAGCCGAACTGTCCAATAGTAAATCCGGACTTGTAACGGCTCCAGACCTCCCCTGTATATAGATAGACCCCCTTTATATAGATGAAGGGTTACGACTGATTGAACCCCCACAATTTATAAAGGTTACCATATGCTTTAGGAGTAGCCCTAGTGTCGGGGACCATAATTAGGGGTACCCTCAAGACTCCTAAATCTCAGCTGTTAACCCCCATCAGCACAAAGCTGCAAAGGCCTGATGGGTGCGATTAAGTCAAGGATCGGTCCATTCGAGGGACGCGATCGCGCCTCGCCCGAGCCTAGCCTCGGGCAAGGGCAGCCGACCCCGGAGAATCTACGTCTCGCCCGAGGACCCCCTCCAGCAACGGACACACCTTCGGCTCGCCCGAGGCCCTCTCTTCACCAAGAAGCAACCTTAGCCAAATCGCCACGCCAACCGACCAAATCGCAGGGGCATTTAATGCAAAGGTGGTCTGACACCTTTATCCTGACGCACGCCCCCCAGTCGACAGAGCCGAAGTGACTGCAGTCATTTCGCCGCTCCACTGACTGGTCTGACAAGAGTACAGCGCCGCCTGCGCCGCTCCGACTACTGAGCCACTCGACAGAGTGAGGCTGACAGCAGCCAAGTCCGGCCTCAGGCGTCATAGGAAACTCTGCATTGCCCGACCCCAGGGCTCGGACACGGGCTCAGCCCTGGAAGACGACGAACTCCGCTTCGCCCGACCCCAGGGCTCGGACACGGGCTCAGCCCCGGAAGACGACGAACTCCGCTTCGCCCGACCCCAGGGCTCGGACTCGGGCTCAGTCCCGGAAGACGACGAACTCCGCTTCGCCCGACCCCAGGGCTCGAACTCGGGCTCAGCCCCGAAGGACGACGAACTCCGCTTCGCCCGACCCAAGGGCTCGGACTCAGCCCTGGCCTCAGCCGACGGGCTCCGCCTTGTCCGACCCGGGGGCTCGGACTCGACCTCGACCTTGGAAGACAGACTCGACCTCGACCTCGGAGGGGCCTCCACCTCGCCCAACCTAGGGCACGGACCGACCACGTCGATAGGAGGCGCCATCATTACCCTACCCCGAGCTGACTCAGGCTACGGGGAACAAGACCGGCGTCCCATCTGGCTCGCTCCACCATACGAGTAATGATGGCGCCCCGCATGCCCTGTGACGACGGCGGCTCTCAGCCCCCTTACAGAAGCAAGAGGACGTCAGCAAGGACTCGACAGCCCCGACAGCTGTCCCTCCGCCAGGCTCCAGCGCTCCTCCGACGGCCACGACACCACACGAACTGGGTGCCAAAACCTCTCCGGCTGCCACGATGGCATGTACTTAGGGCGCTAGCTCTCCTCTGCTAGACACGTTAGCACACTGCTACACCCCCATTGTACACCTGGATCCTCTCCTTACGCCTATAAAAGGGAGGTCCAGGGCCCTCTTACAGAGGGTTGGCCGCGCGGGGAAGGACGGGACGACGCTCGCGCAAGGCCGCTCGCTCCCTCCCGCGTGGACGCTTGTAATCCCCTACTGCAAGCGCACCCGACCTGGGCGCGGGGCTAACACGAAGCCCGCGGGTTCCACACTCCCACGCCTGTCTCCCTCCGGCTGCTTCTCCCCCCTTCACGTTCCGCCTCGCGCCGACCCATCTGGGCTGGGTTTCGCGGCGACGATTTACTCGTCGGTCCAGGGACCCCCCGGTTTTCGAAACACCGACAGTTGGCGCGCCAGGTAGGGGCCTGCTGCGTGTTGACGAACAGCTTCCCGTCAAGCTCCAGATGGGCAGTCTCCAGCAACCTCTCCATCCCAAGACGGTGCTCCGTTTCGGGAGTCTTGAGTTCATGTCCCTCGACGGTAGCTACGACATGATACTCCTTCCCCTGCCGCGCGACAGCGATAATGGCGGTCGACAACCCGCCCGCCGGCGGGGAAATCAACGACGCCTTCCCCACGTGGTGGAAGGACGACATTCGGGCTTGTCCCGTCCCCTCCCCCGTCGACGAAGGAGGAGGCGGGGCAACCAAGGCCAAGCGGGAAGCGGCACCTCGTTGGCTGTCGAGCGAGTCGACGGCGCCGGCGCCCCAACGGAGAGCGCGTCGGGCATCGGCCTCGCGTCTAAGACGAAGACGAGCGTCGTCTCCCCGCAACACACCAACCTCAAGCAAACGGACGACGCCAGCACGCTCGCGAAGGACTTGCCAGGCGTCACCCTCGTACCTGAGATGACGGTGCAGTCAGTCCCTGATGTGACTTCGTCACCGCCCGTCGACCAAAAGGTACCGATCGATTCCCATCTCGCGCCTTTTGGATTCGACCTCGACCCGCCAAGTAACTCCGCTTCGGTGGATATTCTCATAGAGGCGAGTCCAAACCCTCTGGGGTATCATGTGCGGTCACCCTGGGACCGGCTGACGGCCGTCTCGACCTACGGGCCCTCGGGGTCCGAGGAAGATGGCGAGCCTGACTTCTGTTGGGATTTCTCCGGACTTGGTAACCCCAGTGCCGTGCGGGACTTCATGACCGCATGCGACTACTGCCTTTCCGACTGTTCCGACGGTAGCCGCAGCCTCGGCGACGAGGACTGCGACCCAAGCCGCGAATGTTTCCACGTCGATCTAGGGGGTCCCGGCGAAGGCAACCATCTTGGTATGCCGGAGAACGGTGATCCCCCTAGGCTCGTGCCTCGCGTCGACATCCTTCAGGAGCTAGCTGTGGTCCCCGTCCCGGCGGGGGGGGGGGGGGGGGGGTCCTGACCCACAGCTCGAGCAAATTCGTGAGATGCAGGCCAGGCTCGACGAGGGAGCAGGAACGCTTGTGCCGATCCGCCGGGACATCGGGCAGGAATGGGCGGGCCAACCTCCGGCCGGAGAAGCGCGTCATCTCCCCCAGGGCATCCAGCACCGCATTGCCGACGACGTCAGGGTAAGGCCGCCACCGGATTCTAGTGGAGTCGGCCAGAACCTGGCTGCAGCGGCAATACTTCTCCGCGTGATGCCGGAGCCATCAACCACCGAGGGGCGGCGTATCCAGGGAGAGCTCAAGAATCTCCTATAGGACGCCGCGGTCCGACGGGCCGAAAGCTCCGCCTCCCGAAGGCAGGGGTACCCCTCGGAACATCGCGCCGCGACTTCCCGATTCATGCGGGAAGCCTCGGTCCACACCGGGCGCACGCGCAACACAGCGCCTGCGGCCCCGGGTCGCCTCGGCAACGAGCACCATCACCACAGCCGTTGGGCCCACCTCGATGAGAGGGTGCGCCGAGGCTACCACCCCAGACGTGGGGGACGCTACGACAGTGGGGAGGATCGGAGTCCTTCACCCGAACCACCCGGTCCGCAGGCTTTCAGCCGCGCCATATGACGGGCACCGTTCCCGACCCGGTTCCGAACCCCGACTACTATCACAAAGTACTCGGGGGAGACGAGACCGGAACTGTGGCTCGCGGACTATCGGCTGGCCTGCCAACTGGGTGGAACGGACGATGATAATCTCATCATCCGCAACCTCCCCCTGTTCCTCTCCAACACCGCTCGAGCCTGGCTGGAGCACCTGCCTCCGGGGCAGATCTCCAACTGGGACGACCTGGTCCAAGCCTTCGCCGGCAATTTCCAAGGCACGTACGTGCGCCCTGGAAACTCCTGGGATCTCCGAAGCTGCCGCCAGCAGCCGGGAGAGTCTCTCCGGGACTACATCCGGCGATTCTCGAAGCAGCGCACCGAGCTGCCCAATGTCACCGATTCGGATGTCATCGGCGCGTTCCTCGCCGGCACCACCTGCCGCGACCTGGTGAGCAAGCTGGGTCGCAAGACCCCCACCAGGGCGAGCGAGCTGATGGACATCGCCACAAAGTTCGCCTCTGGCCAGGAGGCGGTTGAGGCCATCTTTCGGAAGGACAAGCAGCCCTAGGGCCGCCCACCAGAAGATGTTCCCGAGGCGTCAACTCAGCACGGCACCAAGAAGAAAGGCAAGAAGAAGTCGCAAGCGAAACGCGACGTCGCCGACACGGACCTTGTCGCCGCCGCCGAGTACAAGAACCCTCGGAAACCTCCCGGAGGTGCCAACCTCTTCGACAAGATGCTCAAGGAGCCGTGCCCCTATCATCAGGGGCCCGTCAAGCACACCCTTGAGGAGTGTGCCATGCTTCGACGCCACTTTCACAAGGCCGGGCCACCCGTAGAGGGTGGCAAGGCTCTCGACGGCGCTAAGAAGGAAGATCACAAGGCAGGAGAGTTCCCCGAGGTCCACGACTGCTTCATGATCTACGGCGGGCAAGTGGCAAACGCCTCGGCTCGGCACCGCAAGCAAGAGCGTCGGGAGGTCTAATCGGTAAGGGTGGCGGCGCCAGTCTACCTAGACTGGTCCGACAAGCCCATCACCTTCGACCAGGCCGACCATCCCGACCATGTGCCGAGCCCGGGGAAATACTCGCTCGTTGTCGACCCCATCATCGGCAACGTCAGGCTCACCAAGGTCCTCATGGACGGAGGCACCAGCCTCAACATCATCTACACCGAGACCCTCGGGCTCTTGCGGATCGATCTGTCCTCGGTCCAGGTGGGTGCTGCGCCTTTCCACGGGATCATCCCCAGGAAGCGCGTCCAACCCCTCGGACAACTAGATCTACCTGTCTGCTTTGGGACGCCCTCCAACTTCCGAAGGGAGACCCTCACGTTCGAAGTGGTCGGGTTTCGAGGAACCTACCACGCAGTGTTGGGGAGGCCATGCTACGCCAAGTTCATGGCCATCCCCAACTACACCTACCTCAAGCTCAAGATGCCGGGTCCCAACGGGGTCATCACCGTCGGGCCCACGTACCGACACGCGTACGAATGCGACATGGAGTGCGTGGAGTACGCCGAGGCCTTCGCCGAGTACAAGGCCCTCATCGCCGACCTGGAGAACCTCTCTAGGGAGGCGCCAGACGTGAAGCGCCACGCCGGCAACTTCGAGCCAGCGGAGACAGTTAAGTCCGTCCCTCTCGACCCCTGCAACGACGCCTCCAAGCAGATCCGGATCGGCTCCGAGCTCGACCCCAAATAGGAAGCGGTGCTCGTCGACTTTCTCCGCGCAAACGCCGACGTTTGCGCGTGGAGTCCCTCGGTGTAAAGCCTTAAATTTGTATAAGGAAAAAAATAATAAAGAAAGAAATAAAATAGTAAATTAGGATATCTCAAATTATACTTGGGCTCTGAATTTTGAGGGCTGAATTTTGAAACCAAGAATTAATTTAGAAAAGAAATACTAAGAAACCTTTTCTATTTAACTAAATGATTATTCATTTCATTAAAAGATATACCATAAACATGTATTTAAAAGAGTATTAAATCTAGATGACTCAAATCTAGACGGGACTTCTAAAATTAAACTCAGAAAAATAAATAAATTGGAGGATGTTCTATTTATTTAAGTAAAATACCCCCTCTCTTAATATTGTATTTAGAGACATTAATCAAAGTAAGAAGTAAATAAACCTTGCATTCATGCTGGAGTGTGTATGTTGCGTTTATAACCGAATTCGAAATTTGAACCTGGTTTGAAGATAGTTTGAAGTTTGAGAATTGAGATAGAAAAGGAAAATAAATAAATAAATAAATAAATAAATTCATACCTGCTCAGCTGGGCCGGAATCCCCACGCGCTAGCCCATTCCAATCTCCTCAGCCTCGGCCCAGCCAGCCCACCCAGGTGGATGCCGCGTGCTGGTGCGCCTGCACCTGGGGCCCATTGCCCAACCTCCCACTCACGGTGCGGCTTCGCCTCGTTGACGCGCGCTCAATGACATGTGGGACCGCCTCGTCGGGTCCTTCTTTAACGGATCGTGCGATTCTCGCGGTCGCAGCTAGCCGCGGAATCCACGCGGAACCTTCGCCACCCGAAGCTGCCGCTCGGCCGTTGGGGCCTGCTCCGTCGCGTGCAAGTCGCGGACCCCCCTCCTTGCTTTAAGGTGTACGCCATTGCAAAACCTCCCCCAACTCCCCAATCACGATCCAATCGTCACCGTCATCGTGGGGGGATTTTGCGGCGAGCTCCACTGCGGGAGGAAAAGTAAAACTTCAATTCGCCTCCTAGCGTGCCTCGGTGTCATACCCTGGGGCTTCTCTAGGTCGGGGGAAAGTGTGCTGTGGCCTCGACGCGTGGAATCGGTGCCCGGGGGCTCGGAAGTTCTTCACCGGAGAAAGTCCTCCACCGCGTACCCACTGTCCCCTGTGGCCGGCCCCCTCCATTGCCCTCCACTACGGTAAGTATCCCCATCATGCTCGAATCATTCTTCTTGATGCAAATCGTGGCCCAGTTGAGTGCGGGGGGGGGGGCATCGGGGTGTTGACCCGGTGTGCTCTGGTGTTGGCTCTGCCGTGGGCGAAATCCATGGTGGTTGCCGTTCGGAGTCGGGGATTGGACCGTGAATTAGCCACGCCAGGGCTTTAAGTCGTGTCGCACCCGCCACCGATTTCCTATTCGTCCAGTCGCATCCAGAAGTAAAGGAAAGCCTCGCTTCCATTAGAACTCGACGGCGTGAGACGAGAGAGAGATGAGGAACAGAGCGGATGCCGCCGTGGGGATAAATCGTCTACTGCAGCGAGGGGCCTTGAATGTTGATCTGGGAGACTCCCTGGGATCCTCGGAGCGTGGTCGTGATTTATCGAAGCCAGAGAACCAGGCTGGGGTTGTGCGATTGCTCGCCGCCGTTGTGCGCCGCCATGGTCTCACCGCGCGCCGTGGGCGGCCATGTCCATGCTTCGTGTCGCGGTGAGACCTCATCTACTGCACTTACCTCTTTCGGTTCTTTGCGTAGCCTGTGATGGGTTTTGGGGCGCGCGAGGTGCGGTACTGCTCCTCTCCGACGAGTACACCGCCGGGCGATCGCGGTTCCTCACGCTGGATTGCTCCGTCGATGGCATGAGGCGTATTCACCGTCGATCAGAGAACGATCGAGCATGATTGGTTTACCTTACTGGTGCGGGGAGGACAAAGTTCAGTCGTTGGATCGTGGATGAAGGATTGGGATCGGATCTCGTGCATGTTAGATCTGGGATGTTCATCCTGAGCCCAACGATGCAGATTAGATCTATCTTAATAAGATCTCGACCCTTGGATTTGGATCTGAAGGGTAGTTTCGCGTACCGACTCATCGTTTGATCTGGGCCGTTCATTTTTAATCGGACGGCTATAGACTCGCGATACCCCTTCGCGGTGACGTTTTGTTAAAGAGACCCTGAGAAATATAAGAATAAACCCACCATCCCGTCTGGATTGTTCACTGAGTCTTAGAAATTTTATAGTTTAACCCCCATTGTTCTCTGTATTTAGTGTTCGGCCCAAAGAACAAAGAAACTAGGTAAATACTTATAGAAATTGATTTTCAGTACACAAATGAATCCACGAACTTGGGAAATTCATATTTAATCCATCCTGGCTCCAAATTAATTCATTCCAGTGACATTTATTTTGGAATATTATTGTCTGTCACTTAGTACCATTGTTTTGACATGAAACTTATATTAAATTGGATCACCTAATTAATTTTGTATCAAACACACATAGAATCTTCATAAATTCATAACTTCTCCGTTTTAATTCCGATTTGATCCGTTCAAGTTTCGTTAGCCTCGTATAAATATTTACTATGCAATAACAACATTTATTATACCATGTATTATTATATTATAATTAGATTTCTATTTAACTTATGTCGGTTAGTCTTGTTAATCTGCTTATCATTATAATCTACTAGAATATAATTTATGGTCAACTTATAACTTAGATTAAATTTGCGATAATTATTTATAAAATAACCTCTCATATGATTTATACTGACCAAATTATAATATAGTTTGACATTTCAATCACACAGATCTTTTATAAAATCATAACTCCGATCATAGTAGTTCTCGAACCCGCGATCTCGTAGCAACGTGTAGATCATTATTATTCAGTCTGTTCTATGTTTGGTGTGATGTTAATTTTGTCTGTACCATATTTGCTTGTATTGCTACGACTAGCAGTGCGGTCACGAGGATCCGAAGAATCACCCTAGTAACTGGAATCTCAAGTGCCAGGCAAGTTGTGCCCTTGATCACTTTCATTTACCCAATGATGTTCTTTATTATCACTTATCAATGCATAGGTTTAATTTTGATGGGACCCAATAGGTCACCCTAGTATGTTTATCCTATTTACCTTGTTTACCCCTGATTCACTTGGGTAGTTATGCTATTGCTCTATATGGTTTTGGGATTAATATTTCATTACATCCACGTTCCAATTTTTCTGTTATGTTATTTATGTTCATGATAAGATCATTATGTTAATTGGAACATGGAGCGACCACCCGGGAAAACTGTGCTACCACAAGGGTTTAATGGGACGCCCTTGGCTAATTAACTAGGAAAGCTAGTGGAGGTCTTCCTTACCCGAAAGGGGCAAGGGCAGTAGGGGAGTGGTCAGTGTAGGGAGGTCCTTGGTTGATTTTGCTGCGATGGCGGTCAGGCAAGAACCCTGCACTGGAGCTTCCTATAAACTGTAGCGGGATTTCTGAAGCTAGTGGAACTTTGTAAAGGCCTCGTAGTGTTACCCTGCCTCGCTTCCTTGGTAGAGGTGTATGGGATTCATGACCCCTTGGCAGATGGGTAACACGGCTTGTGGGTAAAGATGCGCAACCTCTGCAGAGTGTAAAACTAGTATACTAGCCATGCTCACGGTCATGAGCGGCTCGGACCCTCACATGATTAATTTATGGAACCTAAATTGAATTTGTCATTTGCATTTGCATGGGATTATTTATTAATTTTGTTCTATTACTTTTATTAAAGTTTGGTATTTACTTACATCTAGTAATTGCTAATAAAAGTTTGACCAACATTAAAAGCAATGCTCAGCTTTAACCATTTTCTTTGATAAGCCTTACACTTCATGAGCTCCCACCTTTAGTGAGTTCATGCCACATTATTCCCCACAACTTGTTGAGCGATGAACATGTGTGAGCTCACTCTTGCTGTCTCACACCCCCCCACAGGAGAAGAACAGGTGGTTCAAGTGGAGCCATACAATGGGGAGTTCGATTCGATCTAGGTGGCGTCTCTCAGTTGACTTTCTGGCGTCAAGGATAGATTTTAGATCTCGCTATACTTATCTTTTATTTTTGTAAGTCTTCCGCTATGTAATAAGTACTCTGATTATTGTGACATTTATCTCTATACACTCTGTGATTATATATGTTGTCTTCCTTGGCGCATGTATGAGATGCACCCGGCTTTGTCCCCTTAAAACCGGGTGTTACAGAAGTGGTATCAGAGGAATGTTGACTGTACGACGAAACCTAGGTAGAACTGGACAACCATTACCTACTTCCCTTACTCTGATTCTTTCTATACTTATCTTGATCCTGTCTCATCTTCTACTCTGATTAACCTTACCTTTGCTACTCTGATTCTTTTCTAAACTTATATTAATCATTCCTCATCTATTTTCGCTTTACTCTGATTATTCTTACCTTTTCTTTCTAAAGACAAAAGTGGATTTCACACTTTAAAATCATGTGCCTAAAGTGACCTTTAGGAATAGGAGACCTACTCTTAGGAACAAAAACAAAACTATTTTACCTATACGCTTGAGTGTTTGTTCTTATGATACCTGTCTGATTTGGATCTTCGATTGAGTGTGATTAGTTATGGAGTAATGTCCACAATTACATCTGCATATACATATAGGCATAAATAGAATTCATAAGATAACTAAACAACTTAGATTATCCTATCTATTTCATATAGATCCCTCTTATCTTAAAAGACTCTCTCTTATCTTAAATGATCCATCTTATCTTAAAAGATACTCTCTTACCTTAATAGACTCATCTCATCTTGAAAGGATTCTCATATTATCCTAATAAATCTAACTAATCTCAAAAGATTCTGCCATGATCTTAGAGACTCATCTTGACCTAAGGAGCATACTTATCCCCACCACCTTGCTTATCTCCTAATAGTATAACAAACATGATCTATTCCAAAATAAATTAAGTAGATCTTATCTAGTCTAATCTGGTTACACCAACTTAATTCTGATCCCATCTAACCTGATTAGATCTAATCTAATGGACAAACATGTTAGATAATACATGTAAAATAAGATTGGATCCTACTCTTATAAACATGTTTTAACCTAAACGGGTGTCTTAGACCAACTCATCCGTAAAACCATGACCTAGCCTATGTTATAGGTTGCTCAACCCATTCATTCCAAAAGCAAAGTAAAACTTTGTTCAATCTACCTACCCTATGTACTCGCAATTGTTATCCCAACTCAGATAATGACATCTAACACCGCAACCGATGGTCCCTAAATCAGACCCAAGAAGTAGGTTAACCTCGACAATGAAGGATATGAGATAGAAACAGACATTCCGATGAATCAAGATCCACCACTCGGAACAAAAGTCTCCATTACCTAACTTCCTTTTACCTCCAAATCTTATCTACATTCACCTAATAGCTAAAACCTGATTACCCTTGTTTTCTATGCCACACCTGTTAATGGCATGAATGATTTTAGGTGTATAAAAAAATACTAATTTGAAGTCCCACTTAAAAAAATGCTAGAATTCCATAAAGATAAAGTCAGCTTGTCATGCTTAACTAAATGATATTCTTGAATAGAATTTTTGGAAGCTAGTGTGATCTAATCCAATGTGGTCTGCTTAAACAGATTAATGGTACTTAGACCCTTCTAACCAGGTGTTAACTTAACTTAGCACATTAGACCAACTCAACCATGATTAGAAGAGCTAACCTAACCAATAGTGTCATGATGAATTGATTAATTATCAGTCCCCACCTAACATCAAACAAAATTTTGACCTACATCATGTAGTCTATCTCACCCAGATCTATTCCATCTTGACAAATTCTATCCTACCTTTGGATATTCACCTGACTTTCTTTTACCCCAATCTGGACATAAAACAGATTAAGCCCTACTAAAGAATCTTCAGATCATAACCAGCTACAAGCTTATTCATTTCGCTTATCGAATAAGTTCCCTTGCAAAACTATTTTGCCATATGCTTCTAACTCTCATGGTCAATACTAGGAAGGAAAGATTATCAGGCAACAACAAACAGAAATGAATCCTCCAAATCCTCCACCGGGTGAAATGGATCAAGTGGTTGCCGCCCAAAGGCTAGTAATACAACAATTGACAGACATGGTGACCGAAATGCAAAATCAGATAAGACAAGAACGCGAGGAAATACGTCAGGTCCGTCTGGAGATAAGGCAAGCACGGTTGGAGAGACAACAACAACGACAACCACTACCTCCACCACCACCACCAGCTCCACCAAGCTACATAAACATATATATAAATTACTACTATTTGTAAGATCTAAATGTTACTTTAGTTAGTAAATAGTATGATACTATTTCAGGAGGAATAATAAGGTCTAATTGACCCATGTGTTGCTAATTAATCGTGCATCATGCTGAGATTTTGTTTGTGCATATGTGTTGACACGATATGAGTATACATCCCTCTTATTACAAATCTCGAGGACGAGATTTCTGTTAAGGGGGGTAGGATTTGTAAATCCTAAAATTTGTATAAGGAAAAAAAAATAATAAAGAAAGAAAGAAATAAAATAGTAAATTAGGATATCTCAAATTATACTTGGGCTCTGAATTTTGAGGGCTGAATTTCGAAACCAAGAATTAATTTAGAAAAGAAATACTAAGAAAGCTTTTCTATTTAACTAAATAATTATTCATTTCATTAAAAGATATACCATAAACATGTATTTAAAAGAGTATTAAATCTAGATGACTCAAATCTAGACGGGACTTCTAAAATTAAACTCAGAAAAATAAATAAATTGGAGGATGTTCTATTTATTTAAGTAAAATACCCCCTCTCTTAATATTGTATTTAGAGACATTAATCAAAGTAAGAAGTAAATAAACCTTGCATGCATGCTGGAGTGTGTATGTTGCGTTTATAACCGAATTCGAAATTTGAACCTGGTTTGAAGCTAGTTTGAAGTTTGAGAATTGAGATAGAAAAGGAAAATAAATAAATAAATAAATAAATAAATAAATAAATAAATGCATACCTGCTCAGCTGGGCCGGAATCCCCACGCGCTAGCCCATTCCAATCTCCTCAGCCTCGGCCCAGCCAGCCCACCCGGGTGGATGCCGCGTGCTGGTGCGCCTGCACCTGGGGCCCATTGCCCAGCCTCCCACTCACGGTGCGGCTTCGCCTCGTTGACGCTCGCTCAATGACATGTGGGACCGCCTCGTCGGGTCCTTCTTCAACGGATCGTGCGATTCTCGCGGTCGCAGCTAGCCGCGGAATCCACGCGGAACCTTCGCCACCCGAAGCTGCCGCTCGGCCGTTGGGGCCTGCTCCGTCACGCGCAAGTCGCGGACCCCCCTCCTTGCTTTAAGGTGTACGCCATTGCAAAACCTCCCCCAACTCCCCAATCACGATCCAATCGTCACCGTCATCGTGGGGGGATTTTACGGCGAGCTCCACTGCGGGAGGAAAAGTAAAACTTCAATTCGCCTCCTAGCGTGCCTCGGTGTCATACCCTGGGGCTTCTCTAGGTCGGGGGAAAGTGTGCTGTGGCCTCGGCGCGTGGAATCGGTGCCCGGGGGCTCGGAAGTTCTTCACCGGAGAAAGTCCTCCACCGCGTACCAACTGTCCCCTGTGGCCGGCCCCTTCCATTGCCCTCCAGCTGCGGTAAGTATCCCCATCATGCTCGAATCATTCTTCTTGATGCAAATCGTGGGCCAGTTGAGTGCGGGGGGGGGGGGGGCATCGGGGTGTTGACCCGGTGTGCTCTGGTGTTGGCTCTGCCGTGGGCGAAATCCATGGTGGTTGCCGTTCGGAGTCGGGGATTGGACCGTGAATTAGCCACGCCAGGGCTTTAAGTCGTGTCGCACCCGCCACCGATTTCCTATTTGTCCAGTCGCATCCAGAAGTAAAGGAAAGCCTCGCTTCCATTAGAACTCGACGGCGTGAGATGAGAGAGAGATGAGGAACAGAGCGGATGCCGCCGTGGGGATAAATCGTCTACTGCAGCGAGGGGCCTTGAATGTTGATTTGGGAGACTCCCTGGGATCCTCGGAGCGTGGTCGTGATTTATCGAAGCCAGAGAACCAGGCTGGGGTTGTGCGATTGCTCGCCGCCGTTGTGCGCCGCCATGGTCTCACCACGCGCCGTGGGCGGCCATGTCCATGCTTCGTGTCGCGGTGAGACCTCATCTACTGCACTTACCTCTTTCGGTTCTTTGCGTAGCTTGTGATGGGTTTTGGGGCGCGCGAGGTGCGGTACTGCTCCTCTCCGACGAGTACGCCGCCGGGCGATCGCGGTTCCTCGCGCTGGATTGCTCCGTCGATGGCGTGAGGCATATTCACCGTCGATCAGAGAACGATCGAGCACGATTGGTTTACCTTACTGGTGCGGGGAGGACAAAGTTCAGTCGTTGGATCGTGGATGAAGGATTGGGATCGGATCTCGTGCATGTTAGATCTGGGATGTTCATCCTGAGCCCAACGATGCAGATTAGATCTATCTTAATAAGATCTCGACCCTTGGATTTGGATCTGAAGGGTAGTTTCGCGTACCGACTCATCGTTTGATCTGGGCCGTTCATTTTTAATCGGACGGCTATAGACTCGCGATACCCCTTCGCGGTGACGTTTTGTTAAAGAGACCCTGAGAAATATAAGAATAAACCCACCATCCCGTCTGGATTGTTCACTGAGTCTTAGAAATTTTATAGTTTAACCCCCATTGTTCTCTGTATTTAGTGTTCGGCCCAAAGAACAAAGAAACTAGGTAAATACTTATAGAAATTGATTTTCAGTACACAAATGAATCCACGAACTTGGGAAATTCATATTTAATCCATCCTGGCTCCAAATTAATTCATTCCATTGACATTTATTTTGGAATATTATTGTCTGTCACTTAGTACCATTGTTTTGACATGAAACTTATATTAAATTGGATCACCTAATTAATTTTGTATCAAACACACATAGAATCTTCATAAATTCATAACTTCTCCGTTTTAATTCCGATTTGATCCGTTCAAGTTTCGTTAGCCTCGTATAAATATTTACTATGCAATAACAACATTTATTATACCATGTCTTATTATATTATAATTAGATTTCTATTTAACTTATGTCGGTTAGTCTTGTTAATCTGCTTATCATTATAATCTACTAGAATATAATTTATGGTCAACTTATAACTTAGATTAAATTTGCGATAATTATTTATAAAATAACCTCTCATATGATTTATACTGACCAAATTATAATATAGTTTGACATTTCAATCACACAGATCTTTTATAAAATCATAACTCCGATCATAGTAGTTCTCGAACCCGCGATCTCGTAGCAACATGTAGATCATTATTATTCAGTTTGTTCTATGTTTGGTGTGATGTTAATTTTGTCTGTACCATATTTGCTTGTATTGCTACGACTAGCAGTGCGGTCACGAGGATCCGAAGAATCACCCTGGTAACTGGAATCTCAAGTGCCAGGCAAGTTGTGCCCTTGATCACTTTCATTTACCCAATGATGTTCTTTATTATCACTTATCAATGCATAGGTTTAATTTTGATGGGACCCAATAGGTCACCCTAGTCTGTTTATCCTATTTACCTTGTTTACCCCTGATTCACTTGGGTAGTTATGCTATTGCTCTATATGGTTTTGGGATTAATATTTCATTACATCCACGTTCCAATTTTTCTGTTATGTTATTTATGTTCATGATAAGATCATTATGTTAATTGGAACATGGAGCGACCACCCGGGAAAACTGTGCTACAACAAGGGTTTAATAGGACGCCCTTGGCTGATTAACTAAGAAAGCTAGTGGAGGTCTTCCTTACCCGAAAGGGGCAAGGGCAGTAGGGGAGTGGTCAGTGTAGGGAGGTCCTTGGTTGATTTTGCTGCGATGGCGGTCAGGCAAGAACCCTGCACTGGAGCTTCCTATAAACTGTAGCGGGATTTCTGAAGCTAGTGGAACTTTGTAAAGGCCTCGTAGTGTTACCCTGCCTCGCTTCCTTGGTAGAGGTGTATGGGATTCATGACCCCTTGGCAGATGGGTAACACGGCTTGTGGGTAAAGATGCGCAACCTCTGCAGAGTGTAAAACTAGTATACTAGCCGTGCTCACGGTCATGAGCGGCTCGGACCCTCACATGATTAATTTATGGAACCTAAATTCAATTTGTCATTTGCATTTGCATGGGATTATTTATTAATTTTGTTCTATTACTTTTATTAAGGTTTGGTATTTACTTACATCTAGTAATTGCTAATAAAAGTTTGACCAACATTAAAAGCAATGCTCAGCTTTAACCATTTTCTTTGATAAGCCTTACACTTCATGAGCTTCCACCTTTGGTGAGTTCATGCCACATTATTCCCCACAACTTGTTGAGCGATGAACATGTGTGAGCTCACTCTTGCTGTCTCACACCCCCCACAGGAGAAGAACAGGTGGTTCAAGTGGAGCCATACAATGGGGAGTTCGATTCGATCTAGGTGGCATCTCCCAGTTGACTTTCTGGCGTCAAGGATAGATTTTAGATCCCGCTATACTTATCTTTTATTTTTGTAAGTCTTCCACTATGTAATAAGTACTCTGATTATTGTGACATTTATCTCTATACACTCTGTGATTATATATGTTGTCTTCCTTGGCGCATGTATGAGATGCACCCGGCTTTGTCCCCTTAAAACCGGGTGTTACACTCGGACATGCCCGGCATACCGAGGGAAGTCGCCGAGCACTCGCTGGATATCCGATCTGGAGCCCGACCCATGAAGCAGCCTCTGTGCCAATTCGACGAAGAAAAACGTAGAGCCATAGGCGAGGAGATCCACAAGCTAATGGCGGCAGGGTTCATCAAAGAGGTATTCCATCCCGAATGGCTTGCCAACCCTGTGCTTGTGAGAAAGAAAGGGGGGGAATGGCGGATGTGTGTAGACTACACTGGTCTAAACAAAGCATGTCCGAAAGTTCCCTACCCTCTGCCTCGCACCGATCAAATCATGGATTCCACTGCTGGGTGCGAAACCCTGTCTTTCCTCGATGCCTACTCAGGGTATCACCAGATCAGGATGAAAGGTCCGACCAGCTCGTGACTTCTTTCATCACACCCTTCGGCATGTACTGCTATGTTACCATGCCGTTTGGTTTGAGGAATGCGGGTGCAACGTACCAACGGTGCATGAACCATGTGTTCGGCGAACACATCGGCCGAACAGTCGAGGCCTATGTCGATGACATCGTAGTCAAGAAGAGGAAAGCCTCCGACCTCCTTTCCGACCTTGAAGTGACATTCCGATGTCTCAAGGCGAAAGGCGTGAAGCTCAATCCCGAAAAGTGTGTCTTCGGGGTCCCTCGAGGCATGCTCTTGGGGTTCATCGTCTCCGAGCGGGGCATCGAGGCTAACCCGGAGAAGATCGTGGCCATCACCTGTAACACCCCTGGTGTTACGTAAACTAAAACTCTGACATGTCATCATAAGCATCTGCATTAATGTGCTTGTTACACCTAGAATGCATTTACTAGGTTAAACTTTTTCAAAAGTGTGATGTTGTGTGTTGGGTTTAGAGTTTAGTTTAAGGACTTGGCTTAAGCTAAATAGGGGTAGGTCATCTCTTAAGCAAGTAACAAGTTGACTTGGAGTCTTAAATGTTAAAGGTAAGTCTTAGAGCCTAGAGTAGCCATGTTTTGGAATGATGGTCAAGTGGAAGAAGCGCTTAAAAAGCTGGAATAACTCCAAACCTTAACTTGAGCTTTGCTTGGAATAGATGGTTAAGTAAAGGAAATTCTAAACCAGAACATTTCGGATATGAGCTATGTGTATCAAAGATTGGATCTTGAGCTAGAGAGTAACTTTGCTCTAGGTGGAGGGATCAAAGGGATGAATCCCTGGAAGAAGCTGAAATACAAATGAAACTCATTCGAAACCCTAAAACTAGCCCAAAAGGGGAATTCAAGATCTAGAAGGATTTAGCTAAAAGTCCATATACCAAAATGGTAGAGCTTAGAAAAGTGAATAAGTTTCTTATTTGGAGAATTCCAAGTTGTGTGGAGAAATTTGGAGTAATTTGCAGAAATTCAGTTTTGGGTTCAGCTTGAATTGGGCTGAAAACAGTTTCATATAGTTGTTTTTGGACCCTTATAACTTTTGATCTATGGACTTTTGGTAAGGAGTTGCTATAACAAACTTGTAAAGTGACTGTTGGAGAACAATCCTTGTTAAGTGTACCAGCCCTAAAACTATATGCAACTAGTTGAAAAAGTGGTCCAAATTAGAGCTGTCAGATTTTGTATATTTCAGACTTAGTGAAATTCAGGGTCTGAATTTCAGAATTTTGTGCAAACTTTGGGCTAGTGTAGTTTGGAATCCAAGAGGTTTTGGTTATTGGTCACTATACCAAACTTGTAGAGGAACTATAGGAGTATAAACTTTATTAAGCAATTGTCCCCTAGAAACATTTGGAACCCAGGAAAAAGAGTGGTTTAAAGTGGTGCTGCTGTGTTTCTGAATTTTCAGATTGGAAACAGTAACTGAATTTCAGTGAAAGTTGCTGTTTTTGGAGCTCAATTGTGCCTAATCCATGAGGTTTTAGGTTGTAGAGTATATAGAGGAATTAGAGACCACTTAATGGTGAACAACTTTATTAAAGGATGATGGACATGATTCCAAATAAAAAGTGGAGTAACAGCTGCTCAAAGTTTGACTGTCAGGTGGTTGGTGACTTAGTCTATTCAGAACTGAAAGTCTGAAATCAGTAATTTTAGTGTAACTTTGGAGCTGTGTAGTGCCTGTTCTAGGTGGTTTTGAACCAAAGTTTGTGCAGCAAGTTTGAAGAACATGTGTTAGAGAACAACATCCTTTAAGTGAGTTGGGCTTGACCCCACACACAAAGTGGTGTAAAGACTGCCCAAAGATGGACTTTCAGTTGCAGAGACTGAATTTCATTCAGCTGCCTGAGAACTGAATTTGCAATGTGTGGTGTCAGTTTGGGAACACTTTTGTGACCATCCCATCAGGTTTTAGACTAGGAACTATATAACAAAGTTGGAGAGGTTGTATCCATAAGCAAAGTTTATTAAGGGACCCTGGCTTGACGTTGTGTAAATTTGAAAGATTTGGGCACCCCAAAAGGCCTCTGTCGAAAGGGGGATGAATCAACTGAACAAAGCTGAAAATGGGTTCAGGAAAACAGAAATGGTAATCAGATTTTGTAGTCAACTTTTGGATGCCATAACTTCTATTCTAGGAGGTTTGGGTCTATGAAATCTGTAGAGACTTGGTAGACCTTGGACTAATAAACAAGTTCTATTAATAGTGATTAATCTGTCCTACTCAGAAAATGAGAGAAATGGCTAGCTGAAAATGGGTGGATCAGTCAAGAGCTGTAGATCCAAAATTGCAGAAATATCTAGCTGTGATCTTTTTACTCCCTGCTGATTTCTCTGCTAGTGTTACTCGAATTTTGGATAATGGTAAAGTAGAGATATTTAACTGAAGGTCTAGAGACCTCACTTGCTGCTGGGAAAATATCTAGTTTGGACTAACTTGGGAGCAGTGACAGTGAGGTATTTAATTGTGTTGTTTTGCTGTCTGCAGTAGGGGACAAAAGAGATACATGTATGTGTATAGTTGAGATAAGTGTGGAGGGTATAATTGAGGTCTAGAACCCACCCTCAGCTGGAAAGGATATCCAGTTCTTGGACATATTAAAGCATATCCCCAATAGATATTTGGCTGTTGGAATGGCCCAAGTTCAGTGTTCCTGGCTATACCTATGAGCCTGTGCTGGATTGGGGCATGGAAGCCACGTTGGTCAGCCCATATGCTGCTGGCACCTCAAGAATACTTCCTCACTGCATGTGGAGCAGATCAGGGACACCTGCCCTTGGTTAGAGGCTATAAAAGTTGGTTCTAATGAAGTTCTTCTCCTTGTCTTGAGCTGTGCCCTGGTGTTCTAGCCAAAGCTTGCAGTGGTGAGGGATTCATGGGTATTGCAAGCCAAAGCTCCTCTCCCACTGCCACCAAGTTGGCACTGTCCAGAGCTGTGTGCGCCGTCTTCCTGTGTTTGTGGTGACCACAGCCACCAAGTTCACCACACCACACCCATTCTAGGGAGTTGCTGGCATGTATGAAGCTTGTTCCGTAATCATCTTAGGTCAGTAAAGCTCACACCATTTACTGTTTGAACTCTACCACTATTGGTTGCCTAGAACTAGGTGTGAAATTTGCTCAAATATAGGCTGTCAGGTTTCTGGATCCCAGACTTAGTGCATAAGGCTGAAACTAGGTTTTAGTGTGTTGAGCTCCATTTTGGTGCTTCATAAAAATTGTTCTGTATGTTTTCAACCCAGGGGTACTATACCAAAGTAGTAGAGCTATATCTAAGGAATAACTTTGGTTATGTGAGCTTGGTCTGTTGCTTTGTAAAAATTGGAGAAAAGGGTTGGCTAAAGTTGGTCTGTCAGGCTGGACACATAACTGAATTTTTATTCAGTTCTGAAAACTGAATTACAGCAGGATGCCTAGTTTGGAATTCATTTGTGACTGATTCGTGGGGTTTTGGATTAAGGGTTCCATAGCAAAGTTGTAGACCATAGTAAAGTGAACAAGTTTTCTAAAGTGAGATGGACCTGATTTCACATAAATTTGGGAGTAAAAGTAGCCAAAAGGTGGACTGTCAGGTGTTAGAATTCAGACTTAGAATAATATTTAAGTCTGAATTTGTGTGTTTTTATTTAATTTGGGTCCTTGTGGTTATTAATCCAAGAAGAATTAGTGTAGGAGTGTTATAGCAAAGTGAAAGACCATGTTATAAGGAACAAATCTCTTTAAGCAAGTTAGGCTTGAATCCACATAAAGATGGAAATAACAGCTGTCCAAAACTGGACTGTCAGAGTGCCTGTGACTGAATTTTATTCAGTTAGCTGAAATAGCAGTTCAGTGTGAGTTAGTGCTTTGGAAACAAGATAAGTTTATCTAGGGAAGAGATAAAGTTGCTTAAGAAGTTTTAAGCTTTTGGATGAGATATAAGTTGGATTAATTCCCTGGTTTACCTAAGTGAATTCAAATTGGTCACTTTAATCGAGCGTTAAGAAATAGGTGTATTCTTGTCATATGCTTTAGTTATAGTGTTTCTGTTCCCCACCTCTCCTTGTGAGAGTTTGCATTACATGTCATTATATAAGCATTCATGTATTTGTAATTGACTTGTAGAACACCTAGACGAGGTGGTATTTGAAGAAGTCTACTCCAATGCCTGCTCCTCAAGTGGATGAAGCCATCTAACTGGGTATTGGATAGAGGGATCTAGAACCTCTTCACTGCAATAAAGGCAAGCCTCGGTGCATGCAACCCCTTCCTTGTGTTTTTAAATACTTTTCGCATACTTAAGTCTAGTGAAATGTGCATTAGGTTTATAGGAGTTGCTTGAAACCCTTTGATGCATTGCCTTCCTTGATATCCATACCTTTATAGATACTTCTGGTGAAGTATCAAAATTTGATTTACAAAAATGCTTAGCCCTACTTAGATCTTGTGGATAGAGGTTGTCTTTTGCAATACTGCCTAGCTCAGGGGTTATCCTGAGGAAAGATGGCTTCTACCTGCAAGAATACTTTCATTGAGAGCGTGGTGGGATCTTACTGCAAAGCTCCCTGTGATGCTCTTTTCATCCTAAGGAACAGAAACAATCCTAATGATGGAAGTACTTAAATCGAGACTTGGGTTAGATACAGATGATGTTCTACCCAGGTTGATTAAGGATTGGATGCGTATGTAGGCCTGCTAGCGCAAGGACTATCTTAGCTAGCCGCATACCCTGGAAATGGGACAGGGTAAGCTTTGCCTCGGGCAGACTAAGACCAGAATAAGATAACACGAAATGGGCGTGGAGCGGTGGCGGGAGTAGCGTGTACCCTCCGTGGCAAGAGGCTGGACGGTGGTGTATCTGTGCTCTCGGTTTGCGTGAACCTGATCTGGTCTTAAGAACCCTGGGGTCGAGTTGACATATGCAAGGATTAAGTGCTACATATGTCGTGTGGTTAGAGATCCTCAGCTGAGTAAATTGATTCGGATCGCCGTTATATCCCCGGAGAGTGGAGACTTGATCACTGACCTACAACCTAAGTCAGGATGTGAACTTCATGAATAAAAATGATGTTGTATTGATGAGATGATGAAATTAGACTAGAGGCAAACAGAGTCTATTAATATTTAATCTGGCGTTAAAATGTTGAAAGTAAGGACTCACTTTAGTAAGCTATTTCTGCAAAAGTATCTAAGTTGATTCTTGCTAAAGCCTCTCCTTGATTCCTATTTATCCAGCATACCCTTGAGAGTCTTTTCCTTAGTCGGGTAAGACTTGCTGAGTAATTCCATACTCAGGGTTTTATTCCCTGTTGTTTTTCAGGTCATAGCTTTGTGCTGCTGATGATGGTGTTAAGTGTCGGTGGGCTCGGCCTTCTTATAAGTCTAAGTAACCCTTCTATACTTCTTATTGAGGATGGTCTCTTAAGCTAGCATATATTTCAAACTTATACTTTTGTAATCATTCCGATAAAATAATGTAAAATTTTTGTAACTTGTAAAATTTGGTAATAAGATTTCCGCTGCAAAAATATTGGTGTGTGTGATTTGTATTACTTAATCCCGCGGTTCTGGTTGTAAGTGGTTTATCCGATGTCCTTGGGGCAATCGGACGGATCCTGTTAAGTTATCTGGTGCACATGCATGGCCGTCTGAGGTCTTTGGGACAAGGACAAGTGCATGTGGGCCGGATACCTTGGGAGGTTCTGCCACATCACCAGCATGGGGCCCATCAAGGACTTGAAAGGCGTACAGAGGGTCATGGGATGCCTCGCGGCTCTGAGCTGTTTCATCTCGCGCCTCGGCGAAAGAGGCCTGCCTCTGTACCGCCTCTTAAGGAAGGCCGAGTGCTTCGATTGGACCCCTGAGGCCGAGGAAGCCCTCGGGAACCTAAAGGCGCTCCTCACGAACGCGCCCATCTTGGTGCCCCCCGCTGCCGGAGAAGCCCTCTTGATCTACGTCGTCGCGACCACTCAGGTGGTTAGCGCCGCGATTGTGGTTGAGAGACGAGAAGAGGGGCATGCATTGCCCGTCCAGAGGCCAGTCTACTTCATCAGTGAGGTACTGTCTGAGACCAAGATCCGCTACCCACAAATTCAGAAGCTGCTGTACGCGGTGATCCTGACGCGGCGGAAGTTGCGACACTACTTCGAGTCTCATCCAGTAACTGTGGTGCCATCCTTCCCCCTGGGGGAGATCATCCAGTCCCGTGAGGCCTCGGGTAAAATTGCAAAGTGGGCGGTGGAGATCATGGGCGAGACGATCTCGTTCGCCCCTCGGAAGGCCATCAAGTCCCAGGTCTTGGCGGACTTCGTGGCTGAATGGGTCGACACCCAGCTCCCAACAGCTCCGATCCAACCGGAGCTCTGGACCATGTTTTTCGACGGGTCGCTGATGAAGACGGGGGCCGGCGCGGGCCTGCTCTTCATCTCGCCCCTCGGGAAGCACCTACGCTACGTGCTACGCCTCCACTTCCTGGCGTCCAACAATATGGCTGAGTACGAGGCTCTGGTCAACGGGTTGCAGATCGCCATCGAGCTAGGGGTCCGACGCCTCGACGCTCGCGGTGACTCGCAGCTCGTCATCGACCAAGTCATGAAGAACTCCCACTGCCGCGACCCGAAGATGGAAGCCTACTGCGATGAGGTTCGGCGCCTGGAAGACAAGTTCTACGGGCTCGAGCTCAACCACATCGCCTGATGCTACAACGAGACTGCGGACGAGCTGGCTAAAATAGCCTCGGGGCGAACAACAGTTCCCCCGGACGTATTCTCCCGAGACCTGCATCAACCCTCCATCAAGACCGACGACACGCCCGAGCCCGAGAAGGCCTCGGCCCAGCCCGAGGCACCCTCGGCTCAGTCCGAGGTACCCTCGGCACAGTCCGAGGCACCCTCGGCTCGGCGCGAGGTACCCTCGGCCCCCAAGGGTGAGGCACTGCGCATCAAGGAGGAGCGGAGCGGGGTCACGCCTAATCAAAACTGGCAGACCCCGTACCTGCAATATCTCCACCGAGGAGAGCTACCCCTCGACCAAGCCGAAGCTCGGCGGTTGGCGCGGCGCGCCAAGTCGTTCGTCTTACTAGGAGATGGGAAGGAGCTCTACCACCGCAGCCCCTCGGGCATCCTCCAGCGATGCATTTCCATCGACGAAGGCCAGGAGCTCTTACAAGAGATACACTCGGGGGCTTGCGGCCATCACGCAGCACCTCAAGCCCTTGTTGGAAACGCCTTCTGACAAGGTTTCTACTGGCCGACGGCGGTGGCCGACGCCACTAAAATTGTCTGCACCTACGAAGGGTGTCAGTTCTACGCGAGGCAGACCCACCTGCCTGCTCAAGCTCTGCAGACCATACCCATCACCTGGCCGTTTGCTGTGTGGGGTCTGGACCTCGTCGGCCCCTTGCAGAAGGCACCCGGGGGCTACACGCACCTGTTGGTCGCCATCGACAAATTCTCCAAGTGGATCGAGGTCCGACCCCTAAACAGCATCAGGTCCGAACAGGCGGTGGCGTTCTTCACCAACATCATCCATCTCTTTGGGGTCCCGAACTCCATCATCACTGACAACGGCACCCAGTTCACTGGCAGAAAGTTCCTGGACTTCTGCGAGGATCACCACATCCGGGTGGACTGGGCCGCTGTGGCTCACCCCATGACGATGGGCAAGTGGAGCAGGCTAACGGCATGATCCTGCAAGGACTCAAGCCTCGGATCTACAACAACCTCAACAAGTTCGGCAAGCGGTGGATGAAGGAACTCCCCTCGGTGGTCTGGAGTCTGAGGACAACGCCGAGCCGAGCCATGGGCTTCACACCGTTCTTTCTGGTCTATGGGGCCGAGGCCATCTTGCCCACAGACTTAGAATACGGTTCCCCGAGGATGAGGGCCTACGCCGACCAAAGCAATCGAGCCAATCGAGAAGACTCACTGGACCAGCTGGAAGGGGATCGAGACATGGCCTTACTACACTCGGCGCGGTACCAGCAGTCCCTGCGACGCTACCACACCCGAGGGGTTTGGTCCCGAGACCTCCAGGTGGGCGACCTGGTGCTTCGGCAGCGACAAGATGCCCGAGGGCGGCACAAGCTCACGCCTCCCTGGGAAGGGCCGTTCGTCATCGCCAAGGTTCTGAAGCCCGGAACATACAAGCTGGCCAACAGTCAAGGCGAGGTCTACAGCAACGCTTGGAACATCCAACAGCTACGTCGCTTTTACCCTTAAGATGCTTCCAAGTTATTCGTACACCCCGTTCACACACAAAGTTTGGTCGTCAAGGAAGGGTCAGCCTTGCCTCGGCAAAGCCCGACCCTCCCTCGGGGGCTAGAAGGGGGGAACCCTCTCTGCGTCGAAATTTTCCTCAAAAAAAGAAAAAAAATCTTTTCTGCCAGAATGCCTTTCGTGCTTTTCGACTACTTCGAAAGTGGATCCTGAAAACGGCGGAGTACACGTAAGCAGCCAAGGCTGACCGAGCCGAGGGACTCCTACGCCTCCGGGATACGGATACCTCACTCATCACCTTCTGCGATAAGTAACTCGCGCTCGGATAAGTGACTCCGCGGACCGAACAAGTCTTCACGCTCGAAAGCTCCTCTGCCGAAACGATTTTTCGGGCCTTCTCGACTGCGACGGTGACAAAACCCTATGGGTGGGTAAGAGTAAACGTAAGCGGCAAGGCCGACCGAGCCGAGGGATTCCTACGCCTCCGGGATACGGATACCTCACTCGTCACCTTCCGTGAAAAGTAACTCTCGCTCGGACAAACAAGTTTGTTACCGGCAAGCAAGTCCAGATACTCGAAACAAGAGGAAAAGGGATGCAGCTTTACAACACGACGATGGTGTGTTTGGGCCTCGACGGCCGCAGAAAACATACACACACTACAAGACAACCCAATCCTGCAGGCTCGGACGTCGACAGTTGAAGGGGGCAGCAGCACCCTCGGCGTCAACTACACCTTCGACGAGGTCCGACCTAGCCTCGGACGGCGACGCGGTCGGAGGATCTCCACTCTGAAGGACGACATCAGCACCACACCCTGGCCATCACCGCCAGGGTCTTCTCCAGGAATCCGGCTCGAGCAGACGGCTCAGCCGGCCACCCCGAGGCCTCGACCATCTGTCCCCCCGAAGACATCAGCCTAGCTTGTGGCCTCGGCAGCTCAACTCCGGCGACGGTCCCGCCAGTGGACGACCCGGCCAGGCTCCGGCCGACCAAATCTTCTTTTCGAGCCAACTCTGCCTCTGTCCGTGCTGACACCGCTACCTCCGGCTTCGGCTCATCGAAGAGCGGTCGAGGGGTTCCTTTAACTAAGCAAGAGAAGCCTCGGATGGCAAGGCCGACCGAGCCGAGGGACTCCTACACCTTCGGGATACGGATACCTCACTCGTCACCTTCGCACGAGGCGACTCACGCTTGGTGAAGCGGTTCAGATAGTCGACAGGTGAGTCTTAGTGCTCGAAATGAAGGAAAAAACATGGCTCCGCGCCGAAAATACATACATGTTCAGGCCTCGACAGCCGCAATGAACAAAACACCGGCACCCAAAGTGCCATTACAAACGGAACTCCGGTTCCACCTCCACAGGTACGAACAACCCCACACGATAGGGGGGCCTGCGGAGCAACAGAAGACCGACGAATGGCTCGCCGTCGCCCGCCCCAGCAGCGGCGACGACGACTTCTGCTCCGGGGGGCCGAACAGCAGCAGCGATGACCTCAGGGCGGATGCTGCTGCCATGAAGCCCTCGCCCATGCCCTCACTCGAGAGGCAAGGACGGGCAGAAGGCCGTAGAGTTGGAGGTCAGTCCATGGGCGGCACCGGCTAGCTCGTCGGTGGAGAAACCTCTTCCGGCTGCCATGGCGGAAGGCGGCACCGGGAGCGGCTCCGAAGCCACTTGGCTCAGAGAGCCAGGCATGCGGCAGCTGCCAACGCCACGAACGGCGAATGCCCTTCCCCCCGATCACTGAGGGAAGGAGTGGGCCACCGCCCGCGCAGGGACCGACCCCAACTCGGCACACTCCCCTCCCCAGCACTGATGATGAACATCCTTGAAGCTGAGGGAGGGGCAGAGGCCGCAGCCCGGTTCGCTTCTCCCCACCATCGAACTGGTGGTCACCGTCTTGGGTGACCACCGGTGAGGGGATGCGGCCGGGCTGCATGATGAAAATCCTTGAATCCGAACGATGGCTGAAAGGTACCAACTTCCACGGAGTTGCGTTCCTCCAACGGCAAGGCGGAAGGATTGCGGGTGTTTCCCATCTGGGGGCTCGGAAGGTGGAAAGACATGGTGCATAAGGGAGCGCGAAGACATGGCCGCCTTTCAAGGGGGTCACCCTCCTTTTAAAGGCGACTCTCCCTACTTGCGTCCCCAGCCGTCGCGGGCTGAGTCTTCTCCAACACACTCCAAGGTCCTCCCCCAAGGACACGGGGGCTGGGCCCCACGCGTCATGCAAGCTGGTCCAGGGCAGAAGGAGCCAAACCGCCGCGCGTAGGGCATGCAACTGCCCAGCGGTTACAAGCATTCCTCCACTTTCGCCCAGACCAGCGGGTGAAACGGTGGACAGCCATGCAGTCGGCATGCAACCGCGCCAAGTGGGCGCGCCCCTTCGACTCCAACGCGCCCAGCATGGAGGCACAGGCCCACACGTCATGCAACCGGCTCGCCGGTCGCTACGTGCGAGCAACTGCACCACCACTCACGCCACTACCGCGCCTCCTCGACTGCGGAACCAATACCGCGACTCGAGGCAACCCTGCGTATAACCCAGCAGTGCCAGCCAGGCACGACGGTCAATACGGCCAAAGATGGGCCGACAGTAATGGCGGTGGCAGGTGGGCAGGAGGAGCGGTCACGTCGTCAGCCAAGCTTACGTCCCATCGAGGGGCAGTGAGAGAACCCTCTCTCACGGCGTGAAGACGGCGCGCCCGTGATCCATTCCTCGAACGGCTCGCACACGCGCAACGGCTGCCTCGCGAACCACTCGCCCCGTCGCATTAACTCCACGGCGGGACAGGCGGCGCCTCAGGCAGGAGAAGCAAGCGACGCTTCGCCTTCGCCATAATGACCGCGTCGAAAAAGGTACGCCACGTCATTCGGTTTCATATCCTTTTCCTTTTCCTCTTTCTCTCTCTTACAACAGGGACCGGGAAAGGGGGATACCCCGAAAAGGATCCTTCTCCGTGAAGGAAACAAGCCCCGAGCCTCCCTACTGATCAGAGGTTCAAAGGCTGGCCCCTCGGAGGGGTTCAACGGCCGCCTCAGAGCGATTGGGTTCTGCGCCCACTACTGGTCAGAGGTTCGATGGCCGGCCCCTCGGAAGGGTTCAACGGCCACCTCAGGCCACTCAGGCTCCGCGCCCACTACTGATCAGGGGTTCATAGGCTGGCCCTCGAAGGGTTCACAGTCGCCTCAGACACAGAGCGAGGGATGACCCTGGGTACGTTCGATACATAACCAAGGCTCGGGCTATGCTCCCGAGGTACCCTAGGACATTTCCGAGACCAGCGGGAACGATCTTGTAACGGAATCCCATCAGAGGGAGGCATCGAGCCCTCGGACCCCGTCAAAAGGGGACCGGGTCCGGCAGATCACCCGCAGGTACTTTTGGAGCGCGCCTTCGGGCCTCTAGCCGACCCCTAACAAATGGGGCACAGGCGTCCACTCGGATTACCCGCCAGCAGCTCACCGGAGACACCATGTTCGGCGCCCTCCGAGGGCAACATGGCGCTTTCCCCCCTCCTCCTTGCGGAAAGGCGACGCAGGGGCGTATGTAAAAAAGTCGAGTCTGTCCTTGACCGTCCTCTCGCCCTATGCAGAGGCTTGGGGGCTGCTCTCACAAACTCGGCTCCGGCCAACCCGTTGACAGCGTCAACATACAAGCCCGAGAACTTGGGACCCGACCGTGCACCCGGGCTACGGCCAGCTCGCATGAGGGAACAACTAGACCAACCGAAGTGTCGCGAAACGCACTAAGACCTCGAAGGAGTCAAACTACTCCTCCGAGGCCTCGGGGGCTACACCCGGCGGGTGCGCTCGCGCGCACCCACCAGAACAAAATGCAACCAAAAAAGGCTGGTCCCCTTGCAAAAAGGTGCGGCAAAAGCCTCCAAGCTAGTATTAACACTCCCTTCGAGGCTCGGGGGCTACTGTCGGGGACCATAATTAGGGGTACCCTCAAGACTCCTAAATCTCAGCTGGTAACCCCCATCAGCACAAAGCTACAAAGCCTGATGGGTGCGATTAAGTCAGGGATCGGTCCATTCGAGGGACGCGATCGCGCCTCGCCCGAGCCCAGCCTCGGGCAAGGGCAGCCGACCCCGGAGAATCTATGTCTCGCCCGAGGACCCCCTCCAGCAACGGACACACCTTCGGCTCGCCCGAGGCCCTGTCTTCACCAAGAAGCAACCTTGGCCAAATCGCCACGCCAACCGACCAAATCGCAGGGGCATTTAATGTAAAGGTGGCCTGACACCTTTATCCTGACGCATGCCCCCCAGTTGACAGAGCCGAAGTGACCTCAGTCATTTCGCCGCTCCACTGACCGGTCTGACAAGAGGACAGCGCTGCCTGCGCTGCTCCGACTGCTGAGCCACTCGACAGAGTGAGGCTGACAGCAGCCAAGTCCGGCCTCAGGCGTCATAGGAAACTCCGCCTCGCCCGACCCTAGGGCTCGGACACGGGCTCAGCCCTTGAAGACGACGAACTCTGCTTCGCCCGACCCCAGGGCTCGGACACGGGCTCAGCCCCGGAAGACGACGAACTCTGCTTCGCCCGACCCCAGGGCTCAGACTCGGGCTCAGTCCCGAAAGACGACGAACTCCGCTTCGCCCGACCCCAGGGCTCGGACTCGGGCTCAGCCCCGAAGGACGATGAACTCCGCTTCGCCCGACCCCAGGGCTCGGACTCAGCCCTGGCCTCAGCCGACGGGCTCCGCCTTGTCCGACCTGGGGGCTCGGACTCGACCTCGACCTTGGAAGACAGACTCGACCTCGACCTCAGAGGGGCCTCCACCTCGCCCAACCTAGGGCACGGACCGACCACGTCGACAGGAGGCGCCATCATTACCCTACCCCGAGCTGACTCAGGCTACGGGGAACAAGACCGGTGTCCCATCTGGCTCGCTCCACCATACGAGTAATGATGGCGCCCCGCATGCCCTGTGACAGCGGCGGCTCTCAGCCCCCTTACGGAAGCAAGAGGACGTCAGCAAGGACTCGACAGCCCCGACAGCTGTCCCTCCGCCAGGCTCCAGCGCTCCTTCAATGGCCACGACACCACACGAACTCGGTGCTAAAACCTCTCCGGCTGCCACGATGGCATGTACTTAGGGCACTAGCTCTCCTCCGCTAGACACGTTAGCACACTGCTACACCCCCATTGTACACCTAGATCCTCTCCTTACGCCTATAAAAGGGAGGTCCAGGGCCCTCTTACAGAGGGTTGGCCGCACGGGGAAGGACGGGACGGCGCTCGCGCAAGGCCGCTCGCTCCCTCCCGCGTGGACGCTTGTAATCCCCTACTGCAAGCGCACCCGACCTGGGCGCGGGGCTAACACGAAGGCCACGGGTTCCACACTCCCATGCCTGTCTCCCTCCGGCTGCTTCTCCCCCCTTCGCGTTCCGCCTCGCGCCGACCCATCTGGGCTAGGGCACACGGCGACGATTTACTCGTCGGTCCAGGGACCCCCCGGGTTTCGAAACACCGACACCTAGTTTAGCCTTCCTCTACCTTGAATCTTCACCTCTCTGGCTCTATGTCGACTAGACACGTCTTGGGTGGCCTGTGAACCCTCAGACACACCCTAGGATCTCTTTTTCCCGACGAGGTCCCTCACGGGAGATGAGATCTAGGTCTACTACGAAGAAGATGACCCTCTGCTCCATCGCGAACCGTCCGAGTCCTAGACGCGGACCGTCTGGCCATACGTAGAGAAGGAGTTGCTCCTATGTCTAGGTTGTGGACCATCCAGCCTAGGGCCATAGACCGTCCGTGCCTCCGCAGATAGCAGCGCCAGACGGTTCATCTCCTGGTGTTTGGCGCTCAGACCGGCGCCAACACACTTTTTGACGACTCCGCTAGGGATCAAGTGTCTAGATCTACTAAAAATCAGGCCCTCAAATAACCGGTTCTAAAGATCACACTGATATCTCCCTAGACAATATCCTGAAGCCGGCTATTGAAAACATGTCGGCCGATGAGCAACATCAATACGAAAACTACATGCGTCAAGCGAAGGAGAAATTCTTATGACTATACACGGTGGATCGCCCACGAGGAGGTTGTCAAACATAGAGAGACCGACATCACATCACTTCTATCTTCGCTTCAAATCCCCAACTCAAGTAAACCCAACGACATCCAATCTATTAAACAATATGTAGATCAGCTGCAAAATCTGAAAGATGGCCAGAGGGGGTGAATAGGCTAACTTGAATTTTTTTCACCACAAACTTCGAAATATTGTTAAATCTACAGTTCAACTGGTGCAGGCCAGTTCAACTGCTACACGGGCAAGTTGAACTACTCTGAACCAATCCAACTGTTAAAGTAAATCTAGACTATGAACTATGCGAAAATATGGTGTGAATCTCTTGTAGAGGAAAAAATGCAACTAATAGGCAAAGTGTGGATGGTGAAGATACAAGAGTTATTTCACCACAAGATCCACATGGTGAGTAAACCTATATGTCTATATTGCCAAATAAGATCTCAATCACAGAACGAGCAAAACATAAGACACAAGATTTATCCCGAGGTTTGGCCACACCACAAAGGTGTCCTACTCCCCGTTGAGGAGCTCACAAAGGGCTGGGTCTTTTTCAACCCTAATCCTCCACAACCCGACCACCAAGGTCAAGGGATTCCTTATCTCAAACGTTGCTCACAAGAGCGAGGATTACACACTTCTTGGGGTCGTCCACAAATTTGGAGACTCCCAAGTAACCTCAAACTGTCTTGAAACCTAGGGTTTCAAGAACACCAAAAACGCACAAGAGGTGTTTGCAACAAGCTCAAGAGATTAGAATGAGATAGGAGAGGAAAAACCAAATTAGTGAGCACAAGCACAAACCTCACAGCAAAGGGCTCCTTCAACGAAGTTGAATCTAGAGCAAGTTTTGGGTGAGAGAGAGAGGAGAGAAGTGAGCCTTTGTCTCAAGTTAGGTGAGCAATGAATGTGGGTGTGACCAATAGCATTAAAGAGAGGGGTGTTGAAAGGGAAATAGTCTCAACATTTCCTATTATCGATTTTGGTGTTTGACGACCATCACAAACCTTATGGACTAACCAGTTTGCCCAGTTGTTCATTTCACAGGCGCATAAGTTCATCTACAACCATTCTAACTCGACTGTCCGAACGTAGATTATTCCAGACTGGAGAAGTTTTTTTGGAAAAACACCTAAGCGTGGACCGTCCGGGCCCTTGCGGCGGACCGTCCGCAACACCAGGATGACCCTCGGACAGGAACATTGCATAAACGCAAGACAACACTACGGACCGTCCGATGGAGAAGCAAGCACCGTCCGAGACCAAGCGCGGACCGTCCGGCCTCAGACGCGGACCGTCCGGTCGGTGAAGAATCAGGAAAACCCGAAGGTGATGGGTTCGGTAAAATGAATTTTAAGCGTCCTCGCGGACCGTCCAGGGTGCACAGCCGGACCACCCGCGATTGCGGTACCTAACATTTGATGACACATTTAATGCATAGTAGCCGTTGATATAGCCGTTACTGCTAACTGTTGCGATTTCAGCCGTTGAAGTGCAGGGGCGGACCATCCGGACCAGGGGCACGGACCGTCCGCGGTCGGCAGAAAGGGAGCAATGGCTAGGAAGTGGTTGGGGGCTATAAATACAACCCCAACCACCTCCATTCACTTCAGCCAAGCACTCCAATCCTTCACATTCAATACAAGAGCTAGCAATCCATTCAAAGACACAATCAAAGCTTCCAATCTCTCCAAGTTCCACAATTGAGACAAGTGATCATTAGTGATTAGTGACTTGAGAGAGAGAGAGAGAGAGTGATCTGTGTGTTATTTGTCGCTCTTGTCGCTTGGCTTTTGCAATCGTGCTTTCTTATTCCTCATTCGTGTTCTCTAAGTGACTTGTAATCAAAGCAAGAGACACCAAGTGTGTGGTGGTCCTTGTGGGGTCTAAGTGACCCGTTTGATTAAAGAGAAGCCTCACTCGGTCTAAGTGACCGTTTGAGAGAGGGAAAGGGTTGAAAGAGACCCAGTCTTTGTGACCACCTCAACGGGGACTAGGTTCTTTAGAACCAAACCTTGGTAAAACAAATCACCATGTCATCCGCTTTACTTTCTTGGTTGATTTGTTTTTCCCTCTCTCCCGGACTTGGATTTTATTCTAACGCTAACCTCGGCTTGTAGTGTGTTTAAAGTTGTAAATTTCAGTTTCCGTCTATCCACCCCCCTCTAGGTGACTTTCAATTGGTATCGGAGCCTGGTACTTCATTAGAGTCTAACCACTCGAAGTGATGTCGGGAGGATCCGCCAAGAGGGAGATGGAAACGGGCACAAGCCATGGGAAGGCTCCATCAAAGGAGTCCGACACCAAAGGAAGGGTGGAATAACCTCCACGAGTCAAGTCGCATCAGAGTGGCGACAAGAAAAAGAAGATGAAGAAAGTGGTCTACTACGAGACTGATTCTTCGTCGCCATCCACCTCCGGCTTCGACGCGGCGTCCATCACTTCTAAGAGCCATGAGCGCAAGAAGTTTAGTAAGGTCCCCTTACGCTATCCCTGCATTTCTAAACATGCTCCTTTACTTTCCGTTCCATTAGGCAAACCACCAATTTTTGATGGTGAAGATTATTCTATGTGGAGTGTTAAAATGAAGGTCATCTAACCTCACTCCACGAAAGCATATGGGATGTTGTTGAGTATGGAGCGCAGGTACCACAAGTAGGGGATAAGGACTATGACTCGAACGAAGCCGCCCAAATACGACACTTTAACTCACAAGCAACTACTATACTCCTCGCCTCTTTAAGTTGAGAGGAGTATAACAAAGTGCATGGGTTAGAGACCGCCAAAAAAATTTGGGACGTCCTCAAGATCGCACACGAAGGGGACGAGGTGACCAAGATCACCAAAAGGGAGACGATCGAGGGAGAGCTCGGTCGATTCGTCCTCAACCATGGGGAAGAGCCGCAAGCCATGTACAACCGACTAAAGACCATGGTGAACCAAGTGCGCAACCTCGGGAGCACCAAATGGGATGACCATGAAATGGTCAAGGTTATTCTAAGATCACTCGTTTTTTGCAATCCTATGCAAGTTCAATTAATATGTGGTGATCCTAGATATAAGCTAATGTCACCCGAGGAGGTTATAGGAAAGTTTGTGAGCTTTGAATTGATGATCAAAGGCTCCAAACAAATCATCAACTTGGAGCAAGGCGACACCTCCACACCCGAGGTGCAACCCGTCGCATTCAAAGCGACGAAGGAGAAGAAAGAAGAGTCTACATCAAGTAGGCTCCCCATCGACGCCTCCAAGCTCGACAATGAGGAGATGGCTGAGAGAACCTAGAGGGGGGGGGGTGAATAGATGATCCTGTAAAATTCAACACTAATAGCTACAAAACTTTGTTATGTAAGTTAGAACGGCTAAGTTGCTAGAAGCGAGTTCTTGTGACCATAGATAATCAAAGGTAAAGCACACAAGAGACACGCGATTTTTATCCCGTGGTTCGGCCAAGTAATACTTGCCTACTTCCACGTTGTGGCGTCCCAATGGACGAGGGTTGCACACAACCCCTTTCAAGTGATCCAATGATCAACTTGGATACCACGATTTTTCCTTTCTTTGTCTTTCTCCCGTTTGCGAGGAATCTCTACAACTTGGAGCCTCTCGCCCTTACAATGATGATCCCAAAAGAAGCACAGAAGTAAGGGAGGGGAGAGCAACACACACAAGACTCAAATCACAGCACAATCACGCACACAAGTCATAACTTGAGCTCAAAACGCAACCCACGGAGTTCACAACTCAAATGGAGCTCAAGTCACTATCTCAAAGAATCAAATGCGTGAAGTTGGAGTCTAGAAGTCTTAGAATGTTTCTTGAATGCTTGGGTAGCTCCTCCATGTGCCTAGGGGTCCCTTTTATAGCCCAAGGCAGCTAGGAGCCGTTGGAGATCAACAAGGAAGGTTATCCTTGCCTTCAGTCGAGTGGCGCACCGGACAGTCCGGTGTGCCACCGGACAGTCAGTGTAGACAGTCCGGTGCCGATCTCCTTCCTATTCTAGCGCAGATGACCGTTGCAGATTCATGGCAGTTGGCGCACCGGACACTATCCGGTGCACACCGGACAGTCTGGTGCCCCCTGCCGACCTTTGGCGCGGGCCATGCGTCGCCCGCGGATTGCGCGGCCGACCGTTGCGCTGGTGGCCGTTGGCTTACCGGATAGTCCGGTGCACCACCGGACAGTCTGGTGAATTATAGCCCTACGTCGCCGATTTTTCCCGAGAGTGGGCTGTTCACCGGAGGCTGGCCTGGCGCACCGGACATTGTCCGATGCACCACCGGACAGTCCGGTGTGCCAGACCGAGCTAGACTTGGCTATACCAAGCCAAGTCTTTTGCATTTCTTTTCTTCTCTTCTTTTCTCTGTTTCTAGCACTTAGACAATATATGTTAGTACTCAAAACAATGTACTAAGTTTAGAAACATACCTTGTTACATGATTTACACTTGCTTGTTTGGCACATAATCAACTCACTCAATATGTGTTGGACACTTAATCACCAAAACATTATAGAAATGGCCCAAAGGCACATTTCCCTTTCAATCTCCCCCTTTTTGGTGATTTATGGCAACACATCAAAAAGCAACACAAATAAGTGCAACATCGATGCAAATAAGGACCAAATTGTTTTTGACTCTAATTTGGCATATTTGGATCATTCTTTGCCACCACTTGGTTTGTTTTTGCAAATCAAATTCATTTTCCTATCTCTAAGTCAAACTCACTTGTTTGGGCGCAAAGAGAGATATTCCAATGGAAAAATTTATCAAGTGCCAAAACTCCCCATTTTCCCCATAATCATAAATTCTCCCCCACAAGAGACCAAATTTTGCAATAAGAGTATTTTGGACAAATAAAAAATTCTAACTCTACTATTTTCAAAATTCTCAAGTGGTAGCTGATCCATTTGCTTTGGCCTTAATTTCTCCCCCTTTGGCATTAAGCACCAAAACGGGATCATTTTTGGCCCTTTAACCCCATTGCCTCACCAAAAATTGTCAATTAAGAGCAAAAGGCAATAAGAGCATAAGAATGAACTTGGAGGTGAGTACACTAATACCGGAGTGCAGTGGAAGTCTTTGCATGGTCCAAGTTCACCCTTCCCTTTCAATGCACCTTTGAAACTACATCAAGTAACTCAAACACAAGGATTAGTCTCAAAGGGTCAAGTTATAGCACTTCTCCCTTTTGCTGGTGGTCTCTCAGAAAGTGATGCCGGATGTCTATGTGCTTAGTGCGGCTGTGTTCAACAGGATTATCCACCATGCGGATTGCACTCTCATTGTCACATAGGAGTGGGACTTTGCTCAGATTATAGCCAAAGTCCCAGAGGGTTTGCCTCATCCAAAGTAGTTGCGCGCAACACTATCCTGCGGCAACATACTCGGCCTCAGCGGTGGATAGGGCAACAGAGGTTTGTTTCTTTGAACTCCAAGACACCAGGGACCTTCCTAGGAATTGGCACGTCCCTGATGTACTCTTCCTATCAACCTTGCATCCAGCATAATCGGAGTCTGAATATCCAATTAAGTCAAAGGTAGACCCCTTTGGATACCAGATCCCGAAGCAAGGCGTAGCAACTAAATATCTAAGAATCCGCTTAACGGCCACAAGGTGACATTCCCTTGGGTCGGATTGAAATCTAGCACACATGCATACGCTAAGCATAATATCCGGTCTACTAGCACATAAATAAAGTAATGACCCTATCATAGACCGGTATGCCTTTTGATCAACGGACTTACCTCGTTTGTTGAGGTCGACATGTCCGTCGGTTCCCATTGGTGTCTTCGCGGGCTTGGCGTCCTTCATCCCAAACCGCTTGAGAAGATCTTGAGTGTACTTCGTTTGGGAGATGAAGGTGCCGTCCTTGAGTTGCTTCACTTGGAACCCAAGGAAGTAGTTCAACTCGCCCATCATCGACATCTCAAACTTTTGAGTCATCACCCTGCTAAACTCCTCACAAGACTTTTGGTTAGTAGAACCAAATATTATGTCATCGACATAAATTTGGCACACAAAAAGATCACCATCACAAGTCTTAGTGAAAAGAGTAGGATCGGCTTTCCCAACCTTGAAAGCATTAGCAATTAAGAAATCTCTAAGGCATTCATACCATGCTCTTGGGGCTTGCTTAAGTCTATAGAGTGCCTTAGAGAGCTTAAAGACGTGGTCGGATACCTGTCATCCTCAAAGCCAAGGGGTTGTTCCACGTATACCTCCTCCTTGATTGGCCCGTTAAGGAAAGCGCTCTTCACATCCATTTGAAATAACCTGAAAGAGTGGTGAGCGGCATAGGCAAACAATATTCGAATGGACTCTAGCCTAGCCACAGGAGCAAAAGTCTCGTCGAAATCCAAACCTGTGACTTGGGCATAACCTTTTGCCACAAGTCATGCCTTGTTCCTTGTCACCACCTCGTGCTTGTCTTGTTTGTTGCGGAACACCCACTTGGTTCCCACAATATTTTGCTTTAGATGTGGCACCAGGCTCCAAACTTCATTCATCTTGAAGTTGTTGAGCTCTTCCTGCATGGCCAACACCCAGTCCGGATCTAGCAAGGCCTCTTCTACCCTGAAAGGCTCAATAGAAGAGACAAACGAGTAATGCTCACAAAAGTTAGCTAATCTTGAGCGAGTAGTTACTCCCTTGCTTATGTCACCCAGAATCTGGTCAACGGGGTGATTCCTTTGAATCATCGCTCGGACTTGAGTTGGAGGGGCCAGTGGTGCTTCTTCCTCCATAACTTGTTCTTCTTGTGCTCCCCCTTGATCACACGCCTCTTCTTGAGGGACCTGTTCATCATCTTGAGTTAGGCTATGCACCATTGTTGAGGAAGAAGGTTGATCTTGCTCTTGTTGTTCCTGTGGTCACACATCTCCAATCGCCATGGTGCGTATTGCGGCCGTTGGAACATCATCTTCATCTACATCATCAAGATCAACTTGCTCTCTTGGAGAGCCATTAGTCTCATCAAATACAATGTCGCTAGAGACTTCAACCAAACCCGATGATTTGTTGAAGACTCTATACGCCATACGCCCTTGTATTTGAGTCATACCCTAGTAAAAACCCTTCTACTGCCTTGGGAGCAAATTTAGAATGTCTACTTTTCTTCACTAGAATGTAACATTTGCTCCCAAATACACGAAAGTATGAGACGTTGGGTTTGTTACCGGTAAGAAGTTCATAGGAGGTCTTCTTGAGAAGGCGATGCAGATATAGCCGGTTTATGGCATGGCAGGCTGTGTTCACAGCTTCCGACCAAAACCGCTCGGGTGTCTTGGACTCTGCAAGCATTGTCCTCGCCATGTCGATAAGCGTCCTGTTCTTCCTCTCTACCACACCATTTTGCTGTGGTGTGTAGGGAGCGGAGAACTCGTGCTTGATGCCTTCCTCCTCAAGATACTCCTCCACTTGAAGATTCTTGAACTCGGACCCGTTGTCGCTTCTTATCTTTTTCACCTTGAGCTCAAATTCGTTTTGAGCCCTCCTTAGAAAGCGCTTTAGGGTCCCTTGGGTTTCTGATTTATCCTGCAAAAAGAATACCCAAGTGAAGCGGCAAAAATCATCAACAATAACAAGACCATACTTACTTCCTTCGATGCTAAGGTAGGCAACGGGTCCGAAGAGGTCCATATGTAGTAGCTCCAGTGGTCTTGATGTTGTCATCACATTCTTGTTGTGATGAGTGCTTCCCACCTGTTTCCCTGCCTAACAAGCTGCACAAGGTCTATCTTTTTCGAAATATACATTGATTAGTCCTAACACATGTTCTCCCTTTAGAAGTTTATGAAGGTTCTTCATCCCAACATGTGCTAGACGGTGATGCCACAGCCAGCCCATGCTAGTCTTAGCTATTAAGCATGCATCTAGATCGGCCTCCTCTTTTGAAAAATCAACTAAGTAGAGTTTGCTGTCTAATACACCCTTAAACGCTAATGAACCATCACTCCTTCTAAAGACAGAAACATCAACATTTGTAAAGAAACAATTGTAACCCATGTGGCACAATTGACTTACAGACAGGAGATTGTAACCAAGCGACTCTACTAGAAATACGTTTGAAATGGAGTGCTCGTTGGTGATGGCTATTTTGCCCAAGCCTTTGACCTTGCCCTGGTTCCCATCTCCAAAGATGATCGTATCCTAAGAATCCTTGTTCTTGACGTAGGAGGTGAACATCTTCTTCTTCCCCGTCATGTGGTTTGTGCATCCGCTGTCGATAATCCAGCTTGAGCCCCCGGATGCATAAACCTGCAAGGTAATTTACACTTGGGTTTTAGGTACCCAACTCTTGTTGGGTCCTACAAGGTTAGTCATAATAGCCTTTGGAACCCAAATAAAAGTCTTGTCTCCCTTGCATTTGGATCCCAACTTTCTAGCCACTACTTTTTCATTTTTACATACAAGAGCAAATGAAGTATTGCAAGCATGGTAAATGATAGTAGATTCATTGCACATTTTCCTAGGCACATGATGAACAACATTACCTTTTCTAGGCCTACTTCTACCATGCATAAAAGTAGAGCTTGAAGCAAACATAGCATGTGAACCAAAAGCATCATGATTATAACTCCTATTATAATTAGAATGACTAGCAATTTTCCTATTATACATGAAAGCATGATACCTTTGAATGCTACTAGCCAATAGGAGCCTTCCCTTTCTCCTTGGCGAGAATGGGAGCCTTTTGGCTTGTTAAGTTCTTGCCTTTCTCTCGAAAGCCAAGTCCATCCTTGATTGAGGGGTGTCTACCAATGGTGTAGGCATCCCTAGCAAATTTTATCTTATCAAAATCAACCTTGCAAGTCTTAAGTTGAGCATTAAGACTTGCCACCTCATCATTTAATTTAGTAATGGATGCAAGATGTTCATTACAAGCATTAATATCAAAATCCTTGCATCTATTGCAAATTACAACATGTTCTACACATGAACTAGATTTAATAGCTATTTCTAGCTTAGCATTTAAATCATCATTCAAAATCTTTAAACTAGAGATAGATTCATGACAAGCAGATAATTCAGAAGATAGCATTTCATTCCTTTTAATCTCTAACGCAAGAGATTTTTGCATACTAACAAATTTATCATGCTCTTCATACAAAATATCCTCTTGCTTCTCTAGCAATCTATCTTTTTCATTTAAGGCATCAATTAACTCATTGATTTTATCTACTTTAGTTCTATCAAAACCCTTAAATAAATCAGTATAATCTACTTCATCATCACTAGAATCATCATTGCTAGAAGTAGTGTATTTAGGGGTATCACGACCACTTACCTTCTTCTCCTTGGCCATGAGGCAAGTGTGTTGTTCGTTGGGGAAGAGAGAGGACTTGTTGAAGGCCGAGGCTGCCAGTCCTTTATTGTCGGAGTCGGATGAAGAGCAATCCGAATCCCATTCTTTGCCAAGGTGAGCCTCGCCTTTCGCCTTCTTGTAAACCTTCTTCTTCTCCCTCTTCCCATGTTTTTCTTGTTCCTGGTCATTTTCATTATCGGGGCATTGTGCTATAAAATGACCAGTCTTACCGCATTTGAAGCAGGAGCGCTTCCCCTTTGCTTTGTTCTTGTTGGGGTGCTCCTTGCGTCCTTGCAGTGCAGTCTTGAAGCGCTTAATGATTAGGGCCATCTCATCTTCATTTAGCCCAGCAGCCTCAACTTGTGCCACCTTGCTAGGTAGCGCCTCCTTGCTGCTTGTTGCTTTGAGAGCAATGGGTTGAGGCTTGTAGACGGGTAGTGGACCATTAAGCACGTCGTCTACGTATCGTGCTTCTTTCACCATCATGCGCTCGCTCACGAACTTGCCGAGTATCTCCTCGGGCGTCATTTTGGTGTACCTGGGATTTTCACGAATGAGATTTACAAGATGGGGGTCAATTCCGTGAATGACCTTAGCATAAGTCGGACGACGTCGTGGTCCATCCATCTTGTACTTCCATAGCTCCTAATCTTGTTGACCAGGGTCTTGAGCCTGTTGTATGTTTGTGTTGGCTCCTCTCCCCTGATCATCGCGAACCTTCCTAGCTCGCCTTCCACCAACTCCATTTTGGTGATCATGGTGGCATCGTTTCCCTCATGCGATATCTTGAGGGTATCCCAAATTTGTTTGGCGTTGTCCAAGCCGCTCACCTTGTTGTATTCGTCCCTGCACAAGGATGCTAGCAAAACAGTGGTAGCTTGTGCATTCTTATGAATTTGCTCATTAATAAACACAGGGTTATCGGTACTGTCGAAATGCATTCCATTTTCAACTATCTCCCAAATACTAGGATGGAGAGAAAATAAGTGACTACGCATTTTGTGACTCCAAAAAGAGTAGTCCTCTCCATCAAAGTGTGGAGGTTTACCAAGAGGAATTGAAAGCAAATGAGCATTGGAATTGAAGGGAATACAAGAATAATCAAATGAAAAGTTTTGATTAACCGATTTTTTCTTAGACGAGTCGTCATCGTCTCTTGGTGAAGAAGAGGAGGCGTCGCTGTCATAGTAAATGATCTTCTTGATGCGCCTCTTCTTCTTCCCATCCTTCTTCTTGTGACTCGAGCTAGAGTCAGTGGGTTTGTCATCTCTTGGCTCGTTGAAGATGGACTCCTTCTCTTTGTCGTTGACCACCATCCCCTTTCCCTTAGGATCCATCTCTTCGGGTGATTAGTCCCTTACGTGAAGAGAACGGCTCTGATACCAATTGAGAGCACCTAGAGGGGGGGTTGAATAGGTGATCCTATAAAATTCGACACTAATAGCCACAAAACTTTGTTATGTAAGTTAGAACAGCTAAGTAGCTAGAAGTGAGTTCTTGTGACCACAGATAATCAAAGGTAAAGCACACAAGAGACACGCGATTTTTATCCCGTGGTTTGGCCAAGTAATACTTTCCTACTTCCACGTTGTGATGTCCCAACAGACAAGGGTTGCACTCAACCTCTTTCAAGTGATCCAATGATCAACTTGAATACCATGATTTTTCCTTTCTTTGTCTTTCTCCCGTTTGCGAGGAATCTCCACAACTTGGAGCCTCTCGCCCTTACAATGATGATCACAAAAGAAGCACAGAAGTAAGGGAGGGGAGAGCAACGCACACAAGACTCAAATCACAGCACAATCACGCACACAAGTCACAACTTGAGCTCAAAACACAACCCATGGAGTTCACAACTCAAATGGAGCTCAAGTCACTATCTCAAAGAATCAAATGCGCGAAGTTGGAGTCTAGAAGTCTTAGAATGTTTCTTGAATGCTTGGGTAGATCCTCCATGCGCCTAGGGGTCCCTTTTATAACCCTAAGGTAGCTAGGAGCCGTTGGAGATCAACAAGGAAGGCTATCCTTGCCTTCAATCGAGTGGCGCACCGGACAGTCCGGTGCGCCACCAGACAGTCAATGTAGACAGTCCAGTTCCGATCTCCTTCCTATTTTGGCGTAGACGACCGTTGCAGATTTGTGGCAGTTGGCGCACCGGACACTGTCCGGTGCACACCGAACAGTCCGGTGCCCCCTACCGACCGTTGGCGCGGACCACGCATCGCCTGCGGATCGCGTGGCCGACCGTTGCGCTGGCGGCCGTTGGCTCACCGAACAGTCCGGTGCACCACCGGACAGTCCGGTGAATTATAGCCGTACGCTGCCGATTTTTCCCGAGAGTGGCCTGCTCACCGAACAGTCCGGTGCACCACCGGACAGTCCGGTGTGCCAGACCGAGCTAGACTTGGTTGTACCAAGCCAAGTCTTTTGCATTTCATTTCTTCTCTTCTTTTCTCTATTTCTAGCACTTAGACAATATATGTTAGTACTCAAAACAATGTACTAAGTCTAGAAACATACCTTGTTACATGATTTACACTTCTTGCTTGTTTGGCACATAATCAACTCACTCAATATGTGTTGGACACTTAATCACCAAAACATTATAGAAATAGCCCAAAGGCATATTTCCCTTTCAATGGCGCTCATCATCAAGAGCTTCCGTCAAATCCTCAAGCAAAGGAGGGGGAAGGACTACAAACCTTGCTCCAAGAGGGTGTGCTACAAATGTGGTAGGCCCGGTCATTTTATCGCTAAATCTCCAATGTCTAGTGATAGTGACAGGGACAACGACAAGAGGGGGAAGAAGAAGGAGAAGAAGAAGTACTACAAGAAGAAGGGCGGCGATGCCCATGTATGTCGGGAATGGGACTCCGACGAGAGCACCACCGACTCTTCCTTCGATGAGGATGCTGCCAACATCGCCGTCAACAAGGATCTCCTCTTCCCCAGCGTCGGCCACAAGTGCCTCATGGCAAAGGATGGCAAAAAGAAGAAGGTACAAACTAGAACCACCCCCAAGTATACTACATCTAGTGATGAGGGTAGTTCTAGTGATGATGAAGATAATTTGCTTACACTTTTTGCCAACCTTAACATGCAAAAAAAGGAAAATTAAATGAATTGATAGGTACTATTCATGAGAAGGATGAACTCTTGGATAGCCAAGAGGAACTCCTTATTAAGGAAAACAAAAAGCATGTTAAAGTTAAAAATGCCTATGCTCAGGAAGTTTAAAAATGTGAAAATTTGACTAAAGAGCTTAGCATTTGCCATGACACTATTTCCAACCTTAGAACTGAGAATGATAGTTTAATTGCTAAGGTTGAAAAATGAAATGTTTGCCATGATCAATTGCCAATCTTAGTAATGAAAATGCTAGTTTAATTGCTAAGATTGATAAATTAAATAAATCAATTTCTAGCCTTAGGACTGAGAATGCTAGCTTAATTTTCAAGGCTAAAGATTTAAATGTTTGCAATGACTCTATTTCCTGTCTTAGAGATGAGAATGCAACATTACATGCTAAGATAGATGAATTAAATGCTTGCAAACCCTCTACATCTAGTATTGATCATGTCACTATTTGTACTAAATGTAGAGATATTAATGTTGATGCTATTCATGATCATCTTGCTTTAATTAAACAACAAAATGATCATATAGCTCAATTAACTACTAAAATCAATGAGCATGAGATAGAAAATAAAAAATTTAAATTTGCTATAAGCATGCTCTATAATGGGAGACGCCCTGGCATCAAGGATGGCATTGATTTTCAACTGGGAAGCAATGTTAAGCTTAATGCCCCTAAAAGATTGTCTAATTTTGTTAAGGGTAAGGCTCCCATGGTTCAGGATAACGAGGGCTATATTTTATATCCTGCTGGATATCCCGAACACAAAATTAGGAGAATTCATGCTAAGAAATCTCATTCTGTTTCCCATCATGCTTTTATGTATAAGAATGAGGCATCTAGTTCTAGGCAATCAACTCATGTAAAATTGCCTAAAAAAAAACTCCTACTGCATCAAATGAACCTAATGTTTCATTTAAAACTTTTGATGCATCTTATGTGCTTACTAACTGTAATATCCAAATTGTAAGGGAGAATAAAAGGAGGAAATTGTTTCCTTTAAATATGTGTGTGTATCTCCATTTATCATCACATGTGGCTACTCATGTTTAAAAATGAGTAAATCATTCATTACTAAGACACAAATAAATCATTGCATCATATTGGATTTTTGTTTGTACATTTAAAACAATAACAATATGAATTAAAATAAAATAATATTGAAGAGGATTTGAGGAAAAAGGAGAGGAAAAGAAAGGATATGAAAATATAAATAAAATATATATAATTATATTTCTAAAATTAGTACTTCTAATCTCACAGTATAATTTGAGGATAAGTTTGTCACAAGTTTAAAATCTAAACTAGGATTTAAATTTGAATTGGAAAGGGAGGGAAAGAAAATAGAATAAATAAATAAATAAATAAAAAAGACAAAACCTCATATGGGTCGCGAACTACCAAATTGGCCCAACAGGAGATGCAACCTGCGCGGCCCATTCCAGTCCTCGGCGCCGACATTAGGGCCCACCGGGCAGTCTCACGCGCTCGACCATGATTTCTTCCCTCGCTGCTATGCGGGACCCGCATGCCAGCGTGAACAGACAACTCCGTGCCACGCGTTTCTCTGGCACGTGGGGCCTAGCGGTCAGCTGCGTCGTCTTCGCGGGATCTGCGGGCGCGGCAACTGAAATCCGGGTGACTCGCTCCGTCGGGTAGCCAACCGACCTTTCCCACCGTGCTACGCCGTTATAAAAGGATCCTAGCCGCGACCCTTTCCCCTGCTTTTCTCTCGCGTTTCATACTAGGCGTCGCCGTCACCACCGTGGGTCTCTGCTTGCGCCGCCATGGAAAAAACGCCAGTGTGGTCGTCGTCTGCTTCGTGGGTGTGGTCAGAGGCCTCCCTCATACTCTGGGAAAGACACTAGTGGTCGCACTTCCTGAGATTGATCGCCAGCTCCGCCCCAATTGCTCGTCGTTGATCGCGCGTCGCCTGATTCTGCACCGCGCCGTCGCCGGAAGTTTCTGCGCCATAACCTTTGAGGAGCAAGCTACTGAGGATCCTGAGGTTCAGCCATCACCTTGATCACTTCTTTTACGCAATCATGTTCTTATTAATCATAATGATCTGCATAGGTTAATTTTGATGGGACCCAATAGGTTACCTTAGATTTTGACTATCTTTATACCTTGTTTCACCACTGGTTTTACTACTGAATTATTGGGTAGCACATGCTATTGCTTTATGTGGTTTTGGGTATAGAGATATTCTTTACTCATTGTCAAAGGGAAAATCCTTCGGCCGGATGGCGGAATGCACCCACCCTAATCCTAAGATGAGGAGGGGGCCTAAGCGGTTGCCTGTTTGGTGAATTCAGGATGAACACAAGAACACTCGAGGAATTATAGTGGTTCAGGCCACAGGAGCGTAATACCCTACCTCCACTGTCTGTAAGTTGTATTGAGCGTGTGTCCCTTGTAACGCTGTGTGCCTTCCCTTTTATAGTTTAAGGGAGGCACATACAAGGATGTTGAGCCCCGACATGCGGGCCCAGGAGCATAATGGAAGAAATACATTATGTGAATAATTAATGCTGCCAGCACACCAAGATCTTTATTAGACGCTGTGTTGCTCCCTCTATCTTAGTAACGCATGAGTAATCAGCGGGAGTCATGATGACTGCAGTCCATGCAACATTGATAGGCAGTAACCCTTTTCTTGGAAATGCACGAGTAATGGTGAGTCATTACCCTCGCTATGGTAACGTGTTAGTAACTGCGCGGCCCACAAAACGTGGACTAGGCGCGCCGCCTGTCACTGGAATGGACAAACGCACGTCTTATCCGTAATAAATGCAAAGACGCGCGCAACCTAGAGGCTTCATGCCAGGCTCTGCCCGTTGGCTTACGCCGCACACAGTAAGCCACATGGCAGCATCGGGCCTCCGCCTAGGCGGGGAGCAGGAGTATATGCGATTAGGTCCGGATCCCACCAGACCAGGTCTGGACACATGTCGGCACCGGACCCCCACCTGGGCCCTGATTAAGGCCCGGGTATGTTCTGTCCTGGAACCGGGGACCCCACCGTGGGTGGCCTGGACCCCATACAGGGAGGTCCGAATCCATTCCAGGGGTCCGGTTCGCACACGTGGAGGTCCTAGACCAAACTTGGAGGCCCGGACCATATATACAGGGGTCTGGCACCTTCCCATGGGGGTTCGGACACGTGGCGGCACCGGACCCGCCCATGTGGTGGGGTTAGGTGCTGTTGCTGGTCCAGAGTAGTCGCCCGAGGCTGGGACGAGTCATGGCCTGGTCCCATGTACAACTCTTTTATCACGCGACTAAAAATAGCCGCGTGGGTACTGCGTCTTTATATAGTAGTAAGGGGTACCCTATTTTCAGGGTACCGAAAGTGGCCCTCAGGCCCACCTCAGGGGAGGATGCGAGCCTGCATGTGGGGCCAAAGCTTGTACTTTGCCTTAATATGGCCTGATCGGTGATTGGCGCGCTGATTTAGCACGTCTGCTGACACACCCACTGTCAATCCACCTTCGGTCACATCAACTGTCATATCTGTCCCCACGACTGACTAACCCACGGCCCCCCACGCCTGGTAGTTTCATCGGGTCACGCGCGGGGCGCCTCGTTGCTGCTGCATTAGTTTAAAAAAATGACCTTTTGTCTTTTGCAGCGGCCCCAAGGAGGCTCGCTATCGTGTGTGGCGGTTCGCTCTTTCTGCACCCGAAATCCGGCACACAAACTGTATGACTTGTGGACCTGGGCCCCCGTGTCACAGACTGCCTAGGTCCTAGGTGCCCGTCAAACGGGATTTCCTATGGCGATTCAGGGTTGTGCTGAAGGGTTTCCCTAAACAAGGATTCAAGTTTCCTTGAAAAAGGATTCACCTCGCATGCAGCAGTTATCTTTTCGCATTCTCTCCCAACCGGCTGCGCCCCTTTGCCTTCGTGCTCCTCTGTTCCACGCCCGCGTCGCCACACATGCTATGGCTTCGCTTGGTCATCCTGACCGCTTTCAGTCTAAGAAAGCGCTTAATCTGGTGCGTGGCCTGCTTGGGTGGAGCACGCCAGGGCTCGCCGGGAGAATCCGTGCCGACACTGCCCCCCTTGGCGATCTCGCCGTTGGGGAGTTTGTGCTGTTCACCTCCTACATCTCTTGTGGGTTGGCGCTACCAATTTCGCCCTTCTTCCTGCTACTGCTGGAGGAGTTCGGGCTTCAGCTTCAACACCTCACGCCCCACTCCATCCTCTAGGCAGCAATCTTCATCCACCTCTATGAGATGTTCGTAGGTGTGGCCTCCTGCACTTCCCTCTTCCGCTATTTCTTCATGCTGGTCAAGTCCGGGAAGATTAGGGACCACATCGTTGCCTACTATTTCTAGACAAGGCTAGATCCGGCCATAGTCTAAATCCCCACCTTTGGTGGAGCGAGGTGGGAAAACTGGCGCAGCGACTAGGTGATTGCCAGCACTGAGGCCAACGACCGCCTCGTCTTGCCGTCCAATGGGCTAGCACTTGACCGCAAGCAATGGAGGGCCAAGCCGTCCCTCTCGCCAGAGTTTCTGCCCGTATTGGACAGGATCAAGGTCTTGGCCACGGGCGGCCTGACATCAATGCACTTGGTCGTCGATCTCCTGAAGCGCCGGATCATGCCGCTGCAAAGGAGGCCACGCCTGTGCTGCTGGTTCACCGGCCAGAACGACATCGGCAGGATCCAGCGCGGGCCAGGCATCGATCTGTCTTGGGACGAGCTGGAACTCCTGGTGGGGGGATTACTAGGGAGACTTTTGTCCCTGAATCCCTGATACTCCCCTAGGCCATCCCGGCGCTCTGTGATGACCCGAGCCTGAGGACGACGATCCTAGCCATGTTGCCGACCCTCGACGACAGCGGCATGGCGGTTCGCCAGACCGGCGGCCGGGACCCCCTCTGTGGAATCTGGATCTCCGATGCATCAGCTAGAGGTCCCCAGCCCGCCGGTGTGGCTCCCAGCGCCAATCCCGCCGTGGCCCCCAGCCCCTTGGACAAGGGCAAAGGGGCTGCAAGCAGTGCCTCCGCCCTAGATAGCTCCAGGGGGTCAGAGGAGGAGAGGCGACGCAGGCTGCGCCGCGCTGACGGGTCGCTCATTTCGGAGCCCTCCAGAAGCGCCAGAGGACTGCAGGTGGGGCCGAGGAGGCCAGCTCCCAGGCCCACGGCGCGTAGAGGCGTGTCAGTCCTCTGGTCCCGCCACCACCACCACCATCTAGGGGTGATCACCCCCAGGGGCACTAGCAGCAGCAATAGCAACAGCAGCAGCAGCGGCGATCGCCTCGCTTCCAGGGTCACTGGAAAATCCAGGGCCCCAAGTAAGTGTAGTCCCTTTTTCTTTGAGCCTAATCATCATGCCGACAAGTCTTAACCCATCATCTGTTTGCCAGGGCTTCTTCTTCCACTGCTCATAAGGCCACGCCTCCTCCGCCAGGTACCAGGGCCACCGACGGGTCTGGCTCTTAGCAGTAGGAATCTGCTGAGAGTGGTGCCTGCGGTCTGCCCCCAGCTGCTGCCAAGACAGCGCCAGCGGCGTCCCATGCCCCAGCCGAGGATCCGGTGGCAGCAGCGCCAGTGTCGGGCGGCGTCACAGTGGTGGAGGAGGTCCCAGCTGGGGGATCTACACCCACTCCCAACACTGGGGGTGACATAGGAGGGCGTCCAGCTCCAACCCCTCGCCTGCTCCGGAGGAGATGGAGTTGGTGTTTGGGCGATGACTCTGGTCGGGTGCCGAGCAAGAAGCTACGCTAGTCCCCCTCCCCCGCATGCTGTCCCGTGTCCACCAGGTCCTCAGTGACACTGAGGCAGCAATCTTGCGGGAGTGGGAGGTGCTTGAGGCTGAGCACCAGTGCCTCAGTGATTGGCGCACCCAATTGGAGGAGCGCGCCAAGACGGCGTCCCGACAGTTCACCTCCGAGCGGTCCCAACTCGAGCGGGACTACAAGGAGTACAAGTGAGACCTCTAGAGGGTGTGTGCCAGGGAGCTAGAGGTGTCCCGGAGGGAGAAGAAAGTGGCCAGGAGGGGGGAGGTTGTGACCGAGAGGGAGGCCCTCAGGACAGAGTACCAGGCCAAGCTGAGTGCTCTGGACCAGACTCTGGAAGCTCAGCAGGCCTAGCAGGTCAAGGCTGTGGAAAGGCTGCAGAAATGGTAGTAAGAGCTCGAGGGCAAGGCTAGCGATGCTGCCCTCACCGAGGAAAACCTTAAGGCGAAGGATCAGTCCTTGGATAGGCGGGAGACGAACCTCGCCAGGCGAGAGACGGATCTCGCCTTCAGGGAGGAAATGCTCACCCGGTGAGGCGAGTTGCTAGCCGAGCACGAGCTCGAAGTAGAGGAAAAAGAGAGGAAGCTGGAGGAGCAGATCCGCCAGTTCAATGCGGCGCAGGCGGCGCCGGGTCCCCAGGCGATGGAGGCCACCAGGAAGGCCCTTGAAGATCTCCAGGCAGAGCACCACGTCGGGGTCCAGTGCATTGCCGAGTGGGCCGGCGAGGCAAGCACAACACTGGTGCTACTAGGGATGAGCCCCATCCTAGTGTCAGAGCTGCCGGTGTTGATCTCCGATACCCTCCCGTAGCTGGACTCCGTCGCCGATCGCCTCCGCCGCCTGGATCAGATCCTCAGGCCCCACCTGCAGATCCTCAGGACTCCATCGCCGATCGCCTCCGCTGTGATGACCCGAGCCTGAGGACGACGATCCTAGCCATGTTGCCGACCCTCGACGACAGCAGCATGGCGGTTCGCCAGACCGGTGGCCGGGACCCCCTCTGTGGAATCTAGATCTCCGATGCATCGGCTAGAGGTCCCCAGCCCGCCGGTGTGGCTCCCAGCGCCAATCCCGCCGTGGCCCCCAGCCCCTTGGACAAGGGCAAAGGGGCTGCAAGCAGTGCCTCCGCCCTAGATAGCTCCAGGTGGTCAGAGGAGGAGAGGCGACGCAGGCTGCGTCGCGCTGACGGGTCGCTCATTTCGGAGCCCTCCAGAAGCGCCAGAGGACTGCAGGTGGGGCCGAGGAGGCCAGCTCCCAGGCCCACGGCGCGTAGAGGCGTGTCAGTCCTTTGGTCCCGCCACCACCACCACCATCTAGGGGTGATCACCCCCAGGGGCACTAGCAGCAGCAACAGCAACAGCAGCAGCGGCGGCGATCGCCTCGCTTCCAGGGTCACTGGAAAATCCAGGGCCCCAAGTAAGTGTAGTCCCTTTGTCTTTGAGCCTAATCATCATGCCGACAAGTCTTAACCCATCATCTGTTTGCCAGGGCTTCTTCTTCCGCTGCTCATAAGGCCACGCCTCCTCCGCCAGGTACCAGGGCCACCGACGGGTCTGGCTCTCAGCAGTAGGAATCTGCTGAGAGTGGTGCCTGCGGTCTGCCCCCAGCTGCTGCCAAGACAGCGCCAGCGGCTTCCCATGCCCCAGCCGAGGATCCGGTGGCAGCAGCGCCAGTGTCGGGCGGCGTCGCAGTGGTGGAGGAGGTCCCAGCTGGGGGATCTACACCCACTCCCAACACTGGGGGTGACATAGGAGGGCGTCCAGCTCCAACCCCTCGCCTGCTCCAGAGGAGATGGAGTTGGTGTTTGGGCGACGACTCTGGTCGGGTGCCGAGCAAGAAGCTGCGCTAGTCCCCCTCCCCCGCATGCTGTCCCGTGTCCACCAGGTCCTCAGTGACACTGAGGCAGCAATCTTGCGGGAGTGGGAGGCGCTTGAGGCTGAGCACCAGTGCCTCAGTGATTGGCGCACCCAATTGGAGGAGCGCACCAAGACGGCGTCCCGACAGTTCACCTCCGAGTGGTCCCAACTCGAGCGGGACTGCAAGGAGTACAAGTGAGACCTCTAGAGGGTGTGTGCCAGGGAGCTAGAGGTGTCCCGGAGGGAGAAGAAAGTGGCCAGGAGGGAGGAGGTTGTGACCGAGAGGGAGGCCCTCAGGACAGAGTACCAGGCCAAGCTGAGTGCTCTGGACCAGACTCTGGAAGCTCAGCAGGCCCAGCAGGTCAAGGCTGTGGAAAGGCTGCAGAAATGGTAGTAAGAGCTCGAGGGCAAGGCCAGCGATGCTGCCCTCACCGAGGAAAACCTTAAGGCGAAGGATCAGTCCTTGGACAGGCGCGAGACGAACCTCGCCAGGCGAGAGACGGATCTCGTCTTCAGGGAGGAAATGCTCACCCGGTGAGGCGAGTTGCTGGCCGAGCACGAGCTCGAAGTAGAGGAAAAAGAGAGGAAGCTGGAGGAGCAGATCCGCCAGTTCAATGCGGCGCAGGCGGCGCCGGGTCCCCAGGCGATGGAGGCCACCAGGAAGGCCCTTGAAGATCTCCAGGCAGAGCACCACGTCGGGGTCTAGTGCATTGCCGAGTGGGCCGGCGAGGCAAGCACAACACTGGTGCTACTAGGGATGAGCCCCATCCTAGTGTCAGAGCTGCCAGTGTTGATCTCCGATACCCTCCCGATGCTGGACTCCGTCGCCGATCGCCTCCGCCGCCTGGAACAGATCCTCAGGGCCCGCCTGGAGGTAGAGGGCAGCAAGCTCTACCGGGCGGTGGTTGAATACGTCCTGATGTGCTTCTGGAGTCACGACCCTGCCATATCCTTGGCACCGGTGATCGATGGTCCGGTAGACACCACAGAAGACGCCACTCGGGAGAGCGTACAAGATGCTGTGGAGCTGGTGGCCGCGTGCTTTGAAAGGGAAATAGGGTCAAACCTTTTCCAATAAGAATTTTGGTGGTTGAATTGCCCAACACAAATTATTGGACTAACTAGTTTGCTCTAGAAAATGTGTTCTACAGGTGCCAAAGGTTCACAACAAACCAATACAAGTCAATAGAAAGGGTTCAAACAAAGGGAGCAAAGTTAAACCGAAGTGTGCCCTGGTCTGGCGCACCGGACTGTCCGGTGCACCAGGAAATCCAACTCCGAACTTGCCACCTTCGGGAATTCTGGAAGCCGCTCCGCTATAATTCACCGGACTGTCCAGTGTACCACCGGACTGTCCGGTGTGCCAACGGAGCAACGACTACTTCGCGCCAACAGTCGTCTGCAAAACGCATTCAATGCGCTACTGTGCGCGCCAGAGTCAGAGCAGCGTCAGAAGACGCACCGGACAGTGTACAGTGACTGTCCGGTGCAACACCGGACTGTCCGGTGACCCAGAAGACAGAAGCCCCAACGGTCGAACCCTAACGTCGGGTGACGTGGCTGGCGCACCGGACTGTCCGGTGCGCCATGCGACAGACAACCTCCCAACGACCACTTTTGGTGGGTGGGGCTATAAATACCCCAACCGCCCCACATTCATTGCATCCATGTTTTCAGACTTCCTACACCTTACAAGAGCTATAGCATTCAATACAAGACACACCAAAGAGATCAAATCCTCTCCTAAGTCCAAAGTTCATTCCAAATCAATTAGTGACTAGTGTGAGAGTGACTTGTGTTCATTTGAGCTCTTGCGCTTGGATTGCTTCTTTTCTTTGTCATTCTTTCTTGTGATTAACTCAATTGTAACCGAGGCAAGAGACACCAATTGTGTGGTGGTCCTTGCGGGGACTTAGTGTCCCGTTTGATTGAGAAGAGAAGCTCACTCGGTCTAAGTGACCGTTTGAGAGAGGGAAAGGGTTGAAAGAGACCCGGTCTTTGTGACCACCTCAACGGGGAGTAGGTTTGCAAGAACCGAACCTCGGTAAAACAAATCCTTGTGTCTTACTCTTTATTTGCTTGCGATTTGTTTTTCACCCTCTCTCTCGGACTCGATTATATTTCTAACGCTAACTCTGCTTATAGTTGTGCTTAAGTTTATAAATTTCAGGTTCGCCCTATTCACCCCCCTCTAGGCGACTTTCAATTGGTATCGGAGCCCGGTGCTTCATTAGAGCCTAACCGCTCGAAGTGATGTCGGGAGATCACGCCAAAAAGGAGATGGTGACCGGCGACAAGCCCGCTACAAGCCACGGGAAGGCTCCATCGGGAGAGTCCCGCAACAAGGGGAAGGAGAAGGAATCCCCTTCACACAAGTCGCATCGGAGCGGCGAGAAGAAAAAGAAGATGAGGAAGGTGGTCTACTACGAGACCGACTCTTCATCGCCATCGACCTCCAGCTCCAACGCGCCGTCCGTAACTTCTAAGCGCCATGAGCGCAAGAAGTTTAGTAAGATTCCCCTACACTACCCTCGAATCTCTAAACGTACTCCATTACTTTCCGTTCCACTAGGCAAACCACCGGTTTTTGACGGTGAAGATTATAACATGTGGAGTGACAAAATGAGGCATCACCTAACCTCACTCCACACTAGCATTTGGAACGTTGTTGAGTTTGGTGTACAGGTACCATCCGTAGGGGATGAGGACTACGATTCGGATGAAGTTGCCCAAATCCGGCACTTCAACTCCCAAGCCACCACTATACTCCTCGCCTCTCTAAGTCGAGAGGAGTATAACAAGGTGCAAGGGTTGAAGAGCGCCAAAGAGATTTGGGATGTACTCAAAACAGCGCACGAAGGAGATGAGGTGACCAAGATCACCAAAAGGGAGACGATCGAGGGGGAGCTCGGTCGATTCATGCTTCACCAAGGGGAGGAGCCACAAGCAATATACAATCAGCTCAAGACCTTGGTGAACCAAGTGCGCAACCTCGGGAGCACCAAATGGGATGACCATGAGATGGTCAAGGTTATTCTAAGATCACTAGTTTTTCTTAATCCTACTCAAGTACAATTAATTCGTGGTGATCCTAGATACAAAATAATGTCTCCCGAGGAAGTGATAGGTAAATTTGTGAGCTTTGAACTAATGATCAAAGGCTCCAAAAAGATCATCGAGCAAGGCGCATCCTCCTCCGTACCCGAAGCACAACCCGTTGCATTCAAAGCAACGGAGGAGAAGAAAGAAGATTCTACTCCAAGTAGAATCCCCATTGACGCCTCCAAGCTCGACAATGAGGAGATGGCGCTCATCATCAAGAGCTTCCGTCAAATCCTCAAACAAAGGAAGGGGAAAGATTACAAGCCTCGGTCCAAGAAAGTGTGCTACAAATGTGGTAAGCCCGGTCATTTCATTGCTAAATGTCCAATTTCTAGTGATAGTGACAGGGGCGACGACAAGAAGGGAAAGAGGAGAGAAAAGAAGAGGTACCACAAGAAGAAGGGCGGCGATGCCCATGTTTGCCGGGAGTGGGACTCCGACGAGAGCTCCACCGACTCCTCCTCCGACGAGGACGCCGCCAACATCGCCGCCAACAAAGGGCTCCTCTTCCCCAACGTCGGCCACAAGTGCCTCATGGCAAAGGACGGCAAGAGAAAGAAGGTAAAATCCAAATCCTCCACTAAGTATGCAACATCTAGTGATGAGGCCAATTCTAGTGATGATGAGGATGATTTGTTTACTCTCTTTGCCAACTTAAACATGCAACAAAAAGAAAAATTAAATGAATTGATTAGCACTATTCATGATAAGGATGAACTCTTGGATAGCCAAGAGGATTTCCTAATTAAAGAGAACAAAAAGCATGTTAAAGTTAAAAATGCTTATGCTCTAGAAGTAGAAAAATGTGAAAAATTAACTAGTGAGCTAAGCACTTGCCATGATATTATTTCCAACCTTAGAAATGAGAATGCCAATTTAATTGCTAAGGTTGGGAAGCTTGATGTTTGTGATGATTCAATTGTTAGTCTTAGAAATGATAATGCCAACTTAATTGCTAAGATTGACAAATTGAATGCTTCTCTTTCTAGCCTTAAAATTGAAAATGAAAAATTAATTGCTAAGGCTAAGGATTTAGATGTTTGCAATGTTTCCATTTCCAATCTTAGAGATGAGAATGATATATTGCATGCTAAGATTGTTGAATTAAATACTTGCAAACCCTCTACATCTTCCATTGAGCATGTTACTATTTGTACTAGATGTAGAGATGTTAATGTAGATGCTATTCATGATCACCTTGCCCTAATTAAACAATAAAATGATCACATAGCTACATTAACTGCTAAAATAAATGAGCATGACTTAGAGAATGAGAAATTTAAATTTGCTAGAAGCATGCTCTATAGTGGGAGACGCCCTGGCATTAAGGATGACATTGGCTTCCAACCGGGAGACAATGTCAAGCTTAATGCCCCGCCCAAAAGATTGTCTAATTTTGTTAAGGGCAAGGCTCCCATGGTTCAGGATAACGAGGGTTACATTTTATACCCTGCCGGTTATCCCGAACACAAAATTAGTAGAATTCACTCTAGGAAGTCTCACTCTGGCCCTAATCATGCTTTTATGTATAAGAGTGAGGCATCTAGTTCTAGGCAATCAACCCATGCTAAATTGCCTAAGAAGAAAACTCCTAAAGCATCAAATGATCATAATGTTTCATTTAGAACTTTTGATGCTTCTTATGTGCTTACTAACAAATCCGGCGAGGTAGTTGCCAAATATGTTGGGGGTAAACACAAGGGATCAAAGACTTGTGTTTGGGTACCCAAAGTTCTTGTATCTAATGTCAAAGGACCCAAAACCGTTTGGGTACCTAAAATCAAGAACTAAATTTGTTTTGTAGGTTTATGCATCCAGGGGCTCAAGTTGGATCATCGACAGCGAGTGCACAAACCATATGACTGGGGAGAAAAAGATGTTCTCCTCCTATGAGAAAAACCAAGATCCCCAACGAGCTATCACATTCGGGGATGGAAATCAAGGTTTGGTCAAAGGATTGGGTAAAATAGCTATATCACCTGACCATTCCATTTCCAATATTTTTCTTGTAGATTCTTTAGATTACAACTTGCTTTCTGTTTCTCAATTATGTAAAATGGGCTACAACTGTCTTTTTACGGATACATGTGTCACTGTCTTTAGAAGAAGTGATGATTCAGTAGCTTTTAAGGGAGTATTAGAGGGTCAGCTATACTTAGTTGATTTCAATAGAGCTGAACTGGATACTTGCTTAATCGCTAAGACTAACATGGGTTGGCTCTGGCATCGCCGACTGGCCCATGTTGGGATGAAGAATCTTCACAAGCTTCTAAAGGGAGAGCACATTTTGGGACTAACAAATGTGCATTTTGAGAAAGACAGGATTTGTAGCGCATGCCAAGCACGGAAGCAAGTTGGTGTTCATCATCCACATAAGAACATCATGACGACTGACAGGCCACTTGAACTCCTCCACATGGACCTATTCGGCCCGATCGCTTACATAAGCATCGGTGGGAGTAAGTACTGTCTAGTTATTGTGGATGATTATTCTCGCTTCACTTGGGTATTCTTTTTACAGGATAAATCTCATACCCAAGAGACTTTGAAAGGATTCTTGAGACGAGCTCAAAATGAGTTCGGCTTGAGGATGAAGAAAATAAGAAGCGACAATGAGACAGAGTTCAAGAATTCACAAATTGAAGGCTTTCTTGAGGAGGAGGGCATCAAGCATGAGTTCTGTTCTCCCTACATGCCACAACAAAATGGTGTAGTGGAGAGGAAGAATAGAACTCTATTGGACATGGCAAGGACCATGCTTGATGAGTACAAGACTTTGGATCGGTTTTGGGCCGAGGCGGTCAACACCGCTTGCTACGCCATCAACCGGTTGTATCTACACCGAATCCTCAAGAAGACATCATACGGACTCCTCACCGGTAAAAAGCCAAATGTTTCATATTTTAGAGTCTTTGGTAGCAAATGCTTTATTCTTGTTAAAAGAGGTAGAAAATCCAAATTTGCTCCTAAGGCTGTAGAAGGCTTTTTACTAGGATATGATTCAAACACAAGGGCATATAGAGTCTTTAACAAGTCCACTGGACTAGTTGAAGTTTCTTGTGACATTGTGTTTGATGAGACTAACGGCTCCCAAGTGGAGCAAGTTGATCTTGATGAATTAGATGATGAAGAGGCTCCGTGCGTCACGCTAAGGAACATGTCCATTGGGGATGTGTGTCCTAAGGAATTCGAAGAGCCCATTCAAGCACAAGATCAACCATCCTCCTCCATGCAAGCATCTCCACCAACTCAAGATGATGAAGAAGAAGATCAAGAAGATGAGCCACCTCAAGAAGACAACAATGATCAAGGGGGAGATGCAAATAATCAAGACAAGGAGGATGAGCAAGTTCCAAGGCCGCCACACCCAAGAGTCCACCAAGCAATCCAACGAGATCACCCCGTGAACACCATCCTAGGAGATATTCATAAGGGGGTAACTACTCGATCTTGTGTTGCTCATTTTTGTGAACACTACTCGTTTGTTTCCTCTATTGAGCCACACAGGGTAGAGGAAGCACTTCAAGGTTCGAATTGGGTACTGGCGATGCAAGAGGAGCTCAACAATTTCAAAAGGAATGAGGTATGGCATTTAGTTCCACGTCCTAACCAAAATGTTGTAGGAACCAAGTGGGTCTTCCGCAACAAACAAGATGAGCATGGTGTGGTGACAAGGAACAAGGCACGACTTGTGGCCAAAGGGTATTCACAAGTCGAAGGTTTGGATTTCGGTGAAACCTATGCACCTGTAGCTAGGCTTGAGTCAATTCGAATATTACTTGCCTATGCTACTCACCATGACTTTAAGCTCTACCAAATGGACGTGAAGAGTGCCTTCCACAACGGACCTATCAAAGAAGAGGTCTATGTTGAGCAACCTCCCGGCTTTGAAGATAGTGAGTATCCTAACCATGTTTACAAACTCTCTAAGGCGCTTTATGGGCTCAAGCAAGCCCCAAGAGCATGGTATGAATGCCTAAGAGATTTTCTTATCACTAATGGCTTCAAAGTCGGAAAGGCCGATCCTACTTTATTCACTAAAACCATTGGAAATGATTTGTTTGTATGCCAAATTTATGTTGATGATATTATATTTGGGTCTACTAACAAATCTATTTGTGAAGAGTTTATTAGGATCATGATTCAAAAATTCGAGATGTCTATGATGGGGGAGTTGAAGTATTTTCTAGGCTTTCAAGTAAAGCAACTCCAAGAGGGCACCTTCATCAGCCAAACGAAGTACATTCAAGATATTCTTACCAAGTTTGGAATGAAGGATGCCAAGCCCATCAAGACACCCATGGGAACCAATGGGCATCTCGACCTCGACACGGGAGGTAAATCCGTAGATCAAAAGGTATACCGGTCGATGATAGGTTCTCTACTCTATTTATGTGCATCTTGACCGGACATTATGCTTTCCGTATGCATGTGTGCAAGGTTCCAAGCTGACCCTAAGGAAGTTCACCTTAGGGCCGTGAAGCGAATCTTGAGATATTTAGTTCATACACCTAAGTTTGGTCTTTGGTACCCCAAGGGATCCTCATTTGATTTATTAGGATATTCCGATGCTGATTGGGCATGGTGTAAGATTAATATGAAGAGCACATCAGGGACTTGTCAATTTCTGGGAAGATCCCTGGTGTCTTGGGCTTCAAAGAAACAAAACTCAGTAGCTCTTTCTACCGCCGAAGCCGAGTATATTGCCGCAGGTCATTGTTGCGCGCAATTGCTTTGGATGAGGCAAACCCTTAGGGACTATGGCTACAAGTTTAGCAAAGTCCCTCTCCTATGTGACAATGAGAGTGCAATCTGCATGGCGGATAATCCCGTTGAACACAGCCGCACTAAGCACATAGCCATTCGGTATCACTTTCTGAGAGATCACCAACAAAAGGGGGATATCGAGATAGCCTATATAAACACCAAGGATCAATTGGCCGATATCTTTACCAAGCCATTAGATGAGCAATCCTTTACCAAACTTAGGAATGAGCTAAATATTCTTGATTCTAGGAATTTTGATTGATTCTTTGCACACATAGCTCATTTTTATACCTTTGATCATATCTCTTTTATGTCTATGACTAATGTGTTTTCAAGTGTCATCTTATGCTTAGTCACAGATATTGAAAGGGAAATGGAGTTCTCGGCAAAGAAGGCGCTTCCACTCAACTCCAATTATATTTGTCGATGCTCCGCTTCGTTCTCCACTTTGGTATAATCTTCACTAATATTTTTGTGTTTGCCAAAGGAGGAGAAAGTTTGAAAAGGGCTTATATCTCACTCACAAGTATCCGTTTTTGGCGATTCATGCCAAAGGGGGAGAAAGTATGAGCCCAAAGTAAAAGGACCGCACCACCACCAAATTTTAAAAATGAAGTTTTTCAAATTGATATCTTATTATGTTCAAAAGGGGGAGAAAGTAGTATCTTCAAAACTTGCAAAACCCTCTTGAACACTAAGAGGAGATTTTTTATTTAGGGGGAGTTTTGTTTTAGTCAAAGGAAAAGCATTTGAGACAGGGGGAGAGAATTTCAAATCTTGAAAATGATTTCTTCAATTTTACTCATGTACCTTTGACTATTTCCAAAAGGTTTTTGAAATGATTTTTACAAAGAATTTGCAAAACAAAACCCGTGGTGCAAATGTGGTCCAAAATTTTAATAAAGAAGAAAACCATCCAAGCACATCTATTGAGTTAAGTATATTGGTTTCAACTCCAAGCAACCTTTGCACTTACATTATGCAAACTAGTTCAATTCTACACTTTTATATTTGCTTTGATTTGTGTTGGCATCAATCACCAAAAAGGGGGAGATTCAAAGGGAAATAGGGTCAAACCTTTTCCAATAAGAATTTTGGTGGTTGAATTGCCCAACACAAATTATTGGGCTAACTAGTTTGCTCTAGAAAATGTGTTCTACAGGTGCCAAAGGTTCACAACAAACCAATACAAGTCAATAGAAAGGGTTCAAACAAAGGGAGCAAAGTTAAACCGAAGTGTGCCCTGGTCTGGCACACCGGACTGTCCGGTGTGCCACCGGACAGTGTCCGGTGCACCAGGAAATCCAACTCTGAACTTGCCACCTTCGGGAATTCTGGAAGCCGCTCCGCTATAATTCACCGGACTGTCCGGTGTACCACCGGACTGTCCGATGTGCCAGCGGAGCAACGACTACTTCGTGCCAACGGTCGTCTGCAAAACGCATACAATGCGATACAGTGCGCGCCAGAGTCAGAGCAGCGTCAGGAGACGCACCGAACAGTGTACAGTGACTGTCTGGTGCAACACCGGACTGTTCGGTGACCCAGAAGACAGAAGCTCCAACGGTCAAACCCTAACGGTCGGGTGACGTGGCTGGCGCACTGGACAGTGTCCGGTGGCGCACCGGACTGTCCGGTGCACCATGCGACAGACAGCCTCCAAACGGCCACTTTTGGTGGGTGGGGCTATAAATACACCAACCACCCCACATTCATTGCATCCAAGTTTTCAGACTTCCTACACCTTACAAGAGCTATAGCATTCAATACAAGACACACCAAAGAGATCAAATCCTCTCCCAAGTCCAAAGTTCATTCCAAATCAATTATTGACTAGTGTGAGAGTGACTTGTGTTCATTTGAGCTCTTGCGCTTGGATTGCTTCTTTTCTTTCTCATTCTTTCTTGTGATTAACTCAATTGTAACCAAGGCAAGAGACACCAATTGTGTGATGGTCCTTGCGGGGACTTAGTGTCCCGTTTGATTGAGAAGAGAAGCTCACTCGGTCTAAGTGACCGTTTGAGAGAGGGAAAGGGTTGAAAGAGACCCGGTCTTTGTGACCACCTCAATGGGGAGTAGGTTTGCAATAACCAAACCTCGGTAAAACAAATCCTTGTGTCTTACTCTTTATTTGCTTGCGATTTGTTTTTCACCCTCTCTCTCGGACTCGATTATATTTCTAACGCTAACTTGGCTTGTAGTTGTGCTTAAGTTTATAAATTTCAGATTCGCCCTATTCACCCCCCCTCTAGGCGACTTTCATGCTTCTAGCGTGATCCTGCCGACGTCGAGTAGCTGAATCTGAAGAGACAAGGCGAGGGTTCCGCTGGGAGGCGGCTGTAATAACTTTTCGTCTTGTAACATATTTTAAGAACCATTAATCAAGTAAAACTGGAACTTATCTTGTATGTTATTTGTCCTTTCTGTGTGTAGCATCATCAACTTCCCCCTGGTACTTGGCCCCCCTGGGAGGTAAGCTCGATGTGTCGAGGCTGGATACCAGTATACCAAAGAGAAAATTGGTTGCCCGATCCCTAGGAGGTAGTATCTACAATTTGAGACTACCTACCTCTGGACTGGGACCTGGACCTGCACACAGCTTCGGCTTTGAAGTGTTAGGAGCACACCCATAGGACCCATCGTCTGGTATCTGTCATCCTTTGATTCATGCAACAGGACCTGCAAGATTTAGCCTAGGAAGCCAAGCCGTATGCCCGGACCCATAGGATCACAGTTCCAAATACTAGGGTACCCGTTGCAGAGTGGTGGAGCGTGCAGGCTTAGGGTACGGAACCATGCTAAGTGGCTACACAGCTCCGGACCACTCTAGGAGACGAGCGCCCATTCTCTAGAACTAGTCCGCAGGTTGCCGGATCCCCTACAGCAGTAGAGGGGTCCTGAACTGCAAGCCTGGCTACTCAATTCGGATGTCATCATACCAGCAAGGGTGGAAACTGTATGGGTGGGTTAGTAAAAAATAATGCTTGTAAACTGAAGTAAAATGAAACCATCACAAAAGCACATCTAGGGGGTAAATCTTTTCCTTATAACTTGATATACATGAGTGCAAATAGGCTGGGCTTACGAGGGCAGACCTCACCAAATTGACATACACATATGTGCAACCTAGTTACAAAGGAAGAAAACTCAACCTCCCAGTTTTGCTTTTATGGATAGAACTTACGGAGATGCTCTATATTCCAGGGATTGGGAAGAGGTACTCCTTCTGTTGTGGCATGGCGGACACACCCGGGTCGGCATATTTCCATCACCTTGAAGGGTCCTTCCCAACTGGGGGAGAGTTTGTGGAGCCCTTCTCGGTTCAGTACTCGTCTTAGGACTAGGTCCCCGACCCTAAGTTCCCTACTATTGACAAACCACTGGTGGTAGCTAGGACTGGGCATAAAACCCGAGCCCGAAGCCCGTTACCCAAAATACCCGAACCCGTACCCGTTTAGCCCGATGCCCGTTACCCGAACAATTCCAACGGGTAACGAAACTGAATACCCGAACTAAGTTTGGGCCTAATCGGGTATTCACCCGCGGTACCCGAACTACCCATTCTACCCGAACTGGTCCTAGCCGTGGGCTGTTCTGTTGCTGTTGGGCTGTGCTGTTGGCTGTGGGCTATTCTGTTGCTGTTGGCCGTGGGCTGATCCATCCCAAGCTCCCAGCCGTCCCAGCAAGGCAGCAAGCCATCAACCCTAGCTCAGTAGCTCCCAGGCGACCGACGGGCCGACCGCCGACGGCGTCCTCCTCTAGGCTTCATTCCGGCTCCTCCCAGGATCCCACTCAGCAGTCAGGCGTCCTCCTCCAGGCTCCATTCCGGCTCCTCCTAGCACTCAGGCGTCCTCCTCCAGGTTCCATTCCGGCTCTCCTCTCCCAGTGCGCGCACCGCGGCACCGCGCAGTTGGCCACGACCAGTGAGCTCCCAGCCTCCCAGTGCGCGCACCGCGGCACCGCGCAGTCGGCCACGACCAGTGAGCTCCCAGCGACCCAGCCTCCCAGTGCGCGCACTGCCGCACTCCTCTGTCCCTGGCTCTGTCCCAGGCTCAGGCCTCGGCCAGTCCCAGCAGTCGGCCAACTCCCAGGCCTCGGCTACTGCTTTAGTTTGGCTAATCTGCTACTGCTTCATATAGATGATTAGCTGCTTTAGTTTGGATAATGCTTCATATGGCCCACAGTCTGCTACTCTACTTCATATAGCTGCTTTAGTTTCTATTGCTTTAGTTTCTACTTCATATAGCAGACTGCAGACCTGGGCACATTTTACTTATTCTCTAATGCTTTAATTTCTATTGCTTTAGTGCAGACTGCAGACCTGTTGCTGCTTGCTGGCAGATCTGCGCACGTTGGCGTTGGCTGTTGCTGCTTGCTGGCAGACCTGTTGCTGGCTTCCTGCCTTGGTTATCTTAGTTCATGTCACTGCCGACCTGTTGCTGGCAGACCTGGGCACGTTGGTAGTTGGTATTGCAGACCTGTTGCTGGCTTCCTGCCTTAGTTATGTTAGTTCATGTCACTGTCGTGGATCTTCGTTAAGTGGCCTTGGTTATCTAGTTGTTTGTTAACGCCCCAGACCTTCCGATTTGTTTTGGTTGAAAATTTTTCTATGTACAAGCAGAGCTTCACGTTTTATTGTGTGCTTGGTACTTGAGAGTTTGAGACGCAGTTAAAATTTATGTAACAATAGTACTTTGTCTCAGTTTTATTGTGTGCGTTGTGGACTTGTGCAAGTTATTAAACTCTAGTATTTTGTGATTCCATTGTCATATTTATGTCTTGTACTTTTGTGTATGATTTATATTAACGGGTACCCGAATGTTACCCAAACCCAAACCCGAAATTGCGGGTACCCGAAATTGCGGGTACCCGAAAGTTTGGGTACGAGTACGAGTTCTACTGTTAGAAACCCGAAATATAAAAAACCCAAAAAACCCGACCCGAAATTTCGGGTAAACCCGAACGCCCAGTCCTAGTGGTAGCGCCTGAGCGCTTGGTTGTACCGTGCATTTCGGATCGCCGCTCGCCATCTACGTTCGTGATGAAGTCCACGTCCTCACGCCGGAGTTGTTCTTGCATAGATTCATGGAAAGACTGGACTCGTGGCGAGCCCATAATGATTTCCGGGGGAAGACAGGCTTTAGCCCTGTAGACTAGGAAGAACGGGGTCTCCCCGGTAGCCCGGCTGGGTGTGGTCCGGTTCCCCCATAGTACGCTCGGAAGCTCGTTAACCCAATTTGCACCATGCTTTTTTAAGCAGTCATAGGTGTGTGTCTTGAGTCCCCTGAGGATTTCTGTGTTTGCCCTCTCAGCCTGGACGTTGCTCATAGGATGAGCCACAGACGCAAAGCAGAGCTGGGTGCCGATGCCCTCGCAATACTCTTGGAAGAGCTGACTTTTGAACTGGGTCCCGTTGTCCGTAATGATACGGCTTGGGACCCCAAATCTACAGACAATTGACTTAAGGAAGACAATAGCAGCACCTTGGGTGATACTGACTACAGGGGTGGCCTCTGGCCACTTTGTGAATTTGTTGATAGCGACGAAGAGGAAACGATACCCGCCGACAGCCCTGGGGAATGGTCCTGGGATATCCACCCCCCATACGGCGAATGGCCAGGAGGGTGGAATCATTTGCAGAGCCTGAGCCGGTGTGTGTATCTGCTTTGCATGGAACTGACATGCTTTGCAGGACTTTACCAACTCAGCTGCATCCTGGAGAGCGGTTGGCCAATAGAAGTCGTGCCAGAAGGCCTTACCAACCAGTGTGCAGGATGACGAATGACTTCCGCACTCACCTCCATGGATCTCCGCGAGCAACTCATGGCCCTCCTCCTGGGTGATGCACCGCATGAGAATGCCGTTGGCGCCACGGCCGGTATAGATCCCCTTCTACCACCGTGTATTGTTTAGCCAACCACACTATGCGCTCTGCGGGCACATGATCTTCAGGAAGGATATTTTCCTTCAGGTAGTCCCGGATCTCAGAGATCCATGCATCGGGACCACTCTAAGCTACTGGCTGGGGCGCTAAGAGGTTGGCAGGACCCTCTGTAGCACACACAATCCTTGGTGGGTTCTACAGATGGAATGCCACAGGGACCGCTAGCTTCGAGGTGCTAGTCTCGCCCCCTTCACCCGGTTCGGTAGGCTGGGCGGAAGGTCTCAGCAGCCGTCTTTCGAAGACGCCCTCGGGCACGGGTGCCCAAGTTGATGCCCTCGTGGAGAGTTCATCTACCGCTGAGTTGTTAGCCCGAGGAACATGTTGCAGTTCCAGGGCAATGAAGTCCTTTTCTAGCTACCTTACGTGGAGGAGGTAAGCTGCGAGCCTAGGCTCGTTGCAGCTACATTCTCCGCAGACCTGCTTGACAATCAGTTGGGAGTCCCCCTTCACGAGAAGCTGGCGGATCCCTAGGGATAGGGCCACAGTCAAGCCGAAGATCAGTGCTTCATACTCTGCCATGTTGTTGGTGGCCTTGAACTTAAGGTGCACCATGTACTTCACTTGATCTCCGCTTGGGTCGATGAGGACCACCCTAGCACCGTCACCCTGCTGGCGAGCGGACCCGTCGAAGAAGAGCGTCCAGTGGGGCTCGGTGAAGGCCGGAGCCCTAGGCTCCGCAGGTGTGGGGTCCGAATCGGGATCTGGACCCCCAGGAGCGCTCGGGGAAGGGGTCCATTCCACGATGAAGTCAGCCAGAACCTAGCTCTTGACAGCGTGGCGAGGCTGGAAGTCCAGTTGGAACTCAGCAAGCTTTGCGGCCCACTTGGCGATGTTGCCTGTGGCGTTAGAGTTGTGGAGGATGGCCCTTAACGGGAAGGAGGTCACCACCACGACCCTGTGTGCCTGAAAATAGTGGCGCAACTTCCTGGACGCAACAAGTATAGCATAGATAAGCTTGTGCGTCTCAAGGTACCGGGCCTTCGCCTCATGGAGGACTTCGCTGACATAGTAGACTGGCTTCTGGATGGTCCGGACCCCTGCGGTTGGTCCTGAGCCCTCAAACTCTTGACCTTCCATCAGCATTGTGGTGGCTAGACCACCACCTTCTCCTAGGGGAACTTTTTGACTCCCTTGGGGATGTTGTGCCGTCCTTTCGACGACCAGCACCATGCTCACCGCCTCTGTAGCCACTGCAATATATAAGTACTACGACTCCCATGGTTCTGGAGCTACCAGTATTGGTAGGGACACAAGGTGCTACTTCAACTCTTGAAAGGCTCGTTCTGCATCCTCGGTCCAAGAGAATTGGCCGAACTTTCGTAAGAGCTTGAAGAAGGGTAGCGCCCTCTCGGCCAGTCTTGAGATGAAGCGGCTAAGGGCGGCCAGTGACCCTGTAAGCTTTTGGACGTCCTTGATTCGGGCCGGAGGCCTCATTGCCTCAATTGCTCTGATCTTCTCCGGGTTTGCTTCAATGCCCCGGTGTGAAACCAGGAATCTCAGCAACTTCCCTATGGACACACCCAAGACGCACTTTTCTAGGTTCAGTTTCGTGCGCGTTGCTCGTAGCTTGTCAAAGACTAGTGTTAAGTCTTCCACTAGGGTCGACCCTCTCTTAGTCTTGACCATGATGTCATCGACGTATATCTCTATCCTGTCCCTAATCAGGTCCCCAAAGGTCTTACTCATCGCCCGTACAAATGTCGACAAGGCATTCTTTAGACCATAAGGCATTACAACATAACAGTAAAGCCCATCCACAGTTATAAAGGCGGTATGCTTCCTATCTTGCCTAGACATCTGGATCTAATCGAAACCAGAGTAAGCATCTAGGAAGGACAGAAGGTCGCACCCAGAGGTAGAATCCACGATTTGATCTATTCATGGAAGTGGATATGGGTCCTTGGGACAGGCCTTATTGAGGTTGGTGTAGTCGATGCACATCCAAAGCTTCCCGTTTGCCTTGGGAACGATGACTGGATTAGCCAGCCATACTGGGTGATGGACCTCTTCGATGAAGCCAGCGTGTTGCAGCTTCCGAACCTCCTCATGGATGAAATCCTATCGCTCAACGGATTGTCTCCGAGGCTTCTGACTCACAGGTTTGGCGTTAGGGTGGATCTTCAGATGGTGCTCAATCACCACCCTGGGGATCCCAGGCATCTGCGATGGTTCCCATGCGAATACATCGGCATTTGCCTGGAGGAAGGTGACGAGCACGATTTCCTATTTTTCCTCCAGATTGCCCACGATGCGGGTGGTCTGGGAGGAATCCACGCCAACCTGGATGGTTTTGACGGGACCGCCGTCTGCTCCGGATGGCTGCTCCTTTAGCACCTTGGTAGGCGCCTTGGTACAGGAAGTCGAGGGGTCCCTCCCCCCGTCATCTGGGCGAGCAGTTTCTGTCGCCAGGGCGTGCAACTTCTCGATAGCTGTAAGTGCAGCGGTGTGGTCGCCCCGCACAGTGAGGACCCCAGCAGGGGACGACATCTTGAGGACCAAGTACCGTAATGGGCAATGGCCATGAACCGGTATAGGGCCGGCCTGCCAATGATGGCATTGAAAGGGAGGTTAACCTCCGCAACGTCGAACTGGACGTTCTCAGTGCGGAAGTTCTCCTCAGTCCCGAATGTGACCGGGAGTGTGATGCTCCCAAGGGGATACACTGGTTGAGGGCCCACTCCAAAGAATGGGCGAGAGGGTCCCGGTCGGGATCCTGGGATCTGCAGCTGCTTGAACGCAGCATGGCTGATGACGTTGAGCCCAGCCCCACCGTCAATCAAGACATGATACAGCTTCATGTTGGCAATGACAGGGGCAGTGATGAGTGGTAGTATGCCAGCCCCTGCCATGTTTTCGAGGTAGTCAGATGCTCCGAAGGAGATAGTGGTGCTCTGCCATCGCTGATGTGGAGCAGCCTTCGGGACCCCTGGGATCGCCGAAAGGACCTCGCGGCGCAGGGACTTCACGTTCCTATGGGATGTGAGCTCCCAGCTTCTGCCATACATCACGTACAGCTTCTTGCGGCGGTTGTTGTCATCACCGGAGTCGGAGTCTACAGTGAGGATGTCCTTGAGGACTCACTTGGGGGACTGATACCCGAGGTCCCGTTCTCCCGCGGCCGCGTCACCTTCGTCGACCTTCTCCTTGCTAGGCCGGCGACGAGGCGGTGAGCCATCCTTGGAGGCCCCTACCTGGCGCGCTAAATGTTAGAGGGAAAATCCCCCGGCCGGGTGGCGGAATGCACCCGCCCTAATCCTAAGATGAGGAGGGGGCCTAAGCGGTTGCCTGTTTGGTGAATTCGGGATGAACACAAGAACACTCGAGGAATTATAGTGGTTCAGGCCGCAGGAGCGTAATATCCTACCTCCACTGTCTGTAAATTGTATTGAGCGTGTGTCCCTTGTAACGCTGTGTGCCTTCCCTTTTATAGTTTAAGGGAGGCACATACAAGGATGCTGAGCCCCGACATGCGGGCCCAGGAGCATAATGGAAGAAATACATTATGTGAATAATTAATGCTGCTAGCACACCAAGATCTTTACTGGACGCTGTGTTGCTCCCTCTATCTTAGTAACGCATGAGTAATCAGTGGGAGTCACGATGACTACAGTCCATGCAGCATTGATAGGCAGTAACCCTTTTCTTGGAAACGCACGAGTAATGGTGAGTCATTGCCCTCGCTATGGTAACGTGTGAGTAACTGCACGACCCACCCAACGTGGACTGGGCGTGCTGCCTATCACTGGAATGGACAGACGCACGTCTTATCCGTAATAAATGCAAAGACGCGCGTAGCCCAGAGGCTTCATGCCAGGCTCCGCCTGGGCGGGGAGCAGGAGTATATGCGATTAGGTCCGGATCCCACCAGACCAGGTCTGGACACGTGTCGGCACCGGACCCCCGCCTGGGCCCTGATTAAGGCCCGGGTATGTTCTGTCCTTGAACTGAGGACCCCACCGTGGGCGGCCCGAACCCCATACAGGGAGGTCCGGATCCATTCTAGGGGTCCGGTTCGCACACATGGAGGTCCTGGACCAAACTTGGAGGCCCGGACCATATATATAGGGGCCGACACCTTCCCATGGGGGTCCGGACACGTGGAGGCACCGGACCCGCCCATGTGGTGGGGTCAGGTGCTGTTGCTGGCCCAGAGTAGTTGCCCGAGGCTGGGGCGAGTCATGGCCTGGTCCTATGTACTGCTCTTTTACCACGCGACTAAAAATAGCCGCATGGGTACTACGTCTTTATACAGTAGTAAGGGTACCCTAGATTCAGGGTACCGACACTCATGATTACACTTTTTATTATCTGTTTATTATTTACTGTTCATGATAAGATCGTTATGTTAATGGGAACATGGAGAACCACCCGGGAAAACAGTGCTACTACAAGGGTTTAATGGGACACCCTTGGCTGATTAACTAGGAAAGCTAGTGGATGACTATCTTACCCGAAAGGGACAAGGGCAGTAGGGGAGTGGTCAGTGTAGGGAGGTCCTTGGGTTGATTTTGCTGCGATGGCGGTGAGGCGAGGGATTCCTGCACTGGAGCTTCCTATAAACTGTAGCGGGTTTTCTGAAACTAGTGGAACTTTGTAAAGGCCTCGTAGTGGTACCCTGCCTCGCTTCCTTGGTAGAGGTGTATGGGGTCTGATCAACTCCGTGGCAAATGGGTAACACGACTTATGGGTAAACATGTGCAACCTCTGCAGAGTGTAAAACTGGTATACTAGCCGTGCTCACGGTCATGAGCGGCTCGGACACTCACATGATTAATTTATGGAACTTAAACTTAATTTGTCATTTCATTGCATTGGGATTATTTTATTATTACTTTTATTTATCATTACTATGGTTTGGTATTTACTTACACTTAGTAACTGCTAATAAAATTTTGACCAACTTATAAAAGCAATGCTCGGCTTCAGCCTTTATTACTCTGATTAGCCTTACACTACACATGAACTCCCACCTTTGGTGAGTTCATGCACATTATTCCCCACGACTTGTTGAGCTATGATCGTATGTGAGCTCACTCTTGCTGTCTCACACCCCCCACAGGAGAAGAACAGGTGGTCGAAGAGGAGCCGCCTAACACTGAGGCTTTCAACTTGATCTAGGTGGCGTCTCCCAGTCAGCTTTGTGGCACCAGGAAATAATATATAGTTCGTTTTATTTTATCATTTACTTTTGTAAGACTTCCGCTATGTAATAAGTACATTTATGATATTTATGACATTTATCTCTATGCACTCTGTTATTATATGTGTTGTCTTCTCTGGCGCATATATGAGATGCACCCAGCTTTATTCCTTAAAGCTCGGGTGTGACAGAAGTGGTATCAGAGGAAATGTTGACTATAGGATGAAACCTAGATAGAAATGAACAAAACCCTTACCTACTTACCTTACTCTGATTCTTTCTATACTTATCTTGATCTTGTCTCACCTTCTACTGTTCTACTCTGATCATTCTTAACTTTTCTACTCTGAGACAAGATGGATTTCACACCTTGGAATCCTACACTTATGACCTTTTAAGAGATAGGGAACCTAAGACAAAATTAAAACTATTTTCTCTATTTAAAAATGTTGTTTGATTGTTCTGATGATAAATGTCTGATTTGCTTCTTTGATTGATTGAAATATTATATATGGACATCTCAGCATGTACCACCATAAGGTAATGAATTAGCTTTAGTAGGTAAATTACCAATCTCCTTAGCTAATAAATCCCCCAAAGTAACATGATTCGTAATTACCTGCCTTGTCTACTATTCTCTCTTACCATATGTTTCTAACTCAAATGGTCAATACCAGGAAGGGTGGTGGAATTGATCTACCTCCTAATCAACACACTCGGAGGATATTTAGACAACCCCAGCCACAACCAGCAGAGATGGATCCTCCACCACCGCCTCCACCAGGCGGAGTTGACCCAATGGTTGCAGCTCAGATGAGGATGATGCAACAGATGGCAGACACTATGGCAGATATGCATGCGCAGATACAGCAAGAACGCTAGGTGATGCGCCAGGAGAGAGAGGAGATACGCTAGGAGCTGTGTCAAGAATGAGAAGAGATACGCCAGGAGAGAAGGGCGCAGCAGCAGCAACAGCAACAACAACAAGCACCACTGCCTCCACCACCACCACCAGTTCCACCTTGGGACAAGCACCGGGAATTTATGAGTCACAAGCCACCGACCTTTGCCAGCTCGCCAGATCCACTAGATGCTGATGATTGGCTGAAATCAATTGAGAAGATGCTCAACATCGCCCAATGTTCTGATCGGGAGAAAGTTCTTTATGCCTCTGGTCGTCTGACAGGTCCTGCTGCTGACTGGTGGGATTCTTATGTGGCTGCCCATGATGCTGCTGACACTATTACTTGGGCAGAATTCAGTACACAGTTCAGAAACTACCACATTCCAGCTGGATTGATGAAGATCAAAAAGAAGGAGTTTCTGTCATTGAAGCAAGGCAATATGTCTGTCAGCGAGTACTGAGATAAGTTCTGTTGGGGACTTGTTCTCAAATGCTATGAATTAAGAACAAGGCAACATAAAAATGTTAAATGTTAATGCCCTTCGTCCGCTGAAGCATTATCTCCCCAAGGATTTAATGAACTTCGGACGAAGGTCGCAGATTAAATATCACGAAGGTCATACCTTCATGATTAGGTTTATAGAACAATGTAAAATGAAGCATAACGTGTAAAACATATGTTAGAAGCAGATAACATTATTCTTATATTTCATTATATGGATCTGAATATTAAAACATGACATTTGAGTACGTTTATACCTTCTCCTCGACGGAAAACAATAATTCTAGTGTGATGCGTCAACAATTACAAGATTGCGTGAACAATATAGGGGTACTGTTCATCTATTTATAGACACAGGACACAGCCTATGTGAAATTACATTTATCCCCTTTATAATCAATTACAATACTGACACAAAACATCATGGGTCTTTGAGTCATTTGATCTTTAAGTCGGTTCGCCCCCTTCGTCTTGAGACTTGTCACTGTGCCGAAGCTCTATCGGTGATAACTTCGGCGCTGTTCTTGAAAGGATCTTGCCGAAGGTGTTTTCCTCTTTTAGGATCTTCAGCTACGAAGCATACCCCCAACAGTATCCCCTTCGCGGTGCTAGATCATTTTTCGTAACGAGCTTGATTCGTGAAAAAGTCTTCTAGGCTTCGGGATGCCAAAGATCCGAAAAAACACCTTCCCTGAGCTCGTTGACGAGAAACGATTAAAATAATCTGCGCGCGAGGTGGCCCCATCTTGCAGCAGTTGCGCGCGCCCTGGCGATTCACCTTCGCGGACCTTGTGGCCCACCGGTCAATGAGTGTGGGTGGCTGTTTTTCCGGTGCGGAAGACCTTGACGATTTACCTTCCCACCGGTGGCGCTATATGAACAGACGGGTAGGTGTGAAGTTACCACAACATTCATTGCTATTGTACTGTTGTGCTGTCAAAAATTTAACCATAGCTGAAGCTTGATCATTGTGCTCAAGCGAAGCACCGCTTTTGATTCTGCTTCGTCACAAGAGAAAGAACTTCGGAGAAATCGAGAAAGTCAACAACTTCAAAAAATTTCAAAAAATTCATAATCAGATGGCGAGATTACGTTCTACTGCTAGGATTGACCGTGAGGGAGATGAGACCGAAGCTACTGAAACTGTTCCAATTTCTGAAGCAATGAGGCGGTCTGGGCTGGTAACATCGGAGGATATTCCTGTCGTCGAAGCAGGACAAGCTGATGCTGAAGAAACTAATTCAGAAGATGATTATAGCAGTGCAGTGCCGAGCAAACCTAGCCACCTGGACTTCGGAAAGTCCACCATCTCCGAAGCTGATTTTCCTAAGATGGTGAAGTTGGGCTATCTTAGTGAAGCGAAGAAGGAGTTGATTCGTTTTGGTGGGAAAGAAACTATCCCGAAGCCGGGAAAGAATGAAGTAGTGGTTTTCAAAAGCCTTTTTAAAGCTGGTTTAAGATTCCCTTTGAACAAGATGATTGCTGAAGTGCTGAAGAAATTTGGGATCTACCTTCATCAGCTAACCCCTAATGCTATCGTTAGGCTAAATGTTTATATCTGGGCTCTCCGAAGCCAGGGGTGGAACCATTCGCTGAAGGTTTCTGCCGAGTGCACGAACTGCATTATCAGACCAAAGCTAGAGGAGATGGTCTTCATGAAAATTTTGGCTGCTACAACTTTGCTTACCGCAAGACTACAAAGTTTCCAGTGATCAGTTATCGAAGCAAATGGCCAGCTGGATGGAAATCTGAGTGGTTCTATGTCAGATTGGACGAAGATGAAGATAAGTTGGTCCAAAGTCCGTTAGAATTGATCTTCGGAGAGACCCGACCCCCGTGCAACATGTTACCAGGGAGTCCAAGTCAAATTGCTCTAGCTGAATTTAGAGTGATTATAGATCATATTGGCACTAGGGACTTGGTGCAGGAATTTCTGGCCTTCAGAGTATTCCCGACTTTGAAGGAGTGGGAAATGCCGAAGCTAGAGGGGAAGAAGAAGAAAGGGGAACTTGTTCAGTTGCCCTACCATTTCAAATTCAAGAAACTTTTCAAGGTACATTGCCAAGAGTGGTTGGATACAATCGAAGTAATGTGTAATGAAATACTTGGAAATTATTCTAAGAAAGAAGATCAATTGATGACTGCGGCCTTCGGCACCCATCCGAAGCGAAGGCTAAACCACGTAATGGATGCCCTGGGTTTTGAATATCCTGACTACGAGCGGCTAGATAAGGGTGCTGAAGGCCAAAAGAGAAAAAGAGTGGCTGATGTTTTGAACAAAGACGATGAAGATCAATCGAAAAAGAAAAAGCCGGAGTCGGAGCTGAAAACAGGTGTTTCGAAGAAGAGAAAAACTTTGCCTCCGAAGCAAAAAGCAATTGATGAAGAAGAAGGAACTCCTGCAACACCCTCTACTACCGAAGTAGAGGAAATTTTAAAGGTAATGACTGAATCTTTGCCTGTCAAGCTAAGTCCACTGGGGCCACAACTGACGAAGCTTTTTCAGAAGGAAAAGGAGCCCGTGAAATCGAGGGAAGCTATTAAAGCAAAGAAGCAAAGAATCATAACGGTGACAGAGGTCATTGAAAAAACACCACCAGGAGCTTCAGCTCCGAAGGCGCCAGCTGCTAAAAGTTCGACAGCTATTGAAATTGCACCTTCGAAGGCCATAGATGCCAAAGCTACTGGAGCCGAAGATATTAATTTAGAAAGCATGGTTGCTGATATAGATAAAATTCTGGTAGACCTGGCCGCAGAAGAAGCTGCTGGGGCCACCGAAGAAGCTTCGGCCCCAGAACCCGAGAAAAAGAAAGAAATTGCCGAAGAAACATCGGAAGATGAAATTTTCAATTTCCAAAACTTGATTGGGCAAGAACTGACGAAAGCCGAGAAAGAAGAACTAAAAGAGTATGCCATATCTTGCGGCTATCGGCCGGGGGCGATTCTCTTTGGGGGTGTTGATGATGAGAAGCTAGGCTGCATTCGGGATCAGGCCGGAGCGAAGGTTATTGGTACTCTATCAAAGAGTATCGGTTTCCCGAAGCTCGAAGCCGATATTAGCCGCTACCGACGACAGCACATCTTCGGTAGTTTGTTTTATTCCAATTTCAAGGTAAACAATTTCTCTCTAACTTTTTATTTTTCATAACAAAAATGTTTCCTAACGAAGATTGTTCGTGTACAGAGTATGCTACTAAGCAAAGCTTTGAAGATGCAACAGGATCTAGAAGATAAAAAATACGAGGTTATAATTGAAAACTTGGAGAATAAAATAAAAGAACAATCAACTGCTTTTGAGAAGAAAGAGTTCGAACTCCAGACAACTGAAGGCTTATTAGCGGAAGCCGAAGCAAAAATAACAGAACTAAATACGAAGCTTCTCTGCCAATCAGAAAGTTTTGAACAGGAAAAGCTGAAGCTTAATGAAAAACTTGAGGCCGAAGTCCAGAAGGGTTTAGATTTGAAAAAATCATTGATAAGCCTTCAAAACAAATGTTTAGAATTCAGCAATCAATGTGTTCAATGGCTAAAGAAGGTATTTCATTCAGTCGAGGCCAGTAGAGAAAAATTTTGTCCATCAGCTAAAGATCTATCAGGAGCCTTCAAACACATCGAAGGTGAGATTGATGACCTCGATGATGTTATTGCTGGACACGGAGACTTCTGTGCCCTGGTAGCTTCTTGGGGCACCGCTGCTGCGTTCCTGAAATCTGGCTGTGAACATGGAAATATTATCAACAGACCCAATTTCAGTCTATCACTAGCAGTTCTGGATGATATTCCTAGCCTCGCCCGAAGCATTGGGAACAAATTTATAAAGGTGGTGTGGACAAAGGGTGGGTGAGAGAAAGCTGGTGACGAAGCTCGGAGTCATCTTAAGCCAGTAGCGAAATCATACCTTCGTGCTTACCTCTTCCTTCGAAATTGAATTTTGTTTATAATACTTTAATTCGTGTAGGATGATGAAGCGGAAACCAAAGCTTGAAGAGTAAAAAGATGACGTCGAAGCTTTTACTGGATAACAATGCTGAAGCTGAGGCTCGACGAATATTGATGAAGCTTAGATAAATGATTGTAGAAGAGATTCTAAAAACTTTCTGTAATAATTTTTACAAATGTAATCAAATTGTATTCTGTGAACTGTGTCCATACCTTGTAATATATTCTTACCTTTCCGTCAATGTATGAAGTGCTCTGGTGTGGACGAAATTATCATTTTTGAGCCGAAGGCGAAAAAACACCTTCCCTTCTTTTCGTACACAGCGAAGCAAAAGAAACTGCTTCTTTTTCCTCTTTTGCCGAAGCATGATCTTTAGAGCCGAAGCGATTACTTGTGTTATGATGATAATGATCCTACGTATGTCTAAATGAATGTTTATGAATGCAAATGCTGTGATGTGATGTATCGTGCAAATGAGTGTCCAAACACATATCCGAAGCCATAACCATAGTCTCCGTTCCCTTAGGAATAGACACAGTCTCTTTGCCGTTTATTTTTCGGCTTCACCGTTTACTTTTCGGTGTATCAGTGCTGACTTTTCACTGTAAGCCTCCCTTAGGAGCTTCTTCGCCTTTTACTTCAGCGGAATCAGCGTTTATTTTTCGCTGTAAGCTCTGCATTCCCTTAGGAACGACTTTTGAGCAGAAAACTTACGCTGCGCTCCATTAGGAACGGCTTTTTTGTAGCTTTGTTGTGCTCTGCATCCCCTTAGGGACGTCTTTTGAGCTTCTCCCTGTTTTCTTTTCTTTTTTCTTTGCACTCGATGGTGCGTGCTCAGCTTTTACATTTACATCTTTGGGGGATATTGCTCTTATAGAGCTGAAATAAGAAAAGGAGAAATTACATGTTATGGCCCAATTAAAAACCTTTCTCCCCCTTTGGAAAGGAAAAGGGTGCCATAAGAAAGAACAGAAAAAATTACATCAAGCTAGACATAATATCTTCGAAGCTCATCCGCATTCCATGATCTAGGAATATCGTTGCCGTCCATATCCTTCAATCTATAAGAACCGGGTCTTGACGAAGATACTACCAGAAAAGGTCCCTCCCATTTCAGCTGTAGCTTGCCTACTGTATCTGGGTTGGCCACTCTCCAAAGCACCAAATGTCCTGGCTTAATGTTCTTTAGCTGAACTTTTCTATCACACCATTTTATTGTTTCGGCTTGATATTTATTGATGTTTTCCATAGCCTGAAGCCTGATTCCTTCTATAGCATCTTTCTCCACAGAGTAATCACCTTCGTCCTCTGCCGAAGCCACTGTTCTTATTGACCCCGCTTTTGCTTCTTCTGGAGTTATTGTTTCGTCACCAAATAATAACTTGAATGGTGTAAAGCCTGTTGACCTTGATGCTGTAGTATTGTGGCTCCACACCACTTTAATTAATTCATCTGGCCATTTTCCTCTGGGCTGATTGAAGATTAATTTCATTATTCCCATCATTATGATGCCGTTAGCTCTTTCGACAAGTCCATTTGACTCTGGATGCCTAACCGACGCAAAATGAATCTTCGTGCCAATTTGTCCATAGAACTCTTTAAAAGCTTCAACATCAAATTGTGTTCCATTATCCACAGCAATGGCCTTCGGCACTCCGAAGCGACAAACAATATTCTGCCAGAAAAATTTCTGAATGGTAACCGAAGTTATTGTGGCTAAAGGCTTCGCCTCAATCCACTTAGAAAAATATTCTACTGCCACCACAACATATTTTAAATTTCCTTGTGCTGGTGGTAGCGGGCCTAACAAATCAAGGCCCCACCTTTGCAATGGCCAAGTTGGTTGTATTAACTGAGTCATAGACGAAGGTTGTTTTTTATCTCTTGCGCATTTCTGACAGCCTTCACATTTTTAAACTAATTCTGCTGCATCCGAAGCTGCCTTCGGCCAATAAAATCCTTGACAAAAAACTTTTCCCAGCAAGGGCCTAGATCCAATGTGAGATCCACACAGGCCTGCGTGTATTTCCTTCATCAATTCTATACCTTCAGCTCTGGATAAACATTTGAGCAATGGAGAACATACTCCATTCTTGTATAGCTCCCCTTCTATTATGACATATGGTCGGGCTCTTGCCTCTATTCTCTTATTATAAGCTTCATCATCTGAAAGGAAATTGCCTTGGAGGAAAGACATAATCTCAGTTCTCCAATCTTCACCATGAACAGGAGATATATTGAGCACTGCTCTTTCAAGAAGTTCCACCGAAGGTGCTTTTATTGTTTCAAAAAATACTTCCGAAGGTAAGGGCAGCCCCTGTGCTGCTGACTTGGCTAGCAAATCAGCATGTTCATTTTCTCCTCGAGGAATATTCTTGACAGAAAACCCTTCGAAGGAAGCTTCAATGCTTCGGACCATGTCCAAGTATTTCTCAAGCTTTGGGTCTCTTGCTTTACAACTCTTATCAACATGACCAGAAATAACTTGGGAATCGGTTTTGAGAACCACCCTTCTAATCCCCATTGCCTTTAACTTTCGAAGCCCCAAAAGCAAGTTCTAACTTTGTGTGGCGGAACCACCCGAATTATTCCAGCTTAAGTGCCTAAGTCACGCCTCAGGGGCCGTAACACACTTAAATCGGAATAACCCGTCAGTCCCTCAGATCCAGTCTGATAGAGCCACTTAACCAGGATCAAATTCCACAATCTCACTCGAAGGTGAGTCACAGAAGAAATACAATAAAACATGAAACCTCAAATTAAGTGCTGAATTATTACATAGATCGGAGTTTTGAGTAGCAAATAAGAGTTCACGGAATAAAATGCAGCGGATAATCGATGTCGTCGGTATCGAGGAAATGGGCAAGGCCTAGCCCACTACTCCTCGTGCTCCTCTCCTGCCGGAGCGGCATCCCACTCGACTGTCCAACCCAGTGGCAGGGTGGTAGGCCAAGTCACACCATCGACCATTTCCTGAATGGTACCTGCAAAAATTATGTCACAAGCAAGGCTGAGTATACTAATACTCAGCTAGACTTTCCCGGTGTGAGGAGTCTACTCCTCTACCTCTAGACTATGCAGCTGTTTGGCTGAGGGGGTTTGGTTTGCCAAAAGCACTAGATGTTTCTAAAATCTATTTTTAGTTTTTCAATTTCTATCATCATTAACTTAGCTAGATTTGCTCCTTCTAAGCATACATGGTGACAAGCATTTAGTTCAATCAACAAATTATCTCATGTAACCTCATTTCACTTCTTACTCGATGCAGTACAAGGGGTCAAGCAGTCTTATTAGCTGTGAGAAGCAGACGATTCGAATCAAGTTTTAACCTTGCAAGGTAAACCTAAACACACGGCATGTCAGGGTACTCCGACCCCACACATGACAACCGTCCCCATCGATTCCCCGTTCGCGTCCAGGCCTCACCGCCTTGGCATACAATGCTCCACTGACCCCGGCTGCCGCCGTGCAGTGACCACACTTGTACTCACCATAGCTAGCATGGGAGACCCAGTCTCAGGTCGCATGAGGGATAAAGTCCGCGCCCGGCTTCACTCAGGTACTAGGTTTACCGGTTACCATTTTTCCCGGCATGTGCTTAGTACGTTCAAAAGCTTGACTCAGGTATCCACACATTAATCCTTAATTCTTTTTCCCGTCTCATGGTCAAGCCATCCTCCCTGGATCCAAGTCCATAGACTAACATAGATCCCGTTATCAAGATGAATACAATCAATTCCTGACCTCGCGCGAGTGCTAGAAAAATCACTCGACTTCTACCGAGATCCTGATTAGCAAGCAGCTACTCGACCTAGCATACTAGTATTCATCTCAAAAAGGAATCCTAAGTTCATGCATCTAGAGGTTTCAAGCAACTCCTACACTTAAGTGCACATTACAAACCTACAAACATTAAGTGTAGTAAAATAGCATATATAAACGGTTATGCATAAAACCGGGGCTTGCCTTCAATAGATGGGGCTGCAGGGAGATCCTCGATAGCAGCCTCGGAAGCCTGCTCCTGGTCCTCCTCTTGGACAGATCCTTGCTCGGGGATGAGCACGTACTCTCCATCGGCAAGATTACAATCTAATGAATGCAATGCGTAAGATATATGCATGGTATGATATGTGCTTTAGAAATTACAATTTTTGACGGTGTATGATCTACTTGAGTTAGATAAAGTTAAACCTTACTTATGTAAGACCTTTGGGTGGTATACTTGGTAAATTGGGTCAAACATAGCTAAGGTAAGTGGTAGGTTTTATTTTGGGGTTTCACTGAATTCTTTTTAAAGTCTTAGTGAGTTTGACAAGAATTCAAGTTGGAATTATTGGAGTGAGATTTATTTCTCCCTTCTTTTTCTTTATTCTCTTGAAGTTTTTGGAGTGGGTTTGAACTACAAGTTATTTTAATAAAATTCCAAAAATCCTGTAAAAATTACATTGGCTTATTACTGGTGTATAATTCTTTGTCTCAAAATTTGGGGATCAGAAAGTGAATAGTTTTCTCTGGACAAAATTACCAAGTTTTAGGGCAGAAGGGGTGCTTTGAACTACAACTATTAATTAAAAGTAGGTAATCCTCTAAAACTTATTTTTTCTGGCTTTTAGGTGCTATAACATGACTTGACACAAATTTCTAGTCATTATTACCTATTAGTTATTTTACTAGGGTTTTCTCAAGTTTTTAGCCAAAGGGGTGCTTTCTACTACTACTATATTTGAAAATATCAAACAACAAACTTCTGATTTTTCTTAGCTTCTATTTTGTGCAAGAGCAATCATTCTGAAGTTTGGCATCTTTTTGCTTAAGGGAAGAGGTGGTATGCATCAATTGGATTAAATGGCCTTTCTTATAAAATATTAGCAATAGGTATTATTTTGCATCTTTTTAATGGGTTTGCATTTTTCTCTGGTGGCCTATCTTATTATTGACCTAGCAAAATTTTATTTGCCCATTATTATATTATTATGGGTTATTCATGATTTATTTAGAAAATGACTCATTATCATATTACACTTATTTACCCTACTTAAAATGATGGGCTAGGGTGTTCATTATTTTTGCAGTGGGGTTCTGGTGGTTACAAGTCCACTAGATTTTTATTATCAATTTTGGGTCTGGTTTTGCAATTCTAATAGTTGATTTCCAGTTGGAATAATGCTAAATAAAACATTTTATTTTTAAAACTGATCTGGACTAAAGGTCTCTTTATTTTTCCTAGGTTCTCTGTCACTTAAGCAAACTAGAAAAAATAATTTCACTCACTGTTCATTAATTTCTAATGCCTTTCTGATTTTCCTAAGTTTTGGGCAGAAATGGTTTTTAATGAATATTTACACTATATTCTTCAATACTGGGGTTCCTACTATTTTTAAATAGTGTCTAAATGAGGTTTGAACATCTACAAATTTTCTTAGGTTCAGCACAGAAGCAAAACTAATTTCCCTTAATTAAACAAGGTTTGGTCAGTTTCTGTTTTTAATTTTAAACTCTAAAAATTAGAACAGAAAACATAGGGTTTATTATTTTTAAATGATAGTTCATAATATTTAGGATCTAGCAAAATTAGTTTGATAACTTTTGCTTAAGAATTCATCAAGTTATGGATTTTCTAATTTCTCTGGTGATTTAAAAAGATTAACAGAATTGATTAAATGGAAAACTACTTTGCACTGGGGTCCCTGGCAGGTGTTTTCAAGTTTTTCCTCACGAATCAGTCCTTGGGCTACTATTCACATGAGACACTGACATTGCAGAAAACCCCCCGGGTTCTTCTAATCCTAACCCGAGGTCCTTCTTCTAACTTAAACAGTGCCCGCGGCGGAAGAAAGGGCGGAGGGGCTTACCTGCGGCGAGATTGCTCCGGTGAGGTGGTCAAGGACGTAGGGGAGGTCTCGGGGATCACAACGATGTGCGGGTCGCCGTCGGGGGTGGTCGGAGTTGGCCGGTCCACGTGCGCAAGCGGGGGAGCTCGTCAGCGGCGAGGAGTCCGGCCTATCCAGGGCAAAATTGACCAAACAAACGGGTCAGAGAGCTTCACCAGGGATTGGGTGCTGGCGATGCAAGAGGAGCTCAACAATTTCAAAAGAAATGAGGTATGGCATTTAGTTCCACGTCCTAACCAAAATGTTGTAGGAACCAAGTGGGTCTTCCGCAACAAACAAGATGAGCATGGTGTGGTGACAAGGAACAAGACACGACTTGTGGCCAAAGGGTATTCACAAGTCGAAGGTTTGGATTTCGGTGAAACCTATGCACCTGTAGCTAGGCTTGAGTCAATTCGAATATTACTTGCCTATGCTACTCACCATGACTTTAAGCTCTACCAAATGGACGTGAAGAGTGCCTTCCACAACGGACCTATCAAAGAAGAGGTCTATGTTGAGCAACCTCCCGGCTTTGAAGATAGTGAGTATCCTAACCATGTTTACAAACTCTCTAAGGCGCTTTATAGGCTCAAGCAAGCCCCAAGAGCATGGTATGAATGCCTAAGAGATTTTCTTATCACTAATGGCTTCAAAGTCGGAAAGGCCGATCCTACTTTATTCACTAAAACCATTGAAAATGATTTGTTTGTATGCCAAATTTATGTTGATGATATTATATTTGGGTCTACTAACAAATCTATTTGTGAAGAGTTTAGTAGGATCATGATTCAAAAATTCGAGATGTCTATGATGGGGGAGTTGAAGTATTTTCTAGGCTTTCAAGTAAAGGAACTCCAAGAGGGCACCTTCATCAGCCAAACGAAGTACATTCAAGATATTCTTACCAAGTTTGGAATGAAGGATGCCAAGCCCATCAAGACACCCATGGAAACCAATGGGCATCTCGACCTCGACATGGGAGGTAAATCCGTAGATCAAAAGGTATACCGGTCGATGATAGGTTCTCTACTCTATTTATGTGCATCTCGACCGGACATTATGCTTTCCGTATGCATGTGTGCAAGGTTCCAAGCCGACCCTAAGGAAGTTCACCTTAGGGTCGTGAAGCGAATCTTGAGATATTTAGTTCATACACCTAAGTTTGGTCTTTGGTACCCCAAGGGATCCTCATTTGATTTATTAGGATATTCCGATGCTGATTGGGCATGGTGTAAGATTAATAGGAAGAGCACATCAGGGACTTATCAATTTCTGGGAAGATCCCTGGTGTCTTGGGCTTCAAAGAAACAAAACTCAGTAGCTTTTTCTACCGCCGAAGCCGAGTATATTGCCGCAGGTCATTGTTGCGCGCAATTGCTTTGGATGAGGCAAACCCTTAGGGACTATGGCTACAAGTTTAGCAAAGTCCCTCTCCTATGTGATAATGAGAGTGCAATCCGCATGGCGGATAATCCTGTTGAACACAGCCGCACTAAGCACATAGTCATTCGGTATCACTTTCTGAGAGATCACCAACAAAAGGGGGATATCGAGATAGCCTATATAAACACCAAAGATCAATTGGCCGATATCTTTACCAAGCCATTAGATGAGCAATCCTTTACCAAACTTAGGAATGAGCTAAATATTCTTGATTCTAGGAATTTTGATTGATTCTTTGCACGCATAGCTCATTTTTATACCTTTAATAATATCTCTTTTATGTCTATGACTAATGTGTTTTCAAGTGTCATCTTATGCTTAGTCACAGATATTGAAAGGGAAATGGAGTTCTCGGCAAAGAAGGCGCTTCCACTCAACTCCAACTATATTTGCCGATGCTCCGCTTCGTTCTCCACTTTGGTATAATCTTCACTAATATTTTTGTGTTTGCCAAAGGAGGAGAAAGTTTGAAAAGGGCTTATATCTCACTCACAAGTATCAGTTTTTGGCAATTCATGCCAAAGGGGGAGAAAGTATGAGCCCAAAGCAAAAGGACCGCACCACCACCAAATTTTAAAAATGAAGTTTTTCAAATTGATATCTTATTGTGTTCAAAAGGGGGAGAAAGTAGTATCTTTAAAACTTGCAAAACCCTCTTGAACACTAAGAGGAGATTTTTTATTTAGGGGGAGTTTTGTTTTAGTCAAAGGAAAAGCATTTGAGACAGGGGAGAGAATTTCAAATCTTGAAAATGCTTTCTTCAATTTTACTCATGTACCTTTGACTATTTGCAAAAGGTTTTTAAAATGATTTTTACAAAGAATTTGCAAAACAAAACCCGTGGTGCAAATGTGGTCCAAAATTTTAATAAAGAAGAAAACCATCCAAGCACATCTATTGAGTTAAGTATATTGGTTTCAACTCCAAGCAACCTTTGCACTTACATTATGCAAACTAGTTCAATTCTGCACTTTTATATTTGCTTTGATTTGTGTTGGCATCAATCACCAAAAAGGGGGAGATTGAAAGGGAAATAGGGTCAAACCTTTTCCAATAAGAATTTTGGTGGTTGAATTGCCCAACACAAATTATTGGGCTAACTAGTTTGCTCTAGAAAATGTGTTCTACAGGTGCCAAAGGTTCACAACAAACCAATACAAGTCAATAGAAAGGGTTCAAACAAAGGGAGCAAAGTTAAACCGAAGTGTGCCCTGGTCTGGCACACCGGACTGTCCGGTGTGCCACCGGACAGTGTCCGGTGCACCAGGAAATCCAACTCCGAACTTGCCACCTTCGGGAATTCTGGAAGACGCTCCGCTATAATTCACCGGACTGTCCGGTGTACCACCGAACTGTCTGGTGTGCCAGCGGAGCAACGACTACTTCGCGCCAACGGTCGTCTGCAAAACGCATACAATGCGCTACAGTGCGCGCCAGAGTCAGAGCAGCGTCAGAAGACGCACCAGACAGTGTACAGTGACTGTCCGGTGCAACACCGGACTGTCCGGTGACCCGAAAGACAGAAGCTCCAACGGGCGAACCCTAACGGTCGGGTGACGTGGATGGCGCACCGGATAGTGTCCGGTGGCGCACCGGACTGTCCGGTGCGCCATGCGACAGACAGCCACCCAACGGCCACTTTTGGTGGGTGGGGCTATAAATACCCCAACCACCCCACATTCATTGCATCCATGTTTTTAGACTTCCTACACCTTACAAGAGCTATAGCATTCAATACAAGACACACCAAAGAGATCAAATCCTCTCCCAAGTCCAAAGTTCATTCCAAATCAATTATTGACTAGTATGAGAGTGACTTGTGTTCATTTGAGCTCTTGCGCTTGGATTGCTTCTTTTGTTTCTCATTCTTTCTTGTGATTAACTCAATTGTAACCGAGGCAAGAGACACCAATTGTGTGATGGTCCTTGCGGGGACTTAGTGTCCCGTTTGATTGAGAAGAGAAGCTCACTCGGTCTAAGTGACCGTTTGAGAGAGGGAAAGGGTTGAAAGAGACCCGGTCTTTGTGACCACCTCAATGGGGAGTAGGTTTGCAAGAACCGAACCTCGGTAAAACAAATCCTTGTGTCTTACTCTTTATTTGCTTGCGATTTGTTTTTCACCCTCTCTCTCGGACTCGATTATATTTCTAACGCTAACTCGGCTTGTAGTTGTGCTTAAGTTTATAAATTTCAGATTCGCCCTATTCACCCCCCCTCTAGGCGACTTTCATGCTTCTAGCGTGATCCTGCCGACGTCGAGTAGCTGAATCTGAAGAGACAAGGCGAGGGTTCCGCTGGGAGGCGGCTGTAATAACTTTTCGTCTTGTAACATATTTTAAGAACCGTTAATCAAGTAAAACTGGAACTTATCTTGTATGTTATTTGTCCTTTCTGTGTGTAGCATCATCAACTTCCCCCTGGTACTTGGCCCCCCTGGGATGTAGGCTCGATGTGTCGAGGCTAGATACCAGTATACCAAAGAGAAAATTGGTTGCCCGGTCCCTAGGAGGTAGTCTCTACAATTTGAGACTACCTACCTCTGGACTGGGACCTGGACCTGCACACAGCTTCGGCTTTGAAGTGTTAGGAGCACACCCATAGGACCCATCGTCTGGTATCTGTCATCCTTTGATTCATGCAACAGGACCTGCAAGATTTAGCCTAGGAAGCCAAGCCGTATGCCCGGACCCATAGGATCACAGTTCCAAATACTAGGGTACCAGTTGCAGAGTGGTGGAGCGTGCAGGCTTAGGGTACGGAACCATGCTAAGCGGCTACACAGCTCTGGACCACTCTAGGAGACGAGCGCCCATTCTCTAGAACTAGTCCGCAGGTTGCCGGACCCCCTACAGCAGTAGAGGGGTCCTGAACTGCAAGCCTGGCTACTCAATTCGGATGTCATCATACCAGCAAGGGTGGGAAACTGTATGGGTGGGTTAGATAAAAAATAATGCTTGTAAACTGAAGTAAAATGAAACCATCACAAAAGCACATCTAGGGGGTAAATCTTTTCCTTATAACTTGATATACATGAGTGCAAACAGGTTGGGCTTACGAGGGCAGACCTCACCAAATTGACATACACATATGTGCAACCTAGTTACAAAGGAAGAAAACTCAACCTCCCAGTTTTGCTTTTATGGATAGAACTTACGGAGATGCTCTATATTCCAGGGATTGGGAAGAGGTACTCCTTCTGTTGTGGCAAGGCGGACACACCCGGGTCGGCATATTTCCATCACCTTGAAGGGTCCTTCCCAACTGGGGGAGAGTTTGTGGAGCCCTTCTCGGTTCAGTACTCATCTTAGGACTAGGTCCCCGACCCTAAGTTCCCTACTATTGACAAACCACTGGTGGTAGCGCCTGAGCGCTTGGTTGTACCGTGCATTTCGGATCGCCGCTCGCCATCTACGTTCGTGATTAAGTCCACATCCTCACGCCGTAGTTGTTCTTGCATGGATTCATCGAAAGACTGGACTCGTGGCGAGCCCATAATGATTTTTGGGGGAAGACAGGCTTTAGCCCTGTAGACTAGGAAGAACGGGGTCTCCCCGGTAGCCCGGCTGGGTGTGGTCCGGTTCCCCCATAGTACGCTCAGAAGCTCGTTAACCCAATTTGCACCATGCTTTTTTAAGCAGTCATAGGTGTGTGTCTTGAGTCCCCTGAGGATTTCTGTGTTTGCCCTCTCAGCCTGGCCGTTGCTCATAGGATGAGCCACAGACACAAAGCAGAGCTGGGTGCCGATGCCCTCGCAATACTCTTGGAAGAGCTGACTTTTGAACTGGGTCCCGTTGTTCGTAATGATACGGCTTGGGACCCTAAATCTACAGACAATTGACTTAAGGAAGACAATAGCAGCACCCTGGGTGATACTGACTACAGGGGTGGCCTCTGGCCACTTTGTGAATTTGTTGATAGCGACGAAGAGGAAACGGTACCCGCCGACAGCCCTGGGGAATGGTCCCAGGATATCCACCCCCCATACGGCGAATGGCCAGGAGGGTGGAATCATTTGCAGAGCCTGAGCCGGTGTGTGTATCTGCTTTGCATGGAACTGACATGCTTTGCAGGACTTTACCAACTCAGCTTCATCCTGGAGAGCGGTTGGCCAATAGAAGCCGTGCCAGAAGGCCTTACCAACCAGTGTGCAGGATGACGAATGACTTCCGCACTCACCTCCATGGATCTCCGCGAGCAACTCATGGCCCTCCTCTTGGGTGATGCACCGCATGAGAATGCCGTTGGCGCCACGGCGGTATAGATCCCCTTCTACTACCGTGTATTGTTTAGCCAACCACACTATGCGCTCTGCGGGCACATGATCTTCAGGAAGGATATTTTCCTTCAGGTAGTCCCGGATCTCAGAGATCCATGCATCGGGACCACTCTGAGCTACTGGTTGGGGCGCTAAGAGGTTGGCAGGACCCTCTGTAGCACACACAATCCTTGGTGGGTTCTACAGATGGAATGCCACAGGGACCGCTAGCTTCTAGGTGCTAGTCTCGCCCCTTCACCCGGTTCGGTAGGCTGGGCGGAAGGTCTCAGCAGCCGTCTTTCGAAGACGCCCTCGGGCACGGGTGCCCAAGTTGATGCCCTCGTGGAGAGTTCATCTACCGCTGAGTTGTTAGCCCGAGGAACATGTTGCAGTTCCCGGGCAATGAAGTCCTTTTCTAGCTACCTTACATGGAGGAGGTAAGTTGCGAGCCTAGGCTCGTTGCAGCTACATTCTCCGCAGACCTGCTTGACAATTAGCTAGGAGTCCCCCTTCACGAGGAGCTGGCGGATCCCTAGGGATAGGGCCACAGTCAAGCCGAAGATCAGTGCTTCATACTCTGCCATGTTGTTGGTGGCCTTGAACTTAAGGTGCACCATGTACTTCACTTGATCTCTGCTTGGGTCGATGAGGACCACCCTAGCACCGCCACCCTGCTGGCGGGCGGACCCGTCGAAGAAGAGCGTCCAGTGGGGCTCGGTGAAGGCCGGAGCCCTAGGCTCCGCAGGTGTGGGGTCCGAATTGGGATCCGGACCCCCAGGAGCGCTCGGGGAAGGGGTCCATTCCACGATGAAGTCAGCCAGAACCTAGCTCTTGACAGTGTGGCGAGGCTGGAAGTCCAGTTGGAACTCAGCAAGCTCTGCGGCCCACTTGGTGATGTTGCCTGTGGCGTTAGAGTTGTGGAGGATGGCCCTTAACGGGAAGGAGGTCACCACCACGACCCTGTGTGCCTGAAAATAGTGGCGCAACTTCCTGGACGCAACAAGTATAGCATAGATAAGCTTGTGCGTCTCAAGGTACCGGGCCTTCGCCTCATGGAGGACTTCGATGACGTAGTAGACTGGCTTCTGGATGGTCCGGACCCCAGCGGTTGGTCCTGAGCCCACAAACTCTTGACCTTCCATCAGCATTGTGGTGGCTAGACCACCACCTTCTCCTAGGGGAACTTTTTGACTCCCCTGGGGATGTTGTGTAGTCCTTTCGACGACCAGCACCATGCTCACCGCGTCTGTAGCCACTGCAATATATAAGTACAACGGCTCCCATGGTTCTAGAGCTACCAGTATTGGTAGGGACACAAGGTGCTACTTTAACTCTTGAAAGGCTCGTTCTGCATCCTCGGTCCAAGAGAATGGGCCGAACTTCCGTAAGAGCTTGAAGAAGGGTAGCGCCCTCTCGGCCAGTCTTGAGATGAAGCGGCTAAGGGCGGCCAGTGACCCTGTAAGCTTCTGGACATCCTTGATTCGGGTCGGAGGCCTCATTGCCTCAATTGCTCTGATCTTCTCCGGGTTTGCTTCAATGCCCCGGTGTGAAACCAGGAATCCCAGCAACTTCCCTACGGAGACACCCAAGACGCACTTTTCTAGGTTCAGTTCCATGCGCGTTGCCCGTAGCTTGTCAAAGACCGGTGTTAAGTCTTCCACTAGGGTCGACCCTCTCTTAGTCTTGACCACGATGTCATCGACGTATATCTCTATCCTGTCCCTAATCAGGTCCCCAAAGGTCTTACTCATCGCCCGTACAAATGTCGACAAGGCATTCTTCAGACCGTAAGGCATTACAACATAACAGTAAAGCCCATCCACAGTTACAAAGACGATATGCTTCCTATCTTGCTTAGACATCTGGATCTGATGGAAACCAGAGTAAGCATCTAGGAAGGACAGAAGGTCGCACCCAGAGGTAGAATCCACGATTTGATCTTTTCATGGAAGTGGATATGGGTCCTTGGGACAGGCCTTATTGAGGTTGGTGTAGTCGATGCACATCCGAAGCTTCCCGTTTGCCTTGGGAACGATGACTGGATTGGCCAGCCATTCTGGGTGATGGACCTCTTCGATGAAGCCAGCGTGTAGCAGCTTCCGAACCTCCTCATGGATGAAATCCTGCCGCTCAACGGACTGTCTTCGAGGCTTCTGACTCACCGGTTTGGCGTTAGGGTGGATCTTCAGATGGTGCTCAATCACCTCCCTGGGGATCCCAGGCATCTGCGATGGTTCCCATGCGAATACATCGGCATTTGCCTAGAGGAAGGTGACGAGCACGATTTCCTATTTTTCCTCGAGATTGCCCACGATGCGGGTGGTCTGGGAGGAATCCACGCCAACCTAGATGGTTTTGACGGGACTGCCGTCTGCTCCGGATGGCTGCACCTTTAGCACCTTGGTAGGCGCCTTGGTACAGGAAGTCGAGGGGTCCCTCCCCCCGTCATCTGGGCGAGCAGTTTCTGCCGCCAGGGCGTGCAACTTCTCGATAGCTGTAAGCGCAGCGGTGTGGTCGCCCCGCACAGTGAGGACCCCAGCAGGGGATGACATCTTGAGGACCAAGTACCGTAATGGGCAATGGCCATGAACCGGTATAGGGCCGGCCTGCCAATGATGGCATTGAAAGGGAGGTTAACCTCCACAACATCGAACTGGACGTTCTCAGTGCGGAAGTTCTCCTCAGTCCCGAATGTGACTGGGAGTGTGATGCTCCCAAGGGGATACACTGGTTGAGGGCCCACTCCGAAGAATGGACGAGAGGTTCCCAGTCGGGATCCTAGGATCTGCAGCTGCTTGAACGCAGCATAGCTGATGACGTTGAGCCCAGCCCCACCGTCAATCAAGACATGATGCAGCTTCATGTTGGCAATGACAGGGGCAGTGATGAGTGGTAGTATGCCAGCCCTTGCCATGTTTTCGGGGTAGTCAGATGCTCCGAAGGAGATAGTGGTGCTCTGCCATCGCTGATGTGGAGCAGCCTTCGGGACCCCTGGGATCGCCGAAAGGACCTCGCGGCGCAGGGACTTCACGTTCCTATGGGATGTGATCTCCCAGCTTCTGCCATACATCACGTATAGCTTCTTGCGGCGGTCGTTGTCATCACCGAAGTCGGAGTCTCCAGTGAGGATGTCCTTGAGGACTCACTTGGGGGACTGATACCCGAGGTCCCGTTCTCCCGCGGCCGCGTCACCTTCGTCGACCTTCTCCTTGCTAGGCCGGCAACGAGGCGGTGAGCCATCCTTAGAGGCCCCTACCTAGCGCGCTAAATGTTAGAGGGAAAATCCTCCGGTCGGGTGGCGGAATGCACCCGCCCTAATCCTAAGATGAGGAGGGGGCCTAAGCGGTTGCCTGTTTGGTGAATTCGGGATGAACACAAGAACACTCGAGGAATTATAGTGGTTCAGGCCGCAGGAGCGTAATATCCTACCTCCACTGTCTGTAAATTGTATTGAGCATGTGTCCCTTGTAACGCTGTGTGCCTTCCCTTTTATAGTTTAAGGGAGGCACATACAAGGATGCTGAGCCCCGACATGTGGGCCCAGGAGCATAATGGAAGAAATACATTATGTGAATAATTAATGCTGCTAGCACACTAAGATCTTTATTGGACGCTGTGTTGCTCCCTCTATCTTAGTAACGCATGAGTAATCAGTGAGAGTCACGATGACTATAGTCCATGCAGCATTGATAGGCAGTAACCCTTTTCTTGGAAACGCACGAGTAATGGTGAGTCATTGCCCTCGCTATGGTAACGTGTGAGTAACTGCACGGCCCACGCAACGTGGACTGGGCGTGCTGTCTATCACTGGAATGGACAGATGCACGTCTTATCCGTAATAAATGCAAAGACGCGCGCAGCCTAGAGGCTTCATGCCAGGCTCCGCCTGGGCGGGGAGCAGGAGTATATGCGATTAGGTCCGGATCCCACCAGACCAGGTCTGGACACGTGTCGGCACCGGACCCCCGCCTGGGCCCTGATTAAGGCCCGGGTATGTTCTGTCCTAGAACCGGGGACCCCACCGTGGGCGGCCCGAACCCCATACAGGGAGGTCCGGATCCATTCTAGGGGTCCGGTTCACACACATGGAGGTCCTGGACCAAACTTGGAGGTCCGGACCATATATATAGGGGTCCGACACCTTCCCATGGGGGTCCGGACACGTGGAGGCACCGGACCCGCCCATGTGGTGGGGTCAGGTGCTGTTGCTGGCCCAGAGTAGTTGCCCGAGGCTGGGACGATGTAATACCCAAATAGTGAGATTAATGGAATGGGAAATATAAAAGGGTCATTTGACCATTGGTGTTGTTATTTTCATTTCTTGCGTATTTCAAACCATGAGATTAACCCTAACTACCAATTAAAATATCAAATAAAAGAATGTGCATCATGCTGGAGTTTAGTTGTTTGTGCATTTAATAAAATAGTAATGTGGATAAAAATATAATAAAGAGTTGAGAATTTGGGTTTAATCTCAAAAGCGCAAAGTGGGAAAAAAATTGGAGATAAAGTAGAAAAAATAGAAAAGGGAAAATACTACACCAAAATAAAGAGAATATAATATTTAATTAAATAAAAGCCTCACATTCTGGAGTACTCAATGGGTATGTTCAAATGGGTATAAATTTATAGTTAAATTCGAATTCAAATTTGGATTTACAAAATGAATAAAAGAGAAACTAGAAAAAAAAATAAAAAAAGCTACTACCTGCGCCTGGGCCGAATCCCTCTAGCAGGCCCACTTCCCCAACACGCGCGCGGCCCACTCTCAGCTCCTCTGCACGCCACACCCGCTCCCTGCTTGTGACACCTACTGGTGGGACCCTGAGAACAGACGCGGTGGACTCTACGCGCGGTTGAATCTGTCACTTGCGTGCGGGGCCCCTTTGGCTGACAGTTCTTCTCCGCGAGAATCGGTCCGCGCTGACCCGGATCTGCTTGATCGCGCGCAACTAACTCCGTCGCCAGTTGAGAAGAGTGGTTGCGGGCGCTCGGGGCACGTTCTGGGCTATAAAGCCGTAAGTCTTGGAACGGATCTCTTTTCCCCTTGAAACCCTGCCATCAGTGCCAAGGTTCCGACGAGGGAGCTCAAAGCATGACAACCTAGCCGCCGTTGATGTTCTTCGCTTGGGTCGTCGTCCGGAGTCCTCTGGGTGGTCAGGGATGCTCGACCGGATGTTCGAAGCGTACTCGGTGTGGTGGTGGAGGGCGAGGGGGCGAGTCTATGCGGCAATTGCTCGCCGGACTCCTTGTTCACCGCGGGTCCGCCTGACACCGCGAGTAGGGTGCTCGCCACCTCTAATCCCGGTATTGAACCCTGTCCCTCTGTTCGCTTTCGTGTTCTATTAGCTTTGCACCGATCGAGGGGTTAACATGGGGAGGTAGAGCGAGGGTTGCGGTTGCTCCGGCGTGCGCGCCGCCGTGGGCGTGCCTGTTTCCGTCGCTCGGTCAGCTAGGGGAAGAAGACGATCAGCAGCCGCTGATTTTCTAACTCACGGCCCGGATCGATCGCACGTCTGGACCGCTCGATTTGGATCCAAGGGTAGAAGTGTGATGCGCGTTAGGAACTAACCTAAGCCGTAGATCACGTATCCTGCGGCTCAGATTGCATATTGGTTCAGTGTATAAAACTTCTAATCTGGGCCGACCGTTGCGGATCGGGCGGCCAAGATCTCTTGGTACCTCTTCGCCGTGTAAATTTCTTAAAGAGCCCCTCTGGAATTTGCGATTTGAACCCGCAGTCCAGGGCTGTTGTTCCCTGTGTCTGGAAAATTTTGCCCCGAGCCCCCTGCTGTTAGCAGATATTGAGGCCCAGTCCAGGACCTTATAAAACCAGAGAAAATGATTATTAAATAGATTTTTAATACAAAATAATTGCTAGAACTTAGATAATTCATAGAAAATACATATGAACTCCAAATTAATCCATTCCACTTGCTAAAATTTTGTAATTTTATTCTTTATCACCTAGAGCCTCTGTTATGTCATGAAAACAGTAAGAAATTTATTTATCACTTAATCCTATCTAAAGCACGTAAAACCTTTGAAAATGCATAACTTAAAATCTATAACTTAGAAAATTATGATTCCTGTTCCTAGGATTTTATTTTATTGAGTAGAATATTTCTGTGTATTTTGTTTACATGTTTGGTGTATTGTTAATTTCTCTATATGCACTGTGCTTGTTTGTATTGTGACGAGTAGAAGAGCCCGTTGCTGAGGATCCTGGTGAGCAGCAGGTTGAAGTAGCTGAGCAGGAGCTCATTGAAGGCAAGTTGTGCCCTTGACCACTTTTTACCCAATAATGTTCTTTAATATCATTTATCCATGCATAGGTTAATTTTGATGGGACCCGATAGGTCACCCTAGATTTGTTTATCTCATTACCTTGTTTACCCCTGAATCACTGGGTAGTTTGCTATTGCTTACATGGTTTTGGGATAATCATTTATCATATCTATGTTCCAATTATTCTTGTTATTCTGTTTATGTTCATGTCAAAGTTCATTAATGTTAATTGGAACATAGAGCTTAACTTGAGAACCACGTGCCACCACAAGGGTTTAATGGGACGCCCTTGGCTGACTAATTAGGAAAGCTAGTGGAAGACTACCTTACCCGAAAGGGGCAAGGGCAGTAGGGGAGTGGTCAGTGTAGGGAGGTCCCTGGTTGATTTTGCTGCGATGGCGGTCAGCCAGGAACCCTGCATTGGAACTTCCTATAAACTGTAGTGGGTTTTCGGAAGCTAGTGGAACTTTGTAAAGGCCTCGTAGTGTTGCCCTGCCGCGCTTCCTAGGTAGAGGTGTATGGGATTCGCGACCCCTTGGCAGATGGGTAACATGACTTGTGGGTAAAGGGTACAACCTCTGCAGAGTGTAAAACTGGTATACTAGCCGAGCTCACGGTCATGAGCAGCTCAGGACTCTCTGATGTTTAAATTATGGAACTTAAATTCAATTTTGTCATTTGCATTGCATGGGTTTGTTATTAATTTTGTTCTATTACTTTACTTATGGTTTGGTATCTACTTACACTTAGTAACTGCTAATAAAATTTTGACCAACTACTTAAAAGCAATGCTCAGCTTTAACCCCTATCATTGATTAGCCTTACACATCACATGCACTCACACCTTTGTGAGTTTGTGTCCACTGATTCCCCACAACTTATTGAGCTATGATCATGTGTGAGCTCACCCTTGCTGTCTCACCCCCCCCACAGGAGAAGATCAGGTGGTTCAGGAGGAGCCGCCTAACACTGAGGAGTTCGATCTGATCTAGGTGGCGTTTCCCAGTCGACATTGGCGCCGACGATCCTTAGTTCGTTTTATCTTTATTATTTTATTTTGTAATAAGTCTTCCGCTATGTAATAAATACTCTAATGTTTTATGACATTCATCTCTATACACTCTGTTATTATATATGTTGTCTTCTTGGCGCATGTATGAGATGCACCTGGCTTTGTTCCTTGAAGCCGGGTGTGACAGAAGTGGTATCAGAGGCATGTTGACTGTAGGACGAAACCTAGATAGAAATGGACAACCAATACTTACTTACCTTACTCTGATTCATTCTATACTTATCTCAACTTGATCCTGTCTCACCTTTTGCTATTCTACTCTGATTATTCTTACCTTTACTACTCTAAGACAAGATGGATTTCACATCTTGGAATCCTACATTTATGAACCTTTTAAGAGATAGGAGACCTAAGACGAAATAAAAAAATTATTTTCTCTATTAAAAAAAATGTTGGTTGATTGTTCTGATGATCAATGCCTGATTTGCTTCTTTGATTGATTGAAATAGTATAGACGGGCATCTTAGCATGTAACACCATAAGGTAATGTATTAGCTTTAGTGGATAACACACTAATCTACTTAGCTAATAAATCCCCCGTAGTAACATTCCTCGTAATTACTCGCCTTATCTACAATTCTTTCTTTCTTACCCTGTATTTCTAACCTAGATGGGCTACCCTATAGTGTTAGAAGAGAGCACTATAGAAGTGATCCTTGGTATGTCATGGTTAAGAAAGGCAAAGGTAGTTTATACATTGTTCTAAAGGAACCATTGAACTCACCAGATCTAAAGGAGAAAGATTTGAAGTTGGAATTGCAGTAACCACCACCAGACTAGCAGCATTCTTTGTAGATGGGAAGTTTGTTGGTGTCAACATCCGTGTGGTTAGAGATTTTTCGGATGTCTTCCCAGAAGAGTTACCAGAGATGCCACCAGATAGAGAAGTTGAGTTTGTCATGGATCTCTTACCTGGGACTGCTCCTATTTCTAAACGACCATACAAGATGTCCGTAGAAGAACTAAAGGAACTTAAGAAGCCATTAATGGAATTACAAGAGGCTGGATATATTTATCCGAGTTCCTCACCTTGGGGAGCACCGGTTTTGTTTGTACAGAAGAAGGATGGATCGCAGCGGATGTGTGTGGATTATAGATCTCTTAATGATGTTACAGTGAAGAACAAGTATCCGTTGCCCCGTATTGAGGATTTATTTGATCAGATGAGAGGTGCAAGAGTATTTTCGAAGATTGATCTCCGATCGGGATACCATCAGATGAGGATTAGACCATCGGATATTCCCAAGACGGCTTTCTCAACTCGATATGGATTATATGAGTTCACTGTGATGTCGTTTGGATTAACCAATGCACCAGCGTATTTTATGAACTTAATGAACAAGGTGTTTATGGATTATTTGGACAGATTCGTCGTGGTGTTTATCAACGATATTCTTATCTATTCTAAGAGTGATAGTGATCACGAGGAACATCTGAGGTTGGTGCTACAGAAGCTTCGAGATAACCAGCTATATGCCAAGTTCAGCAAGTGAGAGTTTTGGATTGATAAGGTACCATTCCTTGGACATATTATTTCTAATGGAGGAATAGCAGTGGATCCTGCTAAGGTTAAGGAGATAATGGAATGGAGAGTACCCACTACAGTTACTGAGATTCGTAGTTTCTTGGGATTAGCAGGCTATTATCGGAGATTTATTGAAGGATTTTCTAAGATTGCTAAGCCTATGACTTCGCTTTTGGAGAAAGGAAAAGAATTTAAGTGGGACGAGAAGTGTCAAGACAGCTTTGATCTATTGAAGAAGAGGTTGATGTCGCCACCAGTTTTGGTTATGCCAGACTTACAAAAAGGATTTGATATCTATTGTGATGCATGTGGCCAAGGCTTAGGATGTGTGCTCATGCAAGAAGGACATGTGATTGCTTATGCTTCTCGTCAGTTACGGAGGCATGAATTGAACTACCCCACTCATGACTTGGAATTGGCAGCCGTTGTGCATGCGCTTAAGATTTGGAGACATTATATCATGGGAACCAAGTGCCAAGTATATACGGATCATAAGAGTTTGAAGTATATATTCACTCAGAAGGATCTCAACCTTAGGCAACGCCGTTGGTTGGAGCTTATTAAGGATTATGATTTGGAGATTCACTATCACCCGGGCAAGGCAAATTTGGTTGCAGATGCCTTGAGTCGCAAAGAGCATGTTCATTCAGCTATTGTTGCCCAGCTACCCGATGAGATTGTTGAGGATTTCAGGAGACTTAACCTGGGGATAGTTGCTCATACTGAGGGAGTTACTATTGATGTGGAACCTACTTTGGAGCAAGAGATCCGCAAAGGACAAATTGGTGATGCTAAAATAAAAGAGATTAAGGATTTGATTACTAAAGGTCGAGTTCCGGAATTCACGGAAGATGAGCAAGGCACTGTATGGTTCAAGGACAGGATGTGTGTTCCTGATATTAAAAGCCTACGAGAGACTATTTTAAAGGAGGCCCATGACTCGGATTATTCTATTCATCCTGGTAGTACTAAGATGTATCAGGATTTGAAACGGAAATATTGGTGGTATGGATTGAAAAGAGATGTGGCTGCACATGTGGCTATGTGCGATGTATGTCAAAGAGTTAAGGCTGAACACCAGAGGCCAGCTGGACTATTGCACCCACTGATGATACCCGAGTGGAAGTGGGAAGAGATTGGTATGGATTTCATCACTGGATTGCCTCGCACCCAGAAAGGATATGATGCTATATGGGTGATTGTGGATAGATTGACTAAAGTGGCTCACTTTATTCCGGTCAAGACTACTTATAAAGGTTCTCAACTAGCAGAGTTATATATGGCTCGGATTGTGTGTTTACATGGAGTATCAAAGAAGATCGTGTCTGATCGAGGTTCGCAGTTTACCTCAAGGTTTTGGAGAAGCTTTCATGAGAACATGAGTACAAAGTTGAATTTTAGTACAGCTTATCACCCTCAGACTGATGGACAGACTGAAAGGACTAATCAAGTATTAGAAGATATGTTGAGAGCATGTGCCCTTCAGCATGGAGGAAGTTGGGATAAGAGTCTACCGTATGCTGAGTTCTCGTATAATAATAGTTACCAGGCCAGTCTGATAATAGAAGGAGGCCACTGGAATTTGAAGAAGGAGATTATGTGTACCTCAAGGTGTCACCACTTCGTGGAATGAGAAGATTTAAGGTTAAGGGCAAATTGTCCCCTCGCTATATTGGACCATTCTTGATCTTTAGGCGAGTTGGGGAGATGGCATACCAACTCGAGTTACCTGCTCTTCTATCGGATGTGCATAACGTGTTCCACGTATCTCAACTTAAGAAGTGTCTCCGTGTTCCCGAGGAACAGTTACCAATGGAAGAGCTCAGTGTTCAAGGTGATTTGACTTACACGGAGTACCCAATCAAGATTTTGGATACTTTGACCCGAGTTACAAGAAATAAGGTGATAAAGATGTGCAAGGTACAATGGAGTCACCACGGAGAAGATGAAGCAACATGGGAAAGAGAAGAAGAGCTTCACATAGATTTTCCCCACCTTTTCCCTAGATCTTTCTAAATCTCGAGGACGAGATTATTTTTAAGGGGGGTAGGATTTGTAATACCCAAATAGTGAGATTAATGGAATGGGAAATATAAAAGGGTCATTTGACCATTGGTGTTGTTATTTTCATTTCTTGCGTATTTCAAACCATGAGATTAACCCTAACTACCAATTAAAATATCAAATAAAAGAATGTGCATCATGCTGGAGTTTAGTTGTTTGTGCATTTAATAAAATAGTAATGTGGATAAAAATATAATAAAGAGTTGAGAATTTGGGTTTAATCTCAAAAGCGCAAAGTGGGAAAAAAATTGGAGATAAAGTAGAAAAAATAGAAAAGGGAAAATACTACACCAAAATAAAGAGAATATAATATTTAATTAAATAAAAGCCTCACATTCTGGAGTACTCAATGGGTATGTTCAAATGGGTATAAATTTATAGTTAAATTCGAATTCAAATTTGGATTTACAAAATGAATAAAAGAGAAACTAGAAAAAAAAATAAAAAAAAGCTACTACCTGCGCCTGGGCCGAATCCCTCTAGCAGGCCCACTTCCCCAACACGCGCGCGGCCCACTCTCAGCTCCTCTGCATGCCACACCCGCTCCCTGCTTGTGACACCTACTGGTGGGACCCTGAGAACAGACGCGGTGGACTCTACGCGCGGTTGAATCTGTCACTTGCGTGCGGGGCCCCTTTGGCTGACAGTTCTTCTCCGCGAGAATCGGTCCGCGCTGACCCGGATCTGCTTGATCACGCGCAACTAACTCCGTCGCCAGCTGAGAAGAGTGGTTGCGGGCGCTCGGGGCACGTTCTGGGCTATAAAGCCGTAAGTCTTGGAACGGATCTCTTTTCCCCTTGAAACCCTGCCATCAGTGCCAAGGTTCCGACGAGGGAGCTCAAAGCATGACAACCTAGCCGCCGTTGATGTTCTTCGCTTGGGTCGTCGTCCGGAGTCCTCTGGGTGGTCAGGGATGCTCGACCGGATGTTCGAAGCGTACTCGGTGTGGTGGTGGAGGGCGAGGGGGCGAGTCTATGCGGCAATTGCTCGCCGGACTCCTTGTTCACCGCGGGTCCGCCTGACACCGCGAGTAGGGTGCTCGCCACCTCTAATCCCGGTATTGAACCCTGTCCCTCTGTTCGCTTTCGTGTTCTATTAGCTTTGCACCGATCGGGGGGTTAACATGGGGAGGTAGAGCGAGGGTTGCGGTTGCTCCGGCGTGCGCGCCGCCGTGGGCGTGCCTGTTTCCGTCGCTCGGTCAGCTAGGGGAAGAAGACGATCAGCAGCCGCTGATTTTCTAACTCACGGCCCGGATCGATCGCACGTCTGGACCGCTCGATTTGGATCCAAGGGTAGAAGTGTGATGCGCGTTAGGAACTAATCTAAGCCGTAGATCACGTATCCTGCGGCTCAGATTGCATATTGGTTCAGTGTATAAAACTTCTAATCTGGGCCGACCGTTGCGGATCGGGCGGCCAAGACCTCTTGGTACCTCTTCGCCGTGTAAATTTCTTAAAGAGCCCCTCTGGAATTTGAGATTTGAACCCGCAGTCCAGGGCTGTTGTTCCCTGTGTCTGGAAAATTTTGCCCCGAGCCCCCTGCTGTTAGCAGATATTGAGGCCCAGTCCAGGACCTTATAAAACCAGAGAAAATGATTATTAAATAGATTTTTAATACAAAATAATTGCTAGAACTTAGATAATTCATAGAAAATACATATGAACTCCAAATTAATCCATTCCACTTGCTAAAATTTTGTAATTTTATTCTTTATCACCTAGAGCCTCTGTTATGTCATGAAAACAGTAAGAAATTTATTTATCACTTAATCCTATCTAAAGCACGTAAAACCTTTGAAAATGCATAACTTAAAATCTATAACTCAGAAAATTATGATTCCTGTTCCTAGGATTTTATTTTATTGAGTAGAATATTTCTGTGTATTTTGTTTACATGTTTGGTGTATTGTTAATTTCTCTATATGCACTGTGCTTGTTTGTATTGTGACGAGTAGAAGAGCCCGTTGCTGAGGATCCTGGTGAGCAGCAGGTTGAAGTAGCTGAGCAGGAGCTCATTGAAGGCAAGTTGTGCCCTTGACCACTTTTTACCCAATAATGTTCTTTAATATCATTTATCCATGCATAGGTTAATTTTGATGGGACCCGATAGGTCACCCTAGATTTGTTTATCTCATTACCTTGTTTACCCCTGAATCACTGGGTAGTTTGCTATTGCTTACATGGTTTTGGGATAATCATTTATCATATCTATGTTCCAATTATTCTTGTTATTCTGTTTATGTTCATGTCAAAGTTCATTAATGTTAATTGGAACATAGAGCTTAACTTGAGAACCACGTGCCACCATAAGGGTTTAATGGGACGCCCTTGGCTGACTAATTAGGAAAGCTAGTGGAAGACTACCTTACCCGAAAGGGGCAAGGGCAGTAGGGGAGTAGTCAGTGTAGGGAGGTCCCTGGTTGATTTTGCTGCGATGGCGGTCAGCCAGGAACCCTGCATTGGAACTTCCTATAAACTGTAGCGGGTTTTCGGAAGCTAGTGGAACTTTGTAAAGGCCTCGTAGTGTTGCCCTGCCGCGCTTCCTAGGTAGAGGTGTATGGGATTCGCGACCCCTTGGCAGATGGGTAACATGACTTGTGGGTAAAGGGTACAACCTCTGCAGAGTGTAAAACTGGTATACTAGCCGAGCTCACGGTCATGAGCAGCTCAGGACTCTCTAATGTTTAAATTATAGAACTTAAATTCAATTTTGTCATTTGCATTGCATGGGTTTGTTATTAATTTTGTTCTATTACTTTACTTATGGTTTGGTATCTACTTACACTTAGTAACTGCTAATAAAATTTTGACCAACTACTTAAAAGCAATGCTCAGCTTTAACCCCTATCATTGATTAGCCTTACACATCACATGCACTCACACCTTTGTGAGTTTGTGTCCACTGATTCCTCACAACTTGTTGAGCTATGATCATGTGTGAGCTCACCCTTGCTGTCTCACCCCCCCCCACAGGAGAAGATCAGGTGGTTCAGGAGGAGCCGCCTAACACTGAGGAGTTCGATCTGATCTAGGTGGCGTTTCCCAGTCGACATTGGCGCCGACGATCCTTAGTTCGTTTTATCTTTATTATTTTATTTTGTAATAAGTCTTCCGCTATGTAATAAATACTCTAATGTTTTATGACATTCATCTCTATACACTCTGTTATTATATATGTTGTCTTCTTGGCGCATGTATGAGATGCACCTGGCTTTGTTCCTTGAAGCCGGGTGTGACAGACGAGTCATGGCCTGGTCCCATGTACTGCTTTTTTACCACGCGACTAAAAATAGCCGCATGGGTACTGCGTCTTTATACAGTAGTAAGGGTACCCTAGATTCAGGGTATCGACACTCATGATTACACTTTTTATTATCTGTTTATTATTTACTGTTCATGATAAGATCGTTATGTTAATGGGAACATGGAGAACCACCCGGGAAAACAGTGCTACTACAAGGGTTTAATGGGACACCCTTGGCTGATTAACTAGGAAAGCTAGTGGATGACTATCTTACCCGAAAGGGACAAGGGCAGTAGGGGAGTGGTCAGTGTAGGGAGGTCCTTGGGTTGATTTTGCTGCGATGGCGGTCAGGCGAGGGATTCCTGCACTAGAGCTTCCTATAAACTGTAGCGGGTTTTCTGAAACTAGTGGAACTTTGTAAAGGCCTCGTAGTGGTACCCTGCCTTGCTTCCTTGGTAGAGGTGTACGGGGTCTGATCAACTCTGTGGCAAATGGGTAACACGACTTATGGGTAAACATGCGCAGCCTCTGCAGAGTGTAAAACTGGTATACTAGCCGTGCTCACGGTCTTGAGCGGCTCGGACACTCACATGATTAATTTATGGAACTTAAACTTAATTTGTCATTTCATTGCATTGGGATTATTTTATTATTACTTTTATTTATCATTACTATGGTTTGGTATTTACTTACACTTAGTAACTGCTAATAAAATTTTGACCAACTTATAAAAGCAATGCTCGGCTTCAGCCTTTATTACTCTGATTAGCCTTACACTACACATGAACTCCCACCTTTAGTGAGTTCATGCACATTATTCCCCACGACTTGTTGAGCTATGATTGTATGTGAGCTCACTCTTGCTGTCTCACACCCCCCACAGGAGAAGAACAGGTGGTCGAAGAGGAGCCGCCTAACACTGAGGCTTTCGACTTGATCTAGGTGGCGTCTCCCAGTCAGCTTTGTGGCGCCAGGGAATAATATATAGTTTGTTTTATTTTATCATTTACTTTTGTAAGACTTCCGCTATATAATAAGTACATTTATGATATTTATGACATTTATCTCTATGCACTCTGTTATTATATGTGTTGTCTTCTCTGGCGCATATATGAGATGCACCCGGCTTTATTCCTTAAAGCCCGGGTGTGACAGAAGTGGTATCAGAGGAAATGTTGACTATAGGATGAAACCTAGATAGAAATGAAGAAAACCCTTACCTACTTACCTTACTCTAATTCTTTCTATACTTATCTTGATCCTGTCTCACCTTCTACTGTTCTACTCTGATCATTCTTACCTTTTCTACTCTGAGACAAGATGGATTTCACACCTTGGAATCCTACACTTATGACCTTTTAAGAGATAGGGAACCTAAGACAAAATTAAAACTATTTTCTCTATTTAAAAATGTTGTTTGATTGTTCTGATGATAAATGTCTGATTTGCTTCTTTGATTGATTGAAATATTATATATGGACATCTCAGCATGTACCACCATAAGGTAATGAATTAGCTTTAGTAGGTAAATTACCAATCTGCTTAGCTAATAAATCCCCCAAAGTAACATGATTCGTAATTACCTGCCTTGTCTACTATTCTCTCTTACCATATGTTTCTAACTCAAATGGTCAATACCAGGAAGGGTGGTGGAATTGATCTACCTCCTAATCGACACACTCGGAGGATATTTAGACAACCCCAGCCACAACCAGCAGAGATGGATCCTCCACCACCGTCTCCACCAGGCGGAGTTGACCCAATGGCTGCAGCTCAGATGAGGATGATGCAACAGATGGCAGACACTATGGCAGATATGCGTGCGCAGATACAGCAAGAACGCTAGGAGATGCGCCAGGAGAGAGAGGAGATACGCCGGGAGCTGCGTCAAGAATGAGAAGAGATACGCCAGGAGAGAAGGGCGGAGCAGCAGCAACAGCAACAACAACAAGCACCACTGCCTCCACCACCACCACCAGTTCCACCCTGGGACAAGCACCGGGAATTTATGAGTCACAAGCCACCGACCTTTGCCAGCTCGCCAGATCCAGTAGATGCTGATGATTGGCTGAAATCAATTGAGAAGATGCTCAACATTGCCCAATGTTCTGATCGGGAGAAAGTTCTTTATGCCTCTGGTCGTCTGACAGGTCCTGCTGCTGACTGGTGGGATTCTTATGTGGCTGCCCATGATGCTGCTGACACTATTACTTGGGCAGAATTCAGTACACAGTTCAGAAACTACCACATTCCAGCTGGATTGATGAAGATCAAAAAGAAGGAGTTTCTGTCATTGAAGCAAGGCAATATGTCTGTCAGCGAGTACCGAGATAAGTTCTGTTGGGGACTTGTTCTCAAATGCTATGAATTAAGAACAAGGCAACATAAAAATGTTAAATGTTAATGCCCTTCGTCCGTTGAAGCATTATCTCCCCAAGGATTTAATGAACTTCGGACGAAGGTCGCAGATTAAATATCACGAAGGTCATACCTTCATGATTAGGTTTATAGAACAATGTAAAATGAAGCATAACGTGTAAAACATATGTTAGAAGCAGATAACATTATTCTTATATTTCATTATATGGATCTGAATATTAAAACATGACATTTGAGTACGTTTATACCTTCTCGACGGAAAACAATAATTCCAGTGTGATGCGTCAACAATTACAAGATTGCGTGAACAGTATAGGGGTACTGTTCATCTATTTATAGACACAGGACACAGCCTATGTGAAATTACATTTATCCCCTTTATAATCAATTACAATACTGACACAAAACATCATGGGTCTTTGAGTCATTTGATCTTTAAGTCGGTTCGCCCCCTTCGTCTTGAGACTTGTCACTGTGCCGAAGCTCTATCGGTGATAACTTCGGCGCTGTTCTTGAAAGGATCTTGTCGAAGGTGTTTTCCTCTTTTAGGATCTTCGGCTACGAAGCATACCCCCAACAAGTTCATTCAGTTCTCCAAATATGCTCCAAATGAAGTTGCTGAGGATGAGAGAAAGCAAGAGCACTTTATTGAAGGACTTAATGGACCCCTACAGTATGCACTGGTTGCACACACTTTTCCATCATTTCAGAGATTGTTGGATAAGGCTCTTGCTATTGAACACAAGCGGGTTCAACTAGGAGACTTGAAGAGGAAGACTATTTCACAGGGATAGGGTAGCAGCAGTGTTCGTCCTCGCTATGTTCCACCATAGGGTACACCTACTCGTCCAGGAGGAGGACCACACTCAGCTCAGTACGCTCCACAGGGATCTCCATGAACACCTCCCACTCGTTAGGCTGCCCCCCACTGGCACCCCGACAAGGCTTATAGGACAGAAGACCGGCCCTACATGCTTCAAGTGCAGATAGATTGGGCACTATGCTAATGCTTGTCCGATGGGGAATTCTGGTACACCAGCTAAGAGCAAGCAACAGACTCCTAGCAAGGGATACTCTATTGCCAGGGTTAATCAAGTCAGCGTTGATGCTACTCCTGATGGTGCTGACATCGTACTTGGTATGTTTTACATTAATGCCATTCCTACAACCATATTATTTGATTCTAGTGCTACACATTCATTCATGTCTGCTTGATAGGCCAACACCAATGAGATACCACTGCTAAATATGAGAAAACCAATGATAGTAATCACACCTAAAGGGCCTATTGAGGCAAATCAAATGACACGTAGATTGACATTAACAATTATGGGAAGAGAATTTGGATCCACTGCTATAATATTAGAGGCAAGCAATATAGATCTAATCCTTGGTATGTCATGGTTAAGAAAGGCAAAGGCCATTATAGCATGTGGTAGGGGTACTGTAGAACTCACCAGCCCTAAAGGAGAAAGATTTCAAGTTCAAATTGCAGTAACCACCTCTTCCAGACGTGTGATGTACTCTATAGCTGAGGAGTTTGTTGGTGACAACATTCGTGTGGTTAGAGATTTTCTAGATGTCTTTCTAGAGGAGTTACCAGGGATGCCACCAGATAGGGAAGTTGAGTTTGTCATTGATCTCTTACCTGGAACTGCTCCTATTTCTAAACGGCCATACAGGATGTCCGTAGAAGAGTTAAAGGAACTGAAGAAGCAGTTAACGGAGTTGTAGGAAGCAGGGTACATTTGTCCGAGTTCCTCACCTTGGGGAGCATCGATTCTGTTTGTATAGATGAAGGATGGATCGCAGCGGATGTGTGTGGATTATAGGTCCCTTAATGATGTTACTGTGAAGAACAAGTATCCATTACCCCACCTAGAGGATATATTTGATCAGATGAGAGGTGCTAGAGTATTCTCGAAGATTGACCTCCGATCGGGTTACCATCAAATGAAGATTAGGCCATCGAACATTCCCAAAACGACTTTCTCAACCCGATATGGATTATATGAGTTTACTGTTATGTCATTTGGATTAACTAATGCACCAGCTTATTTTATGAATTTGATGAATAAGGTGTTTATGGAGTATTTGGACAGATTCGTCATAGTATTCATCGACGATATTCTTATTTAACAGAAGCTAAGAGATAATCAACTCTACGCTAAGTTTAGCAAATGCGAGTTCTGGATTGACAAGGTGCCATTCCTTGGACATATCATTTCTAATGGAGGAATATCAGTGGATCCTGCTAAAGTCAAGGAGATTATGGTGTGGAGCGTGCCCACTATAGTTACTAAGATTCGGAGTTTCTTGGGACTAGCAGGATATTATTGGAGATTTATTGAAGGATTCTCTAAGATTGCCAAACCTATGACCTCGCTTCTAGAGAAGGGAAGAGAATTTAAGTGGAATGAGAAATGCCAAGATAGCTTTGATCAAATAAAGAAGAGATTAATGTCACCACCAGTGTTGGTTATGCTAGATCTTGAGAAGGGATTTGACATTTATTGTGATGCATGTGGCCAAGGATTAGGATGTGTGCTTATGCAAGATGGACAAGTGATCGCATACGCGTCTCATCAGTTGCGGAAACATGAATTGAACTACCCCACTCATGACTTAGAACTGGCAGCCGTTGTGCACGCACTTAAGATATAGAGACATTACATTATGGGAACTAAGTGCCAAGTATATACGGATCATGAGTTTGAAGTACATATTTACTCAGAAGGATCTCAACCTTAGGCAACGCCATTGGTTGGAGCTCATTAAGGAGTATGATTTGGAGATTCACTATCACCCTGGCAAGGTGAATTTGGTTGCAATGCCTTGAGTCGAAAGGAACACGTTCATTCCACTATTGTTGCCCAGCTCCCTAATGAGATTGTTGAGGATTTTAGGAGACTTAACCTGGAAATTGTTACACACACTGAAGGAGTCACCATCGAATTGGAACCTACCTTGGAGCAAGAAATTCATAAAGGTTAGGTTGGTGATGCTAAAATTCAAGAGATTAAGGATCTGATTACTGAAGGTAGAGGTCCAGAATTCACGGAGGATGAGCAAGGCACTGTATGGTTCAAGGATCGGATATGTGTTCCGGAGATTGATAGCCTTCGTGAGACTATATTGAAGGAAGCCCATGATTCTGATTATTCTATCCACCCTGGTAGTACTAAGATGTATCAGGATTTGAAGCAGAAGTACTGGTGGTATGGGCTGAAGAGAGATGTTGCTGCACATGTGGCTAAGTGTGATGTGTGTCAAAGAGTCAAGGCCAAACATCAAAGACTAGCTGGACTATTGCACCCTCTTAAGATACCCGAGTGGAAATGGGAAGAAATAGGCATGGATTTCATTATTGGACTGCCCCGCACTCCTGCAGGGTGTGACTCTATTTGGGTAATTGTGGACAGATTGACAAAGGTAGCTCACTTCATACCTGTGAGGACTAATTACACGAGAGCCAAGCTACCAGAATTGTATATGACTCGGATAGTTTGTCTGCATGGAGTGCCTAAGAAGATCGTGTCTGATCGAGGATCACAGTTTACTTCTCGGTTTTGGAAGAAGTTGCATGAGAGCTTGGATACACAGTTGAATTTTAGTTCGGCCTACCATCCCCAAACTAATGGGCAGACAGAGAGGACTAACCAAGTGCTGGAGGATATGTTAAGAGCTTGTGCTCTTAAACATGGTGGAAGTTGGGATAAGAGCTTGCCATATGCGGAGTTCTCTTATAATAATAGTTACCAGGCTAGTTTGAAGATGTCACCGTTTGAGGCTTTATATGGCAGGAAGTGCAGGACTCCTCTATACTAGGATCAGACTGGTGAAAGGCAGTTCTTTGGGCCTGAACTTATACAAGAGGAAGAGGTGCAAGTTCGAATGATAAGGGAGAATTTGAGAATTGCACAATCAAGGCAGAAGAGCTATGCTGATACCTGGAGAAGACTATTGGAGTTTAAGGAGGGTGATCACGTGTATCTGAAGGTGTCACCAATCCGGGGTTTGAGGAGAATTAAAGTTAAAGGAAAGTTGTCCCCTCGCTTCATTGGACCTTTCTTGATCTTAAAGAAAGTGGGAGAAGCTGCATATCAACTAGAACTACCCGATCACCTATCAGATGTACATGATGTATTCCATGTATCCCAACTAAAGAAGTGCCTCAGGGTACCTGAGGAGCAGCTACCGATGTAGGATCTGAGTGTTCAAGATGATCTGACTTATACGGAATACCCTACCAAGATTCTTGACACTTTGACTCGTGTCACGAGAAATAAGGTTATAAAGATGTGCAAAGTGCAATTGAGTCACCACGGAGAAGATGAAGCTACTTGGGAGAGAGAAGAAGAGCTTCGCATAGATTTTCCCCGTCTTTTCCCTAGACCTTCTTAAATCTCGAGGACGAGGTTCTTGTTAAGGGGGGTAGGATTTGTAATATCCAAATTGTAAGGGAGAATAAAAGGAGGAAATTGTTTCCTTTAAATATGTGTGTGTATCTCCATTTATCATCACATGTGGCTACTCATGTTTAAAAATGAGTAAATCATTCATTACTAAGACACAAATAAATCATTGCATCATATTGGGTTTTTGTTTGTACATTTAAAACAATAATAATATGAATATAAATAAAATAATATTGAAGAGGATTTGAGGAAAAAGGAGAGGAAAAGAAAGGATATGAAAATATAAATAAAATATGTATAATTATATTTCTAAAATTAGTACTTCTAATCTCACAGTATAATTTGAGGATATGTTTGTCACAAGTTTAAAATTTAAACTAGGATTTAAATTTGAATTGGAAAGGGAGGGAAAGGAAATAGAAAAAATGAATAAATAAAAGAAAAAAAGACAAAACCTCATATGGGCCGCGAACTACCAAATTGGCCCAACAGAAGATGCAACCCACACGACCCATTCTAGTCCTCGGCGCCGACATTAGGGCCCCACCGGGCAGTCTCACGCGCTCGACCATGATTTCTTCCCTCGCTGCTCTACAGGACCCGCATGCCAGCTGCGAACAGACAGCTCCGTGCCGCGCGTTTCTCTGGCACGTGGGGCCTAGCGGTCAGCTGCACTGTCTTCGCGAGATCTGCGGGCGTGGCAACTGAACTCCAGGTGACTCGCTCCATCGGGTAGCCAACCGACCTTTCCCACCGCGCTACGCCGTTATAAAAGGATCCTAACCGCGACCCTTTCCCCCTCTTTGCTCTCGTGTTTCATACCAGGCGCTGCCGTCACCACCGTGGGTCTCTGCTTGCGCCGCCACGGGGAAAACGCCAGTGTGGTCGTCGTCTGCTTCGTGGGTGTGGTCAGAGGCCCCCATCATACTCTGGGAAAGACACTAGTGGCCGTGCTTCCCGAGATTGATCACCAGCTCTGCCCCAATTACTCGCCGTTGATTGCACGCCGCCTGATTCCGCACCACGCCGTCGCCGAAAGTTTCTGCGCCATAACCTTCGATGAGCAAGCTACTGAGGATCCTGAGGTTCAGCTGGACGAGACTGCTGAGCAGGAGCTCATAGAAGGCAAGTTGTGCCCTTGATCACTTCTTTTACCCAGTCATGTTCTTATTAATCATAATGATCTGCATATGTTAATTTTGATGGAACCCAATAGGTTACCTTAGATTTTGACTATCTTTATACTTTGTTTCACCACTAGTTTTACTACTGAATTTTTTGGTAGCACATGCTATTGCTTTATGTGGTTTTGGGTATAGAGATATTCATTACTCATGATTACACTTTTTATTATCTGTTTATTATTTATTGTTCATGATAAGATCATTATGTTAATGGGAACATGGAGAACCACCCAGGAAAACTGTGCTACCACAAGGGTTTAATGGGACGCCTTGGCTAATTAACTAGGAAAGCTAGTGGATGACTATCTTACCCTAAAGGGGCAAGGGGCAGTAGGGGAGTGGTCAGTGTAGGGAGGTCCTTGGGTTGATTTTGCTGCGATGGCAGTCAGGCGAGGGATTCCTGCACTGGAGCTTCCTATAAATTGTAGCGGGTTTTCTAAAACTAGTGGAACTTTGTAAAGGCCTCGTAGTGGTACCCTGCCTCGCTTCCTTGGTAGAGGTGTATGGGGTCTGATCAACTCCGTGGCAAATGGGTAACATGACTTGTGGGTAAAGATGCGCAACCTCTGCAGAGTGTAAAAATGGTACACTAGCCGTGCTCACGGTCATGAGCGGCTCGGACACTCACATGATTAATTTATGGAACTTAAACTTAATTTGTCATTTCATTGCATTGGAATTATTTTATTATTACTTTTATTTATCATTACTATGGTTTGGTATTTATTACACTTAGTAACTGCTAATAAAATTTTGACTAACTTATAAAAGCAATGCTCAGCTTCAGCCTTTATTACTCTAATTAGCCTTACACTACACATGAACTCCCACCTTTGGTGAGTTCATGCACATTATTCCCCACGACTTGTTAAGCTATGATCGTATGTGAGCTCACTCTTGCTGTCTCACACCCCCACAGGAGAAGAACAGGTGGTCGAAGAGGAGCTGCCTAACACTGAGGCTTTCGACTTGATCTAGGTGGCGTCTCCCAGTCAGCTTTGTGGCGCCAGGGAATAATATATAGTTCGTTTTATTTTATCATTTACTTTTGTAAGACTTCCGCTATGTAATAAGTACATTTATGATATTTATGACATTTATCTCTATGCGCTCTGTTATTATATGTGTTGTCTTCTCTGGCGCATATATGAGATGCACCCGGCTTTGTTCCTTAAAGCCCGGGTGTGACACTAACAAATCAGGTAAAGTAGTTGCCAAATATACTGGGGGCAAACACAAGGGCTCCACGACTTGTGTTTGGGTACCCAAGGTGCTTGTTTCTAATGTGAAAGGATCCAAGACCATTTGGGTACCTATGAACAAGGCCTAAATTGTTTTGCAAGTTTATGCATTCGGGGGCTCAAGTTGGATTATTGACAGCAGATGCACAAACCACATGACAGGGGAGAAAAGAATGTTCTCCTCCTATGAGAAAAACGAAGATCCCCAAAGAGCTATTACATTCAGGGATGGAAATCAAGGTTTGGTAAAAGGACTTGGTAAAATTTCTATATCACCTGACCATTCTATTTCCAATGTTTTTCTTATAGATTCTTTAGATTAAAATTTGCTTTCTGTATCTCAATTATACAAAATGGGTTACAACTGTCTTTTTACGGATATAGGTGTTACTGTCTTTAGAAGAAGTGATGATTCAGTAGCATTTAAGGAAGTATTAGAGGGTCAGCTATACTTAGTTGATTTTAATAGAGCTGAACTCGATACTTTCTTCATTGCTAAGACTAATATGGGTTGGCTCTAGCATCGCCGACTAGCCCATGTTGGGATGAAGAATCTTCACAAGCTTCTAAAGGGAGAGCACATTTTGGGACTAACAAATGTTCATTTTTAGAAATACAAGGTTTGTAGCGCATGTCAAGCAGGAAAGCAAGTTGGCGCCCATCATCCACACAAGAACATAATGACAACAGACAGGCCACTAGAACTACTCCACATGGATCTATTCGGCCCGATAGCTTACAGAAGCATCGGCGGGAGTAAGTACTGTCTAGTAATTGTGGATGATTATTCTTGCTTCACTTGGGTATTCTTTTTGCAGGCAAAATCTCAAACCCAAGAGACTTTAAAGGGATTCTTGAGACGAGCTCAAAATGAGTTTGGATTGAGAATCAAGAAGATAAGAAGCGATAACAGGACGGAGTTCAAGAACACACAAATTGAAGGCTTTCTTGAGGATGAGGGCATCAAGCATGAGTTCTCTTCTCCCTACACACCTCAACAAAATGGTGTAGTGGACAGGAAGAATAGAACTCTACTAGACATGGCAAGGACCATGCTTGATGAGTACAAGACTCCGGACCAGTTTATGGCTAAGGCGATTAACACCGCCTGCTACTCCATCAACCAGTTATATCTTCACCGAATCCTCAAGAAGACATCATACGAACTCCTCACTGGTAAAAAGCCCAATGTTTCATATTTTAGAGTCTTTGGCAGCAAATGTTTTATTCTTATCAAAAGAGGTAGAAAATCTAAATTTGCTCCTAAGGCTGTAGAAGGCTTTTTACTTGGTTATGACTCAAACACAAGGGCATATAGAGTCTTCAACAAATCCACTGGATTAGTTGAAGTTTCTTGTGACATTGTGTGTGATGAGACTAATGGCTCCCAAGTGGAGCAAGTTGATCTTGATGAGCTAGATGATGAAGAGGCTCCGTGCGTTGCACTAAGGAACATGTCCATTGGGGATGTGTGCCCTAAGGAATCTGAAGAGCCTCCACAAGCACAAGATCAACCATCATCTTCCATGCAAGCATCTCCACTAACTCAAGATGAGGATCAAGCTCAAGGTGATGAAGATCAAGAGGATGAGCCACCTCAAGAGGAGGACAATGATCAAGGGGGAGATGAAGACAAGGAAGATGAGCAAGTAGTTCAGGGTCAAAGACCGCCACACCAAAGAGTCTACCAAGCGATTCAAAGAGATCACCCCGTGAACTCAATTCTCAGTGACATTCATAAGGGGGTAACTACTCAATCTCGAGTCGCTCATTTTTGTGAACATTACTCTTTTGTGTCCTCTTTTGAGCCATACAAGGTGGAGGATGCATTAAGAGATTCGGATTAGGTGTTGGCAATGCAAGAGGAGCTCAACAACTTCACGAGGAATGAGGTATGGCATTTAGTTCCACGTCTTAACCAAAATGTTGTAGGTACCAAGTGGGTATTCCGCAACAAACAAGATGAGCATGGTGTGGTGACAAGGAACAAAGCTCGACTTGTGGCCAAGGGTTATTCACAAGTCGAAGGTTTGGATTTCGGTGAAACCTATGCACCCGTAGCTAGGCTTGAGTCAATTCGCATATTACTTGCCTATGCTACTTACCATGGCTTTAAGCTTTACCAAATGGACGTGAAGAGTGCCTTCCTCAATGGACCTATCAAAGAAGAGGTCTATGTTGAGTAACCTCCCGGCTTTGAAGATAGTGAGTACCCTAACCATGTGTATAAACTCTCAAAGGCGCTTTATGGGCTCAAGCAATGTCACACCCGGTTTTGGAAGGCAAACCGAATGCGAACCATGTACGTGCCAGGATCAGAAACTCACATACACAGCGATTACATAATTGGACATCATCACACAATGCTCGAAATAAATAGCGGAAAGGTACTTTATTACAACCAGATGTCCAAGACATCCACAGAGTATAATACATAACCATTGTTCAACATAAATATCAAAGTGCCGAAATGTGAAACGTAGATGCTAAGCCTACACAGGCAGCTGACTGGGGGTTTGCCACTAAGAAAGAACTAGAACTCGTCGTAGTCCTGAAACTCCTCGAAATCTCCATGTTGCCAGCATCACCTTCTGAGCACTGAGAACAGTGGGGACAACCTGGGGTGGGATGGTGTGTAAAGCAAGGGTGAGTACACATCAACGTACTCAGCAAATGTCCCGTTTGGCTAAAGTGGACTAGCTGTATATGGGGGTTGAGGTCAAGCAGTTGCTTTTAAGTTAGTCAAGTATTTATTATTATTAGTAGAGCCAACTTTTAGTAATAAACCCAGTTATTACCCAAAAGTACTTCCTCAAATGAGGAAATACCAAAGATTAGATTTTATAGCATCATTGTTAATCATCGTCATAAAAGTATCCAAGGTTCTTCTAATCAAAGAGGATCCCAAGGCTGCTCTTAACCATGAGCTCGACTGATATACCAGTTTCTAACACTCTGCAGAGGTTGTACACTTTACCCACAAGTCGTGATCCCTTTCCAGCCTGGGTTGTACAGACCCGATCTTCACTACCAAGGTGAACGGCCAGGGATACACTACGTAGCCTTTACAAAGACTTCCCTGGTGCATAGCTGCTCGTTAGGTTTCGCCAATCGTACAAACGCAGTACATCTCCCCAAGGTGGGTGACTAACAAAAACCAAATCGAATGAATCTCTGCACCCCAACCATGGTAGAGCGAGCACTACGCCCCGGCCCCCATTGACGGCCCTCCGGCAAAGCCAACTACACCCCCAGGTTCATCTAATTAATCAGCTAAGGGTGTCCCATTCCACCCTCATGGTTGTACTGTTATCCTGGGTGGTCACTCCACGAACAGGTCCTTACGGAGAGGTACTCAGGAAAAAGGTCTGAGCCCCCTAAGGTATCACAAGATCATCCACATAATCAGGATAACAGTATCGTATCATAAATATTCACATCATGTTCATTGATTAAGTTAAGGCAATAGCAACATGCTAACCATGATAACCCAACAAGGTAAACAAGGATAAGTGAATACAGACTAGTCAATCCTTAGGTTTCATAAAGTAATGCAGGACAGTGAATTATAAAGTAAGTAGGACATAATAGGTCAGAGGACACTTGCCTTCACCAGGTTGCTTCTCAGAGAGGTCTCCAACTACACACTCAGGAACCTCGGACTGCTCGTTGTCTAAATAAAGCGAGCATGCATTCAATACATTTGGAAAGTACAAATGAACATCACACCAAACATGTACAAACACCAAACATCCTAAAAGACACAATACTACATAAGGGATAATGAATTCAAAGTATAACATAAACTATAACATACCTTAACTTTATTTGAAAATAGGTTATTATTTCCCTAAGTGTTATTTACAAGTACATAGTCATAGATCAATTTATTTTATTGTGACCTATAATTTAGAACAGAGGTGAACTCATGCAATCCCTATCATTAATCTCACAAGTTTAAACATGATTAAATCTCTAAGGTTCTCCTTTTATTTATTTTATTAAATCAATAGAACTACATCTATTTTAGTTCATATTCAATCATAAAAATTACAATGTGCAGACAGTAAGTGAAACATTTTATTTAAACAGAGAATAATTCTATGAACATTTTGCAATTTGAATCACTAAATTTAGAGTTCATATGCAAAAGTTATGAAATAAACAAGTTTGGGAATTCAAAATATGAAATTAGGGCTAATTTTGTGAATATTTAAAAGTCCAGGGCTAAATCTTCAAGATTACAGGGGCCTGCGCGCGAAAACCAGGGACGGCGGGCTGATTTCTAATAAATCGAGGGTCCCTTTAATAAAACAGCCATGCGAAGGGGTATCGGGTGAATCTAACCGTCAGATCTAAAACCAACGGCTAAGATTAGATCTGCGGCCGAGGACGCGCGCGTGGATGGGCGAGCACTGACAAGCGAGCCAGGGGCGTCAGAGACAGAGGGGGAGAGCGTGCTGACCGAGCGAGCCTAGGGCATCAGGGCGCGCGGGCGCGAAGCGGTATCCTGGGGTCCGGGTCGTTCGATCAAGATCGGACGGAGGGAGTCCGAGGGGGGTCCGAGGGGGTCTGAGCCGTTTGATCAAGATCAGACGGGGGAAATCAGACCGGGAAGGATGAGCAGCTGCGGGTGGTGCTGACAGGTGGGCCAGGGCGTCAGGCGTGCATGTGCGAAGCGGTATCCCACGGTTTGGGCCGTGCGATCAAGATCGGTCGAGGGAAATCAGACTAGGGAAATAGACGTGCGCGAAGCGGCGCCGCTCCTCTCCGCGGTGGTGAGGTCGCTGGAGTTGAGGCAGGCACGAGCTAGGGTGCCTCCGGGGTCGCCGGAGTTGGGCAGAGAGGGAGAGGGCACCACGGCAAACTCAATGGCGGGGAAGGGGCCATGAATCCACTGGCAGAGGAGGTAGAACGGCGGTGAGAAGGCCTCGGGTGGGCCGGAGAAAGTCCGGTGAGCCATTCCGGCCACGGGGAGGGGACTTAAGGTGCGCTAAGGCCTTGACTAACTTCAACAGAGGCAGGGGTGACATAGGGGCCTACTCCGGTGAACTAGACCAGGCTAAATTGGCTGGCCACCGCGCGAGCACGGCGGACCACTGTGGCCGAGCACCGGCGAAGGCAAAATTGGCCGACCACAGAGCGCAATAAGGGAAATTGGGCACAGGCAAAGGTATCTCACCTCGGGGCAAAGCTCGGGGAGGCTTGGAGCGGTCTCCAGTGAGCTGGATGGCCGGGAATGCGGGCGCGGGTCTCCGGCGGCGGCTGGCGGCGAGGGCAGAGCGTGAGAGAGGGTGAAGCTACGCGAAGTGAGGTGAGGGGGTGCGCGGGGCACTGGAGGGGCTCTATAAAGGGAGCTGGGCGCGTGGGCGGGCGTCGTGGCCGAGAAATCCGGCGACGTGAGCGAGTGCGCACGCGCCGGTCCATGGTGAGCGCGAAAGGGGCGGAACTGACGGGTAGGGTCCACGGTGCAGAGAGAAAAGAAAGAGGTGCGCGGGGCAATGGCTCGGCGACTGGCGATTGAGAGCATCTAGAGGGGGGGGTGAATAGGTGATCCTGTAAAATTCAACACTAAATAGCCACAAGCTTGGTTATAAAGATGTTAGTGCAATAGAACCAAGAGGCTTTAGAGCGAGCTCTTACGAATCACAATAATCACAGAGAAAGACAACCCAAGAGACACAGTGTTTTATCCCGTGGTTCAGCCAAGTATAACACTTGCCTACTTCCATGTTGTGGCGTCCCAATGGACGAGGGTTGCAATCAACCCCTTTCAAGTGATCCAATGATCAACTTGAATACCACGGTGTTCTTCCTTATAGTTTTCTTCCTGTTTGCGAGGAATCTCCACAAGTTGGAGCCTCTCGCCCTTACAAGATTGTTCACAAAGAAAGCACGGAGTAAGGTTGGGAAGAGCAACACACACTAGAATTAAATCCACACCGCAAGCACGCACACAAGTGAGAAGATGAGCACACAAAACATGCGCAAGGAGTTTACAACTCGAAAAGTGCTCCAATCTCAAGAACGATGAACGATTGCGTGAAAGTGAGGACTAGAAGTCTTGGAATGCTTAGAGTGTGCTTGGGTGACTCCTCCATGCGCCTAGGGGGTCCCTTTTATAGCCCCAAGGCAGCTAGGAGCCGTTGGAGACCAACAAGGAAGGCTAAGATTGCCTTCTGTCGGGTGGCGCACCGGACAGTCCAGTGCGCCACCAGACAGTCACTGTAGACAGTCCGATGCGGATCTCCTTTCTATTTTGGCGCAGTCGACCGTTGCAGATTCGTGGCAGTTGGCGCACCAGACACTGTTCGGTGCACACTGGACAGTTCGGTGCCCCCTACCAACCGTTGGAGCGGGCCACGCGTCGCCCGCGGATTGCGTGGTCGACCGTTGCGCAGTCGACCATTGGCTCACCGGACAGTCCGGTGCACCACCAGACAGTCCTGTGAATTTTAGCCGTACGCCGTTGATCCTTTTCCGAGAGTGGCGACTTCGCCGCGGACGACTCACCGGACAGTCCGGTGCACCACCGGACAGTCCGGTGAATTATAGTCGTACGCCGCCGTCGAGTCCCGAGAGCGGCCAGTTCACCTTGGACTCGCCTGGCGCACCGGACACTGTCTGGTGCACCCAGACTGAGCAGGAGAGCCAACTCTTTTCCAATTCCTTTTCTCCTATTTCTAGCACTTAGACAATATATGTTAGTACTCAAAACAATGTACTAAGTCTAGAAACGTACCTTGTTACATGATTTGCACTTCTTCAATCTTTGGCACATTCAAAACTTAGAGAATGTGTGTTGGGCACTTAATCACCAAAACATTATAGAAATGGCCCAAGGGCACATTTCCCTTTCAATCTCCCCCTTTTTGGTGATTTATGCCAACACTTCACAAAGCAACCAAAATAAGTGCAATATCAATACAAAAGAGAACCAAATTGTTTTTGACTCTAATTTGGCATATTTGGATCATTCTTTGCCACCACTTGGTTTGTTTTTGCAAATCAAATTCATTTTCCTTATCTCTAATTCAAACTCACTTGTTTGGGCATAAAGAGAGAAAATCCAAGAGTGAAATTGATCAAGTGCCAAAAACTCCCTATTGGAACTTGCGTTCCCGGGCAGGTTGATTCCAACAGGGGAGTGAGAGAGATGTGAACACGGTTTAACTTGAGGCGGCAATTGCTCTGTTAATCCAGCCTCTCAAGGGCACTGTACGAGGGTATTTATAGGTGCCTAAGTGCCCAACGTCTCAACGCAAGGATGCATGTGCCCTCAGGCACCCGGTCTATCCCCAGAATATTCCTATAAAGGAGGGTTACAAACTATCATTACAGAAAAGCTATTACAAATCAGGCCTATAACACACTTATTCGAGCGGGGCCCGTTACAATGGGCTGAATCCCACGTGGGCCTCTAGGTGGAGTGAGGACGTGGGACGGGGCGACATCGCCTTAGGCCTTTGCCTTGTAGAGTAGAAGATGAAGGGTGGACCTCGCCGGTCGTTCTGCTTCCTGTCGGCGTAGCGAGATAGACAAAGGCTGGAGCGGAGGGTAAAGTCTTCGCCTTCACCCCAACATTTGCCCTCCGAGGGACTAGTTCGACTAAGTCATCTGGTGCCGAAGACGTCGCTAGATGGTGGAGACGCTGCCCTCGCTCGAAATGGTTCCGCGGGGTTTTTTGATGTGACCGTTGACGGACGTGGCACTGTTGGACTGCGGGTTTCCCGAAGCGTCGCGTCCTATGTATAAAAAAGGGGGGCGGGGCGGCGCGGGTCAGGCTCTCTTTCTGCGCGCCGCAAAACCCTAGCCTCCTTTTGAAACCATTCGTCCGCTCGCCTGCCCTCCTTGCTCCTGCTCGACGGAGATCTGGCCCGAGTCAAGCAGACCACCCGCCGCCACCGACGGTACGTAGCCATGTCGTCCTCTTCCTCGTCTGCTGCAAATACACCGCCGGTCGGCGCATCGTCTGAGGACACTCTGAGCGACATCGCGACGGAGGAGCTCCGTCCTAGTGATACAGTTGAGTTTGGTGTGTCGCGGATTTCCTCGGTCCGCGTCCAGGATATGCAGCAGCTTGGATATTTTGGCAGCGGAGTGGGGCGTGTCCCGGGGCAAGAGGAGGTCCCCGAGCCAGAAGGCGAGTTGGTCGTGTTTGAAGCGTTTTTCACCGCTGGCCTTCGTCTACCTGCGCATCGATTCATGGCGAAGGTGCTGTGGAGATTCGAGGTCCAGGTCCACCAGCTGACGCCGAATGCCGTGGTGGCCCTAGCAAAGTATGTTCGGGCCATGACTTCGTATGGTGGTCAGCCCTCTGTGGAGGTCTTCGCGAAGCATTACTATCTGCATTGGCAAAAGAGGAAAATTGGACATGAGATTGCACAGTTTGGATCGTGCACGTTTACGTCGAGGACCGGCAAGACTTCGATGGAAGTCGTGTAGTTGGTTCCCTGCGCCCACAATAAGTGGGGCAACTGGTGGGATTTCTAGTTTTACGTTTCCGAAGGCGCAGTTGAAGACCACCCAGGACTGCCCGTGGCCGTCATGTGTTCCCATTATTATGTGGTGTACCCGCAGTTTGAGGTGGCGAAGGATGATGAAGACGAGGGAGCCCTTCGGTGCGATGCCCGCATGAGTAGCGGGCGCGATTTAGTGGAGGAATTTATCGGGTATGGGGTATGGCCCTTGGCGCATGGCTGGGCGCTGGGCGAAGTATGCCCTCGCGAGATGCCTTCCCGGGGCGGGCAGCGGGTGCGAAGTCCAGCCTTCACGTTGAATTTGCATGGTCGAGATCCCGCTGCATTCGTGCGCGAAGCGGAAGACGGTGCGGCGAGGATCGTGGGGCGCTATGTGCCGAAGACAGAGGGTGTGCGGAGCTAGGATATTTGTGGGGCCAACGATAGATTGAATCGGGTCTTCGAATTGAACGGCTTGCCATACGGTGGTTATCTCGGGGAAGACGTCGTCGACCGCCGCGGGAAAGGGCCAGTGGCCGTGACTAAAGAAGACCCCTTGCAGGAGGCCGCCCCAGCCGCTAAGAAGAGGAAATTAGGTACTGCAGTGGGGGAACTGGGGGTTTCCGATAGTTTTGCTATGGAGTTGATGGGGACGTGTGCAGCCCTCGGGGGAAGAATGTCTTCGCCCGAGCTCCGCGAGTCTTTGGCGCGAATGCTGGAGATTACCGGGGGTCGATGGCCCAAGAATGTTCTGATCCCCCGCGCGGCTGGCGAAGACTTCTTTTTGTCTCGCATGGCCCATGACTTGAAGGTGTTTCCTTACGGACGGAATATTGCTGTTGTTGTGTCGATAGTGATGAACAAGGACCATTAAGACGCTGCGCAGAAGCGCCGAGCGGTCATCAGGATCGCAGATCCTAGGCGTGAGGCGAAGAGGGCGCGGGGGAGCACGAAGGCTGCCGCCTCCGGCAGTAGCCAGCCGATACCGGCTGCGAAACCGGCAGCGCCCGGATCCAGCAAGGCGTCGACGAGCGCAAAGACTGCCGCCTCTGGCGGAACCAAGCCTCCCCCGGGCGGATCCGCAAAAGGACGGGAGCTGCCTTCGCCGGGGCGACGTGTTGGTGACTTCGGCATGGACATCAGTGTCGAGGATTATTTTGTTGGTAAATTTTTTTTAGCTAGTTGTTTGACCAGTGATATGTCGCAGGGTCGGGTGAAGGGCAGTTGGTTGTTGTCCCGCCTTCGGCGGCAACTGCTTTGCCAATGGCGGTGGCTGAGGCGAAGGGTGCCGCGCGAGACCCGTGGGCCGCTTTCTGCGCGAGCGGCGAGATTCCGTCAGCCGCTACCGCCAAGGACGTGGCGGGGTCCATGTCCCAGCGGCTAAGGGAGGCATCACAGCAGCTGTCGCAGCAGTTGAAGCAAGTAAGTTGTGCTGGACTTCGACGTTTGTTGTTTGAATGAGGTTTTGGGTCTCATGTGCTTTTGTTAGGCAGCCGACTTCGCCGACCGTGTGGCGTCGGGTGTCCTGACTGCGGATGTGGCTGCCGAAGTTGAGAGACTTTGGGCGCAGCACGCGGATGCCGTCCGGGAGAAGTCGGCGGCGGAAAGCAAGAACCACAGGCTAGCAGAGAAAGTGGCCGCCTTGGAGGCTGAGAAGACGGACCTCCGGTGCCAGCTGGTGGAGGAGAGGAGGGAGGCGAACCAGGCCATCGCTGAGGCGCAGGCTACGCAAGCGGAGGCCAAAGTGGCGTAGGCGGAGAGCAGTCTCGCCAGTCAACGCGCCGAAGAGCTAGAGGCAAGGTTCAACGCCTTGCGCGGCCGCGTGGACAAGGCCGAGGCCTCTACGCGCTCGGAAGTTGAGCGGACACACGCACAGTTCGTGGAATTGTACCGCGAGCTAGGTGCGCGGACTGCTGACTTCGAAGTACCCGACCGGGAAGTAAGCCTTCGCTTCCTCGAATGGTTGAAGGAGGAGCTGCTGGTGCTCCCAACCATTGTGGAGGGTTTCATGTCCTTCGCCTCCCTCGTCACCTGCGAGGGGGCCGTGAATGCGTTGTCCCGTGAGGGCTGCAGGCACTACGAGGTCTTCGACCAATCAGACGAGAACTTTGAACGCAAGATCTTCAAGGCCGACGACCCTGTGGTGAAGCAGTCAGTGGGGGCACTTTTCGATAGGATGTGGGGTCCGCATGGTCAGGAGGCGGTCAGGGAGCGATCCGACCGGGCGAGAGAGCAGGTGAAGGTCATTTTTTGTGTGGTTGTGTGTGTGGGTATGCGTGGTTTTCGCTGAGTGACTGTGATGTTGCTGCAGATGGAGCGTGCTGAGGATGTCGAGGACTTTGGAGCTCTGGCCGGCGCGCCGCCCGAGGCTGCGGAGGTCAACCCAGTGCTGCCCTCGGATGCTGGTGAAGACCTCTCGGCTGTGCCCGTGCCTAGTGTGGCTGGCGAAGACCCTGTGTCGGCCCCTGCGCCGACGGTCGAAGATGCCTTGAAGGTGGTGGCTGAGCCGGTAGTCGAAGACCCCACGGCCGCGGCCGCGCCTTCGCAGGTGGCTAAATAGGTGGGGGAGTTTGTAAATCTTGTCTGAGTGTTACTGAACTTCAGTTGCTGTGCAGGTTCGGGGTTTTGGGCCTGCGCACGCAACCGCTACTGACAATGCTAATTTTGTGGCTTTGACCGTGGTTGCTGAAGACGATTCTGATGATTCTGTGTCTAAGTTTTTTGAGTCTGATGATTCTGGGAGTTCGATTATGTGGACTGAGGGGTCTTCGGATGAGGACTTAGACTATTTTGCAGCATTGGATATGGCTGCAGCGGAGACTTCTCTGCGTGTGATGGGTGAGGATATTCCGGGTGCGAGTGCTGGGCGTAGGTGGCGAAGGGCGGTGGCGAAGCGGAGAGTGAGTGAGTTGTCGCGAAGTGATAGGCGTCATCATGGTGAGGTGGAGGGTGGTCGTCTTCGTGTGGATGGGACTACCAAACGGGAATTGTTGTCTTCGCCGGCTGGGGCGAGTGTAGGTGAGGGTGAGCTGCGAAATCTTTTTGAGGGTGAGGAATTGAGGATAATGTTGTTCAACTACAGGGAGATGGGTATCATCCCGAAGGTTGAGCCGTTGTAATGTGTGATGCCCTCGCTGTGTGTGTGTAACTATGATTTGTATGATGAGGCTGCGTGCCTTCGTTGATCCGGCCGCGCCCGTAGGCGGCTTGTGTTCGGGTGCTTTTGGGGAAGTCTTCGATTTTGCACATTTGTTGAGTTAGTCCGGCTCCACCCGTAGGCGTATTTTGCGCGGAGTCTTTTGGAGAAGACCTTGATTTTGCGCACTTGTGCTATTCCGGCTGCACCCGTAGGCGACTTTTGCACGGATAATCTTTTGGAAAAGACTTCGATTTCGCGCACTTATTATGCTATTCTGGCTGCACCCTTAGGCGACTTTTGCACGGATAATCTTTTGGAGAAGACTTTGATTTCGCGCACTTATTGTGCTATTCCGGCTGCACCCGTAGGCGACTTTTGCACGGGTAGTCTTTTGATTTTTCGCACTTATTGTGCTATTCCGGCTGCACCCGTAGGCGACTTTTGCACGGATAGTCTTCTGGAAAAGACTTCAATTTTTTGCACTTATTGTGCTATTCCGGCTGCACCCGTAGGCGACTTTTGCACGGATAGTCTTTTGGAAAAGACTTCGATTTTTCGCACTTATTGTGCTATTCCGGCTGCACCCGTAGGCGACTTTTGCACGGAGTGTCGCACGCGAGGGTAGCAAGCGCTGCCCCTCGCGGTGACTTTGGTGTGGTCGAATGCCGAAGACCGTCGATGCGGTCTTTTTCGACGTGTCTTAATTTTTGCGGGGGATTTTTGTGGGTATATTGCATGGCTCCGCCTCATTAAAAACCTCACCCCCCGGGAGGAAAAGAGTATGGGCCAGAATAATAATGTTTGGTTAATTACAAGGGCGTGATGGCCCTGAGGAGTCAAACAAAAAATTTGCGGAGATTATCTATGTTCCAGGAATGCTCTAGGTCTTCGCCAGATTGCGTTGTTAGCCTATACGCGCTGGGAGACGACTTCGTCTTGACGATGAATGGTCCTTCCCACTTCGGCTCTAGCTTACCTCGTGACTCTGTCCGGGTTGTTCGAATGAGTACGAGGTCCCCTTCATTGAATTCTCTCGGGACGACTGCGTGGTCGCGCCAGGTCTTTGTTTGGGCTTGATATTTATTGAGGGCCTACAGGGCGAAGATGCGGTCTCCATCGATGAGATCTTTGGAGGTTAGCTCGTCTACGTCGGGTGAGGCTAAAGCGCTTGTCCTTGGGGACCCATGCTTGATTTCCTGCGGGGTCATGGCCTCCGAGCCGTATAGCAGGCGAAAGGGAGTGAATCCGGTCGCCCGACACTCGGTCGTGTTCAGCGCCCAGACTGCTTCAGGTAGCAGGTCGGCCCATTTACCCTTCTTGTCATCGAGAAGCATTTTCTTGATCGTCGTGAAAATATTGTCGTTGGCGGGCTCCACAACGCCGTTGGATTGTGGGTGATATACTGAGGCGAAGGCAAGCTTGGTGCCAATGGAGAAGTAGAAGTCCCTGAAGTCTTGGCTGTCAAATTGTTTGCCATTGTCAACTGTGAGCTCGGACGGGACTCCGAATCGGCAAACAATGTTTTGCCAGAAGAATTTCTGGGCGGTCTTCGATGTTATCATTGATACTGCTCTTGCCTCGATCCACTTGGTGAAATACTCGACGGTGACGAAGGTGAACTTGAGGTTCCCTTGGGCCGTGGGTAGTGGCCCGACAATGTCCAGGCCCCAGCGCTGAAGGGGCCACGTGTGGGCGATTAGCTTTGTGTACTGCGAAGGGCTTCCTGAGCGTGGAGAAAACTTTTGGCAGGCTTCGCACGACCTTGTGACCCAATTCGCGGCGCAGATCATAGCAGGCCAGTAGAAGCCTTGACGGATCACCTTGGCAGCTAGGGCCCTAGGCCCCGCGTGAGAGCCGCAAGTTCCGCTATGGACTTCGCGCAGGATCTGGACGCCTTCGGTCTCGGTGACGCATTTAAGCATGGGTTGACTGACCCCCTTCTTGTAAAGTTGTCCCTCAATGAGATCAAAGTTCCGACTTCGGTGTTTGAGGCGCTTGGCCTCGTTGATATCGCTTGGATGGTAATATACCTGCAGGAACATGGTTATTGGTGCCCGCCAGTCTTCGGTCATGATGAGGTTGACTATGCGGTGGCCCTCGGTGTTGTTGGTTATTTGGAGGCCCTCTGGGCTGCGAACGGCTAGCGTACCGATGGCATGGTAGAATACGTCGGAGGGTAGGGCCTCGCCTCTGGCGGCTGCCTTGGCCAATGCGTCGGCCTCCTCGTTCTTGGCTCAGTCCATGTGCTGCAAGGTGAAGCCTTTGAACTGTCTCTCGAGACTGCGGACAGCTGTGAGGTACTGCATAAGTGCGGGGTCCTTTGCTGCGTAATCTTTCTCGACTTGGCCGGCAACTACTTTGGAGTCTGTTCTGATTATGCAGGTGGTGACACCAAGTGCCCGTAGCTTGCGAAGGCCGAGGATGACAGCTTCGTACTCTGCTACGTTGTTGGTGCATCTGTCGGACTCCAAAGCAAAGCTGAGACGTGCTGCATATCTGTGCTTAACCCCTGTGGGTGAAGTAATGACTGCCGCTGCGCCTGCCCCCGCATGGCACCATGCGCCGTCGCAGTGGATGGTCCACACCTTCTCTGCAGACGTGTCCGGATGCGTTATTGGCCCGGTCCAGTCGACGATGAAATCTGGCAGGACTTGTGACTTGATGGCTGTCCTAGGCTCGAAGGTGATATGGTAGCCAGAAAGCTCGGCTGCCCATTTGGCGATCCGAACAGATGCCTCCGGATTTCTGAATAATTCGCCGAGTCCCCTGTCCGAGGTGACCCACACCTTGAACGCTTCAAAATAGTGGCGCAACTTGCGCGAAGCCATAACGACTGCGTAGGCGATTTTTTCCAGTTCCGTCATGTTGCATTTGGATGTCGTGAGTACTTCGGAGACGTAATAAACTAGACACTGCCTGGTCATGCCCTCTCTGTCCTATTCTTGAACCAGCACTGCGCTGACCGCGTGCAGCGAAGCTGCGACGTAGAGCAACAGGGGTAGCGAGGGGTTGGGGCTTGTAAGAATTGCCAGCTCTAACAGGTGCTGCTTTAGTGATGCGAAGGCCGCCGCTTGCTCTGGTCCCCATGCAAAGTCCTTTGCGCCGCGTAGCGTTTTGAGGAAAGGTAAGCTTCGCTCGGCGGACTTGGAAATGAATCTGTTGACGGCGGCCAATCTACCTGTCAGTCGTTGGACGTCTCTGGCTGACTGCGAGGGTGTCATGTTGATGATAGCCTGGATCTTGCTCTGGTTGGCTTCGATCCCGCGGTGCGACACCAGGTAGCCCAGTATCTTCCCCTGGCGAACGCCAAAGACACACTTTTCGGGGTTTAGGCGAAGTCGTGCGTCCCGCATGTTCGCGAATGTTTCTGCGAGGTCAGCTAGGTGGTCCTCTTTGCTTTTGCTGGCGACGACGATGTCGTCTACATACGTAAATATGTTTCTGTCGACTTGGCTCTCGAGCACTGTCTTGGTGAGGCGAGAGAACGTGGACCCAGCGTTCTTTAGTCCCTCCGGCATTCTGATGAAGCAGTACGTGCCGAAGGGTGTTATGAAACTGGTGCTGGCCTTGTCTTCCTCCTTCATATATATCTGGTGATAGCCGGAGAAGCAGTCAAGGAGTGACATGACTTCACACCAGGCCGCGCTATCGACGATCTTGTTGATCCGAGGCAGGGGAAATCGTCCTTGGGGCAGGCCTTGTTGAGGCTGGTGAAATCAATGCACATCCACCAGTTGTCGCTCTTCTTTTGCACCATGACTACGTTGGCGAGCCACGTAGGGTAGGCGACTGGTTCGATGAAATTGGCCTCAAGCAGGCGGTGTACCTCGGCCTTGGCGGCTTCTGTCTTCTCATCTGACATTTTGCGCAGCCTCTGCTTCTTCGGCCTCACTGAAGGTTCGATGCCCAAGCTGTGCTCAATAATGGTGCGACTGACTCCGACCAGGTTGAGGGCGGACCAGGCGAAGACGTCCTTATTTTTGGAAAGACAGGAGATGAGTCTCTCCTCGTCATGCGAAGTAAGGTCCTCGCTTATGATGACCGTTTGCTTGGGTGTTGCCTAGTCAAGGGGAACTGTCTTCGTCCCATCATTGCTTTGCAGCTGTGCCTTTTCATGCCCGTTGGCGGTTGGGCGGGTAGCCTTGGGGACCTCACGCTGCGCCATGAGGAAGTGTATGTTCCTTTGCCCTGGAACGAAGTCTCTTTCTATGTTGCGTGCGGCCTGCTGGTTGCCATGGACTGTGATCACGCCTTGTGGGCCCGGGATTTTCATGCACATGTAAAGTCCGTGAATGTGTGGCAGAACCACCCGAATTATTCCAGCTTAAGTGCCTGAGTCACGCCTCAAGGGCCGTAACACAATTAAATCGGAATAACCCGTCAGTCCTTCAGATCTAGTCTGATAGAGCCACTTAACCAGGATCAAATTCCACAATCTCACTCGAAGGTGAGTCACAGACGAAATACAATAAAACAGGAAACCTCAAATTAAGTACTAAATTATTACATGAATCGGAGTTCTTGAGTAGCAATAAAGTTCATAAAGTAAGGTGCAGCGGATAATCGATGTCGTCGGTAATGAGGAAATGGGCAAGGCCTAGCCCACTACTCCTCATGCTCCTCTCCTGCCGGAGCAACATCCCACTCGACCGTCCAACCCGGTGGCAGGGTGGTAGGCCAAGTCACACCATCAACCAACTCCTGCATGGTACCTGCAAAAATGGTGCCACAAGCAAGGCTGAGTATACTAATACTCAGCTAGACTTACCCGGTGTGAGGAGTCTACTCCTCTACCTCTAGACTATGCAGCTGTTTAGCTGAGGGGTTTGGTTTGCCAAAAGCACTAGCTGTTTCTAAAAGCAAAGTTTTAGCTTTCCAGGTTCTATCATCATTAACTTAGCTAGGTTGCTCCTTCTAAGCACACATGGTAACAATCAAATTATTCAATCAACAAGTTATCTTATGTAACCACATTTCACTTCTTACTCGATGCAGTACAAGGAATCAAGCAGTCTCATTAGCTGCGAGAAGCAGACGATTCGAATCGAGTTTTTTAACCTTGCAAGGTAAACCTAAACACACGGCATGTCAGGGTACTCCGACCCTGCACATGACAACCGTCCCCATCGATTCCCCATTCGCGTCCAGGCCTCACCGCCTTGGCATACAAGGCTCCACTGACTCCGGCTGCCGCCGTGCAGTGACCGCACTTGTACCCACCATAGCTAGCATGGGAGACCTAGTCTCAGGTCGCATGAGGGATAAAGTCAGCGCCCGGCTTCACTCAGGTACTAGGTTTACCGGTTACCATTTTTCCCGGCATGTGCTTAGTACGTTCAAAAGCTTGACTCAGGTATCCACACATTAATCCTTAATTCTTTTTCCCGTCTCATGGACAAGGCATCCTCCCTGGATCCAAGTCCATAGACCAACATCTATCCCGTTATCAAGATGAATACAATCAATTCCTGACCTCGCGTGAGTGCTAGAAAAATCACTCGACTTCTACCGAGATCCTAATTAGCAAGCAGCTACTCGACCTAGCAGACTAGTATTCATCTCAAAAAGGAGTCCTAAGTTCATGCATCTAGAGGTTTCAAGCAACTCCTACACTTAAGTGCACATTACAAACCTACAAGCATTAAGTGTAGTAAAGTAGCATATAATAACATGGTTATGCATAAGACCGGGGCTTGCCTTCAATTGCTGGGGCTGCGGGGAGATCCTCAATAGCAGCCTCTGAAGCCTGCTCCTGGTCCTCCTCTTGGACAGGTCCTTGCTCGGGGATGAGCACGTACTCTCCGTCGGCAAGATTACAATCTAATGAATGCAATGCGTAAGATATATGCATGATATGATATGTGCTTTTAGAAATCACAACTTTAAAGGTGTATGATCTTTCTTGAGTTAAACCAAGTTAACTTTACTTATGCAAGACCCTTGGGTGGTATACTTGGTAAACTGGTTCAAATTTAGCTAAGGTAAGTGGTAGGTTTAATTTTGGGGTTTCACTGAATTCTTTTTAAGTCTTAGGGATAAATGATAAGTACTCAAGTTAGACTTATTGAGGTGGGGTTTATTTCTTCCTTCCTTTTCTTTTATTCTCTTTAATGTTTTGGAGTAGGTTTGAACTACAAGTTGCTTTTATAAAATTCTAAAAATTCTGCAAAAATTAAAGTGGCTTTCTATTGGTGTGTGTTTCTCTGTCTTAAAATTTGGGGATCAGAAAGTGAATAGTTTTCTCTGTACAAAATTATTAAACTCTAGGGCAGAAGGGGTGCTTTGAACTACAACTACTATTTAACAGTGGGTAATTCTTCAGAACTTATTTTTGCTGGCTTTTAGGTGTTATAACATGACTTGATACAAATTTCTAGTCATTAGTACTTTTTAATTATTTTTCTATGGTTTTCTCAAGTTTCTAGCCAAATGAGTGCTTTCTACTACCACTATATTTGAAAAACATCAAACAACAGAGTTCTTATTTTTCTTGGTTATTATTTTGTGCAAGAGCAATCATTCTGAAGTTTGGCATCTTTTTGCTTAAGGGAAGGGGTGGTATGCATTATTTGAATTAAATGGCTCTTCTCTTAAATCATTAGCAATTGGTAAGAGTTTGCTTCTTTTTCATGGGTTTGCATTTTTCTCTGGTAGTGTACCTTATCATGGACTTGGATAATTTTTGGTTGCCCATTATCACATTATTTGGGGTTGTTCATGATTTAGTTGGAAAATGCCTTATTATCACTTTGTATTTATTTCCCTTGCTTAAAAAGTTGGGCTGAGGTGCTCTGTATTTTTGTAGTGGGGCTCTGGTGGTTATAAGTCCACTGGATTTTTGTTAAGCATTTTGGTTATAGTTTTGCCTCTTTAATAATTGATTTTCAGTCTTATTTAGGCTAAACAAATCATTTTAATTTAAAACTGGTCCAAGTTAATGGTCTCTGTATTTTTCCTAAGTTCTCTGTTACATAAGTAAACTAGGAAAAATAATATTAATCACTGTTCATTAACTTCTAATGTCTTTCTGATTTTCTCTAAGTTTTGGACAAAACATCTTTAAATGAGAAACCACATCATAATTTCTAATGCTGGGGTTCCTACTATTTTTAAACAGTGTCTAAATAAGGTATAAACATCTACAAATTTTCTTAAGCTCAGCACAAAAGAAAAACTAATTTTCCTTAATTAAATAAGGTTTAGTGGGTTTCTGTTTTTAATTTTTAAACTCTAAAATTTGAACAGAAAGTATAGGGTCTATTATTTTTAAATGATAGATTATAATATACAAGAGCTAGCAAAATTGGTTTGACATCTTTTGATTAGGAATTCATCAAGTTATGAATTTTACAAGTTCTCTGGTTATTCAAAAAGAATAACAGAATTGATTAAATGGAAATCCACTTTGCACTGGGGTCCCTGGCGTGTTTTCTAAGTTTTCTTCGCGAATCAGTCCTTAAGCTACTATTCACATGAGTCTCTGACATTACAGAAAACCCCTCGGGTTCTACAGATCCTAACTCGAGGTCCTTCTTCTACCTCAAACAGTAGCCGCGGCGGAGAAAAGGGCGGAGGGGCTTACCGGCGGCGAGATGGCTCCGGTGAAGCGGTCGAGGACGAAGGGGAGGTCTCGGGGATCACAACGGTGTGCGGAACACCGTCGGAGATGGCCGGAGTCGGTCGGTCCACGCGCGCAGGCGGGGATGCTCGTCGGCGACGAGGAGACCGGCCTGGTCACGGCGAGATAGTTCAATCAAATGGGTCAGGGAGGACCACGGGATGCCAGAGAAGACATGAGCGCAAGGAATTGGGCGGAGACTCACTGGATAGCTCGGTCCACGCGCGGCGGCGGAAGACCGAAGTCCGGTGAAGTCAATCTCGGGCCTCCGGTGAAGTCCGGCCGGGTCCGAGGGCTTGGCAAGCTTCACGGGCTACTGGCGGAGCTAGCCGAAGCGCTGGCCTGCCCGGAGGATGGCTGGGGTGGGCTGGCCACGGTGGCCGAAGTTCTGGCGGCAATGGCGGGCGGAATTGAGCTCGCCGGAGCTAAGGAAAAGTGGCTGGCCGGTGAGGGTGAGTGCGGGGCGAAGTGAGGTGCGCCTGGGGAGGCTTTATAGGCATGGTGCGGTGCACGGGCGGTCGTGGACCGGCGAGTGCGCGCGGGCGTGCACTGGGAAGGCGCGGTGCGCGAACGGGCGTGAACCGGGGTGTCAGCCACGGTCGAACACGTGTTCCCGTTGCCTCTGCCCCTGTTCAAGCGCCGATTGGGAGCAAATCTTCGCGAATTTGGGCAAGATCACTGCAAGGGATTTGTTCACCAGACCAAGCTTTGTCTTTTGTGTATGGACGACGCGCGGTTTTAGGCTAGGGATAGGGAGTTGTAGCGTCACCAAGGTGCCAGTGTCAGAATGCCTGGTCCCGAGGTTAAGCTGCGCCAAAATCGTGTCAAATGAATTTGGTTTGAGTTCAAACTTTCCCAGAATGTGTTCAAGGTAATTTGGCACGACTTTGATATTTGGATCTTCTGGCTTTGAGTTTCGAAAAGCAGAGAACACAGATGATCTTTGGAAAGAGGTCTGAAATTCAGAAATTCAGAAATCTGAATTTCCCAAGGGTTCATAGATCAAGGGCTGATTTGGGGGTTTAATTGAATTATTTTGGCTAAGCCTTCTCAATCTTTCTTGTTGCTTAATAAACATACTTTAACTTATATAATTGGCTCAACTCAAAATTTTAAACTTTACACTCCCCTTTTCTTACTTCTTTGAATTTTGCTCATGGGCTCATTTAGGGTTTTTAATTAGGGTTGCACAATCTTATCTTTTAATAGACTCAATTGCTTTGATCATGACACTTTTAAGTATATACTTGGTGACTTCATTATTACTTAAGTTATTTTGATGCTCATGCTTACTTTGGTTCACATAAAATAATGGTTCTAGGTTTGGCATTGGAGTGAAACCCTGAGTGACACTGGGGTGTCATGCTGCCTCAAACTTGTTGATGGAGCCCCGACTCATTATGGCGTTGTACGGGTACACCATGTCGACGATGTCGAAAGTGACCTGCTCACTTCGTGCATTGGGTGCTACACCGAAGGACAGGGGTAGCTCTATTTTGCCCACAGGGAAGGTGCCCTTGATGCCAAAGCCATATAAGGGGTTGTTCGAAGGTTTCAGCAAGCTGTGGCTGATGCCCATGCGGTCGCAGGCGTGGAGGAAAATGATGTCCACCTGGCTACCGTTGTCAACTAAGACTTTGTGTAGGTCTCAGCCTGCCACGCTACAGTTGATGACCATGGCGTCGATGTGGGGTGCGCTACGCAGGTCGACATCTCTGGCGTCGAAAGTCAACGACACATGGGACCACTTTGTCTGCATGACTGGACCTGTGATGGCGATGTGGTTGACGCTGTGGTAATGGTCCCTCTTTTGTCGCTTCATGTCGAAGTCGATGCTGGACCCCCCAGTGATCATGCGAGTGACTCCGCGATACGGCTGATCAGTGAAGTCTTCTTGTTTTGGTGCTTGGGGGTGGTTTGGGTGGTGGATGTTTGGCTATTGCGGGGGTGGAGGTGGGAGTGGGGGAGGTACGATTTGTACCTCCTGGTGGTGTTGGTATGCGTGGTTAGGTGGATGTTGTGCGGGGCCATGGTTGTATGGTTGTGGGAGTTGTTGATATGTGTGCACGACAACTCTTGGGTTGTCGGCTGGTTGCGCCCGAGACATCCTGTCCCTGGTGGCCTTCGTTTCCGGGCAGTCCCTTGTTGGGTGCGCACAGTCTTCGCCGTGAAACAAGCAGTAAAATCGGCGCGGCTGTTGCGCTCGTCCTCGGCCCCGACCACGAGTTCCATTGTCGCGGCCCTAGGGGGATAATCTTGGCGGCAAGGGGCCTCACCAGCGGGGTGCTGGTTGGCGATGTTATGTACCTACTGCTGACTACGGCCGTCCCGACCGGAGTCTGACTGCGAAGGTCTCGTCCACGTTCGGCTGGACTACAGAGGGTCCTTGGATTTCCTCTGGGACTCGACCTTGCGCTGGTGGAGCTCTTCGGATCTAGCATATTTTTCGAAAAGCTGATACAGCTCCTGGAGGTTCTTGGGTGGATCCCTGATGCAGTGGCTGTAAAGGACGCTAACCCGAAGGCCACTGATGGCGTAGTGAATGGCGATTTGGTCATCAACCGACGGCAGTTGTGACTTGAGAGTCAGAAACTTGCGGTAGTACTCCCGCAGAGTCTCTCTCTCCAGTTGCTTGCAGAGTGACAATTCGACCAAGGCATCGGTGTCTGGGCGCTCCCGCAGAGTCTCTCTCTCTAGCTGCTTGCAGAGTGACAATTTGGCCAAGGCATCGGTGTCTAGGCGGTACCCTTGGAAGTTGAGCAGAAATTTGTCCCGGAGACTTCTCTAGGAATCAATGGACAACAGGGGCAACCTGGTGCACCAGGTGAGAGCAGGGCCTTCAAGGGCGATGATGAATGACTTGGCCATCGTGGCATCGTCCCCTCCGGATGATGCAACGGTGACTTGATAGCTCATGATATACTGTGCTGGGTCAGTGCTGCCGTTGTACTTGGGGTAGGTCCCTGCCCTGAAGTTGGCGGGCCATGGTGACACTTGCAGTTGAGGCGCCAGGGGGCTCCGCTCGTCAAGGTAATTGATGCCTTGGAAAGCTACAGCGTGCGGGAAGAAGGGTCTGCGCTGAGGAACGAATAGGTCTCCGACTGGCGCGCGCTGTTGGAGGGGCGGGCCGTGCTACAGATCATATTGGCCTTCGTGCTGCATGAGCGCAATCTCCTGCTCAAGCTCTTGAGCCCTCTACTCCTCATCTTGTATCATCTGGCGCAGCTTGGCCTGCGCAGAGACACGTTGGCGCTTGGCCTCGAGGATTTCCTTCTGCTTCTGGAGGTTACGGTTTTTGAGGCACAAGGCCCGTAGCTGTAGCTGTTCTTCTGCGGAGACGACGAGGACCTCGCCGTCTTCTGCTACGTCCTCGCCCTCTGGTGGTGCAAAGCCTGGCGGTGGCGCTTGTGGCTGTCCTTCGGAGCTGCAGGTGCGAAGGGTGCCTTCTGGAGTGTGTTGATCGTTGCGCTGTCTCTTACTATATGCATCGTCTTCGCCAGCTCCTTGGTGGGTGTTGTCGGCGAGGGCCTTGCCCTTTTTCTCAGCTAGCAGGGCTGCCTTTGCTGCTTCATCGACGGATGGGGCTACCTTCGAGTTAGCTCTTTTGGGTGCCATCGCGGGTGGTTTTCTCGTAGCACGAATGGTGGGCGCCAATGTTGGAACTTGCGTTCCCGGCCAGGTTGATTCCAACAGGGGAGTGAGAGAGATGTGAACACGGTTTAAACTTGAGGCGGCAATTGCTCTGTTAATCCAGCCTCTCAAGGGCACTGTACGGGGGTATTTATAGGTGCCTGAGTGCCCAACGTCTCAACGTAAGGACGCATGTGCCCTCAGGCACCTGGTCTATCCCCGGAATATTCCTGTAAAGGAGGGTTACAGACTATCATTACAGAAAAGCTATTACAAATCAGGCCCATAACACACTTATCCGAGTGGAGCCCGTTACAATGGGCCGAATCCCACGTGGGCCTCCAGGTGGAGTGAGGACGTGGGACGAGGCGACATCGTCGTAGGCCTTCGTCTTGTAGAGTAGAAGACGAAGGGTGGACCTTGCCGGTCGTTTTGCTTCCTGTCGGCGCAGCGAGATAGACGAAGGCTGGAACGGAGGGTAGCGTCTTCGCCTTCGCCCCAACACTCCCCCTTTTTCCCATAATCATAAATTCTCCCCACATGAGACCAAATTTTGACAATAAGAGTATTTTGACGATTCAAAAGTTCTAACTCTATTGTTTTCAAAATACTCAAGTGGTAGCTGATCCATTTGCTTTGGCCTTAATTTCTCCCCCTTTGGCATTAAGCACCAAAACGGGATCATTTTTGGCCCTTTAACCCCATTGCCTCACCAAAAATATCAATTAAGAGCAAAAAGTCAATAAGAGCGTAAAGATGAACTTGGAACGAAATACACCAATACCAGAGTGCAGTGGAAGTCTTTGCAACGTCCAAGTCCATTTTCCCTTTCTATGCACCTTTGAGACTACATCAAGAACACTCAAACACAAAGGTTAGTCTCAAAGGGTCAAGTTGTAGAACTTCTCCCCCTAAATATGTGCATCATTCACACATGGACTTGTGAGGTCCGGGGATCCCTTGCACAACTTGATCACCATAAATAAGCAACAAATTATATAAATGCATAAAGTAACATGATCAAAGGCATAAAACACATGTATGCTATAGATCAATCCAAGTTACGCGAATCTAAGACATTTAACTCACTACGCAGCCTGCAAAAGGTTTTCTTATCTAATGGCTTGGTAAAGATATCGGCTAGCTGGTTCTCGGTGCTAATATGGAACACCTCGATATCTCCCTTTTGCTGGTGGTCCCTCAGAAAGTGATGCCGGATGTCTATATGCTTAGTGCGGCTGTGTTCAACAGGATTATCCGCCATGCGGATTGCACTCTCATTGTCACATAGGAGTGGGACTTTGCTCAGATTGTAGCCAAAGTCTCGGAGGGTTTGCCTCATCCAAAGTAGTTACGCGCAACACTGTCCTACGGCAACATACTCGGCCTCAGCGGTGGATAGGGCAACGGATGTCTGTTTCTTTGAACTCCAAGACACCAGGGACCTTCCTAGAAATTGGCACATCCCTGATGTACTCTTTCTATCATCCTTGCATCCAGCATAATCGGAGTCTGAATATCTAATTAAGTCAAAGGTAGACCCCTTTGGATACCAGATCCCAAAGCAAGGCATAGCAACTAAATATCTAAGAATCCGCTTAACGGCCACAAGGTGACATTCCTTTGGGTCGGATTGATATCTAGCACACATGCATACACTAATCATAATATCTGGTCTACTAGCACATAAATAAAGTAATGACCCTATCGGGGACCATAATTAGGGGTACCCTCAAGGCCCCTAAATCTCAGCTGGTAACCCCCATCAGCACAAAGCTGCAAAGGCCTGATGGGTGCGATTAAGCCAAGGATCGGTCCATTCAAGGGACATGATCGCGCCTCGCCCGAGCCTAGCCTCAGGCAAGGGAAGCCGACCCCGGAGAACCTACATCTCGCTCGATAACCCCCCTCCAGCAACGGGCACACTATCGGCTCGCCCGAGGCCCAGTCTTCACCGAGAAGCAACCTTGGCCGCATCGCCACGCCGACCGACCAAATCGCAGGGGCATTTAATGCGAAGGTGGCCTGACACCTTTATCCTGACGCACGCCCTCCAGCCGACAGGGCCGAAGTGACCGCAGTCACTTCGCCGCTCTACTGACCGGTCTGACAAGAGGACAGCGCCGCCTGCGCCGCTTCGACTGCTGAGCCACCCGACAGAGTTAGGCTGACAGCAGCCAAGGCTGGCCTCGGGCGTCATAAGAAACTCCGCCTCGCCCGACCCTAGGGCTCGGACTCGGGTTCGGCCCCAGAAGACGGCGAACTCCGCTCCGCCCGACCTAGGGCTCGGACTCGGGCTCAGAACCGGAAGACGGCGAACTCCGCTCCGCCTGACCCAGGGCTCGAACTCGGACTCAGCCCCGGAAGATGGCGAACTCCGCTCCGCCTGACCTAGGGCTCGGACTCGGGCTCAGCCCCAGAAGACGGCGAACTCCGCTCCGCCCGACCCAGGGCTCGGACTCGGGCTCAGCCCCGGAAGACGGCGAACTCCGCTCCACCCGACCCAGGGCTCGGACACGGGCTCAGCCCCGGAAGACGGCGAACTCCGCTCCGCCCGACCTAGGGCTCGGACTCGGGCTCAGCCCCGGAAGACGACGAACTCCGCCTCGCCCGACCCCAGGGCTCAGACTCAGCCCTGGCCTCAGCCGACGGTCTCCGCCTCGCCCGACCCAGGGGCTCGGACTCGACCACGGCCACGGAAAACAGACTCGGCCTTGACCTCGGAGGAGCCTCCACCTCGCCCAGCCTAGGGCACGGACCGACCACGTCGATAGGAGGCGCCATCATTACCCTACCCCGAGCTGACTCAGGCTACGGGGAACAAGACCGGCGTCCCATCTGGCTCGCTCCGCCAGATAGGCAATGATGGTGCCCCGCACACTCCGTGACGACGGCGGCTCTCGGCCCCCTTACGGAAGCAAGAGGACGTCAGCAAGGACTCGACAGCCCCAACAGCTGCCCCTCTCGCCAGGCTCCAGCGCTCCTCCGACGGCCATGACACCACACAAACCGGGTGCCAAAACCCCTCCGACTGCCACGATGGCATGTACTTAGGGCACTAGCTCTCCTTCGCTAGACACGTAGCACTCTGCTACACCCCCCATTGTACACCTGGATCCTCTCCTTACGCCTATAAAAGGAAGGACCAGGGCCCTCTTACAGAGGGTTGGCCCGTGCGGGGAAGGACGGGACGGCGCTCGCTCGAGGCCTCTCGCTCCCACTCCCGCGTGGACGCTTGTATCCCCCTACTGCAAGTGCACCCGACTCAGGCGCTAGGCTAACACGAAGGCCACGGGATCCACACTCTCTTACGCCTGCCTCCCTCTGGCTACCTCCTTTCCCCCTTCGCGTTCCGCCTTGCGTCGACCCATCTGGGCTGGGGCACGCGGCGACAATTCACTCGTCGGTCCAGGGACCCCCCGGGTTTTGAAACACCGACAGTTGGCGCGCCAGGTAGGGGCCTGCTGCGTGTTGACGAACAGCTTCCCGTCAAGCTCCAGATGGGAAGTCTCCAGCAACCTTTCCAGCCCGAGACGGTGCTCCGTTTCGGGAATCTCGAGTTCATGTCCCTCGATGGCGGCTACGACATGATACTCCTTCCCCCGCCGCGCGACAGCGACAATGGCGGTCGACAACCCGCTCGCCGGCGGGGAAATCGACGACGCCTTCCCCACGAGGTGGAAGGACGACATTCGGGCTTGTCCCGTCCCCTCCCCTGCCGATGGAGGAGGAGGTGGGGCAACCAAGGCCAAGCAGGAAGCGGCACCTCGTTGGCTGTCGAGCGAGTCGACGGCGCCGGCGCCCCAACGGAGGGCGCGTCGGGCATCGATCTCGCGTCTGAGATGAAGACGAGCGCCGCCTCCCTGCAACACGCCGATCTCAAGCAAACGCGCGACGCCAGCACGCTCGCGAAGGACTTGCTGGGCGTCACCCTTGTACCCAAGACAACGGTGCAGTCAGTCCCAGACGTGACCTCGTCACCGACCGTCGACCGAAAGGTACCGACCGATTCCCATCTCGTGTCTTTTGGATTCGTCCTCAACCCACCAAGCGACTCCGCTTCGGTGAGCACTTTCATAGAGGCAAGTCCAAACCCTCTGGGGTATCGTGTGCGGTCACCCTGGGACCGACTGACAACCGACTCGACCTACGAGTCGTCGGGGTCCGAGGAAGATGGTGAGCCCAACATCTGTTGGGATTTCTCCGGACTTGGTAACCCCAGTGCCGTGCGGGACTTCATGACCGCATGCGACTACTGCCTTTCCGACTGTTCCGACAGCAGCCGCGGCCTCGACAATGAGGACCGTGGCCCAAGTCGTGAATGTTTCCACGTCGATCTAGGGGGTCCCGGCGAAGGCAACCATCTTGGTATGCCGGAAAACAGTGATCCCCTAGGCCCGCGCCTCGCGTTGACATCCTTCGGGAGCGAGCTGTGGTCCCCGTCCCGGCGGGGGGTCCTGACCCACAGCTCGAGCAAACCCGCGAGAGGCAGGCCAGGCTCGACGGGGGAGCAGGAACGCTTGTGCCGATCCGCAGGGACGTCGGGCAGGAATGGGCGATCCAACCCCCGGCCGGAGAAGCGCGTCATCTCCCCCACGACATCCAGCACCGCATCGCCGACGACGTCAGGGTGAGGCCGCCGCTGGATTCCAGCGGAGTCGGCCAAAACCTGGCTGCAGCAGCAATGCTCCTCCGCGCAATGCCGGAGCCATCGACTACGGAAGGGCGACGTATCCAGGGAGAGCTCAAGAATCTCCTGGAGGACGCCGCGGTCCGACGGGCCGAAAGCTCTGCCTCCCGGAGGCAGGGTTTCCCCTCGGGACATCCCGCCGCGACTTCCCGATTTACGCGGGAAGCCTTAGTCCACTCCGGGCGCACGCGCAACACAGCGCCTGCGGCCCCAGGTCCCCTCGGCAACGAGCATCATCATCACAGCCGTCGGGCCCACCTCGACGACAGGGCGCACCGAGGCTACCACCCCAGGCGTGGGGGATTCTACGACAGCGGGGAGGATCGGAGTCCTTCGCCCGAACCACCCGGTCCGCAGGCTTTCAGCCACGCCATACGACGGGCACCGTTCCAGACCCGGTTCCGAACCCCGACTACTATCACAAAGTACTCGGGGGAGACGAGACCGGAACTGTGGCTCGTGGACTATCGGCTGGCCTGCCAACTGGGTGGAACGGATGATGACAACCTCATCATCCGCAACCTCCCCCTGTTCCTCTCCGACACCGCTCGAGCCTGGTTAGAGCACCTACCTCTGGGGCAGATCTCCAACTGGGACGACCTGGTCCAAGCCTTCGCCGGCAATTTCTAGGGCACGTACGTGCGCCCTGGGAACTCCTGGGATCTCCGAAGCTGCCGCCAGCAGCCGGGAGAGTCTCTCTGGGACTATATCCGGCGATTCTCGAAGCAGCGCACGGAGCTGCCCAACGTCACCGACTCGGATGTTATCGACGCGTTCCTCGCCGGCACCACCTGCCGCGACCTGGTGAGCAAGTTGGGTCGCAAGACCCCCACCAGGGCAAGCGAGCTGATGGACATCGCCACCAAATTCGCCTCTAGCCAGGAGGCGGTTGAGGTCATTTTCCGGAAGGACAAGCAGCCCCAGGGCCACCCACCGGAAGATGCTCCCGAGGCGTCAACTCAGCGCGGCGCCAAGAAGAAGGGCAAGAAGAAGTCGCAAGCGAAACGCGACGCCGTCGACGCGGATCTTGTCGCCGCCGTCGAGCACAATAACCCTCGGAAACCTCCCGGAGGTGCCAACCTCTTCGACAAGATGCTCAAGGAGCCGTGCCCTTATCATCAGGGGCCCATCAAGCACACCCTCGAGGAGTGTGCCATGCTTCGACGACACTTCCACAAGGCCGGGCCACCAGCGGAGGGTGGCAAGGCCCTCGACGACGCCAAGGAGGAAGATCACAAGACAGGAGGGTTCCCCGAGATCCGCGACAGCTTCATGATCTACGGCGGGCAAGTGGCGAATGCCTCGGCTCGGCACCGCAAGCAAGAGCGCCGGGAGGTCTGCTCGGTAAAGGTGGCGGCGCCAGTCTACCTAGACTGGTCCGACAAGCACATCACCTTCGACCGGGCCGACCATCCGGACTACGTGCCGAGCCCGGGGAGATACCCACTCGTTGTCGACCCCATCATCGGCAACGTCAGGCTCACCAAGGTCCTCATGGACGGAGGCAGCAGCCTCAACATCATCTACGCCGAGACCCTCGGGCTCCTGCGGATCGATCTGTCCTCGGTCCGGACGGGCGCTGCGCCTTTCCACGGGATCGTCCCCAGGAAGCGCGTTCAACCCCTCGGACAACTCGACCTACCCGTCTGCTTCGGGACGCTCTCCAACTTTCGAAAGGAGACACTCACGTTCGAAGTGGTCGGGTTTCGAGGAACCTACCACGCAGTGCTGGGGAGGCCATGCTACGCCAATTTCATGGCCGTCCCCAACTACACGTACCTCAAGCTCAAGATGCCGGGCCCCAACGGGGTCATCACCGTCGGGCCCACGTACCGACACGCATACGAATGCGATGTGGAGTGCGTGGAGTACGCCGAGGCCCTCGCCGAATCCGAGGCCCTCATCGCTGACCTGGAGAGCCTCTCTAGGGAGGCGCCCAACGTGAAGCGCCACACCGGCAACTTCGAACCAGCGCAGACGATCAAGTCCGTCCCTCTCGACCCCTGCAACGACGCCTCCAAGCAGATCCGGATCGGCTCCGAGCTTGACCCCAAACAGGAAGCAGTGCTCGTCGACTTTCTCCGCGCGGACGCCGACGTTTTCGCGTGGAGTCCCTCGGACATGCCCGACATACCGAGGGAAGTCGCCGAGCACTCTCTGGATATTCGAGCTAGGGCCCGACCCGTGAAGCAGCCTCTGCGCCGATTCGACGAAGAAAAGCGCAGAGCCATAGGCGAAGAGATCCACAAGCTACTGGCGGCAGGGTTCATCAAAGAGGTATTCCATCCCGAATGGCTTGCCAACCCTATGCTAGTAAGAAAGAAAAGGGGGAAATGGCGGATGTGTGTAGACTACACTGGTCTAAACAAAGCATGTCCGAAGGTTCCCTACCCTCTGCCTCGCATCGATCAGATCGTGGATTCCACTGCTGGGTGCAAAACCCTGTCTTTCCTCAATGCCTACTCAGGGTATCACCAGATCAAGATGAAAGAGTCCGACCAGCTCGCGACTTCATTCATCACACCCTTCAGCATGTACTGCTATGTTACAATGTCGTTTGGTTTGAGGAATGCGGGGGCGACGTACCAACGATGCATGAACCATGTGTTTGGCAAACACATCGGCCGAACGGTCGAGGCCTACGTCGATGACATCGTAGTCAAGACGAGGAAGGCCTCCGACCTCCTTTCCGACCTTGAAGTGACGTTTCGATGTCTCAAGGCGAAAGGCGTGAAGCTTAATCCCGAAAAGTGTGTCTTCGGGGTCCCCCGAGGCATGCTCTTGGGGTTCATCGTCTCCGAGCGGGGCATCGAAACCAACCCAGAGAAGATTGCAGCCATCACCAGCATGGGGCCAATCAAGGACTTGAAAGGCGTACAGAGGGTTATGGGATGCCTCGCGGCTCTGAGCCGCTTCATCTCCCGCCTCGGCGAAAGAGGCCTGCCTCTGTACCGCCTCTTAAGGAAAGCTGAGTGCTTCACTTGGACTCCCGAGGCCAAGGAAGCCCTCGGGAACCTAAAGGCGCTCCTCACGAACGCGCCCGTCTTGGTGCCCCCCGCTACCGGAGAAGCCCTCTTGATCTACGTCGCCGCGACCACCCAGGTGGTTAGCGCCGCGATCGTGGTTGAGAGACGAGAAGAAGGGCATGCACTGCCCGTCCAGAGGCCAGTCTACTTCATTAGTGAGGTACTGTCCGAGACCAAGATCCGCTACCCACAAATCCAGAAGCTGTTGTACGCGGTGATCCTAACACGGCGGAAGTTGCGACACTACTTCGAGTCTCATCCGGTGACGGTGGTGTCATCCTTCCCCCTGGGAGAGATCATCCAGTCCCGAGAGGCTTCGGGTAGGATCGCGAAGTGGGCGGTGGAGATCATGGGCGAGACGATCTCGTTCGCCCCCCGGAAGGCCATCAAGTCCTAGGTCCTGGCGGACTTCATGGCTGAATGGGCTGACACCCAGCTCCCGACGGCTCCGATCCAACCGGAGCTTTGGACCATGTTTTTTGACGGGTCGCTGATGAAGACAGGGGCCGGCGCAGGCCTCCTCTTCATCTCGCCCCTCGGGAAGCACCTACGCTACGTGCTACGCCTCCACTTCCCGGCGTCCAACAATGTGGCGGAGTACGAGGCTCTGGTAAACGGGTTGCGAATCGCCAACGAGCTAGGGGTCCGACGCCTCGACGCTCGTGGTGACTCGCAGCTCATCATCGACCAAGTCATGAAGAACTCCCACTGCCGCGACCCGAAGATGGAAGCCTACTGCGATGAGGTTCGGCGCCTGGAAGACAAGTTCTACGGGCTCGAGCTCAACCACATCGCCCGACGCTACAATGAGACTGCGGACGAGCTGGCTAAAATAGTCTCGGGACGAACAACAGTTCCCCCAGACGTGTTCTCCCGAGACCTGCATCAACCCTCCGTCAAGCTCGAGGACACGCCCGAGCCCGAGGCACCTTCGGCTCCGCCCGAGGCACCCTCGGCTCAGTCTGAGGTACCCTTGGCCCAGTCCGAGGTACCCTCGGCACGGTCCGAGGTACCCTCGGCTCAGCCCGAGGTACCCTCGACCCCCGAGGGTGAGGCACTGCGCGTCGAAGGGGAACCAAGCGAGGTCGCGCCAAATCAAAGCTGGCAGACCCTGTACCTGCAATATCTCCACCGAGGGGAGCTGCCCCTCGACCAAGCCGAAGCTCGGCGGTTGGCGCGGCGCGCCAAGTCTTTCGTCTTGCTAGGGGATGGGAAGGAGCTGTACCACCGCAGCCCCTCAGGCATCCTCCAGCGATGCATTTCTATCGCCGAAGGCCAGCAGCTCTTGCAAGAGATACACTCGGGGGCTTGCGGCCATCACGCAGCACCTCGAGCCCTCGTTGGAAACGCCTTCCGACAAGGATTCTACTGGCCGACGGCGGTGGCCGACGCTACTAGAATTGTCCGCACCTGCGAAGGGTGTCAGTTCTACGCGAGGCAGACCCACCTGCCCGCTCAAGCTCTACAGACAATACCCATCACCTGGCCGTTTGCTGTGTGGGGTCTGGACCTCGTTGGCCCCTTGCAGAAGGCACCCGGGGGCTACACGCACCTGTTGGTCGCCATCGATAAATTCTCCAAGTGGATCAAGGTCCGACCCCTAAACAGCATCAGGTCCGAGCAGGCGGTGGCGTTCTTCACCAACATCATCCATCGCTTTGGGGTCCCAAACTCCATCATCACCGACAACGGTACCCAGTTCACCGGCAGAAAGTTCCTTGACTTCTGCGAGGATCACCACATCCGGGTGGACTAGGCTGTCGTGGCTCACCCCATGACGAATGGGCAAGTGGAGCGGGCCAACGGCATGATCCTACAAGGACTCAAGCCTCGGATCTACAACGACCTCAACAAGTTCGGCAAGCGGTGGATGAAGGAACTCCCCTCGGTGGTCTGGAGTCTGAGGACAACGCCGAGCCGAGCCACGGGCTTCACACCGTTCTTTCTAGTCTATGGGGCCGAGGCCATCTTGCCCACAGACCTATATTACGGTTCTCCGAGGGCGAGGGCCTACACCGACCAAAGCAACCAAGCCAACCGAGAAGACTCATTGGACCAGCTGGAGGAGGCTCGGGACATGGCCTTACTACACTCGGCGCGGTACCAGCAGTCCCTGCGACGCTACCACGCCCGAGGGGTTAGGTCCCGAGACCTCCAGGTGGGCGACCTGGTGCTTCGGCTGCGACAAGATGCCCGAGGGCGGCACAAGCTCACGCCTCACTAGGAAGGGTCGTTCGTCATCGCCAAGGTTCTGAAGCCCGGAACATACAAGCTGGCCAACAGCCAAGGCGAGGTCTACAGCAACGCTTGGAACATCCAACATCTACGTCGCTTCTACCCTTAAAATGTTTTCAAGTTGCTCGTATACTTCGTTCACACACCAAGTCTGGTCGTCAAGGAAGGGTCAGCCTTGCCTCGGCAAAGCCCGACCCTCCCTCGGGGGCTAGAAGGGGGCAACCCCCTCTACGTCAAAATTTTCCTCGAAAAAAGAAAAAAAATCTTTTCTGCCAGAATGCTTTTCGTGCTCTTCGACTACTTCAAAAGTGGATCCTAAAAACGGCGGAGTACACGTAAGCAGCCAAGGCTGACCGAGCCGAGGGACTCCTATGCCTCCGGGATACGGATACCTCACTCATCACCTTCTGCGATAAGTAACTCGTGCTCGGATAAGTGACTCCGCGGACCGAACAAGTCTTCATGCTCGAGAAGCTCCTCTGCCGAAATGATTTTTCAGGCCTTCTCGACTGCGTCGGTAACAGAACCCTATGGACGAGTAAGAGCGCGCGTAAGCGGTAAGGCTGACCGAGCCGAGGGATTCCTACACCTCCGGGATACGGATACCTCACTCATCACCTTCCGTGAAAAGCAACTCTCGCCCGCACAAACAATTCTGTTACCGGCAAGTGAGTCCGGGTACTCGAAACAAGAGGAAAAGAAACGCAGCTTTACAACACGGTGACGGTGTGTTCAGGCCTCAGCGGCCGCAGAAAACATACACACACTACAAGACGACCTGATCCTGCAGGCTCGGACGTCGACAGCCGAAGGGGGCAGCAGCACCCTCGGCATCAACTACACCTTCGGCGGGGTCTGACCTAGCCTCGGACGACGACGCGGTCGGAGGGCCCCCACTCTGAAGGACGACATCAGCACCACGCCCGGGCCATCGCCGTCAGTGTCTTCTTCGAGAATCCGGCCCGAGCAGGCGGCTCGGTCGGCCACCCCGAGGCCTCGGCCAGCTGACCCTCAAAGACATCAGCTCGGCTTGTGGCCTCGGCAGCTCAACTCCGGCGTCGGCTCCACCAGTGGACGACCCGACCAGGCTCTGGCCAACTTCATCTCCTTTTCGAAGCCAACTCTGCCTTCGTCCGTGCTGACACCGCTACCTCCAGCTTCGGCTCATCGAAGAGCAGCCGAGGGGTTCCTGTAACTAAGCAAGAGGGGCCTCGGACAGCAAGGCCGATCGAGCCGAGGGACTCCTACTCCTCCGGGATACGGATACCTCACTCGTCACCTTTGCACGAGGTAACTCACGCTTGGTGAAGCGGTTCAGATAATCAACAAGGCGAGTCTTAGTGCTCGAAATGAAGAAAAAACACGGCTCCGCGCCGAAAATACGTACATGTTCAGGCCTCGACATCCGCAATGAACAAAACACCGGCACTCAAGGTGCCATTACAAACGGAACTCCGGTTCCGTCCCCACAGCAGCAGCCATGATCCCAGAACGGGCGCGGCCACCGGAAGGCTTTCGTTCGTGTCCCTACTCAAGGGACGCGAAACAGACATCAAAGCCAAAGAGCCGGGGGCCGGCCCGTGGGCGGCGCTGACGGCCTCGATGAGGGGGGAGCTTCCTCCGGCTGCCACCACAACAGCACGGACGGTGGCGTCCGCCTCTCCACCAATGCTGATGATCTGCGAGGCGCACCGGCAGGTCCTCACTCCCGTCCTCACCGCGAAAGCGAGGAAGAGGGCAGAATGTTGCATCCTAGCTGGGCAGCAACAGTTCGCCTTCCCTGGCATGGCTGGAGGACGCCTCCTCCGCAGAACTGGAGGATGGTTTCCACCACCAGAAGCTGGAAGAGGAGGTGGCCAGCCGACCCGCGCAGGAGGTAGAGCCCCGGCTCGCCTCGCTCTCCGCCCCTGCAAGGATGATGAACATCCTTGAAGCTGAGGGCGGAGCCAAGATCGCAGCCTGGCTTGCTCCTCCCCGCCCAGAGGCTGGTGGTCACCGTCTTGGGTGACCACCGGCGAGGGAATGCAGCCAGGCTGCCTGATGAAAATCCTTGAAGCCGAACGATGGCTGAAAGGTACCAACTTTCACGAAGTTGCGTTCCTCCGACGACAAGACGGAAGGGCTCCGGGCGCCCCCCGCTCGGGGGCTCGGAAGGTGGAAAGACACGATGCATGTGGGGAGCCCGAAGACATGGTTGCCCTCCAAGGGGGTCGCCCCCCTTTTAAAGGCGACTCTCCCTACCTACGCCCTCAACCGTTACGGGTCGAATCTTCTCCAACACGCTCCAAGATTCACCCCCCCCCCCACGGCGCGGGGGCTGGGCCCCACACGTCATGCAAGCCGGTCCAGGGGAGAAGAAGCCAAACCGCCGCGCGCGCGGTGCATGCAACCACCCGGCGGTTACAAGCACTCCTCCACTTTCGCCCAGACCAGCGGGTGAAAGGGCAGACAGCCATGCAGGCGGCATGCAACCGTGCCAAGTGGGCGCACCCCTTCGACTCCAACGAGCCCAGCATGGAGGTCCAGGCCCACGCGTCATGCAACCGGCGCGCCGGTTGCTACGTGTGAACAACTGCACCGCCACTCACGCCACTACCGCGCCTCCTCGACTGCGGAGTCAATACCGCGACTTGAGGCAACCCTGCAGTACCAGCCAAGTGCGACGGTCAAACGCGGTCAAAAATGGGCCGGCAGTAATGGCGGTGACAGGCGGGCAGCAACAGCGGTCACGTCGCCAGCCAAGCTCACGTCCCATCCAGGGGCAGCGGGGAAGCCCTCTCCCATGGTGTGAAGACGACGCGCCCGTGATCCGTTCCTCGAACGGCTCGCGCACGCGCAACGGCCGCCCCGCGAACCGCTCGCCCCGTCGCATTAACTTCGCGGCGGGATAGGCGGCGTCTCAGGCGGGAGAAGCAAGCGACGCTTCGCCTTCGCCATAATGACCGCGTCAAAAGAGGTACGCCGCATCATTCGATTTCGTGTCCTTTCCCTTTTCCTCTTTCTCTCTCTCACAACAGGGACCGGGAAAGGGCGATACCCCGAAAAGGACCCTTCTCCGTGAAGGAAACAGGCTCCGAGCCTCCCTACTGATCAGAGGTTCGAAGGCTGGCCCCTCGGAGGGGTTCAACAGCCGCCTCAGAGCACGTGGGCTCCACACCCACTACTGGTCAGAGGTTCGATGGCCGGCCCTTCGGAGGGTTCAACGGCCGCCTCAGGCCACTCGGGCTCTGCGCCCACTACTGATCAGGGGTTCGTAGACTGGCCCTCGAAGGGTTCACAGTCGCCTCAGACACAGAGCGAGGGATGACCATGGGTACGTTCGATACATAACCAAGGCTCGGGCTGCGCTTCCGAGGTACCCTAGGACATTTCCGAGACCAGCGGGAACGATCTTGTAACGGAATCCCATCAGAGGGAGGCATCGAGCCCTCGGACCCCGTCGACAGGGGACCGGGTCCGGCAGATCACCCACAGGTACTTTTTGGGCGCGCCTCTGGGCCTCTAGCCGACCCCAATCAAATGGGGCATGGACGTTCGCTCGGATTACCCGCCAGCAGCTCACCGGAGACACCATGTTCGGCGCCACCTGAGGGCAACATGGCGCTTTCCCCCTCCTCCTTGCGGAAAGGCGACGCAGGGACGTATGTAAAAAAGTCGAGTCTGTCCCTGACCGTCGTTTCGCCCTGTGCAGAGGCTCGGGGGCTGCTCTCGCAAACCCGGCTCCGGCCAAACCGTTGACAACGTCAACATACCAGCCCGAGAACATGGGACCCGACCGTGCACTCGGGCTACGGCCAGCTCGCATGAGGGAACAACTAGACCAGCCAAAGTGTTGCGAAGCGCACTAAGACCTCGAAGGAGTAAAACTACTCCTCCGAGGCCTCGGGGGCTACACCCGGCGGGTGCGCTCGCGCGCACCCACCGGAATAGAATGCAACCGAAAAAGGCTGGTCCCCTTGCAAAAAAGTGCGGCAAAAGCCTCCAAATGAGTATTAGTACTCCCTTGGAGGCTCGAGGGCTACTGTCGGGGACCATAATTAGGGGTACCCTCAAGGCCCCTAAATCTCAGCTGGTAACCCCCATCAGCACAAAGCTGCAAAGGCCTGATGGGTGCGATTAAGCCAAGGATCGGTCCATTCAAGGGACATGATCGCGCCTCGCCCGAGCCTAGCATCAGGCAAGGGAAGCCGACCCCGGAGAACCTACGTCTCGCCCGAGGACCCCCCTCCAGCAACGGGCACACTATCGGCTCGCCCGAGGCCCAGTCTTCACCGAGAAGCAACCTTGGCCGCATCGCCACGCCGACCGACCAAATCGCAGGGGCATTTAATGCGAAGGTGGCCTGACACCTTTATCCTGACGCACGCCCTCCAGTCGACAGGGCCGAAGTGACCGCAGTCACTTCGCCGCTCTACTGACCGGTCTGACAAGAGGACAGCGCCGCCTGCGCCGCTTCGACTGCTGAGCCACCCGACAGAGTTAGGCTGACAGCAGCCAAGGCCGGCCTCGGGCGTCATAAGAAACTCCGCCTCGCCCGACCCTAGGGCTCGGACTCGGGCTCGGCCCCGGAAGACGGCGAACTCCGCTCCGCCCGACCCAGGGCTCGGACTCGGGCTCAGCCCCGGAAGACGGCGAACTCCGCTCCGCCCGACCCAGGGCTCGGACTCGGGCTCAGCCCCGGAAGACGGCGAACTCCACTCCACCCGACCCAGGGCTCGGACTCGGGCTCAGCCCCGGAAGACGGCGAACTCCGCTCCGCCCGACCTAGGGCTCAGACTCGGGCTCAGCCCCGGAAGACGGCGAACTCCGCTCCGCCCGACCCAGGGCTCGGACTCGGGCTCAGCCCCGGAAGACGGCGAACTCCGCTCCGCCCGACCCAGGGCTCAGACACGGGCTCAGCCCCGGAAGACGGCGAACTCCGCTCCGCCCGACCCAGGGCTCGGACTCGGGCTCAGCCCCGGAAGACGACGAACTCCGCCTCACCCGACCCCAGGGCTCGGACTCAGCCCTGGCCTCAGCCGATGGTCTCCGCCTCGCCCGACCCAGGGGCTCGGACTCGACCACGGCCACGGAAAACAGACTCGACCTCGACCTTGGAGGAGCCTCCACCTCGCCCAGCCTAGGGCGCGGACCGACCACATCGATAGGAGGCGCCATCATTACCCTACCCCGAGCTGACTCAGGCTATGGGGAACAAGACCGGCGTCCCATCTGGCTCGCTCCGCCAGATAGGCAATGATGGCGCCCCGCCATGACGACGGCGGCTCTCGGCCCCCTTACGGAAGCAAGAGGACGTCAGCAAGGACTCGACAGCCCCGATAGCTGCCCCTCTCGCCAGGCTCTAGCGCTCCCGACGGCCACGACACCACACGAACCGGGTGCCAAAACCCCTCCGGCTGCCACGATGGCATGTACTTAGGGCACTAGCTCTCCTTCGCTAGACACGTAGCACTCTGCTACACCCCCCATTGTACACCTGGATCCTCTCCTTACGCCTATAAAAGGAAGGACCAGGGCCCTCTTACAGAGGGTTGGCCCGCGCGGGGAAGGACGGGACAGCGCTCGCTCAAGGCCTCTCGCTCCCACTCCCGCGTGGACGCTTGTATCCCCCTACTGCAAGCGCACCCGACTCAGGCGCTAGGCTAACACGAAGGTCGCGAGATCCACACTCTCTTACGCCTGCCTCCCTCCTGCTACCTCCTTTCCCCCCTTCGCGTTCCGCCTTGCGTCGACCCATCTGGGCTGGGGCACGCGGCGACAATTCACTCGTTGGTCCAGGGACCCCCCGGGTTTCGAAACACCAACAGACCCTATCATAGACCGGTATGCCTTTTGATCAATGGACTTACCTCCTTTGTTGAGGTCGGCATGCCCATCGGTTCCCATTGGTGTCTTTGCGGGCTTGGCGTCCTTCATCCCAAACCGCTTGAGAAGGTCTTGCGTGTACTTCATTTGTGAGATGAAGGTGCCGTCCTTGAGTTGCTTCACTTGGAACCCAAGGAAGTAGTTCAACTCGCCCATCATTGACATCTCAAACTTTTGAGTCATCACCCTGCTAAACTCCTCACAAGACTTTTGGTTAGTAGAACCAAATATTATGTCATCGACATAAATTTGGCACACAAAAAGGTCACCGTCACAAGTCTTAGTGAAAAGAGTGGGATCAGCTTTCCCAACCTTAAAAGCATTAGCAATTAAGAAATCTCTAAGGCATTCATACCATGCTCTTGGGGCTTGCTTAAGTCCATAGAGCGCCTTAGAGAGCTTAAAGACGTGGTCAGGATACCTGTCATCCTCAAAGCCAGGGGGTTGTTCCACATACACCTCCTCCTTGATTGGCCCGTTGAGGAAAGCGCTCTTCACGTCCATTTGAAACAACCTGAAAGAATGGTGAGCGACATAGGCTAATAGAATGCGAATAGACTCTAGCCTAGCCACAGGAGCAAAAGTCTCCTCAAAATCCAAACCTGCGACTTGGGCATAACCTTTTGCCACTAGTCGAGCCTTGTTTCGTGTCACCACCCCGTGCTCGTCTTGCTTGTTGCGGAACACCCACTTGGTTCCCACAACGTTTTGCTTTGGATGTGGCACCAGGCTCCAAACTTCATTCCTCTTGATGTTGTTGAGCTCTTCCTGCATGGCCAACACCCAGTCTGGATCTTGCAATGCCTCTTCTATCCTGAAAGGCTCAATAGAAGAGACAAACGAGTAATGCTCACAAAAGTTAGCTAGTCTTGAGCGAGTAGTTACTCCCTTGCTTATATCACCCAGAATCTGGTCAACAGGATGATTCCTTTGAATCGCCGCTCGGACTTGAGTTGGAGGGGCCCGTGGTGCTTCTTCCTCCATAACTTGGTCTTCTTATGCTCCCCCTTGATCACACGCCTCTTCTTGAGGAACCTATCCATCATCTTGAGTTGGGGGATGCACCGTTGTCGAGGAAGAAGGTTGATCTTGCTCTTGATGTTCCTGTGGTCGCACATCACCTATCGCCATCGTGCGTATTGCGGCCGTTGGAACATCATCTTCATCTACATCATCGAGATCAACTTGCTCTCTTGGAGAGCCATTAGTCTCATCAAATACAATGTCGCTAGAGACTTCAACTAAACCCGATGATTTGTTGAAGACTCTATACGCCTTTGTATTTGAGACATAATCTAGTAAAAACCCTTCTACAACTTTGGGAGCAAATTTGGAATGTCTACCTTTATTCACCAAAATATAGCATTTGCTCCCAAATACACAAAAGTAAGAGACATTGGGCTTGTTACCGGTAAGAAGTTCATACGAAGTCTTCTTGAGGAGGCGATGAAGGTAGACCCGGTTTATGGCGTGGCAAGCTGTGTTCACAGCTTCCTACCAAAACCGCTCAGGCGTCTTGAACTCTCCAAGCATTGTCCTCGCCATGTCGATGAGCGTCCTGTTCTTCCTCTCTACCACACCATTTTGCTGTGGTGTGTTGGGAGCAGAGAACTCGTGCTTGATGCCTTCCTCCTCAAGATAGTCCTCCACTTGCAGATTCTTGAACTCGGACCCATTGTCGCTTCTAATATTTTTCACCTTGAGCTCAAATTCGTTTTGAGCTCGCCTTAGAAAGCGCTTGAGGGTCCCTTGGGTTTCTGATTTATCCTGCAAAAAGAACACCCAAGTGAAGTGGGAAAAATCATCAACAATTACTAGACCATACTTACTTCCCCCGATGCTAAGGTAGGCGACAGGTCCAAAGAGGTCCATGTGGAGAAGCTCCAGTGGTCTTGATGTTGTCATCACATTCTTGTTGTGATGAGCGCTTCCCACCTGTTTCCCTGCCTGGCAAGCTGCACAAGGTCTATCTTTCTCGAAACAAACATTTGTTAGTCCTAACACATGTTCTCCCTTTAGAAGTTTGTGAAGGTTCTTCATCCCAACATGTGCTAGACGGCGATGCCACAGCCAGCCCATACTAGTCTTAGCTATTAAGCATGCATCTAGATCGGCCTCCTCTTTCGAAAAATCCACTAAGTAGAGTTTGTCGTCTAATACACCCTTAAAAGCTAGTGAACCATCACTCCTTCTAAAGACAGACACATCTACATTGGTAAATAGACAATTATAACCCATGTTACATAATTGACTTACAGACAATAAGTTGTACTCTAGCGATTCAACTAAGAACACATTTGAGATAGAATGCTCGGATGAAATAGCTATTTTTCCCAGTCCTTTAACCTTGCCTTGGTTCCCATCTCCAAAGATGATCGAATCTTGGGAATCCTTGTTCTTGACGTAGGAGGTGAACATCTTCTTTTCCCCCGTCATGTGGTTTGTGCATCCACTGTCGATAATCCAGCTTGAGCCCCCGGATGCATAAACCTGCAAGGCAAATTAGGCTTGGGTTTTAGGTACCCAACTCTTGTTGGGTCCTACAAGGTTAGTCACAATAGCTTTTGGTACCCAAATGCAAGCCTTGTCTCCTTTGCATTTGGATCCCAATTTTCTAGCAACCACTTTTTCATTTTTACATGAAAGTACAAACATAGTGTTGCAAGCATGAAAGACAGTAGTAGGTTTATTACACATTTTCCTAGGAGCATGAGACACAAAATTTCTCCTAGGCCTACCATTACTATGCACGAAAGTAGAGCTAGAAGCAAACATAGCATGTGAATTAAACGCATCATAACTACTATTATAATGAGCATTTCTAGAAAATTTCCTATCATTATAAATGAAAGCATTTTTCCTTTTATTACTATTTGCCATAGGGGCCTTCCCTTTCTCCTTGTTGGGAATGGGAGCCTTTTGGCTTGTTAAGTTCTTGGTTTCCATTTGAAAACCAAGTCCATCCTTAATAGAGGGTGTCTACCCACGGTGTAGGCATCCCTAGCAAATTTTAATTGATCAAAATTAATTTTGCAAGTCTTAAGTTGAGCATTAAGACTTGCCACCTCATCATTTAATTTGGTAATAGACATAAGGTGTTCATCACAAGCATCAACATCAAAATCCTTACATCTATTACAAATACTAACATGCTCTAGACATGAACTAGATTTATTTGCTTTTTCTAACTTAGCATTTAAATCATCATTAACGCTCTTTAAACTAGACACAGTTTCATGACAAGCAGATAATTCAGAAGACAGCATTTCATTCCTTTTAATCTCTAAAGCAAGAGATTTTTGCACACTAACAAATTTATCATGCTCCTCATATAAAATATCTTCTTGCTTTTCTAACAATCTATCCTTTTCATTTAGAGCATCAATCAACTCATTGATTTTATCTACTTTAGATCTATCTAAACCTTTGAATAAGCTTGAGTAATCTACTTCATCATCACTAGAATCATCATCACTAGAAGTAGTGTATTTAGGGGTATCACGAACACTTACCTTCTTCTCCTTGGCCATGAGGCAAGTGTGTCGTTCGTTGGGGAAGAGAGAGGACTTGTTGAAGGCCGAGGCAGCGAGTCCTTCGTCGTCGGAGTCGGAAGAAGAGCAGTCCGAGTCCCATTCCTTTTCGAGGTGTGCCTCGCCTTTTGCCTTCCTGTATTTCTTTTTCTTCTCCTTCTTCCCGCTCTTTTCTTGTTCTTGGTCATTAGCATTATCGGGACAATTTGCTATAAAGTGACTAGTCTTACCGCACTTGAAGCAGGAGCGCTTTCCCCTTGTTTTGTTCTTGTTGGGGTACTCCTTGCGTCCTTTAAGAGTGGTCTTGAAGCGCCTAATGATGAGCACCATTTCATCCTCGTTGAGCCCGGCAGCCTCTACTTGTGCCACCTTGCTAGGTAGCGCCTCCTTGCTGCTTGTTGCCTTGAGTGCAACGGGCTATGGCTCGTAGATAGGCATTGGGCTGTTTAATGCATCATCAACATACCTTGCCTCCTTGACCATCATGCGCCCACTTACAAATTTTCCGAGTATCTCCTCGGGCGTCATCTTTGTGTACCTGGGATTTTCACGGATGAGGTTCACAAGATGAGGGTCAATAACAGTAAAAGACCTGAGCATAAGTCGGACGACGTCGTGGTCCGTCTATCTTGTGCTTCCATAGCTCCTAATCTTATTGACCAGGGTCTTGAGCCTGTTGTACGTTTGTGTTGGCTCCTCTCCCCTGATCATCGCGAACCTTCCCAGCTCGCCTTCCACTAACTCCATTTTGGTGATCATGGTGGCATCGTTTCCCTCATATGATATTTTGAGGGTGTCCCAGATTTGCTTGGCGTTGTCCAAGCCGCTCACCTTGTTGTACTCATCCCTGCACAAGGATGCTAGCAAAACAGTGGTAGCTTGTGCATTCTTATGAATTTGCTCATTGATAAACAGAAGGTTATTGGTACTGTTGAAATGCATTCCATTTTCAACTATCTCCCATATACTAGGATGGAGAGAAAATAAGTGACTACGCATTTTGTGACTCCAAAAAGTGTAGTCCTCTCCATCAAAGTGTGGAGGTTTACCAAGAGAAATTGAAAGTAAATGAGCATTGGAATTAAAAGGAATACGAGAATAATCAAATGAATAATTTGAATTAACCGGTTTCTTTTTCTCATCGTCGTCGTCTCTTGGTGAAGAAGAAGATTCGTCGCTGTCGTAGTAGACGATCTTCTTGATGCGCCTCTTCTTCTTCCTGTCCTTCTTCTTGTGACTCGAGCCAGAGTCAGTGGGCTTGTCATCTCTTGGCTCATTGAAGATGGACTCCTTCTCCTTATCATTGACCACCATCCCCTTTCCCTTAGGATCCATCTCTTCGGGCGATTAGTCCCTTACTTGAAGAGAACGACTCTGATACCAATTGAGAGCACCTAGAAGGGGGGTGAATAAGTGATCGTGTAAAATTCAACACTAAATAGCCACAAGCTTAGTTATAAAGATGTTAGTGCAATAGAACCAAGTGGCTTTAGAGCGAGCTCTTGAGAATCACAATAATCACAAAGAAAGACAACACAAGAGACACAGTGTTTTATCCCATGGTTCGGCCAAGTATTACACTTTCCTACTTCCACGTTGTGGCGTCCCAATGGACGAGGGTTGCAATCAACCCCTTTCAAGTGATCCAATGATCAACTTGAATACCACGGTGTTCTTCCTTATAGTTTTCTTCCCGTTTGCGAGGAATCTCCACAAGTTGGAGCCTCTCGCCCTTACAAGATTGTTCACAAAGAAAGCACGGAGTAAGGCTGGGAAGAGCAACACACACTAGAATTAAATCCACACCTCAAGCACACACAAGTGAGAAGACGAGCACACAAAACACGTGCAAGGAGTTCATAACTCGAAAAGTGCTCCAATCTCAAGAACGATGAATGATTGCATGAAAGTGAGGACTAGAAGTCATGGAATGCTTAGAGTGTGCTTGGGTGACTCCTCCATGCCCCTAGGGGTCCCTTTTATAGCCCTAAGGCAGCTAGGAGCCGTTGGAGACCAACAAGGAAGGCTAAGATTGCCTTCTGTCGGGTGGCGCACCGGACAGTCCGGTGCACCACCAGACAGTCCGGTGCGCCACCGGACAATCACTGTAGACAGTCCGGTGCGGATCTCCTTCCTATTTTGGCGTAGTCGACCGTTGCAGATTTGTGGCAGTTGGCGCACCGGACACTGTCCGGTGCACACCGGACAGTCCGGTGCCCCCTGCCGACCGTTGGAGCGGGCCACGCGTCGCCCGCGGATTAAGCGGTCGACTGTTGCGCAGTCGACCGTTGGCTCACCGGACAGTCCGGTGAATTTTAGCCATACGCCGCTGATCCTTTTCCCGAGAGTGGCGACTTCGCCGCGGATGACTCACCGGACAGTCCGGTGCACCACCGGACAGTCCGGTGAATTACAGCCGTACGCCGCCGTCGAGTCCTGAGAGCGGCTAGTTCACTTTGGACTCACCTGGCGCACCGGACAGTCCGGTGCACCCAGACCGAGCAGGAGTTGGTTGTACACAGCCAACTCTTTTCCAATTCCTTTTCTCCTGTTTCTAGCATTTAGACAATATATGTTAGTACTCAAAACAATGTACTAAGTCTAGAAACGTACCTTGTTACATGATTTGCACTTCTTCAATCTTTGGCACAATCAAAACTTAGAGAATGTGTGTTGGGCACTTAATCACCAAAACATTATAGAAATGGCCCAAGGGTTTTCCTTATCACTAATGGTTTCAAAGTCAGAAAAGTCGATCCTACTCTCTTTACTAAAACTATTACAAAAGATTTGTTTGTATGCCAAATTTATGTTGATGATATCATATTTGGGTCTACTAACAAATCTACTTGTGAAGAGTTTAGTAGGATCATGATTCAAAAATTCGAGATGTCTATGATGGGGGAGTTGAAGTATTTTCTAGGATTTCAAGTCAAGCAACTCCAAGAGGGCACCTTCATCAGCCAAACGAAGTACATTCAAGACATACTCAACAAATTTGAAATGAAGGATGCCAAGCCCATCAAGACACCCATGGGAACAAATGGGCATCTCGACCTCAACACGGGAGGTAAATCCGTAGATCAAAAGGTATACCAGTCGATGATAGGATCTTTACTCTATTTATGTGCATCTCAACCTGTTGGGGACTTGTTCTCAAATACTTCGGATTAAGAACAAGGCAACATAAAAAGTGTTAAATGATAAAGTCCTTCGTCTTTTGAAACATTATCTCCCTTCGGGATATAATGTGTTCCGGACGAAGGTCACAAACAACATATCTTCGTAAGCACAATAAACTATGACGAAGAACTTACATACAACATAAAAAGTAATATAAACATTTAAATATTATCACAACGTCATTTCTATTTTATTATCGTATAAAAATAGAAACGACTTCAGATTACAAGTGTACCTTCGGATTGCAGGAAGGCAAAAGTACAAGGATGACGGAGAGCAAATGCCAAGTCAGCGTGAACAGTACGAGAGTACTGTTCATCTATTTATAGGCGTGGATGCAGCCCATGTAAAATTACATTCATGCCCATTACATTTGCTAATGACTTATGGGAATCTATTAAGGCCTAAGTAGTCTTTTCATCTTTAAGTCGGTTCCCCTTTCTGCTATCGCGACGAAGCTTTCTGCGCATAGCTTCGGCTGTGCACCATCCTTCGTACAGCTTGGTAATCAGCTTCGTACAGCTTGGTAATCAGCTTCATTCTGACCGTACTCCATGTTCATGATCTAAGTCTGAAGATACCTGTTCATATAATTCACTTGGAAAATATTGTCAAATCATGTTTTTGAGGACCTTCGGAGGACGAAGGCCCCCAACAGTAGCCCCTCGCAATATTAATTTGTTAGTGATAAATTCAGATTACGATATGGACGAAGGCCTTAAGCCGAAGGTCCGAAAAAACACCTTCCCTTTGCTAGAATAGCAAAAGTCACTGACACCTGGGACCACACAGTTTCCGTCATATCGAGTGTATAAATAGGAGCCCGCCACATTTGATTTGGCACGCTCACCTTGCCATCTGTTTTTCCTGCTTATAAAACTTTCTGCCCAAAAATATTTGTTTTCTTTCCTAGTTTTAAGCTTCGAAAGCGAGAAGTAGGATCTCCGAAGAGATGTCTGAGGAGAAGAAGGCTGTTGTCGAGATGAAGCTAAGTCTCTCTGAAGAGAAGAACCTGGGCTTTCTTGAGGCGATGTCGAAGACCAATACAGAAAAGATCACCAAAGAGATTTTAGAAGGTTTATCTGAAGATACTGGTGACAGCGACAGTTATGATGTAGAAAGCGGCGGGGGAGAGTCTGAAGATCGACCATGGCGGCCAAGTCACTCGGTTTTCGGGAAAACCACTATTAAGCAGAGTCATATTGACAATATGAGGGGGAGATATTTTCGAGATATATCTATTGTGAGGGCTGATGCTGGAGAAAAAACTTCTCCCACCCCCGAAGAAGATGAGGTCGTGATCTTCCGAAGCTTTCTCAAGGCTGGGCTTCGGTTCCCCCTAAGCAGCTTTGTTGTCGAAGTCCTGAAGACATTTCAAATCTACCATCATCAAATTACTCCCGAAGCTATCATAAGAATGGGAATCTTTGTCTGGGCTGTGAAAAGCCAAGGTTTAGAACCAAATGCTAAAAGCTTTTGCAAAATTCATGAGTTGGTATATGAGACGAAGCCCTGGGGGAAAGAACAATATCACAACAACTTTGGTTGTTACAGCTTCGGTGCCCGCTCCGGGTCAAGCTGCCCTGTGCCAACCTTTCGGAAAAGGTGGCCCGGGACCTGGATGACAGAATGGTTCTATGTAAAGAATGACTTGACAGCGCAGGAAGATGTTAAGAGTATCATTATGCGCCCTCTGGCAACGCTTCGGACTCCGAAAGCCGAAGGTTGAAATGGATGAAGCGGCCGAAGAATGCCAAAGAGCCTTCGGCGTAATCTGCTCTTTTATTGGGACAAGGGATCTGGTCCAAGAGCATATTGCCTTCAGGGTGTGGCCACTTGCAGGAAAGTGGGAAATGCCGAAGGAGACCATCAAAGAGTCTGACGAAGGTGGACTAGTCAGACTAAAATACACATTCAAATACGGGGATAAGTTTGTTGAACCTGATGACGACTGGTTAAAAAGCATTGAAACATTAAGTGACGAACTGCTTGGGGTATATTCGAAGGCCAAGAACACTGCATTATCGGCAGCCTTCGGAGGCCGAAAGAAGAAGAGGCTCAACCGGGTATTTGATGCAATCGGGTTTGTCTACCCTGACTATCATTATCCGGTGCTGGGCCGCAAAAGAAAAAATACTTCTCCTGCAACAGAAGTTGCCACAAGTGCTTCTAGTGAGCCAGCGCCGCAAAGAAAAAAGATGAAGGTGCTCACCCACCGGGCACGTTTTATTGAGCCGGCCACAGTGCCTGAATTTATCGGTAAAGTCTCCTTGGCCACTGAAGTTACAGAGCCAGCTCCAGTGCCGAAGATCGAAGAAAAAACTGAAGTACCTTCAGCAGAGAAAGCAGAAAAACCGAAAATTGAAGGACCAAAAATATTAGAAATCTTAAGTCCTTCAGCAAGTGTTGAAACAATAAAAAATCAAAAGGGTCCATCGGTAACCCCGAAAAGAAAAAGAATGGTGAACGTGCTAGATGTTTTGGAGACAATTAAGTCTTCAAGCATAACTCCAAAGAAGACTGTTGAACTTTCTGAAGTGTCTACTGAAGCTTTAGTTGCTAAAGCTTCGAAGCAACAACTTGAAGTTGAAGCCGGGACTTCAGAGCCCACCAAGGAACAACCTTTGGAAACCGAAGAAAAAATAAAAATGTCAGAGCCAATTTTGGTTGAAGAAATTGACACTGCTGCCCCCGAAGCTCCTTCCACCATATGCGATTACATTGTGCGACATGCTTCGGGGAAGAAATTATCTGAAGAAGAGATTTATGAAGCCAACCACTATGCCAAAGAATTAAAATATCCGAAGGGGGCACTAGTGTTCAATGGGACAAACGAAGATGACTTCCTATACTGTCTCCCTGACAACAAAGAATTATCTGTCTGCCGGGAGATGGCTAGGAGTATGGGGTTTCCGAAGCTTGAAGCTGGACTATGCGCTATGACGAAGGAGGATCTTGCGGATAGCCTTGCATATAATAGTCTGAAGGTGCGAGAATTGCGCATTTTGGAAACTTTATGATTCGAAATCTATTGTTTTATTCTTATACTAACTTTTTACATATAGGGATAAATACTAAGCAACGCGCTGAGAGCGCAAAAGAGTGCCGAAGACGAAAGCTATGAAATTGCCTTCAACAACCTTCGAACAGAGGTTATCAAGCTAAGGAACGAAGCCCTGGAAAAGGACAAGATTCTAGTTACATTAGTGGATAAAGTAAAGGAGAACGAAGCTGCGTCCAAGGCACAAATTGCAGCTCAAAAGCACGAGATTGACGATCTTCGGAAGCAATTGGCCCGGGCGAAAGAAGAACGCATACTTGAAGAAACAAGGCGGGAATGTAGCGACCAATGGGCTGATCATTTGGAAGGAACCGTTGAAGAGCTTCGGTCTTCTAAGAAAAGGTGCTACGAAAAATCCATGGAATGCGTAAAGAAAATAAAAAACCAGCTTCACCAGTGTTGGCGCATTTTCGAGTGAAGAAGATTTTGTGAGAGGCAACCCAGAAGGACCGATCGAATGGATCTGCCACGAAGCTGAAGCCTTCGAAGAAATTCTAAGCAGTCGTGGAGACATTTGCGCCTTCTCGGGTGCCAGGGGGATTGCTACTATACTGGAGAAAAAAGGCTGTGATCATATTAAGGTTCTTGCACAATCCGAAGCCAGCTTATCCCCTGAAGATATTAAAGACCCCTCGGCCGAAGCTAGCCAAGCTGGTGGAAAATTTTTCACCGACGTCTGGGACAATGGTGGCCGAGAAATGGCCCGAGAAATTATTCAGAAAACTGAGAAAGGCATTCACGACGCTAGAGAAGTAGCTAAGGCCGCTGACAAAATCTCAGAGCCTGAAGGGCAAATAGGTATTAGCTAATGGTTCTTATTGTGTTGTAATTTTTTATTTTAAACTTCGTTCGCAATTTGTAATAGCAATATGGCCGTATCATGTCCTCCTTCAGATCCTACTAAAGCGTCTCCGGGCCCTCATCCGAAAGGAGACGACGAAATTAAAAAGATGGCTGAAGCTATCATGGATGAAGTTGTTGACCGGCTCCTGAACGAAGCTGCCGAAGCTGTTTTGAGAGAAGATTAAGCACTTTTGTAAAGACTTCTGAAATGAAATATGTGTGACATTTTTGTAATCCTGTGATATATTTGCTTTTAATGATTCGATTCTTTACGATGCATGAAACTTTACATACGTACCGTTTTTGAGCCTTCGGCGAAAAAACACCTTCCCTTCTTTTCATGCTTCGTGAAGATAGAAAAACTTTTATGCATCACGACAATGTTCATAGTGCTCTGATGAAGGATATCCAAGCTTCATGAAAATATTCTCCGAAACTATATTCCGAAGATCAATATTGTATCCACTTGTGACTTAGCACGATTTTCACTTTCTCAAAGTATCCTTCCGAAGGTTGATACCGTGTCCCCTTCTTTTGCCATATGCAACATGATGTATGATGCTTATGCTATGCAAAATGATGTGATGATGTTATGTTATGTAGATGACATTTGTTCCGAAGATACACACATATCCCGTAAAACACAAAATATTTTTGTACCAGCGCTGACTTTTCGCTGTAAGCTCTGCATTCCCTTAGGAACGACTTTGGAGCTTCTTCGCCTTTTACTTAGGCGGCATCAGCGTTGACTTTTCGCTGTAAGCTCTGCATTCCCTTAGGAACGACTTTGGAGCTTCTTCGCCCTTTACTTAGGCGGTATCAGCGTTGACTTTTCGCTGTATGCTCTGCATTCCCTTTGCAACGACTTTGGAGTAGAAAACTTACACTGCGTTCCCTTTGGAACGACTTTTTGTGATTTCAGCAAACTTACTCTGCGTTCCTTAGAACGACTTTTTGTTGCTTCGAAGGATTTTCGATAATTCGAAGGTCCTCCTTGTTATCGTAAATTTTTAAGCTTCAGCAACTTAAGCCTGAGAAAATACCTTTTCCTTGGAGCAAGCAAAGAAACTTTTACATGAAAACTAAAAAATGTCCTTTATTACATAGAAAATAGAACTGAATGGAAAAAACTGGTAGGATATTTGTCAATAGATGTGCTTCGACTCTGGCACAGTGCTATTGACTGTGCGAGCTTCGGATTGTTCTCTGAGATCCCTTTGGTGTGGAGCATATTGGCTCCCTTCTGGCTGTTGGCCTTGTTGCAACGGTGGTGGAGGTGGAGGCTGTTGCCAGGAAGCTTGAGGTTGACTCGCCGAAGCAACAGAAACTGCAGGGTGGTTGCCTATGTATTCTGGGATGTAAGGCGGATGGTACGAAGCAGTATGCATGACCTGCTTCGGTTGAGCTTGTTGCGCTGCAGCTTCGGCTATCTCCTTTTGCTTCTGGATGGTAACATGGCACATCCTGGTGGTATGGCCCTTGTTTTCACCACAGAATAAGCAAAATACTCTCCTTGGTTGATCTCCAAATCTTCCGCCGAAGCCCCTGGCGCCTCTGCCTCTTGGAACTGGTGGCCGGAAGAAACTTTGCTGTTGCCCCGAAGCCTGTGAGGAGCACTGCGGCCAGTTCTGCTGACTCCCCTTATCATCATTTTGAGTAGAGTTGTGGATGGACCTGACATGCCTCGGATAGAATCTTCCTCCGAAGCCCCTGGTCATTTCAGAAAACCTGAAAGCCTCCTCCCTTCTTTGGCGAAAATCATTGTCGGCACGAATATACTCGTCCATCTTCTGGAGCAATTTCTCCAAAGTTTGAGGAGGCTTCCTAGCAAAGTATTGAGCTGAAGGTCCAGGCCGAAGTCCCTTGATCATGGCCTCAATGACAATTTCGTTGGGCACCGTTGGTGCCTGCGCCCTCAAACGCAAGAACCTTCTGACATACGCCTGAAGGTATTCTTCATGATCCTGAGTGCATTGGAACAGGGCCTGAGCAGTGACCGGCTTCGTCTGAAACCCTTGGAAGCTGGTTAACAACATGTCCTTCAGTTTTTGCCATGAAGTGATCATTCCTGGTCGAAGGGAGGAATACCAGGTTTGAGCAACACTCCTGACAGCCATAACAAAAGACTTTGCCATGACTGCAGCATTGCCACCATACGAAGATACTGTTGCTTCGTAGCTCATCAAAAACTGCTTCGGGTCTGAATGGCCATCGAATATGGGAAGCTGGGGCGGCTTATAGGATGGAGGCCAAGGTGTAGCCTGCAGCTCAGCGGACAAGGGAGAAGCATCATCGAAAACAAAATTTCCATGATGGAAATTGTCATACCAGTCATCTTCGTTGAAGAAACCCTCCTGATGAAGGTCCTTTTGTTGAGGCCTTCGGTTCTGCTCATCGTGAGTAAGATGGCGAACTTCTTCAGAAGCTTCGTCTATCTGCCTTTGCAGTTCAGCTAGCCTGGCCATCTTTTCCTTCTTCCTCTGCACCTGTTGATGAAGCATTTCCATATCTCTGATCTCTTGGTCTAGCTCATCCTCTTGAGGCGTCGGGCTGACAGCCTTCCTCTTCTGGCTTCGGGCCTCCCGAAGAGAGACAGTCTCCTGATTGTGGTCCAGCGGTTGGAGAGCTGCAGTGCCAGCTGCTGAAGCTTTCTTCGGCGCCATAGCGAAGGTTGATGATCGCCGAGGGCGCTCAAAGACTCAAAGAGTGGAAGTGAGTTCACCGGAGGTGGGCGCCAATGTTGGGGACTTGTTCTCAAATACTTCGGATTAAGAACAAGGCAACATAAAAAGTGTTAAATGATAAAGTCCTTCGTCTTTTGAAACATTATCTCCCTTCGGGATATAATGTGTTCCGGACGAAGGTCACAAACAACATATCTTCGTAAGCACAATAAACTATGACGAAGAACTTACATACAACATAAAAAGTAATATAAACATTTAAATATTATCACAACGTCATTTCTATTTTATTATCGTATAAAAATAGAAACGACTTCAGATTACAAGTGTACCTTCGGATTGCAGGAAGGCAAAAGTACAAGGATGACGGAGAGCAAATGCCAAGTCAGCGTGAACAGTACGAGAGTATTGTTCATCTATTTATAGGCGTGGATGCAGCCCATGTAAAATTACATTCATGCCCATTACATTTGCTAATGACTTATGGGAATCTATTAAGGCCTAAGTAGTCTTTTCATCTTTAAGTCGGTTCCCCTTTCTGCTATCGCGACGAAGCTTTCTGCGCATAGCTTCGGCTGTGCACCATCCTTCGTACAGCTTGGTAATCAGCTTCGTACAGCTTTGTAATCAGCTTCGTTCTGACCATACTCCATGTTCATGATCTAAGTCCGAAGATACCTGTTCATATAATTCACTTGGAAAATATTGTCAAATCATGTTTTTGAGGACCTTCGGAGGACGAAGGCCCCCAACACAACTGGATATTATGCTTTCCGTATGCATGTGTGCAAGGTTCCAAGCCGATCCTAAGGAAGTTCACCTTAGGGCCGTGAAGAGAATCATGAGATATTTAGTTTATACTCCTAAGTTTGGACTTTGGTACCCCAAGGGATCCACTTTTGATTTAATAGGATATTCCGATGCCGATTGGGCAGGGTGTAAAATCGATAGAAAGAGCACATCAGGGACTTGTCAGTTTCTAGGGAGATCCCTGGTGTCTTGGGCTTCAAAGAAACAAAACTCAGTGGCTCTTTCCACCGCCGAAGCCGAGTATATTGCCGCAGGTCATTGTTGTGCACAATTACTTTGGATGAGGCAAACCCTCAAGGACTATGGCTACAAATTGAGCAAAGTCCCTCTCCTATGTGACAATGAGAGTGCAATCCGCATGGCGGATAATCCCGTTGAACATAGCCGCACTAAGCACATAGACATTCGGTATCACTTTTTGAGGGATCACCAACAAAGGGGGGATATCGAGATAGCTTATGTTAGCACCAAAGAACAATTAGCCGATATCTTTACCAAACCATTAGATGAGAAAACCTTTAGCAAACTTAGGAATGAGCTAAATATACTTGATTCTCGGAATTTTGATTGAAACATTGCACACATAGCTCATTTATATACCTTTGATCATATCTCTTTCATGACTACGATTAATGTGTTTTCAAGTGTATTTCTATGCTAAGTCGTAGATTGAAAGGGAAATGGAGTCTTCGGCGAAGACAAGGCTTCCACTCCGCTCTACCGGTATCTTTTACCCTTCGCCGTCACTCTACATCACTCTCACATTGGTATAATCTTCACTCATATTTCATTTACCAATGAAGGAGAAACTAATAAGGGCTCTCAAACATCTTCGTTTTTGGCGATTAATGCCAAAGGGGGAGAAATATTAAGCCCAAAGCAAAAGGACCGCACCACCAACTTCAAAAACTTTCAAAATGATGATTTATGTTTGTCTTTTCAATTAGTATATTTAAAGATGGAATTTCAAAACTAGTATCTAAGTATAAGTTCCAATTGGTATCTATTAAAACCCTCTTTAAGACTAAGAGGAGAATTTTATTCAGGGGGAGTTTTGTTTAGTCAAAGGAAAAGCATTTGAAACAGGGGGAGAAATTTCAAAACTTGAAAATGCTTTTTGCAATCTTATTCATATAACTTTGACTCTTTGCAAAAGTCTTTGAAAAGAATTTCTAAAAAGAATTTGCAAAAACAAAACAAGTGGTGCAAATGTGGTCCAAAATGTTAAATATATCAAATCAAACTTATATGCTTAGAAATGCTTTCATTTCAAAATAACTTATGCACATATGTCAAAATGCAAACTAGTTACATTTCTACACTTTGTATTTGCTTTGGTTTGTGTTGGCATCAATCACCAAAAAGGGGAGATTGAAAGGGAAATAGTCTCAACATTTCCTATAATCGATTTTGGTGTTTGACGACCATCACAAACCTTGTGGACTAACCTGTTTGCCCAGTTGATCATTTCACAGGTGCATAAGTTCATCTACAACCATTCTAACTCGACTGTCCGGAATACCGTAGATTATTCCAGACAGGAGAAGTTTTCTGGAAAACACCTAAGCGTGGACCGTCCGGGCCCTTGCGGCAGACCGTCCGCAACACCAGGATGACCCTTGGACAGGAACACTGCATAAACGCAAGACAACACTACGGATCGTTCGATGGAGAAGCAAGCACCGTCTGAGACCTAGCGCAGACCGTCCGGTCGGTGAAGAACCAGGAAAAGCCGAAGGTGACGGGTTCGGTAAAATGAATTTTAAGCGTCCTCGCAGACCGTCCGGGGTGCACGGCCGGACCGTCCGCGACTGCGGTACCTGACATCTGACGACACATTTAATGCATAGTAGCCATTGATATAGCCGTTACTGCTGACCGTTGCAATTTCAGCTGTTGATGTGTAGGGGCGAACTGTCCGGACCAGGGGCGCGGACCGTCTGCGGTCGACAGAAAGGGAGCAACGGCTAGGAAGTGGTTGGGGCTATAAATACAACCCCAACCACCTCCATGCACTTCACCCAAGCACTCCAATCCTTCACATTCAATACAAGAGCTAGCAATCCATTCAAAGACACAATCAAAGCTTCCAATCTCTCCAAGTTCCACAATTGAGACAAGTGATCATTAGTGATCAGTGACTTGAGAGAGAGAGAGAGTGATCTATGTGTTATTTGTCGCTCTTGTCACTTGGCTTTTGCAATCGTGCTTTCTTATTCCTCATTTTTGTTCTCTAAGTGACTTGTAATCAAAGCAAGAGACACCAAGTGTGTGGTGGTCCTTGTGGGGTCTAAGTGACCCGTTTGATTAAGGAGAAGCCTCACTCGGTCTAAGTGACCGTTTGAGAGAGGAAAGTGTTGAAAGAGACCCGGTCTTTGTGACCACCTCAACGGGGACTAGGTTCTTTAGAACCAAACCTCGGTAAAACAAATCACCATGTCATCCGCTTTACTTTCTTGGTTGATTTGTTTTTCCCTCTCTCTCGGACTTGGATTTTATTCTAACGCTAACCCCGGCTTGTAGTGTGTTTAAAGTTATAAATTTCAGTTTTCGCCTATCCACCCCCCTCTAGGCGACTTTCAGGTGTGGGGTCATATTTATAGTCACGACTCAAAACTAGCCGTTTGACCAGAAATCCTGACCCCAAACCGGTTGAACTGTCCCTCACAGACCTGGCAGTCAAACTGACTGGCAGACTGCTACATAGTCTGGTCAAGTTGGCCTAGACCGGTTGAACTGCCCTGGGGGTAGTTGAACCGCCCCTGACAGCTCTGTCGGCCTGTCTGCGAGTCTGACTGACAGACTGCTAGACAGTGGTTAGAAAGGTCAGGGACCAGTTGAACCGCCCTTAGGGACCAGTTCAACTTGTCTTGACTAGAGAGTTCAGGAGAGAAAACCCTAGTTCAACTAGCCCCGAGGCAGGTTCAACTGGTGTATGGTCAAAGAGGTTCACAGTTGAAGTTGAAGTTCAGCTGTAGTTGAGAAAGCTCAACTATAGCTGAAAAAGCTTAACTGCAGTTGAAGAAGTTCAACTCAGCTGAAGTTTAACTCGGCTAAAAAAGCTCAACTGCAGCTGAAGAAGCTAAACTCAGCTGAAAAAGCTCAACTACAGCTAAAGAAGTTCAAGTGCTTTTCAATAAGAACACTCTCAGATTCTCAAACCTAACAACGGTCAGACATATAGCGTTCAAGAGATTTTGATTTTTAAAAAAAGCTTTTGAATTTGAAGGCTTGAACTATAGCAAACACCATTACCTATGCGAAAACTACTAAGGAAAAATTAGATCTTGCGACTCAAGATATACATAAAATTTTATACGTCTATCGTATAAAGTCTTTTCAAGGGTACCACATATGTGTTTTCTTTTATCCTTGAAACTTCCTATTTAATTTCTCACCAGTGGTTGTGACTCTTTAGTTCCTGTACATTTTGAGCATACACTAGGAACAAACTTGTTAGTACCTTTATTTGTTTTGGCATTAAATCACGAAAACCCTCAGTTAGGGTTGATTGCACTTACAATCTCCCCTTTTTGGTGATTGATGCCAAAATATATAAGGTCAAAAAGATAAACATTTAGAGGGTTAAAATTCTTTTGAACAATTGTATATAGATGGCTCCCCCTAAATATGTGCATAAATTTTAAATTAAGTGTGTTGACTTAGCAGCACATTTAGAGATGGTGACAGTCCATACTAAATACAATTATCTGAGGGGTGCAAGAGTGTCATAAAGAGAATTGTGATGTATATGACTAATTCTAAACACCCATCATCTATATCATACAACAACATAAATATCACAAAAACAGATTTGATCTAGGAGAAGGGAAGGGGAAATAGAGTGGCACGGATCCCATCTGCAAGTGCTTGGAAATGTCGCCATCAGGTGAAAATTGAGAGCAGTGTGAAGGTGGGTTGGAAAAATTGAGTAGAAAATTTGGGCGATGGTATAACTGAGCAACACGTCTAGACCAGTGGGTGAACTATAAAAGTTCCTTTAATTTAAGATTCAAAATAGATCTAAAGTGTTATATGTAGTTTAGTTAATTCTACAAAAAATTTAAACCACAAGTAAATTAAGGTGGTCTAATTTTTTAGTTATTAGCTTTAGGTGGTGTTTGAATGCATTAAAACTAATAGTTAGCAGCTAAAATTAGTTGAGACATCCAAACATCATATCTAATAGTTCAACTATTAGCTATTTTTAGTAAATTAGTTAATAGTTAGGTAGCTATTTGTTAGCTAGCTAATTCTACCAATAAATTTTAGCCAACTAACTATTAGTTCTAATGCATTCAAACATCCCCTTAACCAACTATTAGACATAGTATCAAACAAGTCCTTATTTATAATTTTTATAATATAAAGATGGTACGGTGTTTCAGGGTTGGCTAGGTACTAATCATTTTTCTCTAATTAAGTACCTAAGGGGCTAATTATCGAGTGTGCGTCATTTCAAGCGACTTCAGATGTCACTGCCACTTTGAGTATGCCATCCTAGTCGTCCATGTCCACCTTTCTCTTCATCGCAACCTCCGCCGCATCAAGAACCAAGTCTTCATCCTTGCGCGACAACTCCACAACGTGACGGAGCATGTTCTTCACGTCTATGTCCGACGAGCCGCCCTCAGTCACCGCGGCCACAGTATTGTGGGCGAGTTCCTTCACCTTCGCCCGCCGCGCCGCACACGCTGGCCCCTCGTCCATGAGCTCGGCCACCACCTTCTCCAAATCGTCCCTCCCGACCTGTACCAGCAGCCGCTCCCGCTTCCCGGCATTCAGGAGCATTACGTGCGAGGCCGGTACCTTCACGTCGGCGCGGACGCGGACGCCGACGCCGAGCACGTCCACGATCAGCGCCTCGTTCAGGAATTGGTCGGCGAAGTGCGGCCAGGTCAGCAGCGGCACACCGTTGGAGATGGCCTCCAGTGTCGAGTTCCACCCGCAGTGCGTCAAGAAGCCGCCGACGGCGGTGTGCGATAGGATGGTCATCTGCGGCGCCCACCCGCGGATGACGAGGCCGTAGTCCTTGACACGGGCCTCAAACTCCGCGTCCAGTCCGGCGGTCTCTTTAGTAGACCAGATGAACGGCCGGTGCGACGCCTCCAAACCGGCGGCCAGCTCGGCGACCTGCGTTGCGGACAGGCGAGCGATGCTGCCGAAGTTGATGTAAAGCACAGACGCCGCCGGTCGCGCGTCGAGCCAGGACACGATGTGCTCGGCATCCATCGCCGCACGGTTGCCTCTACCCGCCATCGTGTCCGCATCAGTGTCGATGAGGCAGAGCGGCCCGACAGCCCATACCTTCCGGCCGAGCTCCGCCGCGTAGCGCTCGACGAACGCGCCCTCCAAGGCCGAGCACGTGTTGACGAGTAGTCCGTCAGCTGTAGCCTCCGCTTCGAGCGTCTCCCGACGGAACTTCTCCATACCTGGCCACTGAAAGAACCCGAGCGACGTCGCCCTGTTGACAACCACGCGCACTGGGAAGTCCGGCACCTCGAACGGCTCCATGTCGCCGGCGGCGCGGTCGTACGTGCCGTGCTTGGCCAGGTTGTGCACAGCGAGGAGGAAGAACGCGGACGGCCCGTGGAGCACCAATCGCGGGACGCTGAGCCGCCGCGCCACGCCCGCCGTCCAGGGGCCCAACGTGTCGGCGACGAGGCAGTCGGGGCGCCGGGGCAGCGACCGGAGGTACGCCTCGAGCGGCGCGGCGAGAAGCCACATGGCCTCGTAGAACGGGACGAAGAGGGATAAGTCCGTCACCATGTCGATGCTCTCGCAGCCCTGGGGCAGGCCCAGCGCGGGTCCCGGGAAGGCGAACTCGACGAACTCGACGGCTAGCCCCGCCCGCGCGGCGTGCTCCAGGAAGGGCCTGCTGCGCGAGGCGTTCACGGGCGTCAGCACGACGGTGACGCGCGCGCCGTGACCAGCGATGAGGCGCGCCAGGTCAAGCATGGGGAGCAAGTGGCCCTGCGCCATAACCGGCACCAGAACGAAGTGGAGCTCCGCCGCCATTGCCGTCGTATTAGCCGTAGCTGTCATGTCAGTACTGCTGCTATTGCTCTTATGTGTGGTACTGGTATACACTCGTTCACAGTACCCAGCGCCAGCAGCGAGACAAGTTTCATAAATAACCAGCTTCTTTTGATCTTACGTGGGCGTGGGGATACTTTTCAATGGACACTACTTTGCACTTTTGATTTGACCCTACGTGAACATCGTAAACAATTCCAACTCTGAGCGACATTGACTGCTCGTGTTTGATTCCACTGGAACATGTTTGAATGTCAATTACTATCAAATATATTTTAATTATAAAACTAATTATATAAACGAAGACTAAAGCGCAAGACAAATTTATTAAGTCAAGATATAATACTTATAATTGATATTTAAACATTAGATGTGACACGAACTAAACTTTAGTTAAGGGAACTAAACACCCCTTAAGCGGCTGACGAGTGATTGGTGCCGAGCCCAGCGCTGGTTGGTTAGCGGAAATGCTGACGGATCAACCAGGTCGATACAGATAGTTCTATGGTACCAATCTTAACTCGTTGACAACAACTGTCTTAATGACATGATATGTTCAGTATGCTTCACGTTTGCACCACATCAGCTAGTCATAAATTATTTAAGTCCAAAAAATTCTAAAAAGACTCTAAAAATTTAGAAAAAAAAACTAGAATGTGGACTATAAATAGAGTTTGGGTTCATTCACATCCTCTTGCTCTTCAATTCGTTTGTTTTTCTTCGTATTGAAGCCTCTCGCTTTCTATTTTAATATGGATATTATAGGTGGAGTCTAAACTTTTAAACCTTCATTGAGTTAATCAATAACCAATCTTCATCACTTTACGACACCCTGCTGGTGTGTGGGAGGTCTTTTCAATGGCCTTCTTGTTAGAAAGGTAGGCATTTTTAGTTTTAATTTAATCCAGAAAAACAGTGCGATATATGTGATGACATGTATGTGCATGTGTGTATAACTACTCGCATAAGCAGTAAACAGTAATAAAACATGCACAAATACGAAGAATAGAGTGTACCCAGCGGAGGGACCGATGCTCAAGGCATCAGTGGCTCCATTCACACGAGTCATCTCGTGTGTTTGTTCGATGTAGCCGTACGAAGTCGGTGCAGGAAGGTGTACGCTGTGCAGTCCCTCGAACGGTCGCCGGGAAGAAGAACAGCAGTACGCGTCGAGCAGTCGCGAAGACGCTCCCCAAAAATCTGATCGTCCGCACACCCGTGCAAGTGTATCTCTGCGGTCGGTGATTTCGGAGGCCTGCTCTCCCACTCTCTCTGTGCTCGCAGAAGATGGGACGGGAATGAGTTGTTTGCAATTCGCGTGAGATGATTCGCATTTCTGGAAGAGCCCTCCCCTCTCCATTCTTATAGGCGGTCAGAAGGAGGGAGAAGAACAACGGACAGAAACGGTCGCGCATTAATCGTCAGTAACTGACGTCCGTTACTAGTCATAAACGTCAGTAACTGACGTCCGTTACTAGTCATAATCGTCAGTAACTGACGTCCGTTAACGGTCATCGCTCCAGGCAAAATGCGCAACCGTTTGAAAGGAATATTCGGACCAAGGTCCGATCTACCACGAGCCACGAGCCACGAGCCACGAGCCACGGGCCACGGGCCACGGGCCACGGGCCACGGGCCACGGCCACGGCCCGGCCCGGCCGGCGGCGGCGGCGGCGCGCGCGCGCGCGTGTGGCAGTCCTTCATCCTTTTCTCAACTTCTCAATAGATGCACCAATGGTCCACCTATTTAAGTTGATTAATTTGTCCTTTGAACTTCCAATATGGTACTAAATAATTAGTACACCATAGCATTAAAGTGGGCCATTAGCATTGACTATTATTGAATATTAATTTGGGCCAAGCCCACATTAATCCAACAATCCCCACCAAATGCTAAGTCACACTAAAAAGCTCTCATCATCTCAAACGTTTGATATACTGGTGTTTCGATGGAGACTGTTAAGTTGAACATCCACCTAGAACTTAGACTACACTTGACCACAACTGCACAATGGACTAGACCTTGAATTGGCAGTTTTGCGTGGAATGAGTTTCATCTAAACTCTTTACCAGTACTAGATTGCTGAACGCATCCCCTCTGGTTGGAGCATATAAGTCAAACTCCATAGCCTTTCATGGGTATCTAGAAACCACCCAGATCTCATAAACTGTGACTAGCAGTTAACCCATATAGGTATGTTCCTCTAAAGATGTTCTGTAGGACAACATCTTTGCTTCACAAAGCCACTTGGAACATATTAAGGTGTAAACACCAACCTACCTTACAGTAAGGAAAGATATGCATCTGAAATGAGCCTTATTAAGGGTCTTTCCTCTCAGTCTACCACTAGCTTGTTTCACCATTCTAATTCACGGGATCTCCGATCACATAGAACAGGTTACCACTATGATAAACTTTAGGTGGGTCTCATGCCCATCTCACTTGATGCACTATCTATCACACTACGTGATAGCCCCTTAGTAAATTGATCTGCCAGATTTTTAGACGTATGGACATAATCCAACGCTATTACTCCGGAGTTTCTCAATTTCCTGACAGATTTCAAACGCCTCTTTATGTGCCTTGTCGACTTCATATTATCCTTAGAACTGTTTATCTTAATTATCACAGTCTGATTATCACAGTTCATGGAAATAGCCGGCACAGGTTTTTCAACCACCGGTAAATCCATAAGGAGTTCACGAAGCCACTCAGCCTCAACTGAAGCGGTATCTAATGCTGTGAGTTCTGCTTCCATAGTCGACCTCGTTAAGATGGTCTGCTTGCAAGACTTCCATGAAACAGCACCCCCTCCAAGTGAAAACACATATCCACTTGTGGCATATATCTCATCAGCATCAGATATCCAGTTTGCATCACAATAACCCTCCAGTACTGTTGGGTACCCGGTATAATGGATGCCTAAACTCATAGTACCCTTTAGATAGCGCAAAACTCTCTCAAGAGCACGCCAGTGATCATCTCCCGGATTTGAAACAAATCGACTAAGTTTGCTCACAGCAAATGAGATGTCAGGCCTCGTAGCGCTAGCTAAATACATGAGTGAACCAATTATTTGGGAATATCTCAATTGATCCCTAGCTATCCTTCGATTTTTCTTTAATAGCTTACTAGGATCATAAGGCGTTGGAGCAGGTTCACATTCGCTAAAACCAAAGCGACTCAAAACCTTTTCCACATAATGGGATTGCACAAGTGTGATCCCACCAATGCCTTCTCTCAGTAGCTTAATGTTAAGAATAACATCAGCTTCTCCCAAATCTTTCATTTCAAAATTATTAGACAGAAAGTTTTTTGTCTCTTTAATCACATCAAGACTCGTCCCCAAGATTAGAATGTCATCAACATATAGGCATAAAATTACTCCCTCGCCCCCACCATACCGATAGTATACACACTTGTCTGCTTCGTTCACAACAAAACCGGCAGATGTCAAAGTTCTATCGAACTTTTCATGCCATTGCTTAGGTGCTTGTTTTAGGCCATATAACGATTTCAATAATTTACACACCTTGCCTTCTTGACCATTTGCTACAAACCCAGCTGGCTGCTCCATGTAAATTTCCTCATCTAGCTCTCCATTTAGGAATGCTGTCTTAACATCCATTTGATGGACGAGTAGACCATGAGAGGCAGCCAAAGAAAGTAGCACACGAATTGTGGTCAATCGAGCCACAGGTGAATAAGTATCAAAGAAATCCTCACCTTACTTCTGTGAATAGCCTTTAATTACAAGCCTCGCCTTGTACCTTTCAATAGTACCATCAGGCCTAAGTTTTTTCTTGAACACCCATTTACTTCCAATGGGCTTACACCCATAAGGACGCTCAACTACCTCCTAAGTTGCATTAGACATAATAGAATCCATCTCACTCCTTATTGCTTCCTTCCAAAAGTCAGCATCAGGAGAGGAATATGCCTCTTCAATGGTACTTGGTGTGTCATCCACAAGATATACAATGTAATCATCACCAAAGGACTTTGCAATCCTTGGTCTCTTACTCTTTCGAGTTGATACATTGTCATTTTCCACATGATTATGTATATGGGATTCTTCAGTGTGTTCTACCGGAATAAAATGCTCATGGGGTATCGTTGGTTCATCATTAGACGTATCATGTGTAGCTTTCATGGGAAATTCGTCCTCAAAAAACGTAGCATCTCTGGACTCCATAATTGTACCAACCAACATGTCCGGTACTCCAGAGTTTATAATTAAAAACCTATATCCAATGCTGTGGAAAGCATACCCAAGGAAAACACAATCAACAGTTTTCGGTCCTAATTTGCGCTTCTTGTTAATTGGCACATTCACTTTAGCCAAACAACCCCAGGTGCGCAAATAGGAGATATTTAATTTCTTCTTTTCCCATTCCTCGAATGGTGTGATTTCTTTGTTCTTTGTGGGAACTTTATTCAGGACATGACACGCCGTCAAGATCGCCTCACCCCACCATTCCTTAGATAGCCCTGAAGTCTCTAACATGGCGTTAACCAAATCAGTTAGAGTACGGTTCTTTCTTTCAGCAACCCCATTGGATTGTGGTGAGTATGGCGGTGTCCTCTCATGAATAATACCATTTTCCACACAAAAATCAGAAAAATCACCCGAAAAATATTCTCCACCACGATCAGACCTTAACCGTTTAATTTTCCTCTCGAGTTGATTTTCAACTTCAGCTTTGTAGGTCTTAAAATAATGCAAAGCTTCATCTTTTGATTTTAAGAGATACACATAACAAAATCTAGTAGAGTCATCGATAAAAGTAATAAAATATCGCTTGCCTCCTTTAGTCAATATTCCGTTCATCTCACATAAATCGGAATGTATTAAGTCTAGTGGTGCCAAATTCCTCGCCTCCGCAGCCTTGTGAGGCTTGCGAGGTTGCTTAGATTGCACGCACACCTGGCACTTAGAACCTTTGACTAAATCAAATTTCGGGATTAAATTTAAATCTGCTAACCGCGAAACACAACCAAAATTGATATGACAAAGTCGTGAATGCCAAATATACGACTCATTCGAAACAACATTGTTCACAGACTTATTATACGCATCATGCAAAGATAAGCGGAACAAGGCTCCGCTGTCATAGCCTTTTCCAACAAACGTTCCATACTTAGACAGTATACATTTATTAGACTCAAAGACAATTTTGTAGCCGTCTCGGCACAATTGAGAGCCACTAACTAGATTCTTTTTGATGGAGGGGACATGCTGCACGTTCTTCAATAGCACCGTCTTTCCCGAAGTAAACTTCAGAATGACTGTACCAACACCAAGAACACGCGCATGTGATCCGTTCCCCATCAGCAAGGCTCCAGTCCCTTTGCACTGATAAGAAGAAAATAAAGAAATATCAGCACACACATGAATATTAGCACCGGTATCAGCCCACCACTCAGGGGATTGACACACTGAAAGAACAGTAGGTAAAAGATTACCATACCCCGATGTTCCTTCTGCAGTCTCGCTAACAACCATGTTTACTGTTTTCTTCTCTTGAGCTGGTTTTTCTCTTGCTTAAATTTGCGGTCTGGACAAGCGCTTGCCCAATGATCAGTACTCCCGCAAACAAAGCAACCAGCTCCTTTGTTCTTCTTTTTGAACGAGGCTGCCTGCTTGGGCTTCGTGGCATTCTGTTGCTTGTTCTTCTTTTTATTATTATGTGATGCATTGGAGTTCTTCTTTTGTACCATATTGGCACTAGAAGTCTCAACTCCTTTTCCACGAGTGTCTTTTGCTCTCACCCTCTCCTCAACATCAAGAGAACCAATAAGCTCAGCCACGCTAAACTCTTGTCTCTTATGTTTTAGAGTGGTAGCAAAATCCGTCCAAGAAGGTGGCAGTTTAGCGATAATACCGCCGGCCACGAACTTGTCAGGCAAGACACATGGGAATTGTTCGAGTTCTTTAGCCAGTGCCTGTATTTCATGAGCTTGTTCAACTACAGGACGGTTTTCCACCATCTTATAGTCAAACAGCTGCTCCATGATGTACAGCTCGCTACCAGCATCAGAAACACCAAACTTCTCATCTAATGCATCCCATAGCTCTTTTGCAGATGTGCACGTTAGATAAGAATCAACATACTTGTTGGCAAGAGCGCCAATCACGGCGCCTCGAAACAGGTTATCGGCAACGTCGAACATTCTCTCCTCTTCAGGAGTGAACTGTTCGGGTTTCCCCTGTGCGGCGTGATAGCAGTTCATTGCGGTCAACCATAGTATCATCTTACTACGCCATCTCTTGTAAAATGTCCCATCAAAAGGTTCACTTGGTTTTAACGCAGCAGCAAAACCACTAACAGAAAAATGCCTAATATCAGATTTTTGGATTGTTAGAAAGGTAGGCATTTTTAGTTTTAATTTAATCCAGAAAAACAGTGCGATATATGTGATGACATGTATGTGCATGTGTGTATAACTACTCGCATAAGCAGTAAACAGTAATAAAACATGCACAAATACGAAGAATAGAGTGTACCCAGCGGAGGGACCGATGCTCAAGGCATCAGTGGCTCCATTCACACGAGTCATCTCGTGTGTTTGTTCGATGTAGCCGTACGAAGTCGGTGCAGGAAGGTGTACGCTATGCAGTCCCTCGAACGGTCGCCGGGAAGAAGAACAGCAGTACGCGTCGAGCAGTCGCGAAGACGCTCCCCAAAAATCTGATCGCCCGCACACCCGTGCAAGTGTATCTCTGCGGTCGGTGATTTCGGAGGCCTGCTCTCCCACTCTCTCTGTGCTCGCAGAAGATGGGACGGGAATGAGTTGTTTGCAATTCGCGTGAGATGATTCGCATTTCTGGAAGAGCCCTCCCCTCTCCATTCTTATAGGCGGTCAGAAGGAGGGAGAAGAACAACGGACAGAAACGGTCGCGCATTAATCGTCAGTAACTGACGTCCGTTACTAGTCATAATCGTCAGTAACTGACGTCCGTTACTAGTCATAATCGTCAGTAACTGACGTCCGTTACCTAGCCCCAGGAAACGGACGGTTATTATGACGGTCATCGCTCCAGGCAAAATGCGCAACCGTTTGAAAGGAATATTCGGACCAAGGTCCGATCTACCACGAGCCACGAGCCACGAGGCCCGGCCGGCGGCGGCGGCGGCGCGCGCGCGCGCGTGTGGCAGTCCTTCATCCTTTTCTCAACTTCTCAATAGATGCACCAATGGTCCACCTATTTAAGTTGATTAATTTGTCCTTTGAACTTCCAATATGGTACTAAATAATTAGTACACCATAGCATTAAAGTGGGCCATTAGCATTGACTATTATTGAATATTAATTTGGGCCAAGCCCACATTAATCCAACACTTCTCCCATACATCATCAGTAGGATGTTTCTACTTGTCCTCGTTCTCTCACTCCACAACCTCTTTTCTATACTCATATCCTTTTCCTTGTATCCCTGCCAATCTTGCATGATGCACCTCTCAAGGATGATCCTACCACTGAGCCTCCTTCTCCTATCACTAACGCTCCTCCATACTCGTATGGATATTCACATGGTGCTCCTCTATATGAATCATATGATGCTCCTCCATATAAATCATATGGCGCTCCTCCTCTATATGGTGCTTCTCCTTTGATCTCTCCCTCGTTTGGTGCTTCTCCTCCATATAGTGCTCCTCCTTCATAGAGCGATCATTCTCTATTTTATCATCCTGCTGACACGATACCGCCATCAAATAGGGATAGTGATGTCGCTTCAAACCAGTCGACTTACTCTTAAGTGTTGCACTATGTTCTTCGGTCATCACCGATAACATTCAGCCACCATTAAGCGCCTACGTATCTTTGATATCATTTGAAGTTTTGGAGGTTTGGTTGTAGCACTAAAAAGCAAGCTAAAATTATCTAAGTGCAAATCTCTACTCTTTTAAGCATTAGTTTCGTGCGTCCCATGAGAAGCGCGTAGTTCTGTTTCTCTCCCTGATTCTCGCCTACCAATGGGACGTTACAACACAGATGGGTTATTACACCATGGATGAGCCATGAGAAACCACTCAAGCCCAACGCGACACGAAGATAGAAGTAGCGTAGTGCTCCCTTGTAGTATTACCTCGCTATCAGAATGAAGACGAGCAACCAAACGAGATATATAAAAAAGGCATCGTGCTTTTTTCAACTCATACATTTCTCGACCGTTTGGTTAAGATAAAGTATAATATTTGTTTTTATCATTTTAATATTGGATATGTGGACAACATGTTTATGTGATATTAAATTTATTTTTTAAAGATATTAAATATAATTGTGCTGATGCAATCGCACGAACATTATAATAGTGATTTTTATTGGCCTCTATTCACCTTCTGTGGTTGTATGTTTTCATCCTTCAGCATCAAGAAAAAACAACGGCGACGTGCCGTATCATCAGCCAGCCGCACACGACCGCACGGGCACGGCACGGAGGTAGTGGCAGGCGGAGGCCCTGGCCGTCGGCCCTCCGTCCAATGGCTGCAAGCCAACGGCGACGGGCCGAAGGTGATGTTCATCGTTCGTTGCCTGCTGGTGGATGTCAGATTCTCAATGCAGATGGTCGCTTTCTGAAAAGGGAAGATTATTTTGCCTCAATGTGCACTCCATAGATTTCTTTGCATGACGTTTCATTGTCTAGAAACCCTGCTCCCATCATATCTCTGCCCTGGAAAACGTACAAAATGTGACGTGTAATCTTCCGCATGCCTTCCAGAAGGAACTTGGAACTTTATAAAACGGCATCAAGTTGGCACTGACTGCAGTCTGCACATGACCATTGAGCTAGTCCACAGAAAACCTAGAGCACCCCATGTTTCTATCATTATCGAAGTTTGTATTGATGGCTCACATCAGACTTTACCTAACCAATCAGCTAATGCGAACCCGGTTTGAGGGCTGAGCTGAAAAGTTCAGTTCATTCACAGCAAGTCTGCCAGCTTCTGTCAAAATATAATAAATTTGTCAGTTGGCCAACTTACTCACCTGTTGTGCATTGCACTTCGGGCAGATAGTTCCATGTATCAACTCTCTGCCCATTCAACTGCAGCCGGATTAAGTAATCTTGAGTTCTTCACTTAAATAATCTTTCCACCAATATAACAAGAGCGAACTGCAGAACAATTTTCCACCAGTGACACTTTTTTTGACAGAGACTACAGATTCAGGCCTAAGTTTCCTTGATGGGTCCCATGGATGAAAATGAAAGACAAAGCAGGTGCTTGGAAAAACAAGCAGCGCTTTGAATATTTTCTTTGTATTTTTTTTCTCAATACACAGGAGACAGGAGAGATGTGTAGTGTATCATTGCATTAAGAAGAAGAGGAAATGGCCAAGAGAAGACACACACACTCCACATCTATTTAACTGAACTTACCCTTGAAAACAGACTAAAGACCTGACCACAAGTTAACCCTCAGGCCTAATCGCCTCTAAGTACCCTAACCCCTTCGCTCCTGCCAGCATCCAGAAGGCCGACTCATCCTGAGCCAGGCCGAGAGCCAGGTCCATTCTGGGCGAAGCCCGTTTGAACACTATGTCATTCCTTATCTTCCAAATAATCCAGGCCCCTAAAACCACCAGAGAATTGAAACCTTGCTTTAGATTTTTGCATAACAACTCTAAGGTCTGCTGCCACCATTCAAAAAAAAAATGGTCATGCAAGCTTGGGGAGATAAATTTGGAAGACCAAAACGGCTTAACAGTGAGAACCAAAACTGCCGGGAGAAGACACATTCAGTTAAAAGGTGATTAATGGCACATTGGCACCGTGCCGGATGTGGGAGGTTGCACGCATGTCAGCTGTCCGATTATGTGCCACCACCATAGGAAGAACACGCATTTGCGTGGGGCCCAAGATCTCCAGATTAATTTATGAGGTGCGAATTGAATCGAACCACTAAAGAAGCCCAGATAAGCTGATTTAGCAGTGAACTGCCAATCCAGCCGCAATTTGTGACAATTTTTGACTTTAGGGCTTGTTCGGTTATTTTAAATCCATATAGATTGGAGATGATTAATACGGATTGAGAAAGATTTTGACTTACTAGGGAGTGAAAACCCCTCAATCCATAAGAATTGAGGTAGAACCGAACATGGCCTTAGTAATAGTTTAGAAACTCCATTTTACTAAGTGATTCCATATTTCCTCTATTTTGTCGAGAGAAAATGAACTATTTTTTATGGAAAAATAAAAATCCCTTAAAAAAGGGTTTCCTAAATTAGCCCTTAGGCTGAAAATTTACTTTTTGGACCAAGTCCCAAATAACAAAGAATTCAATGAAAACCACAGCCGAGTAGGGATGAAAACGGACGGAAAAACCTCTCTCCCGTTTTCGTATCCGCATTTTATCATCGGAAACGGGATCGGGTCCGGAATAGTCAGGAATGGAAACGGGAGCGGGATAAACGGAATTGCGAAAACGAACGGAAACGGAAATACTAACGGAAACTCATAATTTAATACAAATAGAAATGTTATTGATGTTTGACTAGTGATTGATTGGTAGAACAATAACATAAAACAAATAGATATATAGAGACAACATTCCATTGTTGTTTGGTTGCTAAATGTGTACATTTAGCTACATCCGATGTTGTTTAAGACTTTAGATCACTTGTCATTTGAAAAGAGCCGGTAGTTACAATATCCAATTGTGCTATAATTTGTCACCTAAATACACCTAAATACATGAGGATTTAGTTTATATACTAATGCATATTAGACTCGTCCCATATTTATCAAATACGGAATAAATACGGGTTCAATCCGGAAAAAAACGAGATCCCGCAAAAACGTACGGAATAAGCCCTCTCCCGTTTCCGTCTCGTTTCCATATTTTTCCGTAAATACGGAAACAGTCGGGTCAAATGTAGAAAACGGTACGGGTCGGGACGGGATTTTTCCGTCCGTTTTCAACCCTACAGCCAAGATATGCTCATGAATGTCCTGCACCCATCTGGATTTAGCCTCGTCGTTTTGCCACTGATGCAAATAGATGGGAAATGTTGAGCACCTTTTGTGGCACTGAGCACGGCCGAATAGTCTAGCTCTGTAGCCAGACAGTCTGGGTCACAGACGGTCTGCGATTAGGTTAGATCAGGTGGATAAGCTTCCTTTTCCATGCATATTTATCCATTTAAAAACGTGGATTCTGTTGGATGACGCTAAAAACAGATCCAGACCTACTCCCTATATATGAAGGGGTACGACCGATTACGGGCATCATCAATCAAACCAATTGAAAGGGAAATGTGCCCTTGAGACATTTCTATAATGTTTTGGTAATTAAGTGTCCAACACATAGTGAATGAGATATTGTGTGCCAAACAAGCAAAAAGGTGTAAATCATGTAACGAGGTACGTTTCTAGACTTAGTACATTGTTTTGAGTACTAACACATTTTGTCTAAGTGCTAGAAACAGGAGAAAAGGAATTGGAAAAGAGTTGGGCGTGTACAGTAAACTCCTGCTCGGTCTGGGTGCACCGGACAGTGTCCGGTGCGACAGGCCAGTCTCGGTGAACAGGCCGCTCTCGGGACTCGACGGCGGCGTATGACTATAATTCACCGGACTGTCCGGTGAGTCGTCCACGGCAAAGTCATTGCTCTCGGGAAAAGGATCAGCGGCGTACGGCTAAAAATCATCGGACTGTCCGGTGGTGCACCGGACTGTCCGGTGAGCCAACGGTCGACTGCGCAACGGTCGGCAGCGTAATCGGCGGGCGACACATGGCCCGCACCAACGGTCAGAAGAGGGCACCGGACTGTCCGGTGTGCACCGGACAGTGTCCGGTGCGCCAATCGACGCCGAGGACCAACGGTCGTCTACACCAGAAAAGGAAGGAGATCCGCATCGGACCGTCTACAGTGACTGTCCGGTGGCGCATCGGACTGTCCGGTGCGCCACCCGGCAGAAGGCAATCTTGGCCTTCCTTGTTGGTCTCCAACGGCTCCTAGCTGCCTTGGGGCTATAAAAGGGACCCCTAGGCGCATGCAGGAGTCACCCAAGCACACTCTAAGCATTCCAAGACTTCTAGTCCTCACTTTCACGCAATCGTTCATCGTTCTTGAGATTGGAGCACTTTTCGAGTTGTAAACTCCTCGCGCGTGTTTTGTGTGCTCATCTTCTCACTTGTGTGCGTGTTTGCGGTGTGGATTTAATTCTAGTTTGCGTTGCTCTTCCCAACCTTACTCCGTGCTTTCTTTGTGAATAATCTTGTAAGGGCGAGAGACTCCAACTTGTGGAGATTCCTCACAAACGGGAAGAAAACTATAAGGAAGAACACCGTGGTATTCAAGTTGATCATTGGATCACTTGAAAGGGGTTGATTGCAACCCTCGTCCATTAGGATGCCACAACGTGGAAGTAGGCAAGTGTTATACTTGGCCGAACCACGGGATAAAACACTGTGTCTCTTGTGTTGTCTTTCTCTGTGATTATTGTGATTCGCAAGAGCTCGCTCTATAGCCACTTGGTTCTATTGCACTAACATCTTTATAACCAAGCTTGTGGCTATTTAGTATTTGATTTATACAGGATCACCTATTCACCCCCCTCTAGGTGCTCTCAATTAGTATCAGAGCCGTTCTCTTCACGTAAGGGACTAATCGCCCGAAGAGATGGATCCTAAGGGAAAGGGGATGGTGGTCAACGATAAAGAGAAGGAGTCCATCTTCAATGAGCCAAGGGACGACAAGCCCACTGACTCTGGCTCGAGTCACAAGAAGAAGGACGGGAAGAAGAAGAGACGTATCAAGAAGATCGTCTACTACGACAGCGACGAGTCTTCTTCTTCACCAAGAGACGACGACGACGAGAAAAAGAAACCAGTTAATTCAAATTATGCATTTGATTATTCTCGTATTCCTTTTAATTTCAATGCTCATTTGTTTTCAATTCCTCTTGGTAAACCTCCACACTTTGATGGAGAGGACTACGCTTTTTGGAGTCACAAAATGCATAGTCACTTATTTTCTCTCCATCCTAGTATATGGGAGATAGTTGAAAATGGAATGCAATTTGATAGTACGGATAACCCTGTATTCATTAATGAGCAAATTCATAAGAATGCACAAGCTACCACTGTTTTGCTAGCATCCTTGTGCAGGGACGAATACAACAAGGTGAGCGGCTTGGACAGTGCCAAGCAAATCTAGGACACCCTCAAAATATAACATGAGGGAAACGATGCCACCATGATCACCAAAATGGAGTTGGTGGAAGGCGAGCTGGGAAGGTTCACGATGATCAGGGGAGAGGAGCCAATACAAACGTACAACAGGCTCAAGACCCTGGTCAAGAAGATTAGAAGCTATGGAAGCACGAGATGGACGGACCACGACGTCGTCCGACTTATGCTTAGGTCTTTTACTGTTATTGACCCTCATCTTGTGAACCTCATCCGTGAGAATCCTAGGTACACAAAGATGACGCCCGAGGAGATACTCGGAAAATTTGTGAGCGGGCGCATGATGGTCAAGGAGGCAAGATATGTTGATGATGCATTAAACGGCCCAATGCTCATCTACGAGCGGCTTCCCGTTGCGCTCAAGGCAACAAGCAGCAAGGAGGCGCTACCTAGCAAAGTGGCACAAGTTGAGGCTGTCGGGCTAAATGAAGATGAGATGTCCCTCATCATCAAGCGTTTCAAGACCGCCCTTAAAGAACGCAAGGAGTACCCCAACAAGAACAAAACAAGGGGAAAGCGCTTCGCTTCAAGTGCGGTAAGACTGGTCACTTTATAGCAAATTGTCTCGATAATGCTAATGACCAGGAACAAGAAAAGAGCGGGAAGAAGGAGAAGAAAAAGAACTATAGGAAGGCAAAGGGCGAGGCACACCTCAGGAAAGAATGGGATTCGGACTGCTCTTCCTCTGATTCCGACGACGAAGGACTTGCTGCCTCAGTCTTCAACAAGTCCTCTCTCTTCCCCAACAAATGCCATACTTGCCTCATGGCAAAGGAGAAAAAGGTAAGCGTTTGAGAACCCCTAAGTATACTACTTCAAGCGATGATGATTCTAGTGATGATGAAGTAGATTATACTAAATTATTTAAGGTTTTAGATAGAGGAAAAGTAGACAAAATTAATGAGTTAATTGATGCCTTAAATGAAAAGGATAGACTTTTAGAAAAGCAAGAGGATATTTTGTATGAAGAGCATGATAAGTTTGTTAGTGTGCAAAAATCTCTTGCTTTAGAGATCAAAAGAAATGAAATGCTATCTTCTGAATTATCTGCTTGCCATGAAACTGTGTCTAGTTTAAAGAGTGTAAATGATGATTTAAATGCTAAGCTAGAGGAAGCAAATAAATCTAGTTCATGTATAGAACATGTTGTAATTTGCAATAGATGCAAGGACTTTGATGTTAATGCTTGTAATGAACATCTTATTGCTATTACAAAATTGAATAATGAAGTGGCAAGTCTTAATGCTCAACTTAAGACTTGCAAAATTGACTTTGATAAGTTAAAATTTGCTAGGGATGCCTACACTGTTGGTAGACACCCCTCAATTAAGGATGGGCTTGGCCTTCGAAAGGAAGCCAAGAACTTAACAAGCCAAAGGGCTCCCATTCCCAACAAGGAGAAAGGGAAGGCCCCTATGGCTAATATTCCTAAGAGAAACCATGCTTTTATGTATGATAGGAAAATTGGTACTTATTCTAACTTTAATAAGAGTTATATTCATGCTAGTTATTATGATCATGATGCCTGTGATTCACATGCTATGTTTGCTTCAAGTTCTAATTTTAATGGTAGGCCTAGGAGAAAGTTTGTGTCTCATGCTCCTAGGAAAATGTGTAATAAACCTACTACTGTCTTTCATGCTTGCAACACTACGTTTGTACTTTCATGTAAAAATGAAAAAGTGGTTGCTAGAAAATTGGGATCCAAATGCAAAGGAGACAAGGCTTGCATTTGGGTACCAAAAGCTATTATAACTAACCTTGTAGGACCCAACAAGAGTTGGGTACCTAAAACCCAAGCCTAATTTGCCTTGCGGGTTTATGCATCCGGGGGCTCAAGCTGGATTATCGACAGCGGATGCACAAACCACATGATGGGGGAGAAGAAGATGTTCACCTCCTACGTCAAGAACAAGGATTCCCAAGATTCGATCATCTTTGGAGATGGGAACCAAGGCAAGGTTAAAGGACTAGGAAAAATAGCTATTTCATCCGAGCATTCTATCTCAAATGTGTTCTTAGTTGAATCGCTCGGCTACAACTTATTGTCTGTAAGTCAATTATGTAACATGAGTTATAATTGTCTATTTACCAATGTAGATGTGTCTGTCTTTAGAAGGAGTGATGGTTCACTAGCTTTTAAGGGTGTATTAGACGACAAACTCTACTTAGTGGATTTTTCAAAAGAGGAGGCTGATCTAGATGCATGCTTAATAGCTAAGACTAGTATGGGCTGGCTATGGCATCACCGTCTAACACATGTTGGGGTGAAGAACCTTCACAAACTTCTAAAGGGAGAGCATGTGTTAGGACTAACCAATGTCTACTTCAAGAAAGATAGACCTTGTGCAGCTTGTCAGGCAGGGAAACGGCGGGAAGCACTCATCACAACAAGAATGTGATGACTACATCAATATCACTAGAGCTTCTTCACATGGACCTGTTCGGACCCGTCGCCTACCTTAGCATTGGGGGAAGTAAGTATGGTCTAGTAATTGTTGATGATTTTTCTCGCTTCACTTGGGTATTCTTTTTGTAGGATAAATTAGAAACCTAAGGGACCCTAAAGCACTTTCTAAGGAGAGCTCAAAACGAATTTGAGCTCAAGGTGAAAAAGATAAGAAGCGACAACGGATCCGAGTTCAAGAACTTACAAGTGGAGGAGTACCTTGAGGAGGAAGGAATCAAGCACGAGTCCTCTGCTCCCTACACACCACAGCAAAATGGTGTGGTAGAGAGGAAGAACAGGACACTTATCGACATGGCGAGGATGATGCTTGGAGAATTCAAGGCGCTCGAGCGGTTTTGGTCGAAAGCTGTGAACACAGCTTGCCACGCCATAAACTGGCTCTATCTACATCGCCTCCTCAAGAAGACCTCGAATGAACTTCTTACCGGTAACAAACCCAATGTCTCATACTTTCGTGTATTTGGGAGCAAATGCTATATTTTGGTGAAGAAAGGTAGACATTCCAAATTTGCTCCCAAAGCTATAGAAGGGTTTTTACTAGGTTATGACTCAAATACAAGGGCGTATAGAGTCTTCAACAAATCATCGGGTTTGGTTAAAGTCTCTAGCGATGTTGTATTTGATGAGACTAATGGCTCTCTAAGAGAGCAAGTTGATCTTGATGATGTAGATGAAGATGATGTTCCGACGGTCGCAATATGCACCATGGCGATTGGAGATGTGCGACCATAGGAACAACAAGAGCAAGATCAACCTTCTTCTTCAACAATAGTGCATCCCCCAACTCAAGATGATGAACAGGTTCCTCAAGAAGAGGCGTGTGATCAAGGGGGAGCACAAGAAGAACCAGCTTTGGAGGAAGAAGCACCACGGGCCCCTCCAACTCAAGTCCGAGCAGCGATTCAAAGGAATCATCCCGTCGACCAGATTCTGGGTGATATAAGCAAGGGAGTAACTACTCGTTCAAGACTAGCTAACTTTTGTGAGCATTACTTGTTTGTCTCTTCTATTGAGGCTTTCAGGGTAGAAGAGGCCTTGCAAGATCCGGACTGGGTGTTGGCCATGCAGGAAGTGCAGAACAACTTCAAGAGGAATGAAGTTTGGAGCCTGGTGCCACGTCCCAAGCAAAATGTTGTGGGAACCAAGTGGGTGTTCCGCAACAAACAGGACGAGCACGAGGTGGTGACAAGGAACAAGGCTCGACTTGTGGCAAAAGGATATGCCCAAGTCGCAGGTTTGGATTTCGAGGAGACTTTCGCTTCTGTGGCTAGGCTAGAGTCCATTCGCATTCTATTAGCCTGTGCCGCTCACCACTCTTTCAGGTTGTTCCAAATGGATGTGAAGAGCGCTTTCCTCAATGGGCCAATCAAGGAGGAGGTATACGTGGAACAACCCCCTGGCTTTGAGGATGAAAAGTACCCCGACCATGTGTGTAAGCTCTCTAAGGCGCTCTATGGACTTAAGCAAGCCCCAAGAGCATGGTATGAATGCCTTAGAGATTTCTTAATTGCTAACGCTTTCAAGGTTGGGAAAGCCGATCCCACTCTTTTCACTAAGACTTGTGACGGTGATCTTTTTGTGTGCCAAATTTATGTCGATGACATAATATTTGGTTCTACTAACCAAAAGTCTTGTGAGGAGTTTAGCAGGGTGATGACATAGAAATTTGAGATGTCGATGGTGGGCAAGTTGAACTACTTCCTTGGGTTCCAAGTGAAGCAACTCAAGGACGACACCTTCATCTCCCAAATGAAGTACACTCAAGATCTTCTCAAGAGGTTTGGGATGAAGGATGCCAAGCCCGCGAAGACACCAATGGGAACCGATGGACATGTCGACCTCAACAAAGGAGGTAAGTCCGTCAATCAAAAGGCATACCGGTCTATGATAGGGTCATTACTTTATTTATGTGCTAGTAGACCAGATATTATGCTTAGCGTATGCATGTGTGCTAGATATCAATCCGACCCAAGGGAATGTCACCTTGTGGTCGTTAAGCAAATTCTTAGATATTTAGTTGCTACGCCTTGCTTCGGGATCTGGTATCCAAAGGGGTCTACCTTTGACTTAATTGGATATTCAGACTCCGATTATGCTAGATGCAAGGTTGATAGGAAGAGTACATCAGGGACGTGCCAATTCCTAGGAAGGTCCCTGGTGTCTTGGAGTTCAAAGAAACAAACCTCCGTTGCCCTATCCACCGCTGATGCCGAGTATGTTGGCGCAGGACAGTGTTGCGCGCAACTACTTTGGATGAGGCAAACCCTCCGGGACTTTGGCTACAATCTAAGCAAAGTCCCACTTCTATGTGACAATGAGAGTGCAATCTGCATGGCGGATAATCCTGTTGAACACAGTCGCACTAAGCATATAGACATCCGGCATCACTTTCTGAGAGACCACCAGCAAAAGGGAGATATCGAGGTGTTCCATATTAGCACCGAGAACCAGCTAGCCGATATATTTACCAAGCCATTAGATGAGAAAACCTTTTGTAGGCTACGTAGTGAGCTAAATGTCTTAGATTCGCGTAACTTGGATTGACTTATAGCATACATGTGTTTTATGCCTTTGATCAAGTTACTTTATGCATTTATGAGATTTGTTGTTTATTTATGGTGCTCAAGTTGTGCAAGGGATCCCTGGACCTCATAAGTCCATGAGTGAATGATGCACATATTTAAGGGGAGAAGTGCTATAACTTGACTCTTTGAGACTAACCTTTGTGTTTGAGTATACTGGATGTAGTCTCAAAGGTGCATTGAAAGGGAAAGGTGAGCTTGGACCATGCAAAGACTTCCACTGCACTCCAGTATTAATGTACTCAACTCCAAGTTCATTCTTATGCTCATATTGCCTTTTGCTCTTAACTAACAATTTTTGGTGAGACAATGGGGTTAAAGGGCCAAAAATGATCCCGTTTTGGTGCTTAATGCCAAAGGGGGAGAAATTAAGGCCAAAGCAAGCAAATGGATCAGCTACCACTTGAGAATTTTTAAAATAGTAGGGTTAGAACTTTTGATTTGTCAAAATACTCCTATTGTCAAAATTTGGTCTCTTGTGGGGAGAATTTATGATTATGGGAAAAAGGAGGAGTTTTTGGATCTTGACTCTTGGATTATCTCTCTTAATGCCCAAACAAGTGAGTTTGACTTAGAGATAGGAAAATGAATTTGATTTGCAAAAACAAACCAAGTGGTGGCAAAGAATGATCCAAATATGCCAAATTAGAGTCAAAAACAATTTGGTCTTCAATTTGAATCGATGTTGCATGTTTTGCATTGCTTTTTGATGTGTTGCCATAAATCACCAAAAAGGAGGAGATTGAAAGGGAAATGTGCCCTTGGGACATTTCTATAATGTTTTGGTGATTAAGTGTCCAACACATAGTGAATGAGATATTGTGTGCCAAACAAACAAAAAGGTGCAAATCATGTAACGAGGTACGTTTCTAGACTTAGTACATTGTTTTGAGTACTAACACATTTTGTCTAAGTGCTAGAAACAGGAGAAAAGGAATTAGAAAAGGTCTGGGTGCACCGGACAGTGTCCAGTGCGACAGGCCAGTCTCAGTGAACAGGCCGCTCTCAGGACTCGACGACGGCGTACGGCTATAATTCATCGGACTGTCCGGTGGTGCACTGGACAGTCCGGTGAGTCATCCGCGACGAAGTCGTTGCTCTCGGGAAAAGGATCAGCGGTGTACGGCTAAAAATCACCGGACTGTCCGGTGGTGCACCGGACTGTCCGGTGAGCCAACGGTCGACTGCGCAATGGTCAGCAGCGTAATCGACGGGCGACACGTGGCCCGCACCAACGGTCGAAAGGGGGCATCGGATTGTTTGGTGTGCACCGGACTGTTCGGTGTGCACCGGACAGTGTCTGGTGCGCCAACCAACGCCGAGGACCAACAGACGTCTGCGCCAGAAAAAGAAGGAGATCCGCACCGGACCGTCTACAGTGACTGTCCGGTGCGCCACCCGACAGAAGGCAATCTTGGCCTTCCTTGTTGGTCTCCAACGGCTCCTAGCTGCCTTTGGGCTATAAAAGGGACCCCTAGGCGCATGGAAGAGTCACCCAAGCACACTCTAAGCATTCCAAGACTTCTAGTCCTCACTTTCACGCAATCGTTCATCGTTCTTGAGTTTGGAGCACTTTTCGAGTTGTAAACTCCTCGCGCGTGTTTTGTGTGCTCATCTTCTCACTGTGTGCATGTTTGCGGTGTGGATTTAATTCTAGTGTGCGTTGCTCTTCCCAACCTTACTCCGTGCTTTCTTTGTGAACAATCTTATAAGGGCGAGAGGCTCCAACTTATAGAGATTCCTCGCAAACGGGAAGAAAACTATAAGGAAGAACACCGTGGTATTCAAGTTGATCATTGGATCACTTGAAAGGGGTTGATTGCAACCCTCGTCCATTGGGACGCCACAACGTAGAAGTAGGCAAGTGTTATACTTGGCCAAACCACGGGATAAAACACTGTGTCTCTTGTGTTGTCTTTCTCTGTGATTATTGTGATTCGCAAGAGCTCGCTCTATAGCCACTTTGTTCTATTGCACTAACATCTTTATAACCAAGCTTATGGCTATTTAGTATTTGATTTATACAAGATCACCTATTCACCCCCCTCTAGGTGCTCTCACCAATCAACAACGACTCACTAGGTGGGGACCTGGTTGACTATGGAGCTTCGCCCGAGCACGCTTTGTATGGATGTTAATGTAATTACATTTTTAGTCAATTACACTATTATCGGCGAGAATGAACATTTAGTTGCCTAGTTCGATTTTGATCCTAAAGAGGCAGTCTTCACCAAACAAAGGAATCAGTTAACCACTTAAAATCACTCTTTGTGCGTGGTCATGTTGACGATCGATTTCTAGAATATTGGTAGATGGTGGGACAGCCGTGAATTTAATGCCCTATTTGTTGTACATAAAATTAGGAAAAGAGGACAATGAGCTGATCAGGACTAATATGACTCTCATCTGTGTTGGGAGCAACAATCCGATCAAAGCCAACAGTGTCACGTCTGTTGAGTTAACCATCGGGACAATGACCTTCGCTACTGCTTTCTTTGTCGCCGAAGTAGACAAAAATTATAGTCTTATCTTGGGCAGAGAATGGATTTATGTGTATCGATGTATATCTTCTACTTTGCATCAGATGCTATTGCAATGGGTGGGTGATGAAGTAGAAAAGGTACGTGTAGATACATCGGCTTGTATTGCTTTAGCCGATGCCCTATACTTTGGACCTATGAGATCGCCACGTGTTTCATAGGAGTTGATTTTTCTGATTACCAATTTATAAGTATAAACAAAAAAGGCTTCATCCCTGTAATGCTAGAGCCGATGGAGAATCGGCTAAATTTTAAATAAAGTTAAAATGATGCGCACACCTAAGAAGACATGTTTAGGTTGCAGATGGTCCGGCCCTAGAGGCCGAACGATTCATAGTACACCAGAGAGCACCACAATGCGAAGCTGCTATCGCGGACAGTCGAACCCCTAAGGCCTATGGTTCGATAGCCACTAGAGAGCGACGCAGCGCGAGACTGCCATCGTGGACAGTCCGAACCTCAAGGCCAGATGGTCCGATGGTGGCCAGAGAGTGCCGTAGTGCGAGGCCGCTATCACGGACAGTCTGGCCCTAAGACCAGATGGTCCGCAACCATGCAGGAAGCCTCAAACTACTCATAAATAAACATAATATAGGAGTTTAGATACTTTGACAAGTTAGGACAAGAGTTTATATCAGCCGATCCTTTGGAGGAAGTTGACATAGGGGATAGCAAAACTCCAAGGCTGATTTTTGTAAAAAAGACCCTGAAAATCGATTCTTGGAGTAAGAATGTAAGATGATCGATTTATTAAAAGAATACTCTAATTGTTTTACGTGGAGCTATACTAAGATGCCAGGGCTAAGCCGAGAGCTAGTGGAGCATCGGTTACCAATTAAGTTCGGTTTTCAGGCCTTTAAGCAAATACCAAGGTTGTTTGGTTCGGATTTACTTCCAAGGATTAAGGATGAAATTCACTAGCTCTTAGAAGCTAACTTTATTAGGTTTTGCAGATATGCAGAATGGGTCTCTAATATCGTGCCAGTGGAAAAGAAGGATTCTGGTAAAGTTCAGTGTATGCATTGACTTCCGTAGTTTAAATAGAGCAACTCCTAAAGATGAATACCCTATGCCTATAGACGACATGTTAATTAATAATGCCTTTGGAAATAGAGTTATTAACTTTCTTAATGGTAATGCCAGATATAATCAAATCTTTATGGCCGAGGAAGATGCATCTAAAATGACCTTTATATGTCCAGGCTTCATTGGGCTGTTCGAGTGGGTTTTGACATTTGGTTTAAAAAATGCTTGTGTCACTTATCAAAGGGCTATGAATTTAATCTTCCATGAGTTATTAGGAAACATTGTGAAAGTGTACATTGATGATATAATTGTCAAATCGACTAAATTTGATTCTCATGTAGCTGATTTGTGTAAAACCTTTGATAAGACACATTGGTATGGTCTAAAAATGAACCCACGCAAGTGCGCTTTTGGGGTGTTGGTCGGCAAGTTCTTAGGATTCATTATTCATGAGCATGGAATAGATATAGATCCCGACAGAATTAAATCCATTCGGAATGTGGGGCTTCAACTTGTAAACTTGAAATACAGAAGTTTCTCAGCAAAGTAAATTATTTGCAAAGGTTCATTTCTAACTTAGCCAGGAAATTTGATGCTTTCACTCCTATTCTTTGGCTAAAAATAATGCCGAATTCATTAGGGGCAGATTAGCAAGAAGCTTTTGATCTTATTAAAAACTATTTGTCTTTGACTCCAGTATTGAAAGCAGCAAAGATTGGGATACCTTTTAGATTATATATCGCTGTCGAAGATAAAGTTATTGGAGTTGTTCTCACTTAGGAGGCTGGAGGAAAGGAGCATGTTGTAACATACTTGAGTCGGAGATTGGTGGACACTGAAACGAGGTACACCTTTGTTGAGAAATTATGCTTATGCTTATTTTATGCATGCACCAAACTTATATGTCATCTACTGTCTAGTTCTTGCATCATTTCTTGTCAAACCGATGTGATTAACTACATGTTGCAAAACCCAATCATGAGTGGTAGAATTAGCAAATGAGCTTACACACTTATAGAATATGACGAGACGTATGAATCATTAAAATCTATGAAAGACCAGGTTGTAGTTGATTTTATCGTGGAACATCGGATTGATAATACTCATGAACTAGACATATCCTACCTTACTGTTACTCCCTGGACTCTATATTTTGATGGATCGTTCTACAATGAAGGGCGAGGGATTGCCATCGTGCTTGTTTCACTAAGGAGTGCAACTTTTGACTTCTCTAGCCGATTGAAAGCCTACTTCACTGACAATCAAGCTAAATATGAAGCTCTCATGTCCAGTTTAGAACTTTTAGGCTACATGGGAGTGAAGCACATGAAGGTATTTGATGATTCTCAGCTGATCGCTCAACAAATTTTAGAGGAGTATCAATGTTTAGATGCTACTTTAAATGGTTATCTTGAGAGGTGTTGGGACATAATCCTGTCCTTTGACGAATTCGACATTCGGTATATATCTAGAGCTGATAATTACAATGCTAAGGGCTTGGCATAAGATGCATCAGGTTATCGGTTAAAGCGAGAAAGATTCCATAAGTCTAAGAGCCCGATAACCGACGTCGGCCTAAGTACCCAAGTCACGAACCGTCCGGGATGGGTCACAGGACCGTTCGCAATAGGATTCGGTCGTCCGACCAAGGGGTGCTGACCATCCGACGACATCAGAGACATCCACTTAGTCGATTCGTGTAACACCCAAAATCCTAATTTGTGAGGTATAAAAAAATTCTCCAAAGACTTGAGAATAAAATGACTTCCAATCTATTTTTTATTCTCTTCATAAATTATATAAGTAAAGCCCTCCTTAAAAATATTTGAATTAACATAACTCATGTAAAATATTATATTTTAATAATCATTTTTTGTAGCTTTTGATTTGATCCCATATTCAAATATAATGTTTCCTTAAGAAATAATAATGTGTTAATGGAAAACATTTTTTATATAAATAAATAAACAAGTAAATTAGAACAATTATGTTTTACATTCATACTGATATTTTTTGGAATGAGCATTTGAACTTATAATTGTATTTTGAAAATTTAAATTAAAAAACAACATAGAATAAAAAAAGAAAAGAATAGAAAAAGAGAAAGAAAAGGAAATAACTTGTATTGAGCCCCTAGAACCGAAATCGGCCCACTCCCTAATCCCCATGCGCGCCACTGGCCCAACTCTTCTCTGGTGTTGGTGCCGACAACATATGGACCCTGCCCGTCAGTCAAACCCACGCGTGGGCCGCTTCGTGTCTGTCGCTGACGTATGGGACCACCAGGTTGGACTCGTCGTCCTCTAACAGAGGCCACAATTATGGGAACAGAGCCGCCGAGAACACCGGCGCTTCGAAGTTTCCGGCTCCCGTGCTTCAAGCCTTCAACAAACGCGTTGGCTTTTTCTACAGCTGGTGATTTTGTTTTCTCGTGATATGTTAATGAACTTAGTTTCTTATCAACGTTCAACGTTGTAGCACTCATTTTCTAACAACGTATTGTGAGGGAATCACTACCGGAATCGCAGGCTTTACCGAGTGTTGTATTCTTTGCCGAGTGCCTTTTGTCAGGCTTTGCCGAGTGCCGCACTCGGTAAAGTTAGGATCTCGACAAAGAACCCCTTTACCGAGTGCTGAACACTCGGCACAGGACAGCACTCGGCAAAGACAAGTTTGCCGAGTGTCTAACACTCGGCAAAGGGGCTCTCGGCAAAGGGCCGTCAGCGGTCGTCCCAAAGCTGACGGCCGTCAGTCTTTGCTGAGAGCCAACGGCTGGCACTCGGCAAAGAGGCTTCTTTGCCGAGTGCCACATAGTAGGCACTCGGCAAAGGAGGCTTTGCCGAGTGTCATCTCTAGACACTCGGCAAAGTATATTTTTATTTTTTTATTTTGTCTCCCAAACTTTTTGTGGTATGTTCTTACACTATGTAGACCTACATGTATCATTTGTGGACAATTTTAACAGAGTTTTCAATCGTTAGTAGATTTAGTTCGTTTATTTGAATTTCTTCGGAAAATTTAGATTTGAACTGCAGGTCACTCGAAACTTGGAAAACCGTGCATGAAAAATGATATTCATGTTACTTAGCATAAGTTACGACCGATTCCAGGAGCGGACCGAAAACTTCGAGCAACATGCTCACTAAACATGGCCGTGAACTTGCCATCCACATGTTTAAAAATTGTATAAAACACAAACAAAGTCAGAAAATCCTGAAACTTGTCCACGTGTCATGATATCATATGTACAGGCTGCGATAAAAAATTGAAAAAAAATCGAGAAAACTATGACGCGCTATGTGTACAAACCTAAGAGATCCACATTGAAACTCTATGATTTCATGTGTAGTTCTCTTAGGTTTCTACACATAGTGTCTCACAACTTTGTCCAAACATTCTCAATTTTTTATCACAACCTGTACATATGATATCATGACACGTGGACAAGTTTCATGATTTTCTGACTTTGTTTGTGTTTTATACAATTTTTAAACATGTGGATGGCAAGTTCACGGCCATGTTTAGTGAGCATGTTGCTCGAAGTTTTCGGTCCGCTCCTGGAATCGGTCATAACTTATGCTAAGTAACATGAATATCATTTTTTCATGCACGGTTTTCCAAGTTTCGAGTGACCTGTAGTTCAAATTTGAATTTTCCGAAGAAATTCAAATAAACGAACTAAATCTACTAGCTATTTCAAACACTGTTATAATTGTCCCAAAATGATACATGTAGGTCTACATAGTGTAGGAACATACCACAAAAAGTTTGGGAGACAAAATAAAAAAATACAAATGTATTTTGCCGAGTGTCAACTTGTTGACACTCGGCAAAGTATGCTTTGCCGAGTGCCCCTGGGTGGCACTCGACAAAGAAGTGTAAATTAATCTTTGCCGAGTGTCCCTGGGTGGCACTCGGCGAAGAAGGCGCCTTTGCCGAGTGCCGCCGATCTGGCACTCGACAAACCACTCCTTTGCCGAGTGCCGCCGATCTGGCACTCGGCAAACCATATTTTAAAAATAAAAAAAATCTTTGCCGAGTGCCGCATCGCGGGCACTCGGCAAAGAACATGAACTTAACCAAACCAACGGCTTCTCCTTCTTCTCTCTCTCACTCACGCTCACTCGCGCTCACGCCGCCGCCCGCGCTCGCCGCCGACCTCGCGCCCGCGCCCGCCCTCACCGCCGGCCACGCTTCGCCCTCGCCGCCAGCCACGCGCGCGCCCCCGGCCCTGCGCCCGCGCTCGCCGCGCGCTTGCCGCGCCGCCGCCGCCGTCGCCGTCCCTAGAGCGCCGCGCGCTTGCCGAGCCGCCGCCGACGTGCCGAGCTCGCCCGCACCCGCCCGCGCAAGCCGCGCCCGCCCGCGCCCGCCGAGGCCGCCCGCGCTCGCTGCGTGCCGCCGGCTCGCCGTGCCACCGCGAGCGCCGCTCGCCGTGCCGCCCCACCGCCGTCCTGCCGTACGCCACCGTCTCCCCCGCCCGTCACCGTCGTCTTAAGGTATAATTTTATTAAATTATGTATTAATTTTTATATTAATGTATTTATGTTTTATAGATTAATGTATTGATGTTTTATATATTATGTATTTCATAAACACATGTTTATATTAATGTGTTATATTATGTATTTCATAAACATGTGGATATATGTGTGGATATATGTGTGGATATATTGTCGGCCATCGTGCCGTTGATATATGTGTGAATGTCAGCCATCGTGCTGTTACTTTTATTTGCAGGTTTTGGAAACCTCCTCGTGCAGGGGAGGTGCTGCCGAATTTTTTTGTTGACAGACTTGTTTATTTTTTTGCAGAGGTCTTCCTAGCCGCTGCGGGTCTGCCTCGCGTCGCCACTGCACCGACCCGCCACAGCCCCACTAGCCTGACTCCACCGTCACCCTAGGTATAACCTTTATTTCCGCATCATGGTCGTAGATCACGTAACCCTGTTAGGCGTCTCCCGTTCGAAAGAGATACGGTGTAGATATGCAGATCTTTGCATATCTACAAATGTATCAGTTTCGAATTGTCCACGTTTTTTGGATAGCCCGCGGTTGCGTAGATGGTGTTAGTTTCATGCTCTACTCCGGTCCGAGATAGAGTTTCGGCGTCACCTCACTGTTGTTCTCTGGACAGTACACTCTCCCTGCCAGGACGTGTATCCGGAGAACAGCGGGGAGGTGCTACCAAAATTCTATCTCAGATCGGAGTAGAGCATGGAAACTAACTCCATCTATGCAACCGCGGGTGGGATTAGGACCTATCATCACCTATTAGAAGGTAGGAACGTAGTGTACATGCATTACATGTCTACATTAAACTATACTCGGTTATATATGTTAGAGGATGGAGGACCGTGAGTGGATGTACATGGGCCGTAGAGGAAGGAACGATGTCACCACTGAATGGATTAGAAAGACCGATGATTTCGTGGAACGGGCATATGGCGAAGGTGCTAAAGGAGCGAGTCTAGTCCCATGCCCGTGCAGCAAATGTGACAACCAGAAAAGAAAACCAAAGAAGACCATGGTAGAACATATTTGGAAGAATGGATTTACGCCGGGCTATACTCGGTGGATATTTCATGGTGAAGCGCATCGTACGAGAGAGGAGGTGCTGAGACAACGTGTCGAGGATTATGACACGGATGCGGGGGTAGCGGATATGTTGAACGACTATCAGGAGGCACAGTACACGGGAGGATGTATGGATGACGAGCCAGAGCCGACTGCAAAGGCGTTCTACGACATGTTCGACGCGGCACAGAAGCCCCTTCACGGCCAGACAAAGGTTTCTCAACTGGATGCCATTGGGCGTGTAATGGCGTTCAAGTCTCAGTACAGCATGAGTAGAGATGCATTCGATGGCTTATTGACGGTTATTGGGAGTCTGCTTCCGGATGATCACGTTCTGCCAAAGAGCATGTACGAGGCACAGAAACTACTTCGTGCACTCAAGATGACGTATGAGCAGATTCATGCTTGTCCGAAGGGCTGCGTGCTATTTAGGAAAGAATACGCGGAGGCAAAGTACTGTCCCAAGTGTAATTCGTCTAGGTTTATGGAGGTAGACTCTGGTGATGGACAGAAGAGGCAGCTTGACATCCCCTTGACAATCCTACGACACCTTTCGTTCATACCGAGGATCCAGCATCTTTACATGACAGAGGAATCCGCGAAACAGATGACATGGCATAAAAATGGAAAACGATACAATCCTGACAAGATGGTGCACGCATCAGATGGTGAAGCATGGAAACACTTTGATGACATTCACCGTGAGAAAGCCGAAGAGGCTCGTAATGTACGTGTTGTGTTGGCCACAGATGGGTTCAATCCCTATGGAATGAGCGCTGCCCCGTACACATGTTGGCCCGTGTTTGTTATCTCAATCAATCTCCCCCCTGGTGTGTGCTTTCAAAGGCAGAATATATTCGTGTCGTTGATAATTCCCGGACACCCGGGGAACAAAATGGGCGTGTACATGGAGCCTTTGATCGATGAATTGGTACGTGCCTGGGAGGAAGGGGTATGGACGTATGACCGAGCTACGAAGACAAACTTCAGAATGCATGTTTGGTACCAGTACTCCATGCATGACTTACCGGTGTATGGGCTATTCTGTGCCTGGTGTGTTCACGGTAAGTTCCCATGCCCAGTTTGCAAGGAAGCTCTCAGGTTCATTTGGTTGAAAAAGGGTGGCAAATATTCGTCCTTCGATAAACATCGACAATTTCTTCCTGCTGACCATCTATTCCGCCTAGACATCAAGAACTTTACGAAAGGTCTCGTAGTGACAGACCGCCCACCTGCAACGATGACTGGTGCCGAAATTCATCAACAGATAGATGGGCTCGTGGCCAATACGGAAGGTGGTTTTGTGGGATATGGTGAGCAGCATATGTGGACACATAAGTCTGGCTTGACTCGGCTCCCCTATTATGACGACCTGCTCCTTCCACACAACATTGACGTGATGCACACTGAAAAGAATGTTGCCGAGGCATTATGGGCAACAATTATGGACATTCCTGATAAGTCAAAGGATAATGTGAAGGCAAGAGTGGATCTGGCAGCGTTATGTGATAGACCAAAACTAGAGATGAAGCCGCCAAGTGGCGGAAAGACGTGGAGAAGGCCTAAGGCCGATTTTGTCCTAAGCAGGGTCCAGAGGAAGGAAGTACTTCAGTGGATCAAGATGTTGATGTTCCCTGATGGATATGCAGCTAACTTGAGTAGGGGGTGAACTTATCTACTATGCGAGTCTTAGGGATGAAGAGTCATGACTTCCACATATGGATTGAACGGATTCTTCCTGCGATGGTTCGAGGCTATGTCCCTGAGCATGTCTAGCTAGCGCTTTCAGAGTTGAGCTATTTCTTCCGTCAGCTTTGTGCAAAAGAGTTATCTTGGACCGTGGTTGCAGACTTGGAAAGATTGGCCCCCGTGTTACTGTGTAAGCTTGAGAAGATATTTCCACCTGGCTTCTTCAATCCAATGCAGCATTTGATTCTTCATCTCCCCTATGAGGCACGAATGGGGGGCCCCGTGGAGGGACGTTGGTGCTATCCAATCGAGAGATGTCTAAAGACTATTCGAAAGAAATGTAGAAATAAATGCAAAATCGAGGCTTCCATTGCAGAGGCATACATTCTAGAGGAGGTCTCAAACTTCACAACAACTTATTATGGTGACAAACTGCCGAGCGTGCATAATCCACCCCCTCGTTACAATGATGGCGACAATGAATTGAACCTTAGCATATTTCGAGGCTAACTCGGAAGCGCAAGTGGCTCGACCACCAAGACCCTGACACATGAAGAGTGGCGGCATATCATGCTATACGTATTGACCAACCTTGAAGAGGTGACGCCATACATGGAACAATTTCTTCATGAATTCTGGCGTCGATCAAGGGACCCCACTCCACAGGAATATGACGCTCTTCTTAGAAAGGGTGCGAGAAATGGGTTGCCCGATTTCATTTCCTGGTTCAAACATAAGGTATGTGCTTAGTTTGTAAAAGAGATACGTCTTTAAACTCAATTTAGCGTCTTTTAACTTGCGAATACTTGCAGGGCCAAAGAGATCCGTCTATGAGTGCCGAGTTGAGACAAGTAGCCAACAACTTTGCTTATAGGGTCAAGAAATATTCTGGGTATGACATCAATGGATACCGTTTTCGCACAACACACTACGACAAAAGTCGGCCCAATCGGAAAACAACGTGTTCTGGAGTCTTTACGCCGGGCCTTGACAATGTCGATTATTTTGGACGAATCGAAGAAATATATGAGCTCAATTTTTATGGTTCCAAACCTCTTACTCCAGTGATATTCAAATGTCATTGGTTTGACCCTCAAGTGACGAGACGGACACATTCTAATCTTGGGATAGTCAAAATTCGACAAGATTCCACCTTAGCAGGAGACGATGTCTATATCGTTGCCCAATAGGCCACACAAGTGTATTATCTCCCATATGCGTGTCAAACGAAAGAACATCTTAAGGGTTGGGATGTTGTGTATAAGGTATCGCCGCACGGGAGGTTACCTGTTCCTAACGATGAAGATTACAACTTAGACCCGGACACATATGATGGAGAGTTCTTCCAAGAAGATGGGCTAGAAGGGCGATTTGAGATAGACTTAGCCGAAGCTATCGGAATGGACGTAGATATTGAAATGGTTGTTGATGAGGAGGATGATGAGGTGCAAAATGATAATGACTTAGTAATCCTTGAAGGCAATGACATTAATGACGAACTTGCGTCTTCCGATGGTGTGGAGATTGAAATGCTTGATAGTGATGATGAGAGTTATGATCCGGCTAACCCCGACACATATGAAGATTATTTTTAATCGATGTAATGCTATATGACTTTTTATTTCGCACCTATTTTTAAATACATCTTTTTATATGTGCTTATTTGTTTACTCTTAATTGCAGGTTGTTGGACAAATATGGTGGGCGGTTTCCTGAGGAGGAGGAGGGGGAGGAGGAGTAGGACGGCGGACGATGCAGAGCAGGCAGCGCAACAGGACGAGGCAGAGCAGGCAGCGCAGCAGCAGACGGCGCCTCAGGACGACGACGACCAGCAGCAGGACGATGACCAGCAGCAGGACGCCTCAGGTTCAGGCGGCTCTAGTTCGAGGAGCATCTACCTGCGAGGCCCCGCGAGTCTCCCTCAGCGTCCCATACTTCGGGACAGACGGCCGCTGATTCGGCCGGAAGGGGAGAGGTATGTAACTTTATGTTCTTCATTCTTGTTCATATTATGTGTTCAAAATCATAATGTAAACTAATACTTTTTATTTATCACTTGCACAGGTCTTGGACGGTTTTGGATTATGCTGGGGGTCATCGTCGCCCCCCCAATAACATCCTCGGCCTACTGTGCAGGGAACACTTCCCTGGACTTGTGGAGTACGCCGGAGTGACATGCCCAGCCTTCACCTTCGACCACTACGCCGTCGCCCCCGATGCAGTAGATCGGGACGGCAGGGAATTCAATAACAAGGCGGAGCGGGTGAAGCAAGAGCTGTGGGTAAGTCTTAGTATAATGTAAAATATGTCGCATTCGTTGCAAATTCTTGAAATAATGTATGGATACATCGTTTTTGTATGCAGGATTTCTTCAGATGCGATGCTGGATACGAGGCTAGGGCGGATGTGGTGGCCACCATGAGCTGTAAGAAGCTCGTCGTGGACATGCACTATGAGGCCCGCATCCAGGCCATCATCACCTACCACGGCTCCGTCCTTGGGGAGAAGGTGACCAAAACTCAAGCCCGAACCATGTCGTTGACCAGGGAGCAGTACCTGCAGGTAAAGTCATGCATGTTTGGTACCATTACTCCATGCATGAATTTTATTTTATCTTCTGATATGCACTTTACGTGTTTATTGCAGATGATTCCACATTGGTGCGCCGCACATCCTCTGTGCTGGGAGCAGATGGTGGATAGGTGGTGTTCGGCTGAGTGGGACGAGGCGCACATAGCTAGCCGGGAACGGTGTTTGATGATGCAAGGCCCCTCCCACCACCAAGGCAGCCAGAGCCTGGGCCAATATGCCGAAGCATGGGTACGCCACCTTTTTTATTTAGATATATAGCACTAAGTTAGATATTATTTCTAACTATCTCGTTGGTTTTCGTTGCAGTCGGCGTCACATGGTAGCAGGCCTTGCTCCACCTTCTCGGCCTATGCTATGGCCCATAAGGGTAAGGCGACGTCCGACGTCACCTACAACCCGGATGACGGGCCCGAGGCCTACACCAACCCCGCCGTCTACAGCCGCCTCCATGACTACACCGCCATGGCGCAGGAGGTCCATGGCCCAGACTATGATCCGAGCACCGAGCCGATCGACACCGATGTGCTCATGAAGGTCGGAGGAGGCAAGAGACATGGGCGGTACTGGATTGCCGACGGGGCAATCGACTCGTCCTCCACTCCCACTCTGTCTCAGGTGAGAGCAAGGAGCATGGGCTCGAGTCCAGCCATACGACCTCGGCACGACAGCTCACAGCATCGCATACAGCAACTCGAGGTTAGTGCTTCTGTAACTCGTCCTTTCTTGAGTTATATACCTTCTCTTTGAGTTACTATAACGTTGGCTTGTAATATTACAGACCCAACTAGAAGAAGAAAGGAGGGAACGCCAAGAGATGGAGGCGAGGATAATGGCGGAGCGGGCGGCGGCTGATCAGAGGATGGCGGAGATGTTCCAGTACATGCAGAGCCTTGGCGCCGCACAGGGCATCCCTCCGCCACCTCCATTGTTCCCTCCAGTTGACCCTACTCTCTTCCACACTCCTGTGAGTATCAAAATTGTAGTTAGATGTTTGTAATGCATCTGGTATAACACATGCAATCTCTTCTCTGTGCAGGGCCAATCTGGGGCGGCATCCAACAACCCTCCAGAAGGGTTCAGCACAACGCAGCCCCGGTCAAACCGCCCACCTCCATGAGTGTTGTGTTTTCATTGTTTTAGACTTCAGAACTTATGTATAATACTTATGTATGTGTTTGATACTTATGTGAGAGCTTGCGACGTTTGAGACTTATGTTTGTGTTTAATACTTGTGTTGAACACTTATGTTTGTGATGGATATTTATGTTTGTGGTGACGGTTTTATGTTTGTGTTGGCTATTTATGTCTGTGATGATATCTGTGATGTATATATGTGATATCTTCTATTTGTGTGGATGGAATACAAAAAACAAACTAAAAAGGTATATGCTGGTCACTTTGCCGAGTGTAACACTCGGCAAAGAGGCTCTTTGCCGAGTGTCATGGTCATAACACTCGGCAAAGAGCACAGACCTGGGCACCGGCTTAGGTTCTTTGCCGAGTGTTATGTCGCCGGCACTCGGCAAAGAGGTCGTCTTTGCCGAGTGCCGCACAGAACACTCGGCAAAGAACCTGACATGGGGACCCTCCCTGGCGGGTTCTTTGCCGAGTGTCCCACGCGGCACTCGGCAAAGATGGGTTTATTGCCGAGTGCTGCCCGGAAGACACTCGGCAAAGCTAACTTCTTTGCCGAGTGTCACAAGGGACACTCGGCAAAGCCGCCGTCTCCGTCACCCAGCGCCGTAACGGCCGCTTTTCTTTGCCGAGTGCTGTCTGGCACTCGGCAAAGATCTTTGCCGAGTGCCCGAGAAAAAGCTCTCGGCAAAGAAGGATTTGCCGATGCACTGTTCGCCGAGCCTTCTTTGCCGAGTGTAACACTCGGCAAAGCATTTGCCGAGTGTTTTCAAGGCTTCGCCGAGTGCTTCAGGCACTCGGCAAAGCGATTGATTCCGGTAGTGAATCTACCAATGTGGCCGACCACCATGGTGTGAGGCCACATATATAAAAAGCGTGTCCGCTCATATTGTAGGTGAGCCCTAGTTTATTATAGAGCATGCACGACTTGGATCAAGATGAGTCTTGTGCCAGTGTATGTGTATATATGATCCGAGTATAGCATAATACAGTTACCGAGGGTTCATCTGCCAGTTGCAAAGGGACCGTGGGGTCGGGTTCTTTGTTTGCAAAGAATAGAGAAAGAGCGGACCACGATGTTGCCAACGAATGCCACTCGGTATATGTATGTGTGTGTATATACTCACGTCGCTGTCTGTTACCTACAACAGCTAAGGGCCTGTTTGGAAATGCAGTTTTGAAATGATGTAGTTTTGAAATACTATAGTTTACAATTGTACATGACAAAAAATACTACGGTATTACTTTACCACAGTAAAACCATAGTATTCCTTAAAACCGAGATTTGTTTGGTTCCATTGGAAAAACAAAGTATATGTAGAGAGAAGATAAGAAAACTGAGGTCTTGAGTGGAGTTTTCAAAACTCCAAAAATACCACGGTTTCAGGTAAACCATGGTATTTAAAACTATGTTTTGTCTGTACAAACCAAACACCTTTTGTGTTCCAATACTATAGTATCATCAAATACCATAGTATTGTTTCAAAACTGCAAAAATACTACGCTTCTGGAATTGTAGTATTTTTGCAGTTTTAGAACAATACTATGGTATTTGATGATACTATAGTATTGGAGCTCAAAAGGTGTTTGATTTGTACAGTCAAAACTCAGTTTTAAATACCATGGTTTACCCAAAACTGTGATATTTTTGGAGTTTTCGAAACTCCACTCAGGACCTCAGTTTTCTTCTCTTCTCTCTACGTATACTTTGTTTTTCCAATAGAACGAAACAGATCTCGGTTTTGAGCAATACTGTAGTTTTACTGTGGTAAAGTAATACCGTAGTATTTATGTCATGTACAATTGTAAACTATGGTATCTAAAAACTACAGCATTTTAAAACTGTATTCCCAAACAGAGCCTAATGCATCGCCAAGACCCCCTATGGTGGATCGATGATTGGTGAACACTAGCCGTTTAGCCATGTACAACTACAAACCATGGTTTTCACGCTGGTCTTGTCTTGCAAGTTGCACCACCATGCGTTGATGTCAAGCTACTAATTAATTGACCAAGCTCTCAATTAGCAAATAATTGTTCAACAGCCGAATTAATCAATTAGTCACGTACACAAATATATTACCAAGCCCAAACTATATCAAGCATGCCATTTTTTATGCTATCCCTAGCGTTCGATTTTTTTAGCACAACCAATACATATATGTTCGAGTTCTTATCCCCAATCCTCTCCTCTTATTTTCCCAATCCTCTTCTCTTATTTTCTCCAATCCTCTCCTCTTATTTTCCCTCCACCACCTCCACCTTTCCTTTGCTCGGCTAGCACTTGCTTTTTCTCTCCTTCACTACCGTCGCCTCTACCTACCTCGTCTCTTTCTCTGATCCCATCCCTTACTTCTCTATCGCAATCACCTCTTTAATTTACCGCCCTTCTCCTTCATATCTACCCTTACATCCTTCTTTACCACTGCCTCCCTTCCTCTCTCTCTCTATCTCTACCCATTATGCTGGCTGCGACGTGGGGTTCCAAAAGTCAACAAATGCCACCGAAATAGTTTATTCTATCAGTTGACCTCAGACACTAAAAGGACTCCTCAACTAAATACAAGCAGGTTGTAAGAAAATATAGAAATGAAATAAAAGTATATCTCTACTAATAAGTTTTTGAACAAAGGGTTCTGCTAAAAGATATGTGTAGATGTTGATGACATTAATTTTTGCAGGTCAATACCAATGAAACATTCCTAAAAGCACAAAGAGGTATGCACTTTTGTCAGCATGACTTTAAAAATCTCGAGATGATTGTCCAACATTTCATGTTAGAATTCTATATTATATCTATCTAATATATGTGATTTATCTAAGCCAAGGGCAGATTTGAAATTTTGTTTATTTCCATTTGAGTAAAGGGTCTTCTGAATCGTTTAGGTATGATTGAGAAATAAGACTGTCTTCAGTGGAGCGTATATATGGGCATGCAAAACATTGTTTTGTACTATGAACTGCACTATTTACAAAGTGGAGATTGAAATAGCGAGTAAGATAGGCGGTGGGATAACAATTGCACACCCTTTCCTTGACGTATCCTAGAGGAGCTAAAATTAATTAATAAAAATATATAGCGCCACCTAACAATATAATTAAGTTTGCTATAGTAATAGAGATGCTATAGGAAAGCTAGGGAGTTCATTAGACTATGGCTAGAAGACTCTTTTTGCTCATATTGCTACAATTTTGTTGAGCTAAGCTTATTTTCATAATTGTGAACTTGGCTATTACTTGTTGAATCTAGAACATGTTTACCATTGAGATTAGAACCACATATGTAGGATGTGTTTCAAATCCTTTGTGCTGTCACTAGTATGTTAGGTGGCTATGTCTCATGCTATGAGTCATTCGTTTTCTTGATTCATAAACTTTGTGCTTAAAATCAAAATAAAGATAAGTGAAAAATTTAGAAAAATCAAGATGAGTTTGCATTTGTAATCACATCTCTATATCGAGACTACTTCCATTTGCACCTTTGGATGAACTTGAGCAGGGTAGTGGATGATCGAAACTGGTGTATTTAGCTTCTGATTGCTTTTCTGTATAGGCTACACCCGGTTGAAAAGTTAGACAATGACAATGCTTACAACCTATCGCGCTCACATGCTTTTCATTGAAAGTTGTAATCCCCTGCAAAATCGAATAAATCTTGAAAATTTTAACTAGTATCATTTTCAGATATGTTTCTAGCATGATGAGTGACCGCTATTTGGGGTAGTTCACCTGGTTTACCTTGACTAGCACATAGTTGATTTCCTGCTTACTATATGCCTAGTGTTGTCTTTAGTGGTGAAATTCTCTTTTGAATTACTTCAAACCGAATCAAAATGCTTTCACTTCACATTTCTTGTGCATATGATCAGTTTGAGTATTTGCTAGCACGTGCATTTATTGCTGCCCACATAGCACATCACCACTTAGAGCATTTTTACACTCTGACAGATATACTCCTGAAACTCCTACATTTTCTCCTCTCCTTTGTATTTTTCTACATTTTCTAGGCAGTTTCTCTTATCAAGTGGGAGTTTTTAGTCTCTATCCTTGTTTGTGCTTGATGAATCCAATTGCCAACAAGGGAGAGAGATTTTGTAACTTTTCGGGCTTCTGTTGTTCCCATCGTCAAAGTGGAAGAGAATTTGAGTTTTTAGTGTTTCAACCTTGACTCCTTACAAGGAGAAGATTTTTGCTTTGGGAGAGGTTTTGAGCATGTTGAGTTCCCTTCTAGAGAGAGTGCTTTGATATGGGGAGAGATTTTAGCGGGTTGGAGCTTTTTGCTAGTTGTGTTGAGCCGTTGGCCTCTTTCTGGAGGAACTAGCTTTGATTTCAGCTTTTGTGCTGATTTTGTGCTCTGATTTGGCTTTGTCTGCTAGATTCTTAAGGACTAGCCCTCTCTGCTTCGTGTTGAGTCGTTGCTCATTTCTTTGGGGACCAAGCTTTGCTTGCTTTGAGTGACTTGTTTTGGCTTTTATCTGGCTTTTGGTAGTTCGAGTGAGTTTCTATCCTTCTTCTTCCTTTCTGCTATATATGTTCATGTGGTGGTGTGGACAATGCACTCATCAAGGGGGAGATTACAAACACAAGGTTGACTTGTCCCTTGTGGTTCGGGTTGATGATGAGTAATTGTCAACGTGTAGCGCCTTGGGTCGAGTTGTGGACTGACCGAGATGTGAGATTATGTGTTGTGCAACCATGTCGGTTAGCTTATGGTGTGCAGGTGAGGAGCACAAGTACGGTGGTTGATGGCGAAGGTGAAGGTCATGTGGGTTCGTGCTGATGGACCTAGAGCGGTGAAGGACGAGCACTGGGACTTGACCGAGGGACTAGAGTCATCGGGTGACTAGTCGTGGTGGCTGACACCTGGGACACGCACTCGCACGAGGTCATGGTGGAGTGGGACATGTTGCTGATGTGGTCAAGGACTGGTGGGACATGTGCCTAGGACATGGGGGACACGCATGCGGTGCGCTACTCACAGCAGTTTGGTGGTTGATCCTCGAAAACTCGGCGGTGTCAGTTCCAGTTGGAATCAGAGGCGGCACATGGCATCATTGCGAAGGGTGCATCAAGGCGAAGCAACTTTGTGTGGAGCATGTGCCCATCAGATCAAAATCATAGGAGTTGATCCATTTAGCCCTCGTCTAAGCGGATAGGCTCTATGTATTTAGGGTAGTTTAGAAAGTAGTAATAACCCTCTATAAATAGAAGGGTAGGGTTGCTTATTTCAGCTATCTCAATGGCTTAGGGTTTTAGCATAGTTATTTTCTATTATCTACAGTACTCCAGTTTTGTAGCTAGAGATACACATCGCTTTGAACCTTCTTGTCTGTTGTAACACCCCAAGTGTTACTTAGGGTTTCTACTCAGCATTCACACCCTTGACCTATCATCACATGTGGTTTAGTTTGAGAAAAAGACACCAAACTTTAGAATCAAGGTTCTAAGTGAGTGTTAATCATCTTAGAATACCTAACTTAGCACATAAAAAAGGGAGAAGTGCTTAAACCCTAAGTCCACCCACTTTAAACAAATAGAGCACCAAAAGAGAATAAGGAAGAAGGCAATGTAAATGACATTATCATGACTTGGGCTATTTATAAAAGTTATAACTCACCAAAATACCTATAAGAAATAGTAAGAAAGTTGCCCCAAAAAGGTCCTACAAAAATACCAAAAAAAGGTTACTCAAGTGGAGAGCTCAAGAGAACAATAAGCTTTTCTCTAAGTTCATTTTTCGGCCCTTGCAAAGATCAACCGTGTTCACCTAGTTCCAAAACCTAAAACCACATGGATTAATGGACAAATTGGTGCCAAAATACCCTAGGAACACCCTGGTAAAGTTCGAAATTGAACCAAAATCATTTGACATGATTTGGCATGGGATTTTTCTCGAAGGCGACACGACTGACAGATCCAACTTGACACCCCATGATCTTTGATCCTAGCCATATCTATGCTTGGAACATGCACGGAAGAGATAGAGTTTGGAATAGTGAAGAGACCATACACAAGATCTTTGCCAAGATATGCACACAAGGGCTGCCAAACGGGCGTTTGAACACGGGCAGAACCAAGCCGCCACGTGCTCGACCTCGGCTAGCACTCGGGAACACATCCTGTTCGTGCCCTCGCGTGCCCTAAGTGTCGGCCGGCCCGACTGTGCGCCCAACCCTGCTCCCACAATCACGCCTGCGCCTATACGACAGCCCAACCCCTCGCCCTCACACTCTCGCATGCCTTTCACCCTCACCAAGGCCCCAACACCGGCGATCACCTAAGATCAGAGCCCGTCGCTGCTCGCAAGATCTCTCGAGCCACGACCACCATGGTCTGACCAATCCATCCCCTCTCCACTCAATCGACCTTCACCATTGGCTTCCCCAGAGGCCAGTGAAGCTTCCCAAGCCCTCAGACCAAATGCTACCTCGTAAGAGAAGCTAGATCACCCTCGCCGGACTTCACCCGCCCGCTAGTGCACGTGGTCTAGGTAATCTAGCGAGCCATTCTTCGATTCTTTGCACACACACACCCTATCACCCAGTGAAGCTCCCTGTGCAATTTGATTGACCTCTACTGCCGTGGTTTAGCCGGAGCAGGTGCCATCGACGAACACCACCACCTGAGCTCGTGGTCGGGACACCTCCGGTCTCCACCGACGTCGACCCGCATATAGACATGACCGCTAGAGACTCCCTGACCTCACCCGATCCTTTGCTAGAGCTCTACCTCTGCCGGTAAGTCGCTCTACCATCTTTTTCGCCTCGATTACTATTTTTCCCAGCCAAGGATCATGGGTTAGATGCCAGGAAAACCTAGGGGGTTAAGTGTTAAGCCATAGACTCAGATGAATAGTGTACCAGGGACTGTTTTGAGAGAGAAGGGAAGAAAAAGCCAGGGAACCGAGAGCAAGATGTTTTTCTTTTAGAGTACCTACTCCATTTTCAACAACAAACTTTAAAATTGCATAACTTAAGTAAAATTTATCCAAATTTAGTCAAACCAATTTTGCTAGGCTCTAGACAAAGTAAACTTTAGAACAAAAATAGAAACCACCCTAGTCCAGTATTATTTTTGGAAGTTTTTATTTTATTTAGGATATAGAGTAAAATATGAAAATGGAAGTAAAAAATAGTAGAACTATTATGCTGTGGCTAGAAAAAATTTAGCAGCTACCTACTCAACAGTGAACCCATACAAAATACTATACACCCTAGTTCCCCTATTTAAGTAGGATTCATAAATTGATTTAGGTTTCTGCCTATTTCTTTAGAAAATTAAAACAATACCTAAAAATATAAAACAACAAACCAACTCATTTTTCTTAAAATATTTAAGTAAAAATTTTCAAGGAAAAATTTTAAAAGGGCATAGTTCAACAAAGAAATATGGTTCCCTCTGCCCCATGAGAGATTGAGAGAAAACTTTAAAAAAATCCTAGAAATCTTTCCCTGTAGAGAAAAATCTCCAACCTTAGGAATGATTGCACTAGTGCAAAGAAAAATTTAGAAAAATTTCCAAATTTGTTGTTGGACATTTTTCAAAAAGGAAGTTAGTTATGAGCACCCTCTAGCCCAAGAACTTTAGAAAATTACAATTAAATATCCACTAAGTTTTACTAAATATTTTTTGGCACAACACCATATTATTGCACCTAGCTACCAGTAAAATTAACCATAGAGCAGTAACCACTTCTAGATAGGAGGTGTAGTGCAAAGTGAATCCTTTGCCCTATTTTTTTATTTTTGTCTAGAACAAATGCTAATCTGTTTTGACCTCAAAATTTTAGGACAACCTAACTTAGCCGGTGATAAGCCACTATAATTTTTATAGAATTGTTGGAATTTTCTAAATAACAGTTGTAGTTTAAATCACCCTTGAAAGCATAAGTAGAATAGAAAAGAGGAATTAAGGGCCAACAAATGATCATTAGGTAACTTAAGACAAAAACCTAGCTTAGCCTTCACTGAATTCTTAGGTGATTAGTTAAGTCTCAAACCACCCTTTATTTCCCCTAGTGAACCTTTAATCTAGACCAATAAGTGCACACTGCAAAAAGACTTAATTAATAAAAATAAAACCCTAACCTTACTAGGTGACTTAATGATACTCAACCTCGTATCATATTTATCATTTTGCATACTATAGTATACATGAATCTTCTGCATCACATTCATTAGATTGCAATCTCGCTGACGGAGAGTATGTGTTCATTCCGGAGCAAGGAGTTGCCCAGGAGGAAGTTTAGGAGCCAGCTCCCGAACCTACCGCAAAAAGATCTCCCTGCAGCCCTAGCAATTAAAAGCAAGCCCCGGTTCTATGCATAACCATTATATATATGCTATTTTACTGCACTTAATGTTTGTAGGTTTGTAGTGTACACTTAAGTGTAGGAATTGCTTGAAACCCTAGCTGCATAAACTCAGGTTCCTTTTGAGATGGATACTAGTATGCTAGGTCGAGTAGCTGCTATGCTAATTAAGGATCTTGGTAGAAGTCGAGTGATTTTTCTAGCACTCGTGCGAGGTCAGAAATTGGTTGTAACCATTTTTATAATGGAATGTCTACGAGACGAAATTGGAATAAGGATTAACAGATACTTGTGTCAAGCGTTTGAAAGTACTAAGGACATGCTGAGAAATATTGTAAATCGATAAGCCTAGTACCTAAGTGAACCTGCTGAAAGGGAAATGTGTCCTTGGGCCATTTCTAAAGTGTTTTGGTGATTAAGTGCCCAACACCTATTCTCTAAGTGTTTATTTGTGCCAAAGATTGGAGAAGTGCAAATAATATAACAAAGTACGTTTCTAGACTTAGTACATTGATTTGGATACTAATGTATTGTGTCTAAGTGCTAGAAACAGGAGAAATACAATTGGAAAAGAGTTGGCTGTACTCTTGCTCGGTCTGGGTGCACCGAACAGTGTCCGGTGCGCCAGGCCAGCCTCCGGTGAACAGGCCGCTCTCGGGACTCGACGGCGGCGTACGGCTATAATTCACTGGACTGTTCGGTGGTTCACCGGACTGTCCGGTGAGTCGTCCGCGGTGAAGTCGTCGCTCTCGAGAAATGTTCAACGGCGTACGGCTATAATTCACCGGACTGTCCGGTGGGTGTAACGCCCCGAATTTTGGAGTTGAATTTTTTTCTTTCTCTTTCACTCACCGAATTTGGGTGTTGCCTTTCCTCTTTCTTTTTCTTCTCGCTATGCCTTGTTCTTTTTCAAAGTTATAGCGAGATTTGGCTTGAGATCTCATGTAAGTAAACCCTAGAATTATTTTCTTTGGTTGTTGCATCATGCCGGACCATGATTTTCTTTCTTGTGATTGGGTGATTTGTGAAGATTATTCGTGGGGTGGAAGTTAGAACTAAAAAGGAAAATGGATATTAGGGAAATAGAAAAGGGGGAAAACCTCTCCCTCTCCCCTTTCAGCCCAGCCGGCTTCCCCCTGGCGCGGCCCGTCTCTCCCCCCCACCCCCCGCGCGGCCAAGCCGACTTGGTGGCCCAGCCGCCCTCTTCTCCCGCTTTGGGCCCATTTGGCGGCCCAGCCGTTCCCCCCCCCCGCTCCCCTCGCGTGCGCCCCGCGCGGGTGGTTGAGCCGCGCCGCCACCCCCCCTGGTGGGGCCCACCTGTCATCCCCCACCCCCCCAAAACTGTCTCTCTCTCCCTTCTACCCTCTCCCTCGCATGATCTCCCTCCCATCTCTCCCAGACGCCCCGCCGCCCCTCGACGCCGCCGACCTCACCGCCCTGCGGTGAGCCTCCCTCCCTCCTCTCCCTCGCCCCCTTCTTCTTCCCTTCTCCCCCCGGTCTTGGTTTCCTTGCCGCAGCCTCGACATGCGCCCTCCCCACGCGGCCTGCCCCGACCATGGCGTGGCTCGACCTAGCCGGCCCACGGCGCGGCGCGCCCGTCCCGTCCGCCCTGCGTGTGGTCCTGGCGCGCTCGTCCTCGCTCGCGCCCGCCCCGGCTCCCTCCCCCACCCCCCGCGCGGCGGCGCGCTCGCCTGGCCAGGGCGCGGCCTAGCACGGTGCGTGGCTGAAAGGGAAATAGGGTCAAACCTTTTCCAATAAGAATTTTGGTGGTTGAATTGCCCAACACAAATTATTGGACTAACTAGTTTGCTCTAGAAAATATGTTCTACAGGTGCCAAAGGTTCACAACAAACCAATACAAGTCAAAAGAAAGGGTTCAAACAAAGGGAGCAAAGTTAACCCGAAGGCAGCCCTGGTCTGCACCACCAGACAGTGTCTGGTGCACCAGGGAATCCAACTCCAAACTTGCCAGTCTCGGGAATTCTAGAGGCCGCTCCGCTATAATTCACCGGACTGTCCGGTGTAACACCGGACATCCGGTGTGCCAGCAGAGCAACGGCTACTTCGCGCCAATGGTCGACTGCAAAACGCATTCAATGCGCTACAGTGCGTGCCAGAGTCAGAGCAGCGCCAGAAGGCGCACCGGACAGTGTACAGTGACTGTCTAGTGCAACACCGGACTGTCCGGTGACCCAGAAGACAGAAGCTCTAACAGTCGAACCCTAACGATCGGGTGACGTGGCTGGCGCACCGGACAGTGTTCGATGGCGCACCGGACTGTCCGGTGCGCCATTCGACAGCAGCCTTCACCAAACGACTAGTTTGGTGGTTGGGGCTATAAATACCCCAACCACCCCACCATTCATTGCATCCAAGTTTTCGGACTTCCTACACCTTACAAGAGCTATAGCATTCAATACAAGACACACCAAAGAGATCAAATCCTCTCTCAAGTCCAAAGATCATTCCAAAACAAATCAGTGACTAGAGAGAGTGACTTGTGTTCATTTGAGCTCTTGCGCTTGGATTGGTTCTTTTCTTTCTCATTCTTTCTTGTGATCAACTCAATTGTAACCGAGGCAAGAGACACCAATTGTGTGGTGGTCCTTGCGGGGACTTAGTGTCCCGTTTGATTGAGAAGAGAAGCTCACTCGGTCTAAGTGACCGTTTGAGAGAGGGAAAGGGTTCAAAGAGACCCGGTCTTTGTGACCACTTCAACGGGGAGTAGGTTTACAAGAACCGAACCTTGGTAAAACAAATCACCATGTCACACTCTTTATTTGCTTGTGATTTGTTTTCGCCCTCTCTCTCGGACTCGATTTTAATTCTAACGCTAACACCGGCTTGTAGTTGTGCTTAAACTTTGTAAATTTCAGATTCACCCTATTCACCCCCCTCTAGGCGACTTTCAATTAGTATCAGAGCACGGTGCTTCATTAGAGCCTAACCGCTCGAAGTGATGTCGGGAGATCACGCCAAGAAGGAGATGATGACCGGCGACAAGCCCGCTACAAGCCACGGGAAGGCTCCATCGGGAGAGTCCCGCAACAAGGGGAAGGAGAAGGAATCCCCTTCACACAAGTCGCATCGGAGTGGCGAAAAGAAGAAGAAGATGAGGAAGGTGGTCTACTACGAGACCGACTCTTCATCGCCATCGACCTCTAGCTCCAACGCGCCGTCCGTAACTTCTAAGCGCCATGAGCGCAAGAAGTTTAGTAAGATTCCCCTACACTACCCTCGAATTTCTAAACGTACTCCATTACTTTCCGTTCCATTAGGCAAACCACCGGTTTTTGACGGTGAAGATTATAACATGTGGAGTGACAAAATGAGGCATCACCTAACCTCACTCCACACTAGTATTTGGAACATTGTTGAGTTTGGTGTACAGGTACCATCCGTAGGGGATGAGGACTACGATTCGGACAAATTGCCCAAATCCGGCACTTCAACTCCCAAGCCACCACTATACTCCTCGCCTCTCTAAGTCGAGAGGAGTATAACAAGGTGCAAGGGTTGAAGAGCGCCAAAGAGATTTGGGATGTACTCAAAACAGCGCACGAAGGAGATGAGGTGACCAAGGTCACCAAAAGGGAGACGATCGAGGGGGAGCTCGGTCGATTCATGCTTCACCAAGGGGAGGAGCCACAAGCGATGTACAACCGGCTCAAGACCTTGGTGAACCAAGTGCGCAACCTCGGGAGCACCAAATGGGATGACCATGAGATGGTCAAGGTTATTCTAAGATCACTAGTTTTTCTTAATCCTACTCAAGTACAATTAATTCGTGATGATCCTAGATACAAAATAATGTCTCCCGAGGAAGTGATAGGTAAATTTGTGAGCTTTGAGCTAATGATCAAAGGCTCCAAAAAGATCATCGAGCAAGGCGCATCCTCCTCCGTACCTGAAGCACAACCCGTTGGATTCAAAGCAACGGAGGAGAAGAAAGAAGATTCTACTCCAAGTAGAATCCCCATCGACGCCTCCAAGCTCGACAATGAGGAAATGGCGCTTATTATCAAAAGCTTCCGTCAAATCCTCAAACAAAGGAAGGGGAAGGATTACAAGCCCCGTTCCAAGAAAGTGTGCTACAAGTGTGGTAAGCCCGGTCATTTTATTGCAAAATATCCATTATCTAGTGATAGTGACAGGGGCGACGATAAGAAGGGAAAGAGGAGAGAAAAGAAGAGATACTACAAGAAGAAGGGCGGCGATGCCCATGTTTGCCGGGAGTGGGACTCCGGCGAGAGCTCCGCCGACTCCTCCTCCGACGAGGACGCCGCCAACATCGCCGTCAACAAAGGGCTCCTCTTCCCCAACGTCGGCCACAAATGCCTCATGGCAAAGGACGACAAAAAGAAGAAGGTGAAATCCAAATCCTCCACTAAATATGCAACATCTAGTGATGAGGCTAATTCTAGTGATGATGAGGATGATTTATTTACTCTCTTTGCCAACTTGAACATGCAACAAAAGGAAAAATTAAATGAATTGATTAGCACTATTCATGATAAGGATGAACTCTTGGATAGCCAAGAGGACTTCCTAATTAAAGAAAACAAAAAGCATGTTAAAGTTAAAAATGCTTATGCTCTAGAATTAGAAAAATGTGAAAAATTAACTAATGAGCTAAGCACTTGCCATGATATTATTTCCAACCTTAGAAATGAGAATGCCAATCTAGTTGCTAAGGTTGGGAAGCTTGATGTTTGTGATGATTCAATTGTTAGTCTTAGAAATGATAATGCCAACTTAATTGCTAAGATTGACAAATTGAATGCTTCTCTTTCTAGCCTTAAAATGGAAAATGAAAAATTGATTGCTAAGGCTAAGGATTTAGATGTTTGCAAAGCTTCTATTTCCAATCTTAGAGATGAGAATGATATTTTGCATGCTAAGATTGTTGAATTAAATACTTGCAAACCTTCTACATCTTCCGTTGAGCATGTTACTATTTGCACTAGATGTAGAGATGTTAATGTAGATGCTATTCATGATCACCTTGCTTTAATTAAACAACAAAATGATCACATAGCTACATTAATTGCTAAAATCAATGAGCATGACTTGGAAAATGAAAAATTTAAATTTGCTAGAAGCATGCTCTATAGTGGGAGACGCCCTGGCATTAAGGATGGCATTGGCTTCCAAAAGGGAGACAATGTCATGCTTAATGCCCCGCCTAAAAGATTGTCCAATTTTGTTAAGGGCAAGGCTTCCATGGTTCAGGATAACGAGGGTTACATTTTATACCCTGCCGGTTATCCCGAACACAAAATTAGGAGAATTCACTTTAGGAAGTCTCACTCTGGCCCTAATCATGCTTTTATGTATAAGAGTGAGGCATCTAGTTCTAGGCAATCAACCCATGCTAAATTGCCTAAGAAGAAAACTCCTAAAGCATCAAATGATCATAATGTTTCATTTAGAACTTTTGATGCTTCCTATGTGCTAACCAACAAATCAGGCAAGGTAGTTGCCAAGTATGTTGGGGGCAAACACAAGGGATCAAAAACTTGTGTTTGGGTACCCAAAGTTCTTGTGTCTAATGTCAAAGGACCCAAAACCGTTTGAGTACCTAAAATCAAGAACTAAATCTGTTTTGTAGGTTTATGCATCCGGGGGCTCAAGTTGGATCATTGACAGCGGGTGCACAAACCATATGACTGGGGAGAAAAAGATGTTCTCCTCCTATGAGAAAAACCAAGATCCCCAACGAGCTATCACATTCGGGGATGGAAATCAAGGTTTGGTCAAAGGATTGGGTAAAATTGCTATATCACCTGACTATTCCATTTCCAATGTTTTTCTTGTAGACTCTTTAGATTACAACTTGCTTTCTGTTTCCCAATTATGCAAAATGGGCTACAACTGTCTTTTTACGGATACAGGTGTCACTGTCTTTAGAAGAAGTGATGATTCAGTAGCTTTTAAGGGAGTATTGGAGGGTTAGCTATACTTAGTTGATTTCAATAGAGCTGAACTCGATACTCGCTTAATAGCTAAGACTAACATGGGTTGGCTCTGGCATCGCCGACTAGCCCATGTTGGAATGAAGAATCTTCATAAGCTTCTAAAGGGAGAGCACATTTTGGGACTAACAAATGTGCATTTTGAGAAAGACAGGATTTGTAGCGCATGCCAAGCGGGAAAGCAAGTTGGTGTTCATCATCCACATAAGAACATCTTGACGACTGACAGGCCACTCGAGCTCCTCCACATGGACCTATTCGGCCCGATCGCTTACATAAGCATCGGCAGGAGTAAGTACTGTCTAGTTATTGTGGATGATTATTCTCGCTTCACTTGGGTATTATTTTTATAGGAAAAATCTCAAACCCAAGAGACCTTAAAGGAATTCTTGAGATGGGCTCAAAATGAGTTCGGCTTGAGGATCAAGAAAATTAGAAGCGATAGTGGGACGGAGTTCAAGAACTCTCAAATAGAAGGCTTTCTTGAGGAGGAGGGCATCAAGCATGAGTTCTCTTCTCCCTACACGCCACAACAAAATGGTGTAGTGGAGAGGAAGAATAGAACTCTATTGGACATGGCGAGAACCATGCTTGATGAGTACAAGACTTCGGATCGGTTTTGACCGCATGCTACGCCATCAACGGGTTGTATCTACACCGAATCCTCAAGAAGACATCATACAAACTCCTCACCGGTAAAAAGCCAAATGTTTCATATTTTAGAGTCTTTGGTAGCAAATGTTTTATTCTTGTTAAAAGAGGTAGAAAATCCAAATTTGCTCCTAAGGCTGTAGAAGGCTTTTTACTAGGATATGATTCAAACACAAGGGCATATAGAGTCTTTAACAAGTCCACTGGACTAGTTGAAGTTTCTTGTAACATTGTGTTTGATGAGACTAACGGCTCTCAAGTAGAGCAAGTTGATCTTGATGAACTAGATGATGAAGAGGCTCCATGCATCGCGCTAAGGAACATGTCCATTGGGGATGTGTGTCCTAAGGAATCCGAAGAGCCCATTCAAGCACAAGATCAACCATCCTCCTCCATGCAAGCATCTCCACCAACTCAAGATGAGGATGAGGCACCTCAAGAAGATGGCAATAATCAAGGGGGAGATACAAATGATCAAGACAAGGAGGATGAGCAAGTTCCAAGGCCGCCACACCCAAGACTCCACCAAGCAATCCAACGAGATCACCCCGTGAACACCATCCTAGGAGATATTCATAAGGGGGTAACCACTCGATCTCGTGTTGCTCATTTTTGTGAACATTACTCTTTTGTTTCCTCTATTGAGCCACACAGGGTAGAGGAAGCACTTCAAGATTCAGATTGGGTGCTGGCAATGCAAGAGGAGCTCAACAACTTCAAGAGGAATGAGGTATGGCATTTAGTTTCACGTCCTAACCAAAATGTTGTAGGAACCAAGTGGGTCTTCCGCAACAAACAAAACGAGCATGGTGTGGTGACAAGGAACAAGGCACGACTTGTGGCCAAAGGGTACTCACAATTTGAAGGTTTGGATTTCGGTGAAACCTATGCACCCGTAGCTAGGCTTGAGTCAATTCGAATATTACTTGCCTATGCTACTCACCATGACTTTAAGCTTTACCAAATGGATGTGAAGAGTGCCTTCCTCAACGGACCTATCAAGGAAGAGGTCTATGTTGAGCAACCTCCTGGCTTTGAAGATAGTGAGTATCCTAACCATGTTTACAAACTCTCTAAGGCTCTTTATGGGCTCAAGCAAGCCCTAAGAGCATGGTATGAATGCCTAAGAGATTTTCTTATCACTAATGGCTTCAAAGTCGGAAAGGTCGATCCTACTTTATTCACTAAAACCATTGAGAATGATTTGTTTGTATGCCAAATTTTTGTTGATGATATCATATTTGGGTCTACTAACAAATCTATTTGTGAAGAATTTAGTAGGATCATGATCCAAAAATTCGAGATGTCTATGATGGGGGAGTTAAAGTATTTCTTAGGATTTCAAGTGAAGCAACTCCAAGAGGGCACCTTCATTAGCCAAACAAAGTACATTCAAGACATTCTAACCAAGTTTGGGATGAAGGATGCCAAGCCCATCAAGACACCCATGGGAACCAATGGGCATCTCGACCTCGACACGGGAGGTAAATCCGTAGATCAAAAGGTATACCGGTCGATGATAGGTTCTTTACTCTATTTATGTGCTTCTCGACCAGACATTATGCTTTCCGTATGCATGTGTGCAAGGTTCCAAGCCGACCCTAAGGAAGTTTACCTTAGGGCCGTGAAGCGAATCTTGAGATATTTAGTTCAAACACCTAAGTTTGGTCTTTGGTACCCCAAGGGATCCTCATTTGATTTATTAGGATATTCCGATGCCAATTGGGCAGGGTGTAAGATTAATAGGAAGAGCACATCAGGGACTTGTCAATTTCTGGGAAGATCCCTAGTGTCTTGGGCTTCAAAGAAACAAAACTCAATAGCTCTTTCTACCGCCGAAGCCGAGTACATTACCGTAGGCCATTGTTGCGCGCAATTTCTTTGGATGAGGCAAGCCCTTAGGGACTATGGCTACAAGTTTAGCAAAGTCCCTCTCCTATGTGACAATGAGAGTGCAATCCGCATGGCGGATAATCCTGTTGAACACAGCCGCACTAAGCACATAGCCATTCGGTATCACTTTCTGAGAGATCACCAACAAAAGGGGGATATCGAGATAGCCTATATAAACACCAAAGATCAATTGGCCGATATCTTTACCAAGCCTTTAGATGAGCATTCTTTTACCAAACTTAGGAATGAACTAAATATTCTTGATTCTAGGAATTTTGATTGATTTCTTTGCACACATAGCTCATTTGTATACCTTTGATCATATCTCTTTATGTCTATGACTAATGTGTTTTCAAGTATCATCTTATGCTTAGTCATAGGTATTGAAAGGGAAATGGAGTAGTCGACAAAGAAGGCGCTTCCACTCAACTCCAATTGTGTTTGCCGGTACTCCGCTTCGTTCTCCACTTTGGTATAATCTTCACTCATATTTTTGTGTATGCCAAAGGGTGAGAAAGTTTGAACAAGGGATTATATTTCACTCACAAGTATCCGTTTTTGGCGATTCATGCCAAAAGGGGAGAAAGTATGAGCCCAAAGCAAAAGGACCGCACCACCACCAAATTTAAAAATGAAGTTTTCAATTTGATATCTTATTGTGTTCAAAAGGGGGAGAAAGTAGTATCTTCAAAAATTGCAGAACTCTCTTGAACACTAAGAGGAGAATTTTATTTAGGGGGAATTTTTGTTTTAGTCAAAGGAAAAGCATTTGAGACAGGGGGAGAAAATTTCAAATCTTGAAAAATGCTTTCTTCAATCTTATTCATGTATCTTTGACTAATTGCAAAAGGTTTTTGAAAAGAATTTTACAAAGAATTTGCAAAACAAAACTCGTGGTGCAAACGTGGTCCAAAATTTTAATAAAGAAGAAAACAATCCATGCACATCTATTTGAGATAAGTATATTGGTTTCAACTCCAAGAAACCTTTGCACTTACATTATGCAAACTAGTTCAATTCTGCACTTTTATATTTGCTTTGATTTGTGTTGGCATCAATCACCAAAAAGGGGGAGATTGAAAGGGAAATAGGGTCAAACCTTTTCCAATAAGAATTTTGGTGGTTGAATTGCCCAACACAAATTATTGGACTAACTAGTTTGCTCTAGAAAATATGTTCTACAGGTGCCAAAGGTTCACAACAAACCAATACAAGTCAAAAGAAAGGGTTCAAATAAAGGGAACAAAGTTAACCCGAAGGCAGCCCTGGTCTGGCGCACCGGATAGTGTCTGGTGCACCAGGGAATCCAACTCCAAACTTGCCAGTCTCGAGAATTTTGGAGGCCGCTCCGCTATAATTCACCGGACTATCCGGTGTAACACCGGACGGTCCGGTGTGCCAGTGGAGCAATGGCTACTTTGCGCCAACGGTCGACTGCAAAACGCATTCAATGCGCTACAGTGCGCGCCAGAGTCAGAGCAGTGCCAGAAGGTGCACCGGACAGTGTACAGTGACTGTCCGGTGCAACACCGGACTGTCCGGTGACCAAGAAGACAGAAGCTCCAACGGTCAAACCCTAACGGTCGGGTGACGTGGCTGGCGCACCGGACAGTGTCCGATGGCGCACCGGACTGTCCGGTGCGCCATTCGACAGCAGCCTTCACCAAACGGCTAGTTTGGTGGTTGGGGCTATAAATACCCCAACCACCCCACCATTCATTGCATCCAAGTTTTCAGACTTCCTACACCTTACAAGAGCTATTGCATTCAATACAAGACACACCAAAGAGATCAAATCCTCTCTCAAGTCCAAAGATCATTCCAAAACAAATTAGTGACTAGAGAGAGTGACTTGTGTTCATTTGAGCTCTTGCGCTTGGATTGCTTCTTTTCTTTCTCATTCTTTCTTGTGATCAACTCAATTGTAACCGAGGCAAGAGACACCAATTGTGTGGTGGTCCTTGCGGGGACTTAGTGTCCCGTTTGATTGAGAAGAGAAGCTCACTCGGTCTAAGTGACCGTTTGAGAGAGGGAAAGGGTTGAAAGAGACCCGGTCTTTGTGACCACCTCAATGGGGAGTAGGTTTGCAAGAACCGAACCTCGGCAAAACAAATCACTATGTCACACTCTTTAGTTGCTTGTGATTTGTTTTCGCCCTCTCTCTCGGACTCAATTTTAATTCTAACGCTAACCCCGGCTTGTAGTTGTGCTTAAACTTTGTAAATTTTAGATTCGCCCTATTCACCCCCCTATAGGTGACTTTCAGCGGCTCGGCACGCCGGCGCGCGGCCGTGGCGCCCCCCCCTCCACGACGCGTTCGCTCGGCCCGACGCGGTGTGGCCACGACGTCCCTGCGCGTGGCCCGCCCTCGGCGCGGCTGTCCCGGTGCGGACACCTGGCGCGCCCAACCCCACCGCTACCCGAGCGGCGGCTCGCCCAGGTTCGGCATGGCCGTGGCCCCGGCACCCCGCCTCACCTCAGCCTCGACTCGGCGACCCCCCCTTGCCCGACGCACCCACGCTACCGCTGCCCCGGCCATGGCGTGGCCATGGCGTGCCCCGCACGGACCCTGCTTTGGCCGCGGCGCGGCTCGACCTCGCCGGCCCCGGCGCGTCCGCGCCTACCCTCCCCCGGCCCGACCTCGCCCGCCGTTGCACGTGGTCCAGCCTCGGCTCTGCCTCCCTCGCGCCCCGTCCCCAGCGCGACGCGCTCGTGTGGCCCCATCCGCGGCGCGGCTTGCCCATGCCCCGGCGCTGCCCCCAACCTCGGCCACCGTCCTAGCGTGGCCTGCACGGCGCAACCCTGGCCCGACGCGGCTTCGGCTTGCACGGCCGCGGTGCCCCCGCATAGCGCAGCACGTGCGCAGCTCGGCCCCGACATGTGCGCGGCTAGTTTGCGGCGCGTTAGCGCGGCCTTGCGCGCGCGCGTGCTCGCATGGTGCGCGCGATGCTTTGGCGCGGCTTGTCGTGCCCTCGGCGCACTCGTCTACCCCTAGACATGCCTGTCTACCCCCCTGTGTTTTATGCGCGCTAATCACGTTGTTCATATCAATGAATGGAAGCTCAATTTAGAAATTGGTTACGTTAGTTATTTCATGTAGATTAATCTTTGACCTTGTTTAATGTTGATCAATTGAAAATAGTTATAATTCTATTAGTGCATGTGATTAATACCTGTTAGTGTAACTGGGTGGAACTAGATCACGTAATGATTAGTATGCATCTATTCGTAATACGCTTCGAGTATAGCTTTAACCATTGCGAGACCTTCTTCCTTCTCTTTCTAGCCATGGCGAATGCAATATCGTATGTCATACTCTATGCATATTCAATTTGTCTGTTCTCTTGTATGGTGTACTATTTATTTCCTAATTCGAATGGATGGATGTATGTATGTTTGCGCTCGCATAGAGAACGATCCGGTTGAAGAGCCCGAGGAACTCGCAGGAGAAGCCCCTGAGCAGCAGCTGGTTGGTGGAGGCAAGTGTCCCTTGACCTATCTTTGTCCTATACATTCTTAATTCACTTTCCACATTTACACAATTCATACCTAAGGATTGACTAGCTTTGTTTACCATGTCCTTGTTTACCTATTTGGGTTGGGTTATTATGGTTTAGCTTTATGCTAGTGCTTAACATTAATCAATGAACATGATGAGATTTATCTATGATATGTTGTTTCCCTTCTTATTTATGATGATATACTTGTGGATTTAAGGGGGCTCGAGCGGTTTCTCGAGTGCCTCTCCGTAAGGACCTGTTCGTTGGATGACCGCCCGGGAAAACAGTGCAACCATGAGGGTGGAATGGGACGCCCTTAGCTGAATAATTAGAGGAACTGGGGTGTAGTTCGCTTCGTCGTCGTGCCGTCAATGGGGCTCGGTGTATGCGGCTCGCTCTGCCAAGGTTGGTTTGTCCCTTGGGGAGGAGTGCGGTACATTTAGGAAACCTAACGGGTGGCTACAGCCTCAGGGAATATTTGTAAAAGCTACGTAGTGAGACCCTACCTATTCACCTTGGTAGTGTTTAAGGGTTTGATCGGCCCGAGGCAAGAGGGAATCACGGCTTGTGGGTAAAGTGCGCAACCTTTGCAGAGTGTTATGAAACTAATATATCAGCCGTGCTCGCGGTTATGAGTGGCCAAGGGAGCTCCATTGATTAGAGATACTTGATCAGAGATGTATGGTTTATAGGTGGTGATGAGGATGATGATTTTGGTTATGACTATGGTAATGGTAAGTGGTATTCTTTCCGTTTGGAAAGGGTACATCGGGTTAATAACTTGGGTTAATGCTAAAACCTGGCTTTCTACTAGTAAATAATAACTTGACCAACTAAAAGCAACTGCTTGACTTACCCCCACATAAAGCTAGTCTACTACAGCCAAACAGGACACTTGCTGAGTATGTTGATGTGTACTCACCCATGCTCTACACACCAAACCCCCCCTTCCCCAGGTTGTCTACATTGCAACCACTGCTCAGGAGAAGATGAAGCCGTGGAAGGAGACCTCCAGGAGTTCCAAGATTACGACGAGTTCTAGGCATGGGTTAGCGGCAACCCCCAATCGGCTGCCTGTGAAGGCCACGTGTATCTACGTTACTTTCTCGCACTTTGATTATTGTAAAGACTATGTGGATGTATCAGACATATGATGTAATCGACTATTATTCCCCTTTTATATTATGATTTGAGCACTATGTGATGATGTACAGTTATGTAACTGCTGTGTACGTGAATTGCTGATCCTGGCACATACATGGTTCGCATTCGGTTTGCCTTCTAAAACCAGGTGTGACATAAGTGGTATCAAAGCCAGGCTAACTGTAGGACCGCTAACCTAGAGTAGAATGGTCGTTCTAAGGATTATAGACCCCTATTATCACCTTGACTTTGGTAGCCCTTCAAAAGTCGGTCATATTGATCAAACCTATGTTCTACTATATATTATACCTTGCTGAAAATTGTGTTTTATTCTAATCCTTCATTTCTTTATGGTTTACTTGCTGGTCATATTAGTCCTGTTCTCACTCTTATGCTTGCGGTGTCTTTTGTAGATGGCTCGTCTTAGACACACTGTACGGAAGTCCGTCATCCCCTTCTTGCCCTCTCGTCTCGCTAAGCGTCCGCTTCACTGTCCAGTGACTGGTCAGTCTAGTCACCTGGAGATGCTGTACCACCGATTGCACGAGGAGCAGGAACGCCGATGACAGGAGCAGGAGCAGCAGGGCTCTTCTTTCTCACTCTAGCAGGAGATAGAGTCGGTGAGGAGCTGCTCCCCTGTGCTTCCGCTGGAGGCGCCCCCTGCACCACCACCGAGCGCCCCAGCCCCTAGAGTAGCTGCTGGAGGAGACCCAGATGACAGAGGTGGCGACAGCAGCTCGAGCCACGACACTGACCTTTCCACCGACCAAGAGTTGGAAGGATGGGTTGCTCGACCCATCACTCGCGACACTGCTCGCGGGTGTCACTTCCACGATGCGCTCGACACCCTGCTACGTCGGGCACTTGACCGGCGTACTTGGTCCATCGAGTATCGCTGTGTGGTTTTCCAGCACAGTCGCAGGGTCTACCCAGACCGCTAGGAGGCGACCTGCTTGGTGCGCCGTCCGGAGAACAGTCTCCGGGGTGTGGAGGTTTGCTCAGAGCACTATTCCATCTCTGAGTGGGACTCAGCTGAGGCGGCCATGCAAGATGCCGCACGGCATGCACTTTCACACTACTGCTCAATGCTCGGTGGGGTAGCCGACGGTCTCAACCTGAAGTATTACCCCCGCCATCCATCTGGCAGCACAGAAGGCGTGATTGTCTCACCTGTTGGTGAGGACAATCCTAGGTTGAGCAACACAGTCAACCTAGCTATCGTGCTAAACACGGAGCTGGACCATGCGCTAGACGAGCTGAGTAGGGCTCGTGCTGAGATCGCCTAGCTACGGGCTGAGCGCGAGCGTTGTCACCTGGATGATGGCTCCCCCGCTCCCATCGGGACTCAGCACCCGTACCGCTCACCTCGGCGTGGGCACCAGTTTTATGGCAACCCCGACTGCAAGACCAAGATAGACTTAGAACCATAGATCATCAGTGTTGAGTCTTGTAATAAATGCTTAATATAGAAGTTTTAGTCTTAGTCTTAGTCTTAGTCTCGGTCGTACTTTTAGTTAGTCTTAGTTAGACAGGGTAGTTTGCTTATCATGTGCTTTTATGCTTGTTATGATGAATAATGTTGGAGTTGGATCTTTGTAATGACTGTTAATAGAGTGTGGGTATCCCCTGCATTTTGGTTTATCTGTTATACTAATGAAGTTAGCTGTCTAGTTGGGAAGCCTTTCTATTCTACTTTCCTCTTTATCTGAGAAGCTGTGTTGGAGATTAGTGAAGATGTTCATCTGCTCAGTGTTGAGGAAGAATTTTATACTCTTTTCTTATGCTGCAAGATTTGCAAGATCAGTTCTAATGTGTGGTTGCACTCTGCAGATGTCAGAGAACAGGCGCAGAGGAGGAAGGCGTGCTCAGCAGGAGCATGCAGCACCATAGGATGAGGCACCCCAGCAGCAGCTGCTGCCACCCCCGCCCCCAACAACCATCGAGCAGATGTTCGTCATGCAGACTTAGGCAGTTCAGGCCATAGGTCAGACTCTGGCCGCCATTCAGCAGCAGCAGCCACCACCTTAGCCTCAGATGCCTCAGATGCCTAGGGACAAGCGTGCTGAATTTATGAGAGGTCATCCCCCAATGTTCGCTCACTCTTCTAACCCCATGGATGCTGAAGACTGGCTGCACACAGTGGAGCAGGAGTTGCATACCGCTCAGTGTGACGACAGAGAGAAGGTTTTGTATGGTCCCCGTCTGTTGAGAGGAGCAGCTCAGTCTTGGTGGGAGTCTTACCTCACCACCCATGTCAACCCTGACGCCATCACCTGGGAAGAATTCAGAGATAGCTTCCGTCAGTACCATGTTCTTGTAGGCCTGATGACAGTGAAGAAGGAGGAGTTCCTGGCACTTAAGCAAGGGTCAATGTCTGTTAGTGAGTACCGAGACAGGTTTCTGCAACTGTCTCGCTATGCTCCTGAAGATGTCAACACCGACGCTAAGAGACAGTATCGTTTCCTGAGAGGCTTGGTTGACCCTCTGCATTATCAGCTGATGAACCATACCTTCCCCACTTTCCAGCACCTGATTGATAGAGCAATCATGACAGAGAGGAAGCATAAAGAAATGGAGGATCGCAAGCGTAAGATCAGTGGACCTCAGCCTAGAAGCAGCAATCGCCCTCGTTTCTCAGGCAATCCACCTCAGTAGTTTAGGCAGAACCAGTGTCCACCTCAGCAGCAGTAGTTCCAAAGGCAGTACCCTCAGCACTAGCAGCAGAATCGCCAGAACAATCAGTCAGGAGGAGGTCAGTTCCAAAGGCAGAATCAGCAGGCACCTCGTCTTCCTGCCCCAGCAAACCAGCAGAACAGTCAAGCAGCACCAGTTCATGGTGCAAACAGAGCATGTTTCCACTGTGGAGAGCAAGGCCATTGGGTGATGCAATGTTCGAAGAAGGCAGCCCAGCAGCAGTCAGGCCCTAGCGCCCCATCAAAGCAGAATGTGCCCCAGTCTGGAGCAGGCAACCACTCCTAGCCACACTACAACCATGGGAGACTGAACCAGTTGGAGGCTGAAGCAGTTCAGGAGAACCCCGACATGACAGTAGGTATGTTTCCAGTCGACTCCCGTATTGCAGAAGTGTTATTTGATACTGGAGCAACGCATTCATTCATTACTGCATCATAGGTAGAAGCACATAATCTTCCAATAACTACCATGTCAACCCCCATTCAAATTGACTCTACCGGTGGTAGAATTCGAGCCGATATCGTTTGTTTGAATGTAAGTGTGGAAATAAGGGGGATAGTGTTTCTTGCTAACCTCATAGTAATGGGTACTCAAGGAATAGATGTCATCCTAGGGATGAATTGGCTAGATACGTATCAGGCAGTTATCAGTTGTGATAAGAGGACAATCAAGTTGATGTCCCCACTAGGAGAGGAAGTGGTGACCGAGTTAGTCCCGCCTGAGCCAAAGAAAGGAAATTGTTATCAGATGGCTGTTGATAGCAGTGAAGCAAATCTACTAGAGATCATCAAGGTTGTATCCGAGTTCCCAGATGTGTTTCCAAAGGACCTACCAGGTATGCCACCTGAGCAAAAAGTTTAGTTTGCCATAGAGCTTCTTCCTAGCACCGCCCCCATCTTTAAGAGAGCTTACAGAGTATCTGGACCAGAGTTGGTTGAGCTTAAGAAGCAGATTGATGAGCTGTCAGAGAAAGGTTACATCCGGCCAAGCACTGTAACACCCCTGGTGTTACTGTAACTAAAACTTGAGCATGACATCATAAGCATTGGCATTGCATATGTTTGACACACCTAGAGTGCATTCACTAGACAAAAATTTCAAACAAGTTGTATTGTTTTTGGTGTTTTACAAATAGGACCCTAGATAGGGAACCTAACCCTAAATCAGGCTCAAAGGGGCTAAACTTAACCCAAATGAAGAAAACCTATGGGCTTTAGGGGAAGAGTCATAAAATGTCCCCAAAAACAAAGATGAATCACATTTATAACCCTGGAATACCAAAAATCTAAATTAGAACCCTAGAAAACCCTAAATCCCAACCCTAGGGACCTATGTGCAAAAATTAGTCCACTTTTAGACTAAAGTGCAAAAACCAAGTCAAATAAGTATCTGAAGTCCTTTGGTTCACAAATGTGTGGACTTGTAAACCAAATATTGAGTTTTGGACTTAAATGCAAAATGGACCTCAAATAGGTTCTATTCTAAGTCTGAAATTTCAGAGTTTTGGCTCAACTTTGGAGCCTTGTAACTTTCAAACTCTAGGGTTTTTGCCCTAGGTCACCACATCAAGTTTGTAGCTCAATCATAGGAGAACAACTTTGCTTAAGGTTGTGAGCTCAATTGTTAAGAAAAATCCAGAGATAATTAAGCCTAAAGTCAGGCTGTCAGGCTGACTAGGTCTGAAAATCAGACTGACAGGAGGATGCCCTGAACTGCAAGCCCAATTTCAAACCAGATGCAGTGGCTTTTTGGGGCAACATCATATGGCAATATTGTAGATGGCATATTGCTCTACAACTTTGCTGCAGAGCTTGGTATGAGTTATCATCAGAAATCGAGAGAAAACTTGGCTTCAAATTTGGCTGTCAGGTTCATTTAACTGAACTCCTCCATGGTACAGTGCTATCGGGAGGATCAGAATGCCAGCATGGCCTGCTCGCCGCCGGTGACCCTCCCTGCCTAAGATTTGCGCCGCCGTCGTCCCAATTCGTGCTCAGGGTGACTTGATAAACGTTCGGAGCACACCGCCGTGGATAAGCCCGGCCATTAAAGTATCCCAGCCATCGTACAAAGTTCCCCGCGGCAGAACCCGATAAGTTCACCGGAGACCGCCGCCTCCCGGCCTTGTGCCGCGTGGCCTAGCCGTTCTACAGCACCGCCGCGACTTACCCTCGCTCTCCGTGGCTCACCGGAGTAACTGCCACGACAGTAGACACCAAGCAGCTGCGCCAGTAATCTTCTCCACCTCCGGCCGCCGCGCGTCCTCCCCGAATTCACTGGCCACCACTTCCCCTCGCTATAAATTGAGTGTCCCCGCCACTCCGTAGGATAATTACGCATCAGTTGCACCAAACCTTGCACCGGATCATCCACCAGTGAGCTCGAATTCGAGTTTTCCCTCAAATCGGGTTTCCGCCACCGTAGAATCAAGCTCACCGCAGCCAGCCCTTTCTAGGTTAGTTCATCCCTCCTTCTCCTTTGTTCGAGCACTCTTGTCGCTCTATGATGCTGGCCGAACTGCCAATTGGTACGAAATAGCTCTAGATCACCGGGAATGCACTCATCTGTCCACCACCTATTCGGTTCACGCGGACAGAGCTTAATAGGTCGCCATTCGTGCAATTGGGTTGGGGAAAATACTCGGGTAGATCCAATTTGGTGTTTGTTGCTCAAAGAATCCAGCCGTGGTCCCAATCGGCCGGTACAGATGCTTGCCGGAGTGCTCCCCGCGCTGCCGTCGTCGTGCACTTGGGCGTGCAAAGAATTAGAAATCAAGGGGGCTCGGTGTAAAGCGTCAGCGACTCAGTGAATAGTGCTTCGGATCTACTTCGGGTCGTTCTGAAACGCAAGGCCCTTTTTGCAAAGCCGCCAGGGCGCGGGCGTACGCGTGCGTTTTCTCTGTGTTACTGGGCCGTCTGGGCCAGATGTTGCCCAGTACTATTCATAAGTTTTTCTTTTTCTTTTTACTCCAGAGCTAAAACAATTATAGAAAATTACAGAAAAATCCTAAAATTGTGAAACCAATTTTCCTTGGTTCATTATTTTCCCTAGAATTTAATAAAAATAGTTTCATGAATTTTAGTGGAAATAAGAAATTTTAGGGCATTTAAAGTAGTTAAAAGTATTTGTTATGGATTTTTAGAAAATAATTGGTAAGTCCAAAAATGCTCAAACTTTTTATGGGAACTTAAAACAATATTTAGAAGCCTTGGGTAGAATTTGAATTGATTTGGACCATGTTTGATAACTAGAACCCCAAAACCCCCCCCTGCCCTGTGAACTCCTTTACCGACTCCAGAAACCCTAAGTTCTCGGAGTTCCGTGAAGGAAAGTTGTATTCAAGACTTAGATAATAAGTTTATATTATCTTTGCACCCTCATGAGCATCCCATGGCATTCATGCTTATACATATGTATGGTTATGGTTAGAACGTGAAGAAGAAGTGGAAGTCACCGAAGAAGGGACACCATCACCCTCGGATTCTCAGGCAGGCAACTGCTTCTACTTTGATATTTGTGGATCCGAGCCAGACTCACCTGTTAACGAAGGCAAGCCCCGGTGCATGCAACCCCTTTCCTTGTGTTTTTAAATAATTTTTGCACACTTTAAGTCTAGTGAAATGTGCATGAGGTTTATAGGAGTTGTTTGGAACCCTTTGATGCATTGCCTTCCTTGATATCCATACCTTTGTAGATACTTCTGGTGAAGTATCAAAAACATGATTTACAAAAATGCTTAGTCCTGCTTAGATCTTGTGGATAGAGGTTGTCCTTAGCCTAGCTCGAGAAAGGATGGCTTCTACCTGCAAGAATATTTTCTTTTGAGGAGCAATGGTGGGATCTTACTGCAAAGTTCCCTGTGATGCTCTTTTCATCCTAGGAATAGAAACAATCCTGAGGATGAGAGTACTTAAATCGAGACTTGGGTTAGGAACAGGTGATGTTCTACCCAGGTTGATTAAGGATTGAATGCGTATGTAGTCGTGCTGACCGAGGACCCTTTAACTGGTCACATGCCTCGTCATGGGTAAGCCTTGCCTCGGGCAGACTAAGGCCAGAATAAGATAACACGAAATGGGAGTGGAGCAGTGGCGGGAGTAGCGTGTACCCACCGTGGCAAGAGGCTGGACGGTGGTGTATCTGTGCTCTCGATTTGCGTGAACCTAATCTGGTCTTAAGAACCCCGGTGGCGGGTTGACATATGCAAGGGTTAAGTGCTACATATGTCGTGTGATTGGAGATCCTCAGCTGAGTATAATCGATTCGGATCGCCGTACCTTCGCGGTTATGAAGACTTGGTCACTTCCCTGCAACCTAAGTCAGGATGAGAACACTATGGATAAAAATGAGGTTGTATTGATGAGATGGTAAAATTAGACTAGATGCAAATAGAGTCTATTAATACTTAACATGGCATTAAAAGATTGAAAGTAAGGACTCACTTTAGTAAGCTATTTCTGCAAAAGTATCTAAGTTGATTTTTGCTAAAGCCTCTCCTTGATTCCTATTTATCCAGCATACCCTTGAGAGTCTTTTCCTTAGTCGGGTAAGACTTGCTGAGTAATTCCATACTCAGGGTTTATCCCTCCGTTGTTTTTAGGTGAGGAAGCGACAAATCTTTGTTGCTTTTGCTCCAAGGTGGTTCCCAATGAAGATAAGCAAGAGTGAAGTGCGGGAGGAAAGGATCCTCCATTAGGACTTTTTGTGTGATAACTGTCGGGAGGAGTTTTTGCCTCCCTTGGTATGTGTAATAATATTACTCTGCACTCGTTTATATTCCTGGTCTGTAATAAACAACCTGATCTTACTTTTTAATAATAAATGTAAGTTATGTAATCGCTTCCGCATATCTATATCTCCGATGTTCTGTGATGTCTGCAAGACGGGTGAGACGTTCCTGGAAAGGTAAGGAAAGATACCGAGCTTGTCGAGTAGTTCAGGGTCACCTACAGGGTTGTCTGAGGTCCGTTGGATAAGGACAACTGTAGGTGGGCCTAATTACTTGGGTGGTTCCGTCACAGCTGGTATCGGAGCGTAGCCCTTCTTGACAGATATTATGTGGCATCTTCAAAAGAATTTCCTAAGACTGATCTAGAAAATTTCTTCTCTTCTTACCTAAGCATCTCTGAAGAGTTTATTTCAAAGACCAGATAGGAAGAGTGCAATGTATAGAAGGTTGAATCGACTCAGGTTGATTCTGTAATTATTCATGCATCATGCTAAGAATTGTATTAATAAATTTTCCCCCTTAGCAAATGCCGCCACGTACAAGGAAAACGGCGCGAAAGCATACTGGACCTATCGGTGTGCCTTGACACCAACTTGCCCCACGGGAGCAAGATAGCAGTAGCGGGAGCAACGATCCTATTGGTGATCTCGAAGCTCGTGTGAATCAACTTCAAACAGAACTGCATCGCAGGACCAATTTATGGGTTGTGGACGGTGACCGAATAAATGATTTAAGAAGTTACATCCGCACCCTGCAAGATCAACTGGTTGACTGAGATCTGGCGCTTGATTGGGCGGTACAATCTCGCTCAGTAGCTTTAGCTAAGGAAGCGAAGGCTCGAGCACGAGTCAACGAACTTAGCATTGCTATTGACAACTTGCAGGTATATTGCAATACTTTGCATGACGAAGTTCATGTACTGTATTCGCAATTACACCCACATGTCCCTGCGGATTCCGTCAGGTCAGAAGCTGGACCCTCGCATAATGCGGGAGAAGCGCTTGGTGGCGAGTTAGACCTTTTTAGGCCCCCTCCTTCTTTGAGGATGGTCGACGTATGGTCTCCCACCCCTGACGATGAAGCTACCAAGAGCAATCAGAAGCAAGAGTAGTAGTGTAGCTTGTAGAATTAGAAGTAGTGTGCTGTAAAATAGGTTGAACTATTGTATAATGGGTAATGTATCCTGTTGTATAATATCGAGTCTGTGTCATTACTTTTGATATTAATGTAAAATGGAAGGTTTCTCTGGCATTTTATATCTTAAATGTTCTTTGCCTCAGATGCCTACCAGGACTCGAGGATAGGATGCAGCAGGAACTTCTGGGGGAAGGGATGTTACCCCAAATCCACCTCCGGTTCCTCCCACTTTGGCCGAGGCGATTGCCGCCTTGGTGAACGCGACTGCGGACAATACCCGCTTTCTTAGAGAAATGGCGGGCCAATAGCTCCAGCAGCAGGGTGGAAGGGGTTATCAGCAAGGCCCCCGTGAAACCACCTACCTAGATTTCTCGGAAACCCGTCCACCACTATTCGTCAAAGTTGAGGAACCGTTGGAAGCTGATGAGTGGATACGGGTTATTGAACAAAAGTTTGGTCTTCTCCGCTGTTCAGAAACGCAGAAGTCGTTGTTCGCAGCGCAACAACTGCGTGGCCCTGCCAGTACCTGGTGGGGGAATTTTGTGGCTATTCAACCTGCAAACCATCAAGTCACCTGGGAAGAATTTAAAGCAGCCTTCCGTGAGCACTACATACCCGAAGGTGTTCTGCATATGAAGCAGGAAGAGTTCATGAAGCTGAAACAAGGAGGAGATACCGTCAATCAGTATCTCAACAAGTTTAATCACCTGTCACAATACGCAATCGACTAGGTGAACACTGATTTAAAGAAAAAGAACTGCTTTATGAGGGGTCTAAATGACCGATTGCAGAGAAAGATGGCCACCTGCATAGATCTCACGTATGGAAAGGCTGTCAGTACAGCCTTATCTGTTGAAGCAAAATACGTAAGTTCTGGGAAGAACAAGGGATTCGGTGGTGAGAAGCCTAATCAGGGCCAGGCGAAGAGGCAACGGTTTGTGATCCGGCCTTCTAGCCAAAATCGCACCTTTTCTCGTCCACCCTCATTCCCTTTCAAGCAGCCAATCATTATTCGCCCCAACAATACCCCCACTACCCCAAATTAGTCGGGTGCCCTGGGCACTCGATTCCCTGCTTTGCCCAGCTCTTCAACCGGGTGTTTCAATTGCGGCAAGTCGGGACATTTCATCAAAGACTGCCCATATCCCAAGCAAAATCAATCAAATGCTCAGCAAGGATCTGGGAAAATCAGCTCAGCCCAAGGGAAATACTGTGGGGAAGAATACAAAGAAGATGGGGCGAGTATATTATACCCAAGTGGCCACTACACCGGAAGGAGAACCGGTGATGATGGGTACGTTTCTCGTGGCCAGTCGCCCTACAATTATTCTTTTTGATTCTGGTGCTTCGCATACGTTCATTAGCAAGAAATTTGTGGAGCAACATCACATTGCATGCCATGAATCAAAAGAGGGATTTAAAATTCATTCACCTGGGGGACACATTTTTACTCGGGAAGTGGCCTATGAAGTGCCAGTAACAATGGCCGGACGGAACTTTCCTGCTAACATGATTGTTCTGAAAGGCCAGGATATAGATGTAATTTTGGGTATGAATTGGTTAACCCAACACAAGGCAATTCTCAACACTGAACTCAGAACCGTCAGGTTGAGCTATAATCAAGAAGAGATTCTTTTGTCTCTCCCCGTAACCAATCCAGCCAAGGCTTCTGGTAGAATATTTGAAGCCATTATACCGGAGATCAAGGATATTCCGGTAGTATGTGAGTTTCCAGATGTATTTCCGGAAGATTTTCCTGGACTGCCCCTTGAAAGAGATGTAGAATTTGTAATTGAGCTAAAGCCCGGTACGGCTCCCATCTCCCGAAGATCGTACCGTATGCCCCCTAATGAGTTGGTGGAATTGAAGATTCAATTACAAGATCTACTGAATAAGGGATTCATCCGGCCAAGCTCGTCTCCATGGGGTTGTACCGCCATTTTTGTTAAAAAGAAGGATCAAACCTTACGTATGTGCGTGGATTATCGACCCCTGAATGAGGTCACCATCAAGAACAAGTACCCTCTTCCAAGGATCGACATCTTATTTGATCAACTGACTGGGGCAAGGGTATTTTCCAAAATTGATCTCAGGTCGGGTTATCACCAAATCCGTATTCGGCCCGAGGATATACCGAAGACCGTGTTTACTACGCGGTACGGTCTATTTGAATATTTGGTAATGTCCTTTGGGCTAACAAATGCTCCTGCCCATTTCACTTATTTGATGAACTCGGTATTCATGCCCGAGTTGGACAAGTTCGTGGTAGTCTTCATCGACGATATCTTGATATACTCTAAAAATGAAGAGGAGCATGCTCAACATCTGCGGATTGTATTAACGCGCCTGAGGGAACATCAGTTGTATGCCAAGTTTAGCAAGTGCACGTTCTGGCTGGAGGAAATTCAATTTTTGGGGAACGTGTTATCTACCAAGGGGATTGCGGTAGATCCTAGCAAAGTCAAAGATATTCTGGAGTGGAAACCCCCAACCACTGTTCACCAAGTCCGGAGTTTTCTTGGACTAGCTGGATATTATCGCAGATTCATACCAGATTTTTCTAAGCTTGTGAAGCCAATCACAAGTTTATTGAAGAATGACATTAAATTCAATTGGTCTTCTAAGTGTAATGAAGCCTTTGAGCAATTGAAGACATTATTAACCACTGCTCCGGTATTGGCTCAACCGGACATCACTAAGCCTTTTGATGTATATTGTGATGCGTCTGGCAGTGGACTCGGCTGTGTATTAATGCAAGAGGGCCGAGTAATTGCATATGCTTCAAGACAGTTGCGCCGACATGAGGAGCATTACCCAACTCATGATCTGGAGCTAGCTGCTGTGGTTCATGCCCTGAAAATTTGGCGTCATTATCTGCTGGGAAATGTCTATCATATTTATACAGATCATAAAAGTTTGAAGTACATCTTCACCCAGTCAGAAATAAATATGAGGCAAAGACGATGGCTTGAGCTTATTATGGACTATGAACTGGAGATCCATTATCACCCAGGCAAAGCCAATGTTATGGCAGATGCATTGAGCCGTAAGGCTTCCTGCCACTGTCTTATGGCGGAGACCTCTAACAACACTTTGTGTCAGGAGATGGAAAAGTTAAACCTGGGGATAGTTCAACAAGGGACTCTGAATCAGCTAAAGCTTGAGTCAATCATTTTGCAAAGGATAACCGATGCTCAAAAGGATAATCTGGGTATGAAGCACATACGAGAGAAGATAAGGGCCGGAACAGCCAAATGTTTCAAGGAAGATGATCAAGGTGTGATATGGTTTAAAAACCGCATAGTAGTGCCAAAGAATGAAGAACTCCGCCAGCAAATTCTTGATGAAGCACATCTTAGTCGCTATTCTATTCATCCCGGAAGCACTAAGATGTACCAAGACTTGAAGCAACATTACTAGTGGACAAAGATGAAGATCGAAATTGCACGCTATGTGGCAAAGTGTGACACTTGCAGACGTGTCAAGGCCATACACATGAAAACTGCTGGTCCATTACAATCTTTGCCAATCCCAACATGGAAATGGGAAGACATAAGTATGGACTTTATTGTGGGACTGCCCAGGACAGCCAAAGGGTATGATTCTATTTGGGTTATCGTTGATCGACTCACCAAGATTGCCCACTTCTTACCCGTCAGGGCCAAATATACAGTGGCCAATTATGCAGCATTATATATTGCCTGTATTCTTAGTTTGCATGGTATTCCAAAAACTATAGTGTCGGATCGTGGACCTCAGTTCGTATCCAAGTTTTGGGAAGAACTTCATAAATCCTTAGGTACCAAATTGCTCCACAGTTCGGCTTATCATCCTCAAACAAGTGGACAGACTGAGAGGGTCAATCAAATACTTGAGGATATGTTGTGGGCATGTGTTCCAGACTTCTCACAGAAATGGGATGAGTGTCTGCCTTTAGCGGAGTTTTCATACAATAACAGCTATCAAGAAAGTATCAAGATGGCACCTTTTGAAGCTTTATATGGGCGACGGTGTCGAACTCCGCTAAATTGGTCTGAACCTGGAGAAAGGTACTTCTTTAGGCCTGATATGGTGAAAGAGGTCGAAGAAAAGGTTCAGAAAATTATTCATAATATGAAGAAAGCTCAGGCTCGACAAAAGAGTTATGCAGACCGACGATGACAACCCTTATGCTTTCTGGTGGGCGATTATGTCTACTTGAAAGTTTCACCAATGAAGGGTGTATCACGTTTCGGGATTAAAGGGAAGCTTGCACCCAGGTACATTGGTCCCTTTCCTATACTTGAGCAATGTGGACCAGTGGCATATCGACTCCAACTACCCGAGACATTGTCTGCCGTGCATAATGTGTTCCACGTGTCACAATTGAAGAAGTGTCTTCGGATTCCTGATCGGACCGTTGAAGTGATAGATGTTGTCCTCGAACCAGATTTAACATACTCGGAACATCCTATTCGAGTTCTGGATCAAAAGGACAGGGTTACCTGGAGAAAAACTCTCAAGTTTTATAAGGTACAGTGGAACCAGCATTCTGAAGATGAGGCTACATGGGAAACTCAAGACTTTTTGAATAAGAATTTTCCAGGCTTTCTAGCCTCATGTAATTTGTAAAATGTGTACAGTTATTGCAATAAAAGAGTGAACCCCCACACCACCCCTGCCTTGTACCAGAAATAAGGGAATAAAAATGTGACACATTTCCTTTTCCATTACTCACCCTAGGACTTTAAATCTCGGGACGAGATTCTTTTATGGGGGGAAGGATGTAACACCCCTGGTGTTACTGTAACTAAAACTTGAGCATGACATCATAAGCATTGGCATTGCATATGTTTGACACAGCTAGAGTGCATTCACTAGGCAAAAATTTCAAACAAGTTGTATTGTTTTTGGTGTTTTACAAATAGGACCCTGGATAGGGAACCTAACCCTAAATCAGGCTCAAAGGGGCTAAACTTAACCCAAATGAAGAAAACCTAAGGGCTTTAGGGGAAGAGTCATAAAATGTCCCCAAAAAGAAAGATGAATCACATTTATACCCCTGGAATACCAAAAATCTAAATTAGAACCCTGGAAAACCCTAAATCCCAACCCTAGGGACCTATGTGCAAAAATTAGTCCACTTTTAGACTAAAGTGCAAAAACCAAGTCAAATAAGTATCTCAAGTCCTTTGGTTCACAAATGTGTGGACTTGTAAACCAAATATTGAGTTTTGGACTTAAATGCAAAATGGACCTCAAATAGGTTCTATTCTAAGTCTGAAATTTCAGAGTTTTGGCTCAACTTTGGAGCCTTGTAACTTTCAAACTCTAGGGTTTTTGCGCTAGGTCACCACATCAAGTTTGTAGCTCAATCATAGGAGAACAACTTTGCTTAAGGTTGTGAGCTCAGTTGTTAAGAAAAATCCAGAGATAATTATGCCTAAAGTCAGGCTGTCAGGCTGACTAGGTCTGAAAATCAGACTGACAGGAGGATGCCCTGAACTGCAAGCCCAATTTCAAACCAGATGCAGTGGCTTTTTGGGGCAACATCATATGCAATATTGTAGATGGCATATTGCTCTACAACTTTGCTGCAGAGCTTGGTATGAGTTATCATCAGAAATCGAGAGAAAACTTGGCTTCAAATTTGGCTGTCAGGTTCATTTAACTGAACTCCTCCATGGTACAGTGTTATCGGGAGGATCAGAACGCCAGCATGGCCTGCTCACCGCCGGTGACCCTCCCTGCGCTAAGATTTGCGCCGCCGTCGTCCCAATTCGTGCTCAGGGTGACTTGATAAACGTTCGGAGCACACCGCCGTGGATAAGCCCGACCATTAAAGTATCCCGGCCATCGTACAAAGTTCCCCGCGGTAGAACCCAATAAGTTCACCGGAGACCGCCGCCTCCCGGCCGTGTGCCGCGTGGCCTAGCCGTTCTACAGCACCGCCGCGACTTACCCTCGCTCTCCGTGGCTCACCGGAGTAACTGCCACGGCAGTAGACACCAAGCAGTTGCGCGAGTAATCTTCTCCACCTCCGGTCGCCGCGCGTCCTCCCCGAATTCACTAGCCACCGCTTCCCCTCGCTATAAATTGAGTGTCCCCGCCACTCCGTAGGATAATTACGCATCAGTTGCACCAAACCTTGCACCGGATCATCCACCAGTGAGCTCGAATTCGAGTTTTCCCTCAAATCGGGTTTCCACCACCGTAGAATCAAGCTCACCGCAGCCAGCCCTTTCTAGGTCAGTTCATCCCTCCTTCTCCTTTGTTCGAGCACTCTTGTCGCTCTGTGATGCTGGCCGAACTGCCAATTGGTACGAAATAGCTCTAGATCACCGGGAATGCACTCATCTGTCCGCCACCTATTTGGTTCACGCGGACAGAGCTTAATAGGTCACCATTCGTGCAATTGGGTTGGGGAAAATACTCGGGGTAGATCCAATTTGGTGTCTGTTGCTCAGAGAATCCAGTCGTGGTCCCAATCGGCCGGTACAGATGCTCGCCGGAGTGCTCCCCGCGCTGCCGTCGTCGTGGACTTGGGCGTGCAAAGAATTAGAAATCAAGGGGGCTCGGTGTAAAGCGTCAGCGACTCAGTGAATAGTGCTTCGGATCTACTTCGGGTTGTTCTGAAACGCAAGGCCCTTTTTGCAAAGCCGCCAGGGCGCGGGCGTACGCGCGCGTTTTCTCTGTGTTACTGGGCCGTCTGGGCCAGATGTTGCCCAGTACTATTCATAAGTTTTTCTTTTTCTTTTTACTCCAGAGCTAAAACAATTATAGAAAATTACAGAAAAATCCTAAAATTGTGAAACCAATTTTCCTTGGTTCATTATTTTCCCTAGAATTTAATAAAAATAGTTTCATGAATTTTAGTGGAAATAAGAAATTTTAGGGCATTTAAAGTAGTTAAAAGTATTTGTTATGGATTTTTAGAAAATAATTGGTAAGTCCAAAAATGCTCAAACTTTTTATGGGAACTTAAAACAATATTTAGAAGCCTTGGGTAGAATTTGAATTGATTTGGACCATGTTTGATAACTAGAACCCCAAAACCCCCCCTGCCCTGTGAACTCCTTTACCGACTCCGGAAACCCTAAGTTCTCGGAGTTCTGTGAAGGAAAGTTGTATTCAAGACTTAGATAATAAGTTTATATTATCTTTGCACCCTCATGAGCATCCCATGGCATTCATGCTTATACATATGTATGGTTATGATTAGAACGTGAAGAAGAAGTGGAAGTCACCGAAGAAGGGACACCACCACCCTCGGATTCTCAGGCAGGCAACTGCTTCTACTTTGATATTTGTGGATCCGAGCCAGACTCACCTGTTAACGAAGGCAAGCCCCAGTGCATGCAACCCCTTTCCTTGTGTTTTTAAATAATTTTTGCACACTTTAAGTCTAGTGAAATGTGCATGAGGTTTATAGGAGTTGTTTGGAACCCTTTGATGCATTGCCTTCCTTGATATCCATACCTTTGTAGATACTTCTGGTGAAGTATCAAAAACATGATTTACAAAAATGCTTAGTCCTGCTTAGATCTTGTGGATAGAGGTTGTCCTTAGCCTAGCTCGAGAAAGGATGGCTTCTACCTGCAAGAATATTTTCTTTTGAGGAGCAATGGTGGGATCTTACTGCAAAGTTCCCTGTGATGCTCTTTTCATCCTAGGAACAGAAACAATCCTGAGGATGAGAGTACTTAAATCGAGACTTGGATTAGGAACAGGTGATGTTCTACCCAGGTTGATTAAGGATTGAATGCGTATGTAGGCGTGCTGACCGAGGACCCTTTAACTGGTCACATGCCTCGTCATGGGTAAGCCTTGCATCGGGCAGACTAAGGCCAGAATAAGATAACACGAAATGGGCGTGGAGCGGTGGCGGGAGTAGCGTGTACCCACCGTGGCAAGAGGCTGGACGGTGGTGTATCTGTGCTCTCGGTTTGCGTGAACCTGATCTGGTCTTAAGAACCCCGGTGGCGGGTTGACATATGCAAGGGTTAAGTGCTACATATGTCGTGTGATTGGAGATCCTCAGCTGAGTATAATCGATTCGGATCGCCGTACCTTCGCGGTTATGAAGACTTGGTCACTTCCCTGCAACCTAAGTCAGGATGAGAACACTATGGATAAAAATGAGGTTGTATTGATGAGATGGTAAAATTAGACTAGATGCAAATAGAGTCTATTAATACTTAACATGGCATTAAAAGATTGAAAGTAAGGACTCACTTTAGTAAGCTATTTCTGCAAAAGTATCTAAGTTGATTTTTGCTAAAGCCTCTCCTTGATTCCTATTTATCCAGCATACCCTTGAGAGTCTTTTCCTTAGTCGGGTAAGACTTGCTGAGTAATTCCATACTCAGGGTTTATCCCTCCGTTGTTTTTAGGTGAGTAAGCGACAAACCTTTGTTGCTTTTGCTCCAAGGTGGTTCCCAATGAAGATAAGCAAGAGTGAAGTGCGGGAGGAAAGGATCCTCCATTAGGACTTTTTGTGTGATAACTGTCGGGAGGAGTTTTTGCCTCCCTTGGTATGTGTAATAATATTACTCTGCACTCGTTTATATTCCTGGTCTGTAATAAACAACCTGATCTTACTTTTTAATAATAAATGTAAGTTATGTAATCGCTTCCGCATATCTATATCTCCGATGTTCTGTGATGTCTGCAAGACGGGTGAGACGTTCCTGGAAAGGTAAGGAAAGATACCGAGCTTGTCGAGTAGTTCAGGGTCACCTACAGGGTTGTCTGAGGTCCGTTGGACAAGGACAACTGTAGGTGGGCCTAATTACTTGGGAGGTTCTGTCACAAGCACCTCGCCTTGGGCCGCCCCTATCCTATTCGTGGAGAAGAAAGATGGCACTAGAAGGATGTGTATCGATTACCGAGCCCTGAATGAGGTCACAATCAAGAACAAGTACCCCTTGCCCAGAATAGAGGATCTGTTCGACCAGTTAAGAGGAGCCAGTGTGTTCTCCAAGATAGATCTGAGGTCAGGTTATCACCAGCTCAGGATTCGACCTTCAGACATTCCGAAGATAGCATTCATTACCAAGTATGGGTTGTATGAGTTCACTGTGATGTCTTTTGGTCTAACAAATGCACCAACTTTCTTTATGAATCTGATGAATAGTGTATTCATGGATTACCTTGACAAGTTTGTGGTGGTATTTATTGATGATATTCTGATATATGCTCAAAGCAAAGTAGAGCATGCAGATCATTTGAGGATGGTATTGCAGAGATTGCGAGAGCACCAGTTGTATGCAAAGTTGAGCAAGTGCGAGTTCTGGATCGATGAAGTCATGTTCCTAGGTCATATAATCAACAAAGAAGGATTGGTTGTGGATCCGAAGAAAGTGGCAGACATTCTAAACTGGAAAGCACCAATAGATGCCGAGGAATCAAGAGCTTCATTGGAATGGCCGGATATTATCGACGATTCATTGAAGGGTTTTCGAAGATTGTGAAACCAATGACAGCTTTGCTAGGCAACAAAGTTGAGTTCAAGTGGACCCAGAAATGCCAAGAAGCCTTTGAAGCGCTGAAAGAGAAGTTGACTACAACGCCTGTCTTAGTCTTTCCTGATGTGCACAAGCCCTTCTCGGTGTATTGTGATGCTTGTTACACTGGTTTGGGATGTGTGTTGATGCAGGAGGGAAGAGTTGTGGCTTACTTGTCCCGACAGCTGAAGGTTCATGAGCAGAATTACCCAATCCATGACCTAGAGTTGGCAGCAGTGGTTCACGCACTGAAGACATGGAGGCACTATCTGTACGGACAGAAATGTTATGTTTACACAGACCACAGGAGTCTGAAGTACATATTCACTCAGTCAGAGCTGAATATGAGGCAACGAAGATGGTTAGAGTTGATCAAGGACTATGAATTAGAGATTCATTACCATCCAGGCAAAGTGAACATAGTGGCAGACGCTTTGAGCAGGAAGAGTCAAGTCAATCTAATGGTCGCTCATCTGATGCCTTATTGAGAGCACCTAGAGGGGGGGTGAATAGGTGATCCTGTAACACTTCAAAAACTTAAGCCACAAAACTTGGTTACTTGTTAGCACAGTAATATGCCAAGTGGCTAGAGAAGGATCTCAACACAACACAATAACCAAGAGATATCAATCACAGAGATGGCACAGTGGTTATCCCGTGGTTCGGCCAAGACCAACGCTTGCCTACTCCACGTTGTGGCGTCCCAACGGACGAGGGTTGCAATCAACCCCTCTCAAGCGGTCCAAAGACCAACTTGAATACCACGGTGTTGCTTTGCTTCTCTTAATCCCGTTTGCGAGGAATCTCCACAGCTTGGAGCCTCTTGCCCTTACACAAGATGTTCACGAAGAATCACAGAGCAAGGGAGGGATTAGCAACTTACACACGACACAAAGATCACAGCGAATACGCACACGCAAAACCCAGACTTGAGCTCAAGAGACTAGCACACTAAAACGGAGCTCAAATCACTAAAATGTCGAACAAGTGCGCGAGAATGAAGTGTGAGTGATCAATGATGCTCAAAGGATGCTTGGTGTGCTCCTCCATGCGCCTAGGGGTCCCTTTTATAGCCCCAAGGCAGCTAGAAGCCGTTGAGCACAAGTTTGGAAAGCCATTCTTGCCTTCTATCATCGGGGGTACCGGACAGTCCGGTGCACACCGGACACTGTCCGGTGCCCGATTTCCTTCCTTAAATAGCGAAGCCGACCGTTGGCAGCCTGAGAGCCGTTGGCGCACCGGACAGTCCGGTGCCGTCTTCTAGCCGTTGGCTCGGCCACGTGTCCCGCGCAGATTGCGCGGCCGACCGTTGGCCCGGTCGACCGTTGGCTCACCGGACAGTCCGGTGAATTTTAGCCGTACGTCGCCGGTGAATTCCTGAGAGCAGCCACTTCGCTCGAGCCAGCCTGACGCACCGGACACTGTCCGGTGCATGCAGACTCAGCAGATTCTTGGCTGCTCGAGCCAAGACATTTCCAATTGGATTTTTCCTGTTTCCAGCACTTAGACACAATACATTAGTCCATAAAACAATGTACTAAGTCTGAGAAACATACCTTAATTCTTGATTTGTACCTTGTCCACCTTTTTACACTTAGGCACTTGTGTTGGACACTAAATCACCAAAATACTTAGAAATGGCCCAAGGGCACATTTCTCTTTCAATCTCCCCCTTTTTGGTGATTTATGCCAACACAACATAAAGCAAGTAGAACAATTACAAAATCAAATCAAATAAGAACTCAAAGTTGTTTTGATTCAATTTTGATATATATGGATCACTCTATGCCACCACTTGGTTTGTTTTTGCAAATCGAACTCAAATTTCTATCTCTAAGTCAAACACACATGTTAAGACATAAAGAGAGTCATTCTAAGAGAAATTGATTTAAGATTTCAAAAACTCCCCCTTTTTCCCATAATCAATACTTCTCCCCAGAAGAAGCCAACTTTTGACAAGAGAGACAACAAAAGAGTTTTGACAAACCAAAAGCTCTATTCTACTATTTTCAAAATCTCTCAAGTGGTAGCTGATCCATTGATCGCTTTGGCCTTTATTTTCTCCCCCTTTGGCATCAAGCACCAAAATGGGATCAATCTTGGCCCTTTAACCCGATTGCCTCACCAAAATCTTCAACTAAGAGCAAATAGGCAATAAGAGTATAACGATGAACCTGGAAGAGTTACTCTTTTCATCAGAGTGCAGTGGAAGTCTCGCATGGTCCAAGTCCACCTTTTCCCTTTCAATTTTCCTTGGAGACTCCTTTGTTGAGGTCGGTGTGTCCGTCGGTTCCCATCGGCGTCTTTGCGGGCTTGGCGTCCTTCATCCCAAACCTCTTTAGCAAATCTTGTGTGTACTTCGTTTGGGAGATGAAGGTGCCGTCCTTGAGTTGCTTCACTTGGAACCCAAGGAAGTAGGTCAACTCGCCCATCATCGACATCTCGAATTTCTGCGTCATCACCCTGCTAAACTCTTCACAAGACTTTTGGTTAGTAGAACCAAATATTATGTCGTCGACATAAATTTGGCACACAAAAAGATCACCATCGCAAGTCTTAGTAAAAAGAGTTGGATCGGCTTTCCCAACCTTGAAAGCATTAGCAATTAAAAAGTCTCTAAGGCATTCATACCATGCTCTTGGGGCTTGCTTAAGTCCATAGAGCGCCTTAGAGAGCTTACACACGTGGTCGGGGTACCGTTCATCCTCGAAGCCAGGGGCTGCTCCACGTACACCTCCTCCTTGATCGGCCCGTTGAGGAAAGCGCTCTTCACATCCATTTGGTACAACCTGAAAGAATGGTGAGCGGCATATGCTAGCAAGATACGAATTGATTCTAGCCTAGCCACAGGAGCAAAAGTCTCCTCAAAGTCCAAACCTGCGACTTGGGCATAACCTTTTGCCACAAGTCGAGCCTTGTTCCTCGTCACCACCCCGTGCTCGTCCTGTTTGTTGCGGAACACCCACTTGGTTCCTACAACATTTTGCTTGGGACGAGGCACCAGTGTCCAAACTTTGTTGCGCTTGAAGTTGTTGAGTTCCTCCTGCATGGCCAACACCCAGTCCGGATCTAGCAAGGCCTCTTCTACCCTGAAAGGCTCAATAGAAGAGACAAAAGAGTAATGCTCACAAAAATTAACTAATCTTGAGCGAGTAGTTACTCCCTTGCTAATATCACCCAATATCTGGTCGACGGGATGATCCCTTTGAATTGTTGCTCGAACTTGGGTTGGAGGTGCCTGAGGTGCTTCTTCCTCTTGAACATCCTGTGCTCCCCCTTGATCATGTGCCTCCACTTGAGGTACCTGTTCGTCATCTTGGGTTGGGGGATGCACCATAGTTGAGGAAGACGGTTGATCTTGCTCCAAATGTTCCTGAGGCCGTACATCTCCAATCGCCATGGTGCGTATTGCGGCCGTTGGAACGTCTTCTTCATCTACATCATCAAGATCAACAACTTGCTCTCTTGGAGAGCCATTAGTCTCATCAAATACAACGTCGCTAGAGACTTCAACCAAACCCGATGATTTGTTGAAGACCCTATACGCCTTTGTATTTGAATCATAACCTAATAAAAATCCTTCTACGGCTTTGGGAGCAAATTTGGAATTCCTACCCTTCTTCACTAGAACGTAGCATTTACTCCCAAAAACACAAAAATACGATACATTAGGTTTGTTACCGGTTAGCAGCTCATACGACGTCTTCTTGAGGAGGCGGTGAAGGTAGACCCTGTTGATGGCGTGGCAAGCCGTGTTCACGGCTTCCGACCAAAAGCACTCGGGGGTCTTGAATTCTCCAAGCATAGTCCTCGCCATATCTATGAGCGTCCTGTTCTTCCTCTCTACCACACCATTTTGCTGAGGTGTGTAGGGAGCGGAGAACTCGTGCTTGATCCCCTCCTCCTCAAGAAACTCCTCCACTTGAAGGTTCTTGAATTCGGACCCGTTGTCGCTCCTTATCTTCTTCACCTTGAGCTCAAACTCATTTTGAGCTCTCCTTAGGAAGCGCTTGAGGGTCCCTTGGGTTTCAGACTTATCCTGCAAAAAGAACACCCAAGTGAAGCGGGAAAAGTCATCAACGATAACTAGACCATACTTACTTCCTCCTATGCTCAGATAGGCGACGGGTCTGAAGAGGTCCATATGTAGCAGCTCTAGGGGTCTTGATGTTGTCATCACATTTTTGGTGTGATGAGAGCCTCCCACCTGTTTCCCTGCTTGACAAGCTGCACAAGGTCTATCTTTTTCGAAATGAACATTGGTTAGACCTATCACGTGTTCTCCCTTTAGAAGCTTGTGGAGGTTCTTCATCCCCACATGTGCTAAGCGGCGATGCCACAGCCAGCCCATGCAAGTCTTAGCCATTAAGCATGCATCTAGACCGGCCTCTTCTTTTGCAAAATCAACTAAGTAAAGTTTGTCGTCTAGTACACCCTTAAAAGCTAGTGAACCATCACATCTTCTAAAGACAGACACATCTACATTTGTAAACAAACAGTTATATCCCATATTGCATAATTGACTGACAGATAGCAAATTATATCCAAGAGACTCTACTAAAAACACATTAGAGATAGAGTGCTCATTTGAGATTGCAATTTTACCTAACCCTTTTACCTTACCTTGATTCCCATCACCGAAAATTATTGAATCTTGGGAATCTTTATTCTTGACATAGGAGGTGAACATCTTCTTGTCCCCCGTCATATGGTTTGTGCATCCGCTGTCAATAATCCAGCTTGAACCCCCGGATGCATAAACCTGCAAGGCAAATTTAGGCTTGGGTCTTAGGTACCCAACTCATGTTGGGTCCTGCAAGGTTAGCACAAATATCCTTAGGGACCCATATGCAAGTTTTGTCTCCCTTGCATCTTGCCCCTAATTTTCTAGCAACTATCTTCCTATCCTTTCTACAAATAGCAAAAGAAGCATTTAAAGCATGATATATTGTAGAAGGTTCATTAACTTTCCTAGGAACATTAACGACATTTCTCCTAGGCATATTATGAATAACATTTCTCCTACCAACATTTCTATCATGCACATAAGAAGAACTAGAAGCAACCATGGCATGAGAATCAAAGGCATTATATACATTACAACTCCTATAAGCATTTCTAGGTTGTCTTCTATCATAGTACATAAAGGCATGGTTCTTTTGCACACTACTAGCCATAGGGGCCTTCCCTTTCTCCTTGGCGGAGATGGGAGCCTTATGGCTTGTCAAGTTCTTGGCTTCCCTCTTGTAGCCAAGTCCATCCTTAATTGAGGGGTGTCTACCAATCGTGTAGGCATCCCTTGCAAATTTTAGCTTGTCAAATTCATTCTTGCTAGTCTTAAGTTGGGCATTAAGACTAGCTAATTCATCATTTAATTTGGAAATTGAAACTAAATGATCACTACAAGCATCAATGTCAAAATCTTTACACCTATTACAAGTTTCAACAATTTCTACACAAGAATTAGATTTACTAGCTACTTCTAGTTTAGCATTTAAATCATCATTAAAACTTTTTAACTTAGCAATAGTTTCATGACAAGAAGATAATTCACTAGAGAGCATTTCATTCCTCTTAATTTCTAGAGCAAGAGATTTCTGTGCTTCTACAAATTTGTCATGTTCTTCATACAACAAATCCTCTTGTTTTTCTAAAAGCATATTCTTGTCATTCAAGGCATCAATTAATTCATTAATTTTGTCTACCTTGGTTCTATCTAATCCCTTGAATAAGCATGAGTAATCTATCTCATCATCATCACTAGACTCATCTTCACTCGAAGAAGCATAAGTACTAGTATGAGTGCTTACTTTCTTCTCTCTTGCCATGAGGCAAGTGTGACGCTCGTTGGGGAAGAGGGATGACTTGTTGAAGGCGGTGGCGGCGAGTCCTTCATTGTCAGAGTCGGAGGAGGAACAATCCGAATCCCACTCCTTTCCGATATGTGCCTCGCCCTTGGCCTTCTTGTAATGCTTCTTTTTCTCCCTCTTGTTCCCTTGGTCCTGATCACTATCATTGTCGGGACAGTTAGCAATAAAATGACCAAGCTTACCGCATTTGAAGCATGAGCGCTTCCCCTTGGCTTTGGTCTTGCTTGGCTGCCCCTTGCGACCTTTAAGCGCCGTCTTGAAGCGCTTAATGATGAGGGCCATCTCCTCATCATTGAGTCCGGCCGCCTCAACTTGTGCCACCTTGCTTGGTAGCGCCTCCTTGCTCCTTGTTGCCTTGAGAGCAATGGGTTGAGGCTCATGACTAGGACCGTTCAACGTGTCGTCCACGTATCTTGCCTCCTTGATCATCATTCGCCCGCTTACGAACTTCCTAAGAACTTCTTCGGGCGACATCTTGGTGTACCTGGGATTTTCACGTATATTGTTCACCAAATGAGGATCAAGAACGGTAAATGACCTTAGCATTAGGCGGACGACATCGTGGTCCGTCCATCGCGTGCTCCCGTAGATCCTTATTTTGTTGATAAGGGTCTTGAGCCGGTTGTATGTTTGTGTCGGCTCCTCGCCCCTTATCATCGCGAACCGTCCAAGCTCGCCCTCCACCAACTCCATTTTGGTGAGCAAGGTGACGTCGTTTCCCTCATGAGAGATCTTGAGGGTGTCCCAGATCTGCTTGGCATTGTCCAAGCCGCTCACCTTGTGATACTCGTCCCTGCACAAAGAGGCTAGCAACACAGTAGTAGCTTGTGCATTTTTATGAATCTGTTCATTAATAAACACAGGGCTATCCGAGCTATCAAATTTCATTCCACTTTCCACAATCTCCCAAATGCTTGGATGGAGAGAAAACAGGTGAGTACGCATTTTGTGGCTCCAAAATCCGTAATCCTCTCCATCAAAGTGAGGGGGCTTGCCAAGTGGAATGGGGAGCAATTGAGCATTTGAACTATGCGGGATGCGCGAATAATCGAAAGAAAAGTTTGAGTTAACCGTCTTTCGTCTATCGTAGTCGTCGTCGTCCTTTTGGGAGGAGGAAGATTCGTCGCTGTCGTAGTAGACAATTTCCTTGATGCGCCTTGTCTTCTTCTTCCTCCCGTCTTTTCTTTTGTGGCCCGAGCCTGAGTCGGTGGGCCTGTCATCATTGGGCTCGTTGACGAAGGACTCCTTCTCCTTGTCGTTGATCACCATCCCCTTGCCTTTAGGATCCATCTCTTCAGGTGGTTAGTCCCTTTCTTGAAGAGAACGGCTCCGATACCAATTGAGAGCACCTAGAGGGGGGGTGAATAGGTGATCCTGTAACACTTCAAAAACTTAAGCCACAAAACTTGGTTACTTGTTAGCACAGTAATATGCCAAGTGGCTAGAGAAGGATCTCAACGCAACACAATAACCAAGAGATATCAATCACAGAGATGGCACAGTGGTTATCCCGTGGTTCGGCCAAGACCAACGCTTGCCTACTCCACGTTGTGGCGTCCCAACGGACGAGGGTTGCAATCAACCCCTCTCAAGCGGTCCAAAGACCAACTTGAATACCACGGTGTTGCTTTGCTTCTCTTAATCCCGTTTGCGAGGAATCTCCACAGCTTGGAGCCTCTCGCCCTTACACAAGATGTTCACGAAGAATCACAGAGCAAGGGAGGGATTAGCAACTCACACACGACACAAAGATCACAGCGAATACGCACACGCAAAACCCAGACTTGAGCTCAAGAGACTAGCACACTAGAACGGAGCTCAAATCACTAAAATGTCGAACAAGTGTGTGAGAATGAAGTGTGAGTGATCAATGATGCTCAAAGGATGCTTGGTGTGCTCCTCCATGCGCCTAGGGGTCCCTTTTATAGCCCCAAGGCAGCTAGAAGCCGTTGAGCACAAGTTTGGAAAGCCATTCTTGCCTTCTATCATCGGGGGTACCGGACAGTCCGGTGCCCGATTTCCTTCCTTAAATAGCGAAGCCGACCGTTGGCAGCCTGAGAGCCGTTGGCGCACCGGACATGTCCGGTGCACACCGGACAGTCCGGTGCCGTCTTCTAGCCGTTGGCTCGGCCACGTGTCCCGCGCAGATTGCGCGGCCGACCGTTGGCCCGGTCGACCGTTGGCTCACCGGACAGTCCAGTGCACACCGGACAGTCCAGTGAATTTTAGCCGTACGTCGCCGGTGAATTCCCGAGAGCAGCCACTTCGCTCGAGCCAGCCTGACGCACCGGACACTGTCCGGTGCACCACCGGACAGTCCGGTGCTTGCAGACTCAGCAGATTCTTGGCTGCTCGAGCCAAGACATTTCCAATTGGATTTTTCCTGTTTCCAGCACTTAGACACAATACATTAGTCCATAAAACAATGTACTAAGTCTGAGAAACATACCTTAATTCTTGATTTGTACCTTGTCCACCTTTTTACACTTAGGCACTTGTGTTGGACACTAAATCACCAAAATACTTAGAAATGGCCCAAGGGCACATTTCTCTTTCACTTATGAGTTGGCCAAAGAGTTTGATAGGTTGAGTCTCGGATTTTTGAACAATATGCGAGGAGTAACAGTTGAGCTAGAACCCACCTTGTAGCAGGAAATCAAAGAAGCGCAGAAGAATGATGAGAAGATCAATGAAATCCGGCGACTGATTCTAGACGGCAGAGGCAAAGATTTTCGGGAAGATACAGAAGGTGTGATATGGTTCAAGGACTGCCTGTGTGTTCCCAATGTCCAGTCAATTCGGCAGTTGATCCTCAAGGAAGCTCATGAGACGGCTTATTCGATACACCCTGGAAGTGAGAAGATGTATCAAGATCTCAAGAAGAAATTCTGGTGGTACGGAATAAAGAGGGAAATCACAGAGCATGTGGCTATGTGCGATAGTTGTAGACGGATCAAGGCAGAGCATCGGAGACCAGCTGGATTGTTGCAACCATTGCAGATTCCTCAGTGGAAATGGGATGAAATCGGTATGGACTTCATAATCGGATTGCCTCGCACTCGAGCCGGCTACGATTCCATTTGGGTAGTGGTGGACCGCTTAACCAAGTTAGCCCACTTCATACCTGTCAAGACCAACTATAGCAGTGCAGTATTGGCAGAGCTGTACATGTCTGGATCGTTTGTCTTCATGGTGTGCCAAAGAAGATAGTGTCAGACAGAGGAACGCAGTTCACCTCTCATTTTTGGCAGCAGTTGCATGAAGTCTTGGGTACACATCTAAATTTTAGTTCAGCTTATCATCCGCAGACAGATGGTCAGACCGAAAGAACTAATCAAATCCTTGAAGATATGTTGAGAGCCTGTGCGTTGCAAGATCAGTCCGGATGGGACAAGAGGTTGCCTTATGCAGAGTTCTATTATAACAACAGTTACCAGGCCAGCTTGAACATGTCACCATTTCAGGTTCTCTATGGGAGGAGTTGTAGAACTCCACTGCAATGGGATCAGTCTGGAGAAAAGCAAGTGTTCGAGCTAGACATTCTACTTGAAGCTGAAGAGAACATCAAGATGGTTCGAGAGAATCTGAAGATAGCGCAATCAAGGCAGCGAAGCTATGCAGACATAAGAAGAAGAGAGCTGAGTTTCGAAGTTGGAGATTTTGTCTATCTGAAAGTGTCACCGATCAGAGGAGTCAGAAGATTTGGTGTCAAAGGCAAGCTAGCACCCCGCTATATTGGTCCGTATCAGATTCTCGCAAGGCGTGGAGAAGTGGCCTATCAGCTCAGTTTGCCAGAAGGCTTGTCTGCAGTGCATAATGTCTTTCATGTGTCTCAGTTGAAGAAATGTCTGTGTGTGCCAGAAGAGCAGTTGCCAGTGGAAGGTCTTGAAGTCTAGGAGGACTTGACCTACATAGAGAAGCCAACGCAGATTCTTGAGACTGCAGGCAGAGTCACTCGAAGGAAGACTATTAGAATGTGCAAAGTCAGATGGGGTCATCACTCTGAAGAAGAGGCAACTTGGGAGCGTGAAGAAGATTTGATGGCTAAATACCCTAAACTCTTTGCTAGCCAACCTTGAATCTCGAGGGCGAGATTCTTTTAAGGGGGATAGGTTTGTAACGCCCCGAATTTTGGAGTTGAATTTTTTTCTTTCTCTTTCACTCACCGAATTTGGGTGTTGCCTTTCCTCTTTCTTTTTCTTCTCGCTATGCCTTGTTCTTTTTCAAAGTTATAGCGAGATTTGGCTTGAGATCTCATGTAAGTAAACCCTAGAATTATTTTCTTTGGTTGTTGCATCATGCTGGACCATGATTTTCTTTCTTGTGATTGGGTGATTTGTGAAGATTATTCGTGTAGTGGAAGTTAGAACTAAAAAGGAAAAATGGATATTAGGGAAATAGAAAAGGGGGAAAACATCTCCCTCTCCCCTTTCAGCCTAGCCGGCTTCCCCCTGGCGTGGCCCGTCTCTCCCCCCCCCCCCCCCCGCTTTGGGCCCATTTGGTGGCCCAGCCGTTCCCCCCCCCCCCCCCCCCCGCTCCCCTCGCGCGCCCCGCGCGGGTGGTTGAGCCGCGCCGCCACCCCCCTGGTGGGGCCCACCTGTCATCCCCCACCCCCCAAAACTGTCTCTCTCCCTTCTACCCTCTCCCTTGCACGATCTCCCTCCCATCTCTCCCAGACACCCCGCCGCCCCTCGACGCCGCCGACCTCGTCGCCCTGCGGTGAGCCTCCCTCCCTCCTCTCTCTCGCCTCCCTTCTTCTTCCCTTCTCCCCCTAGTCTCGGTTTCCTTGCCGCAGCCTCGACGCGCGCCCTCCCCGCGTGGCCTGCCCCGGCCGGGGCGCGGCTCGACCTCGCCGGCCCGCGGCACGGCGCGCCCGTCCCATTCGCCCTGCGCACAGTCCTGGCGCGCTCGTCCTCGCTCGCGCCTGCCCCAGCTCCCTTTCCCCCTCACGCGGTGGCGCGCTTGCCTAGCCAGGGCACGGCCCGGCGCGGTGCGCGGCTCGGCACACCGGCGTGCGGCCATGGCGCCCCCCCGGCGCGTTCGCTCGGCCCGGCGTGGCGTGGCCACGGCGTCCCTACGCGTGGCCCACCCCCGGCGCGGCTGTCCCGGCGTGGACGCCTGGCGCACCCAACCCCGCCCCTACCCAAGCGGCGGCTCACCCCGGTCCGGCGTGGCCGCGGCCCCAGCACCCCGCCTCGCCTCGGCCTCGACTCGGCGACCCCCCCCCCTTGCCCGACGCGCCCACGCTACCCCTGCCCCGGCCATGGTGCGGCCATGGCGTGCCCCACGCGGCCCCCTGCTTCGGCCGCAGCGCGGCTCGGCCTCGCCGGCCCCGGCGCGTCTGCGCCCACCTTCCCCTGGCCCGACCTCGCCCGCCGTTGCGCATGGCCCAGCCCCGGCTCCGCCTCCCTCGCGCCCCGTCCCCGGCGCGGCCGTGGTGGCGCGGCCTCGGCACGACGCGTTCGCGTGGCCCCGCCCGCGGCGCGGCTTGCCCCTGCCCCGGCGCTGCCCCCCAACCCCAGCCACCGTCCTGGCGTGGCCTGCGTGGTGCGACCCTGGCCCGATGCGGCTTCGGCTCGCGTGGCCGCGGTACCCCCGCGTAGCGTGGCACGTGCGCAGCTCGGCCCCGACGTGTGCGCGGCGAGTTCGCGGCGCGTTAGCGTGGCCTTGCGCGCGCGTGCTTGTGTGGTGCACGCGATGCTTTGGCATGGCTCACCGTGCCCTCGGCGCACTCGTCTACCCCTAGACATGCCCGTCTACCCCCCTGTATTTTATGCGCGCTAATCACGTTGTTCATATCAATGAATGGAAGCTCAATTGAGAAATTGGTTACGTTAGTTATTTCATGTAGATTAATCTTTGACCTTGTTTAATGTTGATCAATTGAAAATAGTTATAATTCTATTAGTGCATGTGATTAATACCTATTAGTGTAACTGGGTGGAACTAGATCACGTAATGATTAGTATGCATCTATTCGTAATACGCTTCGAGTATAGCTTTAACCACTGCGAGACCTTCTTCCTTCTCTTTCTAGCCATGGCGAATGCAATATCGTATGTCATACTCTATGCATATTCAATTTGTCTGTTCTCTTGTATGGCGTACTATTTATTTCCTAATTCGAATGGATGGATGTATGTATGTTTGCGCTCGCATAGAGAACGATCCGGTTGAAGAGCCCGAGGAACTCACAGGAGAAGCCCCTGAGCAGCAGCTGGTTGGTGGAGGCAAGTGTCCCTTGACCTATCTTTGTCCTATACATTCTTAATTCACTTTCCGCATTTACACAATTCATACCTAAGGATTGACTAGCTTTGTTTACCATGTCCTTGTTTACCTATTTGGGTTGGGTTATTATGGTTTAGCTTTATGCTAGTGCTTAACATTAATCAATGAACATGATGAGATTTATCTATGATACGCTGTTTCCCTTCTTATTTATGATGATATACTTGTGGATTTAAGGGGGCTCGAGAGGTTTCTCGAGTGCCTCTTCGTAAGGACCTGTTCGTTGGATGACCGCCCGGGAAAACAGTGCAACCATGAGGGTGTAATGGGACGCCCTTAGCTGAATAATTAGAGGAACTGGGGTGTACTTCGCTTCGCCGTCGTGCCGTCAATGGGGCTCGGTGTATGCGGCTCGCTCTGCCAAGGTTGGTTTGCCCCTTGGGGAGGAGTGCGGTACATTTAGGAAACCTAACGGGCGGCTACAGCCTCAGGGAATCTTTGTAAAAGCTACGTAGTGAGACCCTGACTATTCACCTTGGTAGTGTTTAAGGGTTTGATCGGCCCGAGGCAAGAGGGAATCACGGCTTGTGGGTAAAGTGCGCAACCTCTGCAGAGTGTTATGAAACTGATATATCAGCCGTGCTCGCGGTTATGAGCGGCCAAGGAAGCTCCATTGATTAGAGATACTTGATCAGAGATGTATGGTTTATAGGTGGTGATGAGGATGATGATTTTGGTTATGACTATGGTAATGGTAAGTGGTATTCTTTCCGTTTGGAAAGGGTACATCGGGTTAATAGCTTGGGTCAATGCTAAAACCTAGCTTTCTACTAGTAAATAATAACCTGACCAACTAAAAGCAACTGCTTGACTTACCCCCACATAAAGCTAGTCCACTACAGCCAAACAGGACACTTGCTGAGTATGTTGATGTGTACTCACCCTTCCTCTACACACCAAACCTCCCCTTCCCCAGGTTGTCTGCATTGCAACCACTGCTTAGGAGAAGATGAAGCCGTGGAAGGAGACTTCCAGGAGTTCCAAGATTATGACGAGTTCTAAGCGTGGGTTAGCGGCAACCCCCAGTCGGTTGCCTGTGAAGGCCGCGTGTATCTACGTTTCTTTCTTGCACTTTGATTATTGTAAAGACTATGTGGATGTCTCAGACATATGATGTAATCGACTATTATTCCCCTTTTATATTATGATTTGAGCACTATTTGATGATGTCCAGTTATGTAACTGCTGTGTACGTGAATTGCTGATCCTAGCACGTACATGGTTCGCATTGAGTTTGCCTTCTAAAACCGGGTGTGACAGTGGGGCACCGGACTGTCCGGTGAGCCAACGGTCGACTGCACCAACGGTCGGCAGCGCAATCTTCGCGTGACGCGTGGGCACGCCAACGGTCGGCAGGGGGTACCAGACTATCCAGTGTGCACCGGACAGTGTCTGGTGCGCCAACTGCCACATATCTGCAACGGTCGGATGCGCTAGAAAAGGAAGGAGATCGTGCATCGGATAGCTACAGTGACTGTCCGGTGGCGCACCGGACTGTCCGGTGCGCCACCCAATAGAAGGCATGATTAGCCTTCCAAGAATGCCTCCAAGGGCTCCTAGCTGTCTTGGGGCTATAAAAGGGACCCCTAGGCACATGGAGGAGTCACCCGAGCATACTTTAAGCATTCTAAGTCTTTCACACTCCGTCTCCGCGCACTTGATCGACTGTGTTAGTGATTTGAGCTCCGTTCTAGCTGTGAACTCGTTGTGCTTCATTTTGAGCTCAAGTCTTGGCTTGTGTGCGTGTGTATTACTGTGGATTTGTGTGTGTTGCTTCCCATCCTTACTCTTGTGCTTTCACTGTGATCTTTGTTGTAAGGGCGAGAGACTCCAACTTGTGGAGATTCCTCGCAAACGGGAAAAGAGATAAGCAAAGAAAAGTCGTGGTATTCAAGTTGATCATTGGATCACTTGAAAGGGGTTGAGTGCAACCCTCGTCCATTGGGACGCCACAACGTGGAGGTAGGCAAGTGTTATACTTGGCCGAACCACGGGATAAACCATTGTGTCTCTTGTGTTGTCTTTCTCTGTGGTTATTGTGTTTCACAAGAAATCCTCTATAACCACTTGGTTATATTGCACTAACACTTAACCAAGTTTTGTGGCTATTAGTTGTTGAATTTTACAGGATCACCTATTCACCCCCCTCTAGGTGCTCTCAATTGGTATCAGAACCGTTCTCTCACGAAAGGGACTAATCGCCCGAAGAGATGGATCCTAAGGGAAAGGGGATGGTGGTCAATGATAAGGAGAAGGAGTCCATCTTCAACGAGCCAAGGGACGACAAGCCCACAGACTCTGGCTCGAGTCATAAGAAGATGGACGGGAAGAAGAAGAGGCGCATCAAGAAGATCGTCTACTACGACAGCGATGAGTCTTCTTCTTCCCCAAGAGACGACGACGACGAGAAAAGGAAACCGGTCAATTCAAATTTTTCATTTGATTATTCTCGTATTCCGTATAATTCGAATGCTCATTTGCTTTCTATTCCTCTTGGTAAACCTCCACACTTTGATGGAGAAGACTACGCTTTTTGGAGTCACAAAATGCGTAGTCACTTATTTTCTCTCCATCATAGTATATGGGAGATAGTTGAAAATGGAATGCAATTTGTTAGTATGGATAACCCTGTATTCATTAACGAACAAATTCATAAGAATGCACAAGCTACCACTGTTTTGTTAGCATCGTTGTGCAGGGATGAATATTACAAGGTGAGCAGCTTGGACAACGCCAAGCAAATATGGGACAACCTCAAGATATCGCATGAGGGGAACGACGCCACCATGATCACCAAAATGGAGTTGGTGGAAGGCGAGCTAGGAAGGTTTGCCATGATCAGGGGAGAGGAGCCAACACAATCGTACAATAGGCTCAAGACCCTGGTCAACAAGATCAGGAGCTATGGAAGCACGAGATGGACGGACCACGATGTCGTCCGACTTATGCTCAAGTCTTTCACTGTTATTGACCCTCATCTTGTGAACCTCATCCGTGAGAATCCCAGGTACACAAAGATGACGCCTGAGGAGATACTCGGAAAGTTTGTGAGCGGGCATATGATGGTCAAGGAAGCAAGATCTATTGATGATGCATTGAACGGCTCAATGCCCATCTATGAACCCCAACCCGTTGTACTCAAGGCAACAAGCAGCAGCAGGGAGGCGCTACCAAGAAAGGTGGCACAAGTTGAGGTTGCTAGGCTAAACGAAGATGAGATGGCCCTCATCATCAAGCGCTTCAAGACCATGCTACAAGGACGCAAGGAGCATCCCAACAAGAGCAAAGCAAAAGGAAAACGCTCCTGCTTTAAATGTGGTAAGACTGGTCATTTTATAGCAAATTATCTCGATAATGCTAATGACCAGGAACAAGAAAAGAGCGAGAAGAGGGAGAAGAAGAAGGCCTACAAGAAGGTGAAGGGCGAGGCGCACCTTGGCAAAGAATGGGATTCGGATTGCTCTTCTTCTGACTCCGACGACGAAGGACTCGACACCTCAGCCTTCAACAAGTCATCTCTCTTCCCCAACGAGCGCCATACTTGCCTCATGGCAAAGGAGAAAAAGGTAAGCGCTCGAGATACCCCTAAGTATTCTACTTCAAGTGATGATGAAGTAGATTACACAAGCTTATTCAAAGGTTTAGATAGAACTAAAGTAGATAAAATCATTAAATTGATTGATGCTTTAAATGAAAAAGAATAGACTCTTAGAAAAGCAAGAAGATATTTTGTATGAAGAGCATGACAAGTTTGTTAGTGTGCAAAAATCTCTTGCTTTAGAGGTTAAAAGGAATAAAATGCTTTCTTCTGAATTATCTGCTTGTCATGAAACTGTTCTAGCTTAAAGAGTGTTAATGATGATTTAAATGCTAAGATAGAAGTAGCCAATAAAACTAGATCTTGTGTAGAACATGTTGCTGTTTGTAATAGATGTAAGGATTTTGATGTTGATGCATGTGTTGAACACCTTACTTCTATTTCAAAATTAAATGATGAAGTGGCAAGTCTTAATGCCCAACTTGAGACTTGCAAAAATGATTTTGATAAGTTAAAATTTGCTAGGGATGCCTACACCGTTGGTAGACATCCCTCAATTAAGGATGGACTTGGCTTTCGAAAGGAAGCCAAGAACTTAACAAGCCAAAGGGCTCCCATTCCCAACAAGGAGAAAGGGAAGGCCCCTATGGCTAGTAGTAACCAAAAGAATCATGCTTTCATATATAATGATAGAAAATTTTCTAGAAATTCTCATTATAATAGGAGTTATAATGCTTTTGATTCTCATGCTATGATCGCTTCAAGTTCTAATTTTACTGGTAGGCCTAGGAGAAATTTTGTGTCTCATGCTCCTAGGAAAGTGTGTAATAAACCTACCACTGTCTTTCATGCTTGCAACACTAAGTATGTACTTTCATGTAAAAATTAAAAAGTGGTTGCTAGAAAGATGGGGTCCAAATGCAAGGGAGACAAGACTTGCATTTGGGTCCCAAAGGCTATTGTAACTAACCTTGTAGGACCCAACAAGAGTTAGGTACCTAAAACCCAAGCCTAATTTGCCTTGCAGGTTTATGCATCCGGGGGCTCAAGCTGGATTATCGACAGCGGATGCACAAACCACATGACAGGGGAGAAGAAGATGTTCACCTCCTACGTCAAGAACAAAGATTCCCAAGATTCGATCATCTTTGGAGATGGGAACTAAGGCAAGGTTAAAGGACTAGGAAAGATAGCCATTTCATCCGAGCATTCTATTTCAAATGTGTTCTTAGTTGAATCGCTTGGGTACAACTTATTGTTTGTTAGTCAATTGTGTAACATGGGTTATAATTGTCTATTTACCAATGTAGATGTGTCTGTCTTTAGAAGGAGTGATGGTTCATTAGCTTTTAAGGGTGTACTAGACGACAAACTCTACTTAGTTAATTTTTCGAAAGAAGAGGCCGATCTAGATGCATGCTTAATTGCTAAGACTAGCATGGGCTGGCTGTGGCATCGTCGTCTAGCACATGTTGGGATGAAGAACCTTCATAAACTTCTAAAGGGAGAATATGTGTTAGGTCTAACCAATGTATTTTTCGAAAAAGATAGACCTTGTGCAGCTTGTCAAGCAGGTAAACAGGTGGGAAGCACTCATCACAGCAAGAATGTGATGACAACATCAAGACCTCTGGAGCTACTTCATATGGACCTCTTCGGACCCATCGCCTACCTCAGCATCGGGGGAAGTAAATATGGTCTTGTTATTGTTGATGATTTTTCCCGCTTCACTTGGGTATTCTTTTTGTAGGATAAATCAGAAACCCAAGGGACCCTAAAGCGCTTTCTAAGGAGAGCTCAAAATGAATTTGAGCTCAAGGTGAAAAAGATAAGAAGCGACAACGGGTCCGAGTTTAAGAACTTACAAGTGGAGGAGTACCTTGAGGAGGAAGGAATCAAGCATGAGTTCTCCGCTCCCTACACACCACAGCAAACCGGTGTGGTAGAGAGGAAGAACAGGACGCTCATAGACATGGAGAGGACGATGCTTGGAGAATTCAAGACGCCCGAGCGGTTTTGGTCAGAAGTTGTGAACACAGCTTGCCACACCATAAATTGGGTCTACCTTCATCGCCTCCTCAAGAATACCTCGTATGAACTTCTAATCGGTAACAAACCCAACGTTTCATACTTTCGTGTATTTGGGAGTAAATGTTATATTCTAGTAAAGAAAGGTAGAAATTCTAAATTTGCTCCCAAAGTTGTAGAAGGGTTTTTGCTAGGTTATGACTCAAATACAAAGGCGTATAGAGTCTTCAACAAATCATCGGGTTTGGTTGAAGTCTCTAGCGACGTTGTATTTGATGAAACTAATGGCTCTCCAAGAGAGCAAGTTGATCTTGATGATGTAGATGAAGATGATGTTCCAACGGACGCAATTCGCACCATGGCGATTGGAGATGTGCGACCATAGGAACACCAAAAGCAAGATCAACCTTTTTCCTCAACAATGGTGAACCCCCAAACTCAAGATGATGAACAGGTTCCTCAAGAGGAGGCGTGTGATCAAGGGGGAGCACAAGAAGATCAAGTTATGGAGGGAGAAGCACCACGGGCCCCTCCAACTCAAGTCCGAGCGACGATTCAAAGGAATCATCCCATCGATCAGATTCTGGGTGATATAAGCAAGGGAGTAACTACTCGCTCAAGATTAGCTAACTTCTGTGAGCATTACTCGTTTGTCTCTTCTATTGAGCCTTTCAGGGTAGAAGAGGTCTTGCAAGATCCGGACTGAGTGTTGGCCATGCAAGAAGAGCTCAACAACTTCAAGCGAAATGAAGTTTGGACCCTGGTGCCACGTCCCAAGCAAAACGTTGTGGGAACCAAGTGGGTGTTCCACAACAAGCAAGACGAGCACGGGGTGGTGACACAAAATAAGGCTCGACTTGTGGCAAAAGGTTATGCCTAAGTCGCAGGTTTGGATTTTAAGGAGACTTTTGCTCCTATGGCTAGGCTAGAGTCTATTCGCATTCTATTAGCCTATGTCGCTCACCACTCTTTCAGGTTGTTCCAAATGGATGTGAAGAGCGCTTTCCTCAATGGGCCAATCAAGGAGGAGGTGTACGTGGAGCAACCCCCTGGCTTTGAGGATGAATAGTACCCCGACCATGTGTGTAAGCTCTCTAAGATGCTCTATGGACTTAAGCAAGCCCCAAGAGCATGGTATGAATGCCTTAGAGATTTCCTAATTGCTAATGCTTTCAAGGTTGGGAAAGCTGATCCAACTCTTTTCACTAAGACTTGTGATGGTGACCTATTTGTGTGCCAAATTTATGTCGATGACATAATATTTGATTCTACTAACCAAAAGTCTTGTGAGGAGTTTAGCAGGGTGATGACACAGAAATTTGAGATGTCGATGATGGGCGAGTTGAACTACTTCCTTGGGTTCCAAGTGAAGCAACTCAAGGATGGCACCTTCATCTCCCAAATGAAGTACACTCAAGACCTTCTCAAGCGGTTTGGGATGAAGGACGCCAAGCCTGCAAAGACACCAACAGGAACCGACGGACATGTCGACCTCAACAAAGGAGATAATTCCGTTGATCAAAAGGCATACCGGTCTATGATAGGTTCCTTGCTTTATTTATGTGCTAGTAGACCGGATATTATGCTTAGCGTTTGCATGTGTGCTAGATATCAATCCGACCCAAGGGAATGTCACCTTGTGGTTGTTAAGCGGATTCTTAGATATTTAGTTGCTATGCCTTGCTTTGGGATCTGGTATCCAAAGGGGTCTACCTTTGACTTGATTGGATATTCAGACTCCGACTATGCTGGGTGCAAGGTTGATAGGAAGAGTACATTAGGGACGTGCCAATTCCTAGGAAGGTCCCTGGTGTCTTGGAGTTCAAAGAAACAAACTTCCATTGCCCTATCCACCGCTGAGGCCGAGTATGTTGCTGCAGGACAGTGCTGCGCACAACTACTTTGGATGAGGCAAACCCTCCGGGACTTTGGCTACAATCTGAGTAAAGTCCCACTCCTATGTGACAATGAGAGTGCAATCCGTATGGCGAATAATCCTGTTGAACATAGCCACACTAAGCACATAGACATCCGGCATCACTTCCTGAGAGACCACCAGCAAAAGGGGGATATCGAGGTGTACCATATTAACACCGAGAACCAGCTAGCTGATATCTTCACCAAGCCTTTAGATGAGAAAAGGTTTTGCAGGTTGCGTAGTGAGCTAAATGTCTTAGATTCGCGTAACTTGGATTGATTTATAGCATACATGTGTTTTATGCCTTTGATCATTTTAATTTATGCATTTCAATCTATTTTTTGTTCATTTGTGGTGCTCAAGTTGTACACATGATCCTCGGACCTCACAAGTCCATTTGCAAGTGATGCACTTTTTTAGGGGGAGGCATGCTACAACTTGACCCTTTGAGACTAACCTTGTGTTTGAGTTTACTTGTTTTAGTCTCAAAAGTGAATTGAAACGGAAAGGTGAACTTGGACCATGCAAAGACTTCCACTGCACTCCGGTATAAACTCCAAGTTCATATCTATGCTCTTATTGCCTTTTTGCTCGAAATTGACAATTTTGGTGAGGCAATGGGGTTAAAGGGCCAAGAATGATCCCGTTTTGGTGCTTAATGCCAAAAGGGGAGAAACTAAGGCCAAAGCAAATGGATCAGCTACCACTTGTGAAATTTTGAAAAGAGTAGAGTTAGAACTTTTGATTTGTCAAAATACTCTTATTGTCAAAATTTGGTCTCTTGTGGGGAGAATGTATGATTATGGGAAAAAGGGGGAGTTTTTGGCTCTTGATCAAATTTTCCATTGGAATATCTCTCTTTGTGCCTAAACAAGTGAGTTTGACTTAGAAATAGGAAAATGAATTTGATTTGCAAAAACAAACCAAGTGGTGGCGAAGTATGATCCAAATATGCTAAATTTGAGTCAAAAAACAACTTTTGTTCTCTTTTGCATTAATATTGCACTTCTTTTAGTTGCTTTTGGATGTGTTGGCATGAATCACCAAAAAAGGGGAGATTGAAAGGGAAATGTGCCCTTGGGCCATTTCTAAAGTGTTTTGGTGATTAAGTGCCCAACACCTATTCTCTAAGTGTTTATTTGTGCCAAAGATTGAAGAAGTGCAAATCATATAACAAGGTACATTTCTAGACTTAGTACATTGATTTGGATACTAATGTATTGTGTCTAAGTGCTAAAAACAGGAGAAATGCAATTGGAAAAGAGTCTCCTGCTCGGTCTGGGTGCACCGGACTGTCCGGTGGTGCACCGGACTGTCCGGTGGTGCACCGGACAATGTTCGGTGTGCCAGGCCAGCCTCCGGTGAACAGGCCGCTCTCGGGACTCGACGGCGGCGTACGGCTATAATTCACCGGACTATCCGGTGGTTCACCGGACTGTCCGGTGAGTCGTCCGCGGCGAAGTCGTCGCTCTCTGGAAATGTTCAACGGCGTACGGCTATAATTCACCGGACTGTCCGGTGAGCCAACGGTCGACTGCACCAACGGTCGGCCGTGCAATCTTCGCCGACGCGTGGGCGCGCCAACGGTCGGCAGGGGGCACCGGACTGTCCGGTGTGCACCGGACAGTGACCGGTGCGCCAACTGCCACATATCTGCAACGGTCGGATGCGCCAGAAAAGGAAGGACATCGCGCACCAGACAGCTACAGTGACTGTATGGTGCGCCACCCGACATAAGGCAAGATTAGCCTTCCAAGAATGCCTCCAACGGCTCCTAGCTGCCTTGGGGCTATAAAAGGGACCCCTAGGCGCATGGAGGAGTCACCCAAGCATACTTTAAGCATTCTAAGTCTTCCACACTCCGTCTCCGCGCACTTGATCGACTGTGTTAGTGATTTGAGCTCCGTTCTAGCTATGAACTCGTGCTTTATTTTGAGATCAAGTCTTGGCTTATGTGCGTGTGTATTGCTGCAGATTTGTGTGTGTTGCTTCCCATCCTTACTCTTGTGCTTTCACTGTGATCTTTGTTGTAATGGCGAGAGACTCCAACTTGTGGAGATTCCTCGCAAACGGGAAAAGAGATAAGCAAAGAAAAGTCGTGGTATTCAAGTTGATCATTGGACCACTTGAAAGGGGTTGAGTGCAACCCTTGTCCATTGGGACGCCACAACGTGGAGGTAGGCAAGTGTTATACTTGGCCGAACCACGGGATAAACCACTGTGTCTCTTGTGTTGTCTTTCTCTGTGGTTATTGTGTTTCACAAGAACTCCTCTATAGCCACTTGGTTATATTGCACTAACACTTAACCAAGTTTTGTGGCTATTAGTTGTTGAATTTTACAGGATCACCTATTCACCCCCCTCTAGGTGCTCTCACCTGCCCGCAGATATACCTCCCCATTTGCTCATGAGACAGGGTCTCCCATTTTGGATATGGTGGGTACAAGTGTGGTCACTGCATGGTGGCAGCCAGGGTCATTGGAGCATTATATCCCAATGGCAGTGGGCCTATTCTGTTGACGGGGAATCGATGGGGACGACTGATGTGTGTGGGGACGGAATGCATGTACATGTCATGTGTTTAGATTTACCTTGCAAGGTTTAAAACTCGATTCGAATCATCTGCTTCTCATAACTAATGAGACTGCTTGATCCATTGTACTGTATTCGCTAATAAGTGGAAATGAGGTTACTGGCAAAAGACGTTGATTGACATAATGTTTAATACCATGTATGGATAGCTAGGTGCTCATCTAGTCTAAAAGTATTATTTTAGAACTTGAAAAGCTAAAACTTGTTCTAGACTCAGCTAGTGCTTTTGGTAAACCAAACCCCTCAGCCAAATAACTTCATAGTCTAGACGTAGAAGAGTAGACTCGTCACACCGGGTAAGTCTAGTTGAGTATTAGTATACTCAGCCTTACTTGTGGCATAATTTTTTACAGGTACTTCCTTGGAAGATATGGTTACTGGATTGACTTGGCCATCCACCCTATCACCGGAATGGACAGTCGAGTGGAACCCTACCTCAGCAGGAGAGGATCTTGAGGAGTGATTGGCCAGGCTTCACTAGACTCCCTTTTAATTATCGTTAGTCATTTTTCGCTTCAATGAGATGGTTACCACTTATGAACTCCAATGATGTAATAACTCTAAGTACTTTATTAATTTGTGGCATTATGTTTTATTGTATTTCTCTGTGCTTCACCTTTGAGTGAGCTAGTGATATTCGATCCTTAGTAAGTGGCTTTATCGGACTAGATCCGAGGGATTGACAGTTTATTCTGATTTAAGTGTGTCGTTGCCTCTAAGGCAAGACTTAGGTACTTAAACTGGAATAATCTCGGTGGTTCCGCCACAATTGTGTTTTGTAATCTTCATCGATTAATCCTAGGAAGGGAGGCTGGTTCCGCCCATAGCTTTGGTTGGCTCTCAATCTCAGTTTCCATTCTTGCTAAAATTTTGAGTCTCTTTGATCTTGTGTTCTTCCCTCTCCTCTCTTGCAGATTTGTGAAGAACCTTTGAGTTCTTGTTGTTTGGGTGCCGTTGGGTATTGATTTGTGGGGAGATAAACTCTTTGTATCACTGTGTATGCCTAGTCGGTGCAGTTCTTGTTCGTGATCCGAGTTGATCCCGTTTTGAGTTCAGTTGAGAAAACCCCAACAAAACCCTAATTCTGATCGTATTTTGAAATCTGTGATTGATTTACAAGTTTGATTGAGCTCAAAATTTGTGAAGACCTTGGAAAAACATTTGCCAAGGTGTGTGTAAAATTTTATCTCAATCGGAGTTCGTTTGCTTTAATTTCGCATCAGAGAACTGAATTTCGTGTTGCTGAAATCAGCACTTGATAGCGACATTGTTTTGGAACGAATCGGACTTTTCGGTGTCCGATTTGGGATCCATTCATTTTGTTAGTCTCATGTGAGTTTTAGAAACATTTTATAATCATGAGATCACTGGTTCAGCCTACCCCTTACCGCCTTAATAAGTATTAGAGATACTAACGGTACACCAATTATATTCTTTTGGTGTCAATTTCAAACGATGGTGGTGGTGGCAGAATACGGAATGACAGCATACCCCTTACCGCCTTAATAAGTAGTAGAGATACCAACGGTACACCAATTATATTCTTTTGGTGTCAATTTCAAACGATGGCGGTGGTGCGATTCAAAATTATGGTGTCGGAAACCTCCACAATCCATAATGGAGGTAGGACAATGGTGGGAAATTGAATATGTAGAAAAACAGTGGCTCTCATAAATAAGGGAGTGTTTGATTTTTAGAGACTAATTTTTATTCTCTACATTTTATTCTATTTTAGTTTCTAAATTATCAAATACGAAAACTTTTAGTTTCTGTATTTAAAAATTTAGAAACTAAAATAGAACAAAATAGATAGACCAAAATTTAGTCTATAGAAACCAAACACTCTCTAAGACCATGTTCGTTTGATCTCAAAACCATAGGAATTGAGGGAGATTGGAAAGGGTTGAAGAGGATTTTGACTTTTAGGGCTAGTTTAGGAGCCACAAAAACGGAGGGGATTGGAGAGGCTAAAATTCTCTCCTTATACAATTTTGAATAAGGAGACGATTTTATTCTCTCTAATTCTCTCCGGTATTTGGACTTTCAAACTAGCCTTTAGGGATTTGATCCCCTCAATATATATGGATCAGCACAAAACTAACAGGGCCTAAGTAGGGTAAGCTGGTCCATAAGTGATGGTTGGTTGGATCTGCACAAAACCAACCGGGCCTAAGTAGGGTAAGCTGGTCCATAAGTGATGGTTGGTTGCCACTTTATTAAGGAAACTTTACATAACGACGATGAAACTTTCGAAGACTGACGCATCTGTCATATTTTAAATTTTAATTAGTATGCGCATCTCCGTGACTTGCGAAGACTTGCGCCATATTTTAGCACATCAGACCGGCCCCATGCTTGCTGTTGCTGGCCTTACTTTAGGGTGTATAAAAGCCCTTCTCGGTTGTGACGATTTGCTTGTCCCTTCCACTGATGTACTCATCGCTGTTCAGATGAGAGTTGACCTGTTAACAGATCCAGGTAGCTACAGCGAGAGATCGATCGTCGCCCGGCAGTGTCCCTCTGTTTGTTCAGGATGTCGTCAATGGATTCTTCTGTCGATGGCACAGTGCCGCAGCGTTCACCTGGCTTAGATCGTCGAAAATAGTTTTTGTCCAACGATTTATGGCTTATATCCGCAGCTTTATGCCGTCGCAAATTTCAGCGTTTGCTAATTATTGGTGGTCGGAAATCATCTTTCTACTGCTATTGAGTAATTAGCCAAAGTAAATCTAAAGAATAACTCAAGGTTTAGGCCGATGCTTGCTCCTGTTTTCTCCTCTCCGGCTGATCTCGCTCGGCTCTTTTTCTGCCGTAGTTTAATTTTGACCGCGTGAACCGTAGTCGTGACTTACTTAAATCCCAGCTTCTTAATTTATACTAACGGTACACCAATTATATTCTTTTTGGTGTCAATTTCAAACGACGGTGGTGGTGTGATTCAAAATTATGGTGTCGGAAACCTTCACAATCCATACTTGAGGTAGGACAAATGGTGGGGAAAATAAAAAATGATGTGCCAGAACATGTAGAAAAACACTGGCTCTCATAAATAAGGGGGTGTTCGCTGTTCGATTTCTAGTGACTAATTTTTATTTCATATATTTTATTATATTTTAGTCTTTAAATTATTAAATACGAAAACTTTTAGTTTTAGTATTTAAAAATTTAGGAACTAAAATGGAACAAAATTGATGGACCAAAATTTAGTCTCTAGAAACCAAACGCTCATAAGTAGGGTAAGCTGGTCCATAAGTGATGGTTGGTTGCCACTTTAGGCCTTGTTCGGTTATTTTAATTCCATGTGGATTGGAGTGGATTGGATGGTATTGAGATGTATTTTGACTTGTTATGGATTTAAAACGACTCAATCCCACTCAATCCACATGGTTTAGCATCAAAACGAACAAGCCCTTATTAAGGAAACTTTACATAACGACGATGAAACTTTCGAAGACTGACGCATCTGTCATATTTTAAATTTTAATTAGTATGCGCATCTCCGTGACTTGCGAAGACTTGCGTCATATTTTAGCACATCAGGCCGGCCCCATGCTTGCTGTTGCTGGCCTTAGTAGGGTGTATAAAAGATTAAAAAAGCCCTTCTCGGTTGTGACGATTTGCTTGTCCCTTCCACTGATGTACTCATCGCTGTTTAGATGAGAGTTGACCTGTTAACAGATCCAGGTAGCTATAGCCAGAGATCGATCGTCGCCCGGCAGTGTCCCTCTGTTTGTTCAGGATGTCGTCAATGGATTCTTCTGTCGATGGCACAGTGCCGCAGCGTTCCTCTGGTATATATGTTTTCTGAAGATTTGTCTTCAGTTTGTAAATCATCAGCCTGGTTTCAGATTGTTCTCCTTCTCTTCATTAATCATTATATTTACTCCCAGCTCATTTGATCATTCCTGCAGGATCCACAGCTTCATCAAGCACACAATCTGAGGGTGATCCCTCGGCGGTGGGTGATGAGTTGTACGCCTACACCATGTCAATAGTGGACACCAAAGAAATAGAGTAAGCTAAAGAAAGAAAAGAAGATACATATGCATGCTGTAATCCTGCACCAATGTGACATGGATGGGTGTGTCCTTCTCACTCTTCCTTCTCTATGTTGTGGTCCTCCTGAGCGACAGGGCGGTTTGGCTATCACATTCATACCCATCGCCGATTAGTTTGAAGCTCCGGGACATCCAGGAAACTGTGAAAGCTAACGGCTCTATGGATGCTGATACCTTAAACTTTGCAATCAGAAAACTGGTGAGAGAAAATCACGAGTGTTTCGGATCCAAGCACTATGTCAACACAGATTTCGCGGTAAGTTCTTCGTCCATTCTTGTAAACAAATGTTTGGAGATTTACAAATACTTTTTTTTTGTCTGTGATCGTGTGAAAATGTTTGTTCCCACTCACTTTACCTCTTTTTTTCACTCAAAGACACATGCTATATCCGAATATGAAGAGGACGAGTATTCTAGTTTGGAAAGTTGCATAGATGATGAGTTTGTGGACCATCACAACAATGCTGGTCTGAACCAAGATTTAAATCGGCCGCCCAGTCACCCCAACTCAGAAGTGGTATGTATTCGTTTATCATCATTAGTTGTTATTGCATACACATACACTGAGAAAGTTTTTGCTACAGAGTCAATTGTATATCTAGTTTTGTTTCTTTTTTTTAATCTTCCTCTGGCATGTATTATTATATATATTGCAGCTGTGTATTCCAGTCTTTCATGGTGGGCACTGGAGTCTGTATGCTTTCAGCATGAAAGACCGCAAGATCAGCATTTTAGACCCAAAACTAGACTGCAAGTGCCACGAGGACATTAGGCCGAAGATCTGCAAAGCCCTTGAGTTTGTTAAGGTCAAATTCAACATTTTCCAAAACAAGTCCAATAACTTCAGCAGCTGGGGGCATGAGGTTGTCAAAGAATGCAGCCAGACTAATAATAACAGGTGCTGGCATGCATGTTTCAGACCTCGATCATATGCATGGTTCATTTCATGGCTTCAAATAAAGATCGATTGACTCTCTCTCTCTCTCGTAGGTTGTGTTGCAGGGATGATGACTCTGGGTTCTTGGTATTCGAGCATATGCGCCTCTGGGGCCAACTGCCGCCTAATCCAGCAGGATCGATTCCAACAGCTGTAAGTTTGCTAGCTAGAAATGGTACCGTACGTAACTGACAATTTTAGTTCTGTTACTTTATGTAGTGTTAGTGATCATCACTTCATTACTTTTTTTCTTCTTCTGGTGATTCGTTGACAGGATTCGACAGAGATGCGCAAACAATTCCTTGCATATGTTCTCTCTTTCAAGGACAACGAAGCATACCAGCTTCCTTCTCGAGCTTCTCAGCTGATCCAAAATCTTCCTGGAGGTACAAATTAAAACTGATAAAAAATGCTTCAACTTTAGAGGGAGGGAAAAAAGTCACCTTATCATCCTCTACGTACCCTGTAGTAGTAGCTAGGTCAAAAGATATTGTGTGTGCGCGCAGGTCCAGCTCCTTGGACACGCTGTGAGATGGACAGCCGTTTGCACAAGGCCCTGATAGAAGACAACAAAGACGAGTTCACAAAGTTATTTCCCCGAAGTGACGAACCACCAATAATAGAAGCACAAGAGAAGCTGCTCCGAGGGGCAACCTGTGATGGAGATGGGATGCTGCACATTGCTGTCAGGCATGGCAAGCTGGAGGTTCTGAACGCCATGAAAGGACTGTTTGTCCCTTCAGCAGGTGCCGTAAGCATCGAAATGACGAGTTCAGGTTCAGGTTCAGGTTCAGGTTCAGGGGGGAGAGTCATAAGCGGCGGAGGGTGGCTAACCGCGATGGCGCCTCTGTTTGCCGAGTCGCTTAGGGCAAGAAACAACAGAGGGGAGACCTGCCTACACGAGGCAGTGAGGCGAGGCAACACGGAAGCTGTCGAGTCCCTGTCCCTGATCTGGATGGATGAGAATGTGTATGGCGGCAGGACCAGCAGTACCCCATCGCTGGTGCAGAGAGTAGACTATCAAGGTGTCTCTCCCCTCTACTTGGCTACCACTCTACGCCGTGGTGACATCGTGGGGATTCTTACGCGCCCCTCCCAAAATCACTACTCACCATCCTTCTCTGGGCCTGGAGAAAAGACCGCCATGCATGCTGCCGTTCTTGCCAAGGGAGGTACGCCGTACGTGTGGTTAATTATTCATCAGATGTAAATTTAGGGGTTATTTCATATGATAAGACATAAAGGCAAATGTAAGATTTTGCAGATGCCAAAGTGCTAACGAAGAAGCTCCTCGAGTGGACGACCAGCAAGAATTACCCGGGAGGTGCACGGGATCTTATATGTGTGGGTGACAAATCAGGGAGCACTCCTCTCCACCTTTTGGCCTCAGAGGGAGGCGCATCTGTCGCAGAGCTACTGCTCTCTTCTGATGCGAGAGAACTGTCGTGGGCACGCCGCTTACGCTCAAAGATATGTCCGTGTACATCACCAGCTGGGAATGCCGCCGCCGCCGACGACGACACGAGAGAGGGGGCTCTTGTACTGCTGCTGCGCTAAAGAAGGACTCCAATGGCTGGTTTCCCATACATGTCGCTGCGGCGAATGGAAGGCTTGACATCGTCAGGAAACTTGTGGAGGTGTGCCCTGGCTGCACGCAGTCACGCAACGATTCAGGCCAGACTTTCCTCCACCTCGCTGTGGAGAAGAAGATGGAGAACGTCGTGGACCACGTATGCAGCCAACGGAGCTTGGCGGGGATACTGAACTTGGCCGATTGGGATGGGAATACCGCTCTGCATCTGGCGGTGAAGACTGGGAATACCCGCATCTTCTGCAGTTTGGTGAGCAACATCAGCGTCGGCCTCAGTTTCGCGAACAAGGAGGGGCACACACCTCTCGACCTCTCCATCTTATGCATTAAACCTGGACTGCACCTATTACTGGTACTATCACTTGTTTCCTTCTGTCTTTAATTGTTTTCTTTCCATTGATTAATTACCTTAATTATCATCAAAGATTCATGTAAAAAAACCAAACTTTGTTGTTGTTGCTGCTGTTGTGCAGAACTCCCGAGTATTGATAAAGTATCACTTGAGACTGTCTGGATCTGATCATGGTACCTATCGAAGGGATCTGCTCAAGGGTGAGGACAAGGCACGAGGAGAGCTCGATCAAGACAAGTTATCAGAGTCTATCAGCAAGTCCGCAGGGCTCACGGCTGTCTGTGCCATTTTCATGCTGAACATATCGGTAGCCACGTTCTACAACGTTGCGAAACAGAATCTATCTGCTGATGCTGTTGTTCTGCCGCCTCCGCTCATCAGCCGAGCGAGGGGACGTGCATTCAGGGCACTCATAGTCTCTGACGCCCTGACATTCGCATCGTCTTCACTGGCCGCGTTCTGCAGCATCTTCGCTGGGTTCTCCACCATGGATCGTCCAACGCGCCTTGTGCACCTCGGCATTGCGGGCTTCTCCCTCCGGATTGCATGTTTGGCTGTGGTCGCTGTCTTCGTGCTGGCGGCGTACCTTGCCTTCGCTCCAATCGATCCGCACATCGCCGCTGCGGCATGTGTGCTCCCGCTTCTCGCGGTTTCGCCGCAACTCCTCACACCCTTCATCATCCTGTTACTCCATGAACAGGCACTTCTTAGAAGGCCTTTCCAAAAGCACGTATCGCCCAAACTTCGCAATGCATTGCAATTCGCAAGGGGATTCTTCCAGAACCACATATCTCCAATAGTCGGATGTATCACAGCCAAGCTCCCACAAAGCATCTCAGCCATCATAACAGATCTAGTTCCCAGACTTAACAGTTGCTGCGTCAGGTCCTCAATTTTTGTATGCTTAGCCCCTATTTTGGCAGTTATCGTAACAGTGGCTACGGTGATTGGCGTCATTGCCATCATCTGCGGCATTATTGCTGCTATAGTTTTCGCTATAATCCACTTCGTTACTGATTAAGTGTTTTCGATGATAATAGATGTGCTTATTGTAATAAATTGTATTTTTAACTTGCTCTCAAAATAATAGAAACATCATTTGTTTTGAATTACATAAAGATGGATGTATATTGTATAGTCCGTTCTGAATCAGTAGTGGATTTATCTATCCTAAAGGCTGATAGCAATTGTGATCTATTTTATCATTCCTTCTCTACACGCTACGGTCTTTTTCTTTGATGGACACTTAATTGACCTCCTCACTTTGTAACTCAATGCAGAAAGATGGAGTTTGAGGAGGTAAACTGAACTCTGGCTAGACTCTACACACTGGATTAACAAACCTTCTCATATGACATTCTGAAAATACAGATGGTCTAGCCCAGCAAGTTCCATGTAAATTCACCTTGTAAATTCTGAATTAGTAGTGGGTGGGTTCCTCAACATTTGTCAAGAGCGTCAAACCCTGACTGGCCGGACCACGGCTACGTAGCTCGTAGCCGCCATCCGTCTTCTCCGGTGAGAATCAGCACCTCAACCGCGAGCTTGAGAGAATAGGAGTAATGTAGGAGATAGTTTATTGCTTGCCTCCTCATGTGGTTTACAAGGATATATATAGCTCTCAGCCCACTAATTTAAGGGCTAATAATAGGAAAGACTCACTACTTCGGTAACTAATAAAAATGTCACACCCGGGCTTTAAGAAACAAAGCCAGGTGCATCTCATACATGCGCCAAAGAAGACAACATATATAATAACAGAGTGTATATAGATAAATGTCACAATAATCAGAGTACTTAATACATAGCGGAAGCCTTACAAAATAAAAGATAAATATAACAGGATCTACAATCCATCCTTGGCGCTAGAAAGTCAACTGGGAGACGAAGATCTAGATCTCTCACGAACACAGCGCACAACCACCATGCGCCTCCTCCAGTGATACCTGTTCTTGACCTGTTAGGGGGTGTGAGACAGCAAGGGTGAGCTCACACATGTTCATCGCTCAACAAGTTGTGGGGAATAATGTGGCATGAACTCGCCAAAGGTGGGAGTTCATGAAGTGTGAGGCTGATCAACAACAGGGGTTAAAGCTGAGCATTGCTTTTAAGTAGTTGGTCAAATTTTATTAGAAGTTACTAAGTGTAAGTGAATACCAAACCATAATAAAATAATAGAACAAAATTAATAACAAATCCCATGTAAATGCAAATGACAAATTGAGTTTAGGTTCCATAATTTAATCATCGGAGAGTCCTGAGCCGCTCATGACCGTGAGCTCGGCTAGTATACCAGTTTTACACTCTGCAGAGGTTGTACCCTTTACCCACAAGTCATGTTTCCCATGTCGCCAGGGTTAGCTAGGCCCTTAGACACGACCAAGGTGAATGGCTAAGGATCCACTACGAGGCCTTTACAAAGTTCCACTAGCTTCCGAAAACCCGCTACAGTTTATGGGAAGAGCACTTGCAAGAATCCCCCGTCTGACCGCCATCGCAGCAAATCAACCCGAGAACCTCCTTGCATGCAACGTCCCCTACTGCCCTTGCCCCTTTCAGGTAAGGTAGTCTTCCACTAGCTTTCCTAATTAGTTAGCCAAGGGGTCCCATTCCTCCCTTGTGGTGGCACGTGTTTCTCAAGTTAAGCTCCATGTTCCAATTAACAATAATATAATGATCTTATCATAAACATAAATAAATAACATAATAACTGGAACATGGATATAATAGAATATTATTCCAAAACCATGTAAAGCAATAGCAAAAACTACCCATGTGATTCAGGGGTAAACAAGGTAATGAGATAAACAATCTAGGGTGACCTATTGGGTCCCATCAAAATTAAACCTATGCATGGTAAATGATTATAAAGAACATTATTGGGTAGCAAAAGTGAATCAAGGGCACAACTTGCCTGGCACTTGAGACTCCAGGTACCAACTTGCCTTTCGGATGACACGTGTCCTCGCGCTAGTCGTAGCAATACAAACAAACATGGTATAGATAAAATTAACATCACACCAATCTGAGAGCACCTAGAGGGGGGGGGTGAATAGGTGATCCTGTAAAAACTTCAAACTTAAGCCACAAACTTGTTAAGTGTTAGCACGATTATTGCCAAGTGGCTAAGGTGACGTCTCAACAAAACACAATACCACAAGAGATCAAGACAGAGGTGACACGGTGGTTTATCCCGTGGTTCGGCCAAGCCAATGCTTGCCTACTTCCACGTTGTGGCGTCCCAACGGACGAGGGTTGCAATCAACCCCTCTCAAGCGGTCCAAAGACCCACTTGAATACCACGTTGTTTTGTTATTCCTTTCACTATCCCGTTTGCAAGGAATCTCCACAAATTGGAGTCTCTTGCCCTTACAAGTGTATGATCACAAAGAAAGCACAGAGTAAGGGAGGGAAGCAACACACACAAATCCACAACAAAAGCGCACACACACGGCCAAGACTCGAGCTCGAATGACTATCTCAGAGTTCACACTAGAACAGAGCTCGAATCACTTAGAATCACAAACGAATGCGCAAAGAACTTGTGTGGATGATCAAGAATGCTCAAGAGTTGCTTGTGTGTCTCCTCCATGCGCCTAGGGGCTCCTTTTATAGCCCCAAGGCAGCTAGGAGCCGTTGAGAGCAATTCTGGAAGGCTATCCTGGCCTTCTGTCGTCGGGGGCACCGGACAGTCCGGTGCACACCGGACACTGTCCGGTGCCCGATTTGTTTCCTTTTTTTAGTGCTTCCGACCGTTGGAAGACTGCCGTGGATCTGCGAGCCGTTGGCGCACCGGACAGTCCGGTGCACACCGGACAGTCCGGTGCCGTCTTCCGACCGTTGGCTCGGCCACGTGTCCCGCGCGGATTGCGCGGCCGACCGTTGGCCCTGGCCGACCGTTGGCTCACCGGACAGTCCGGTGCACACCGGACAGTCCGGTGAATTTTAGCCGTACGCCGTCGGCGAATTCCCGAGAGCGGCCAGTTCGAGCCGAGTCAGCCTGGCGCACCGGACACTGTCCGGTGCACACCGGACAGTCCGGTGCTCCAGACCGAGCTGAGCCTTGGCTGCACACAGCCAAGTCTTTCTCTCCCCTTTTCTCTTTTTCTTCTTTCTGTTTCTAACACTTAGACAAATATGTTAGTCCATAAAACCAATGTACTAAGGCTTAGAAACATACCTTTATCTCATGATTTGCACCTTGTTCATCCATGTACACAAATTCATAATTAAACACATGTGTTGGCACTCAATCACCAAAATACTTAGAAATGGCCCAAGGGCACATTTCCCTTTCAATCTCCCCCTTTTTGGTGATTTATGCCAACACAACATAAAGCCACTAGAACAAGTGCAAACTCAATTCAAATAACACTTAAATTTATTTTGAATCAAATTTGGCATATATGGATCATCCTTTGCCACCACTTGGTTTGTTTTTGCAAATCAAACTCAAATCTCTATCTCTAAGTTAAACACACATGTTTAAGCATAAAGAGAGTCATTCAAAAAGAGATTGATCAAGGATTTCAAAAACTCCCCCTTTTTTCCCATAATCAATACTTCTCCCCACAAGAAGCCAACTTTTGACAAGAGAGACAACTTAAGAATTTTGACAAACCAAAACTCTATTCTACTATTTTCAAAATCTCTCAAGTGGTAGCTGATCCATTTATTGCTTTGGCCTTTATTTTCTCCCCCTTTGGCATCAAGCACCAAAACGGGATCAATTGTGGCCCTATAACTCCATTGCCTCACCAAAATCTTCAATTAAGAGCAAATGACAATAAGAGTTCAGAGATGGACTTGGAATAAGTTACCCTCTCATCGGAGTGCAGTGGAAGTCTTGCATGATCCAAGTCCACCTTTTCCCTTTTAATTCTCCTTTGAGACTAAATCAAACAAACTCAAGCATATGGTTAGTCTCAAAGGGTCAAGTTGCAACACATCTCCCCCTAAACATGTGCATCACATTGCAACGGACTTGTGAGGTCCAGGGAGTGTTTGTACAACTTGAGCACCATAATAAGCAACAAAATGCAGAAGGGAACATGATCAAAAGCATAAATACATGTATGCTACAATTCAATCCAAGTTCCGCGAATCTAAGACATTTAGCTCACTACGCAGCCTGCAAAAGGTCTTCTCATCTAAAGGCTTGGTAAAGATATCGGCTAGCTGGTTCTCGGTGCTAACATAAAACACTTCGATATCTCCCTTTTGCTGGTGGTCTCTCAAAAAGTGATGCCGGATGTCTATGTGCTTTGTGCGGCTGTGCTCAACGGGATTTTCCGCTATTCGGATAGCACTCTCATTATCACATAGGAGTGGGACTTTGCTCAGATTGTAGCCAAAGTCCCTGAGGGTTTGCCTCATCCAAAGTAGTTGCGCACAACACTGTCCTGCGGCAACGTACTCGGCCTCAGCGGTGGATAGGGCAACGGAGGTTTGTTTCTTAGAGTTCCATGACACCAGGGACCTTCCTAAGAATTGGCACGTCCCCGATGTACTCTTCCTATCGACCTTACATCCAGCATAGTCGGAATCTGAGTACCCAATCAAGTCAAAGTTAGACCCCTTTGGATACCAGATCCCGAAGCAGGGCGTAGCGACTAAATATCTAAGAATTCGCTTCACCGCCACCAAGTGACACTCCTTAGGATCGGATTGAAATCTAGCACACATGCATACGCTAAGCATAATATCCGGTCTACTAGCACATAAATAAAGTAGAGATCCTATCATTGACCGGTATGCTTTTTGATCAACGGACTTACCTCCTTTGTTGAGGTCGGTGTGTCCGTCGGTTCCCATCGGAGTCTTTGCGGGCTTGGCGTCCTTCATCCCAAACCGCTTCAGCAGATCTTGCGTGTACTTCGTTTGGGAGATGAAGGTGCCGTCCTTGAGTTGCTTCACTTGGAACCCAAGGAAGTAGTTCAACTCGCCCATCATCGACATCTCGAATTTCTGCGTCATCACCCTGCTAAACTCTTCACAAGACTTTTGATTAGTAGAACCAAATATTATGTCATCGACATAAATTTGGCATACAAACAAATCACCATCACATGTCTTTGTAAAAAGAGTTGGATCGGCTTTCCCAACCTTGAAAGCATTAGCAATTAAGAAATCTCTAAGGCATTCATACCATGCTCTTGGGGCTTGTTTAAGTCCATAGAGCGCCTTAGAGAGCTTACACACGTGGTCGGGGTACCGCTCATCCTCGAAGCCAGGGGGTTGCTCCACGTACACCTCCTCCTTTATTGGCCCGTTGAGGAACGCGCTCTTCACATCCATTTGGTACAACCTGAAAGAATGGTGAGCGGCATATGCTAGCAAGATACGAATGGACTCTAGCCTAGCCACAGGAGCAAAAGTCTCCTCAAAGTCCAAACCTGCGACTTGGGCATAACCTTTTGCCACAAGTCGAGCCTTGTTCCTCGTCACCACCCCGTGCTCGTCCTGTTTGTTGCGGAACACCCACTTGGTTCCCACAACATTTTGCTTGGGACGAGGCACCAGTGTCCAAACTTCGTTGCGCTTGAAGTTATTGAGTTCCTCCTGCATGGCCAACACCCAATCCGGATCTAGCAAGGCCTCCTCTACCCTGAAAGGCTCAATAGAGGAGACAAAAGAGTAATGCTCACAAAAATTAACTAATCGAGATCGAGTAGTTACTCCCTTGCTAATGTCACCCAAAATTTGGTCGACGGGATGATCCCTTTGAATCATCGCTCGAACTTGGGTTGGAGGTGCCGGTTGCGCTTCTTCCTCCATCACTTGATCGTCTTGTGCTCCCCCTTGATCACACGCCTCCTTTTGATGAACCTGTTCATCGTCTTGAGTTGGGGGATGCACCGTCGATGAGGAAGAAGGTTGATCACTTTCATCCTGTTCCTGTGGCCGAACGTCTCCAATCGCCATGGTTCGTATAGCGGCCGTCGGAACATCTTCTTCATCTACATCATCACAATCAACAACTTGCTCTCTTGGAGAGCCATTAGTCTCATCAAATACAACGTCGCTAGAGACTTCAACCAAACCCGATGATTTGTTGAAGACTCTATACGCCTTTGTATTTGAATCATAACCTAATAAAAACCCTTCTACAGCTTTGGGAGCAAACTTAGAATTTCTACCCTTCTTCACTAGAATGTAGCACTTGCTCCCAAAAACACGAAAGTACGATACATTGGGTTTGTTACCGGTTAGTAGCTCATACGAAGTCTTCTTGAGGAGTCGATGAAGGTAGACCCTGTTGATGGCGTGGCAAGCCGTGTTCACGGCTTCCGACCAAAAGCACTCGGGGGTCTTGAACTCTCCAAGCATCGTCCTCGCCATATCGATTAGCGTCCTGTTCTTCCTCTCTACCACACCATTTTGCTGTGGTGTGTAGGGAGCGGAGAACTCGTGCTTGATCCCTTCCTCCTCAAGAAACTCCTCCACTTGAAGGTTCTTGAACTCGGACCCGTTGTCGCTCCTTATCTTCTTCACCTTGAGCTCAAACTCATTTTGAGCTCTCCTGAGGAAGCGCTTGAGGGTCCCTTGGGTTTCAGACTTATCCTGCAAAAAGAACACCCAAGTGAAGCGGGAAAAGTCATCAACAATAACTAAACCATACTTACTTCCTCCTATGCTTAGATAGGCGACGGGTCCGAAGAGGTCCATATGCAGCAGCTCCAGAGGTCTTGACGTGGTCATCACATTCTTGCTGTGATGTGCTCCTCCAACTTGTTTACCTGCCTGACAAGCTGCACAAGGTCTATCTTTTTCGAAATAAACATTGGTTAGACCTATCACGTGTTCTCCCTTTAGAAGTTTGTGGAGATTCTTCATCCCCACATGTGCTAAGCGGCGATGCCACAGCCAGCCCATGCAAGTCTTAGCCATTAAGCATGCATCTAGACCGGCCTCTTCTTTTGCAAAATCAACTAAATAAAGCTTGCCGTCTAGTACACCCTTAAAAGCTAGTGAACCATCACATCTTCTAAAGACAGACACATCTACATTTGTAAATAAACAATTATATCCCATTTGACATAATTGACTAACAGATAGCAAATTATATCCAAGACTCTCCACTAAGAATACATTTGAAATAGAATGCTCATTAGAAATTGCAATTTTACCTAACCCTTTTACCTTGCCTTGATTCCCATCACCGAATATAATTGAATCTTGGGAATCCTTATTCTTGACGTAGGAGGTGAACATCTTCTTCTCCCCCGTCATATGGTTTGTGCATCCGCTGTCGATAATCCAGCTTGAACCCCCGGATGCATAAACCTGCAAGGCAAATTTAGGCTTGGGTCTTAGGTACCCAACTCATGTTGGGTCCTGCAAGGTTAGCACAAATGTCTTTAGGGACCCAAATGCAAGATTTATCTCCCTTGCATCTAGCCCCTAATTTCCTAGCAACTACCTTCTTACCCTTTCTACAAATAGCAAAGGGAGCATTACAAGCATAATAAATGGTAGAAGGTTCATTCACTACTTTCCTAGGAGCATGAATAACATTCTTTCTAGGTACATGAGCAATATATCTCCTAGGCATATGTACAACATTTCTCCTACACATATCTCTACCATGATTATAAGAAGAACTAGAAGCAAACATTGCATGAGAATCATAAACATGTGAATCAAACTGATTATAAGCATTTCTAGCATGTCTCCTATCATAATACATAAAAGCATGGTTCTTTTTAGCACTATTAGCCATAGGGGCCTTCCCTTTCTCCTTGACGAAGACGGGAGCCTTATGGCTTGTTAAGTTCTTGGCTTCCCTCTTGAAGCCAAGCCCATCCTTAATTGAGGGGTGTCTACCAACCGTGTAGGCATCCCTTGCAAATTTTATTTTATCAACTTCATTCTTGCTAGTCTTAAGTTGGGCATTAAGACTAGCCACTTCATCATTTAATTTGGAAATTAGAACTAGGTGTTCACTACAAGCATTAACATCAAAATCCTTACACCTAGTACAAATTTCAACATGTTCAACACAAGAATTTGATTTACTAGCTACTTCTAGTTTAGCACTTAAATCAATATTAACACTTCTTAAGGTAGAAATGGTTTCATGACAGGAAGATATTTCACTAGAAAGCATTTCATTTCTTTTCACTTCTAAAGCATATGATTTTTGTGCCTCCACAAACTTATCATGTTCATCATACAATAAATCTTCTTGCTTTTCTAAAAGCCTATCCTTTTCATTCAATGCATCAATCAATTCATTGATTTTATCTATCTTAGATCTATCTAAGCCTTTGAACAAGCAAGAATAATCAATATCATCATCACTAGACTCACTATCACTAGAAGAAGCATAAGTGGAGTCTTTAGTACTTACCTTCTTCTCTCTTGCCATAAGACAAGTGAGACACTCGTTGGGGAAGAGAGCCGATTTGTTGAAGGCAGTGGCGGCGAGTCCTTCATTGTCGGAGTCGGAGGAGGAGCAATCCGAGTCCCACTCCTTTCCTAGATGCGCCTCGCCCTTTGCCTTCTTGTATGCCTTCTTCTTCTCTCTCTTGTTCCCCTTTTCCTGGTCACTTTCATTATCGGGACAGTTAGCAATAAAATGACCAAGCTTACCGCATTTGAAGCACGAGCGCTTTCCCTTGGTCTTGGTCTTGCTTGGCTGCCCCTTGCGACCATTTAGCGCCGTCTTGAATCTTTTAATGATGAGAGCCATCTCTTCATCATTAAGGCCAGCCGCCTCAACTTGCGCCACCTTGCTAGGTAGCGACTCCTTGCTCCTCGTTGCCTTTAGAGCAATGGGTTGAGGCTCGTGGAGTGGTCCGTTCAACGCGTCGTCGACGTATCTTGCCTCCTTGATCATCATCCGCCCGCTCACGAATTTTCCAAGTACTTCCTCGGGCGTCATCATCGTGTACCTGGGATTCTCACGAATATTGTTCACGAGATGAGGATCAAGTACGGTAAAGGACCTGAGCATTAGGCGGACGACGTCGTGGTCCGTCCATCGCGTGCTCCCGTAGCTTCTTATCTTGTTGATAAGGGTCTTGAGCCGGTTGTACGTTTGCGTTGGCTCCTCGCCCCTTATCATTGCGAACCGTCCAAGCTCGCCCTCCACCAACTCCATCTTGGTGAGTAAGGTGACGTCGTTCCCCTCATGAGAAATCTTGAGGGTGTCCCAGATTTGCTTGGCGTTGTCCAAGCCGCTCACCTTATGATATTCATCCCTGCACAAGGAAGCTAGAAGAACAGTAGTAGCTTGTGCATTTTTATGAATTTGTTCATTAATGAACATGGGACTATCCGAACTATCAAAGTGCATTCCACTCTCTACAATCTCCCATATACTAGGATGGAGAGAGAATAGGTGACTACGCATTTTGTGACTCCAAAATCCGTAGTCCTCTCCATCAAAGTGTGGGGGCTTGCCAAGTGGAATGGAGAGCAAATGAGAATGTGAACTTTGCGGAATACGAGAGTAATCAAAGGAAAAGTTCGAATTAACCGGTTTTCTCCTCTCGTAGTCGTTGTTGTCCTCATCCTTTTGGGAAGAAGTAGACTCGTCGCTGTCGTAGTAGATGATCTCCTTGATGCGCCTGGTCTTCTTCTTCTTCCCTTCCTTTCGTCTTTGACCCGAGCCGGAGTCGGTAGGCTTGTCGTCCTTCGGCTCATTGACGAAGGTCTCCTTCTCTTTGTCGTTGATCACTATACCCTTCCCCTTAGGATCCATCTATTCGGGCGGTTAGTCCCTTTGTGAATAGAACGGCTCTGATACCAATTGAGAGCACCTAGAGGGGGGGGGTGAATAGGTGATCCTGTAAAAACTTCAAACTTAAGCCACAAACTTGTTAAGTGTTAGCACGATTATTGCCAAGTGGCTAAGGTGACGTCTCAACAAAACACAATACCACAAGAGATCAAGACAGAGGTGACACGGTGGTTTATCCCGTGGTTCGGCCAAGCCAATGCTTGCCTACTTCCACGTTGTGGCGTCCCAACGGACGAGGGTTGCAATCAACCCCTCTCAAGCGGTCCAAAGACCCACTTGAATACCACGTTGTTTTGTTATTCCTTTCACTATCCCGTTTGCAAGGAATCTCCACAAATTGGAGTCTCTTGCCCTTACAAGTGTATGATCACAAAGAAAGCACAGAGTAAGGGAGGGAAGCAACACACACAAATCCACAACAAAAGCGCACACACACGGCCAAGACTCGAGCTCGAATGACTATCTCAGAGTTCACACTAGAACAGAGCTCGAATCACTTAGAATCACAAACGAATGCGCAAAGAACTTGTGTGGATGATCAAGAATGCTCAAGAGTTGCTTGTGTGTCTCCTCCATGCGCCTAGGGGCTCCTTTTATAGCCCCAAGGCAGCTAGGAGCCGTTGAGAGCAATTCTGGAAGGCTATCCTGGCCTTCTGTCGTCGGGGGCACCGGACAGTCCGGTGCACACCGGACACTGTCCGGTGCCCGATTTGTTTCCTTTTTTTAGTGCTTCCGACCGTTGGAAGACTGCCGTGGATCTGCGAGCCGTTGGCGCACCGGACAGTCCGGTGCACACCGGACAGTCCGGTGCCGTCTTCCGACCGTTGGCTCGGCCACGTGTCCCGCGCGGATTGCGCGGCCGACCGTTGGCCCTGGCCGACCGTTGGCTCACCGGACAGTCCGGTGCACACCGAACAGTCCGGTGAATTTTAGCCGTACGCCGTCGGCGAATTCCCGAGAGCGGCCAGTTCGAGCCGAGTCAGCCTGGCGCACCGGACACTGTCCGGTGCACACCGGACAGTCCGGTGCTCCAGACCGAGCTGAGCCTTGGCTGCACACAGCCAAGTCTTTCTCTCCCCTTTTCTCTTTTTCTTCTTTCTGTTTCTAACACTTAGACAAATATGTTAGTCCATAAAACCAATGTACTAAGGCTTAGAAACATACCTTTATCTCATGATTTGCACCTTGTTCATCCATGTACACAAATTCATAATTAAACACATGTGTTGGCACTCAATCACCAAAATACTTAGAAATGGCCCAAGGGCACATTTCCCTTTCACAATCATAAGAAGAAACTGAATGATAATAATCTACGCGTCGCTACGAGATCGTGAGTTCGAAAACCACTAAAATCGGAGTTAGGGTTATTAAGTTATGATTTTCTGAAGTTATTTAATGCCAAGAGTTATTCATGTGGATAATTTTTAAATTAAGTTTCATGGTTAGATAAAGATACCAGGTGATAAACAATACTTAAACAAAATAAATGCCACTGGAATGAATCAATTTGGAGTTATATATTTTAAATTATGAATTTCTGATGGTTTTATGTGCTTGAAATAGTATTAAATGAGAGATTAACTTTCTTACTGTTTTCATGTCAAAACAGAGATTCTAAGTGGTAGAGAATAATATTACAAAGTTTTAGGAACTGGAATGGAGTAAAAAGGAGTTAGAATGCATTTTCTAGGAATTAAACAAATTCTAGCATGTTTTCTCACATTAAAAATCATTTCTAATTATTTTTACTGGATTTATAAGTCTCTGGACTGCGCGCATATTTTCTAAAAGATCAGGGACTATAGCGCAAGTGTTCCAAAGACACAGGGCACAATCCTATGGATTGCGGGTTAATTCCTAGAATCCCCGAGGACTCTTTAGCAAAGATCCTGATCGAAGGGGTACGAGCAAGCATGGACGGTCCGATCATCCGCTAGCGGTCAGGATTAAATCATATTTAGATTTCTCACCTGCGCCCCACGATTTGGAATCAGCGGCTTGGATTCAAAGTTCCGAATCGGTAAGCATTCGCAACCACACGATTCCCAATCTACGGTCACGATCTGCCCAAGGGAAGGGTTATTCGCTGATCTAATCTACACCGTCCAAAACGAATCAGATGGCCAAAAGTCTTTCTTCCCTACTGGGCAGCAGACCGCGCGGTCAAGCCCACAGCCGTTCGACGGCGGCTCCCATCCTTGCACAAGGGTTCTAACCTTTGATCCTAATAGCACTACTCGATCACCCATCAACCCGGGAGCGGCGGTGCAGACGAAAGTTACCTACGGCGGCGAAATTCCCCCCCCCCCCCCCCCCATGATGACGAGCTCCCCAGGCGAGTTGTCGAGGCGTGCGGTCTTTCACCCTCTCGGCTCCGGTGAGTTGCGCCCAGAATGGTACAAGCTCATGTTCCTGTGAGCGAGGCGCACCCGCTTCCGCGATGAAAAATCCTGGCCATCCCCCCACCGGACGCACATCACCGCAGAGGTGAACCAGGGTGGCAGCGACGCACCACCCACTCTGTCCTCTCCTCTTGATTCTCTCTCTCCGGCGAGGATCTCTGCCCCCCCCCCCCCCCCCCCCCGAGGTATCCGCGGCAGCTTCCAGTTAGCGCAGACGGAGGTGAGGCATCAGGACCCGATCTATAGGGATGAGGAGTCCCCAGGTCGGTGCGAGGTCCGCGGATAAGGCGGCCAGGAAAATGCCATGCACGGGGTCGGGGCAGTAGCGAGGCTAACGGCGCCCGCAGAGCTCACGGCAGTCCGTTGACTGGCGAAGCGCATGGCCGAGTTCTGGAGGCGGGTCGCGCGCGTGGATCACAGGAGGTTCGCCTGGGTCGGTTTGAGCGGAGAAGACGCACAGTGCTAGCTCGAGGGGCCCACACGGCAGCGACCGAGATGAGTCTGCGTTGCGCGCTTGAGAAAACCGAGCTGGGGGCCCACCGATCAGTGAAAGCACCGGAACCAGACATGCGTGGTGGCGGCTAGGGTTTGAGGTATGAGAACTTGGGCCGGTGGCGTGAGTTGGGCCGCGCAGTGACTTTTGGCCCAACCGCAGGTTTCCAATTCCCTTTCCTTTTCTGTTTATTTCCCTATTTTGTTTTCTCCTTTCATTCCCACATTTAGGATTTGAATTCAAATTTTGTAGCATAATTTGCACTCAAATTAATTATCCATCTTGAACGTAATAGGATGGAATCTATTTATTTATGAATTCATTTTGTATTTTATAATATTTCTTTCCAAACCCAAGTTTCAATCTAGTGGCTAATTCATATTCTCTACTTATTATTGTATTCCTACTAATATATTGTTGTTATTATTTAAATGCACAAGCAAGCAAAATCTCCAACATGATGCACCATTCTTTTACTTAGTATTTTTTATGGGTAGTCAGAATTAATCCCATGGTTTGAAATATGCTAAGATGAGAATAACAATACAAGTGATCCAATGACCCTTTTATATTTCTTATTTCTTGTATCTTCTATTGCTCTCACTATTTGGGTATTACAAATCCTACCCCCTTAAAAATAATCTCATCCTCGAGATTTAAGAAGGTCTAGGGAAAAGATGGGGAAAATCTATGCGAAGCTCTTCTTCACTCTCCCAAGTAGTTTCATCTTCTCCATGATGGCTCCATTGCACTTTGCACATTTTTATCACTTTATTCCAGTAACTCGAGTCAAAGTGTCAATACTTTTATTAGGATACTCCGTATAAGCCAAATCTCTCTGAACACTGAGCTTCTCCATTGGTAACTATTTCTTAGGAGCACGGAGACACTTCTTAAGTTGAGACACATGAAATACATTATGCACATCAGATAGATTATCGGGTAGCTCGAGTTGATAGGCCATCTCTCCAACTTGCCTAAAAACTCAGAATGGTCCAATATAGCAAGGGGACAATTTGCCCTTGGCTTTGAATCTCCTCATTCCATGAAGTGGTGACACCTTGAGGTACACATGATTTCTTCCTCAAATTCCAATGGTCTTCTTCTATTATCTGCATAGCTCTTTTGCCTAGTTTGAGCTACCCTCAAATTCTCTCGAATTATACGAACTTGTTCTTCTGCCTCTTGAATAAGTTCAGGTCCAAAGAACTGTCTTACTCTAGTCTGATCCAATATAGAGGAGTCCTGCATTTCCTGTCATACCAAGTCTCAAACGGTGACATCTTCAGACTGGTCTGTTAACTATTATATGAGAACTTAGCATAAGGTAGACTCTTGTCCCAACTACTACCATGCTGAAGGGCACAAGCTCTCAACATGTCCTCCAATACCTGATTAGTCCTTTCAGTCTGACCATCAGTCTGAGGTAGGCCGAACTAAAATTCAACTTCGCATCCATATTCTCATGAAGACTTTTCCAAAATCTGGAGGTAAACTGTGATCCTCTATCCGAAACGACCTTCTTTGATACTCCATGTAAACACCCAATCCGAGCCATATATAACTCTGCCAATTGAGATCCCTTATAAGTAGTCTTGACTAGAATGAAATGAGCCACTTTGGTCAATCTATCCACAATTACCCATATATAGTCATATCCTTTCTGGGTGCGAGGCAATCCAATAATGAAATCCATATCGATCTCTTCTTACTTCCTCTCGGGTAGTTTTAATGGGTGCAATAGTCCAGCTGGCCTCTGGTGTTCAGCCTTAACTCTTTGACACGCATTGCACATAGCCACATGTGCAGCCACATCTCTCTTTAATCCATACCACCAATATTTCTGCTTCGAATCCTGATACATCTTGGTACTACCAGGATGAATAGAATAATCCAAGTCATAGGCCTCCTTTTTAATAGTTTCACGAAGGCTATCAATCTCAGGAACACATATCCGGTTTTTGAACCATACTGTGCCTTGCTCATCTTCTGTAAATTCCGGACCTCGACCTTTAGTAATCAGATCCTTAATCTCTTATATTTTAGCATCACCAATCTGTCCTTTGCAGATTTCTTGCTCCAAGGTAGGTTCCGCATCAATAATAACCCTTCAGTGTGAGCAACTATCCCCAGGTTAAGTCTCCTGAAATCCTCAACAATCTCATCGGGTAGCTGGGCAACAACAGCTAAATGAACATGCTCCTTTCGACTCAAGGCATCTGTAACCAAATTTGCCTTGCCCGGATGATAGTGAATCTCCAAATCATAATCCTTAATAAGCTTCAACCAATGGTGTTGCCTAAGGTTGAGATCCTGCTATGTGAGTATGTTCTTCAAACTCTTATGATCCGTATACACTTGACACTTGGTTCCCATGATATAATGCCTCCATATCTTAAGCGCATGCACAACGGTTGCCCGTTCTAAGTCATGAGTGGGGTAGTTCAACTTGTGTTTTCGCAACTAACGAAAGTGTAGGCAATCACATGTCCTTCTTGCATAAGTACACATCCCAAGCCTTGGTCGTAGGCATCACAATAAATATCAAATCCCTTCTGTAGATCTGGCATAACCAACACTGGTGGCGACATCAACCTCTTCTTTAATTGATCAAAGCTATCTTGGCACTTCTCATCCCACTTGAACTCTCTTCCCTTCTCCAGAAGTGAGGTCATAGGCTTAGCAATCTTAGAAAATCCTTCAATAAATCTCTGATAATATCCTGCAAGCCCAAGAATCTTCGGACTTCAATAACTGTAGTGGGTATGCTTCACACCACTATCTCCTTGACTTTAGCAGGATCCACTAATATCCCTCCATTAGAAATAATATGTCCAAGGAATGGCACCTCGTCAATCCAAAACTCGCATTTACGGTACTTAGCGTAGAGTTGATTATCTCATCGCTTCTGTAGCACCAATCTCAGATATTTCTCATGATCACTATCACTTTTGGAATAAATAAGAATATCGTCGATGAAAACTACGACGAATCTGTCCAAATCATGAACTCCTTATTCTTCAGATCCATAAAATAGGCTGGTGCATTAGTTAGTCCAAATGGCACAACAGTGAACTCAAATAAACCATATCGGATCGAGAAATCCGTCTTGGGCGTATCCGATGGCCTAATCTTCATTTGGTGATAACCTGATCGGAGATCAATCTTCGAGAATACCCTTGCACCTCTCATCTGATCAAATAAACCTTCAATGCGGGGTAACAGATACTTGTTCTTCACAGTAACATCGTTAAGGGACCTATAATCCATGCACATCCTTTGTGATCCATCTTCCTTTTGTACAAATAGAACCGACGCTCCCCAAGGTGAAGAATTCGAACGAATGTACCCAGCCACTTGTAACTCTGTTAATTGCTTCTTAAGTTCCTTTAGTTCTTCTACGGACATCTTGTATGGCCGTTTAGAAATAGGAGCAGTCCCAGGTAAGAGATCAATGACCAACTTAACCTCCCTATATGGTGGCATCCCTAATAACTCCTCTGGAAAGATATCCGAAAAATCCCTAATTGCACGGATGTTGTCACCCACTAACTTCTCATCTACTAAGAATGCCACTAATCTGATGATGGTAGTTACTGCAACTTCAACTTCAAATCTTTGTCCTTTGGAACTGTTGAGTTCTACGGTTCCCTTAGCACAGTGTATATACTACCTTTGCCTTTCTTAACCATGACATACCAAGGATCAAATCTATACTGCTCTCTTCTAACAGTATAGGGGTAGCACATCTGGGTTAGGAATATAGGGTAAGAAAGGAAGAATTGTAGACAAGGCGAGTAATTACGAGAAATGTTACTGTGGGGGATTTATTAGCTAAGTAGATTAGTGTGTTATCCACTAAAGCTAATACATTACCTTATGGTGGTACATGCTAAGATGCCCGTCTATACTATTTCAATCAATCAAAGAAGCAAATTAGACATTGATCATCAGTACAATCAACCAACATTTTTAATAGAGAAAATAATTTTAATTTCGTCTTAGGTTCCCTATCTCTTAAGAAGATCATAGTGGTAGGATTCCAAGGTATGAAATCCATCTTGTCTTAGAGTAGAAAAGGTAAGAATGATCAGAGTAGAACAGTAGAAGGTGAGACAGGATCAAGATAAGGTAAGTATAGAATGATTCAGAATAAGGTAAGTAGGTAAGGGATGTCCATTTCTATCTAGGTTTCGTCCTATAGTCAACATTTCCACTCATACCACTTCTGTCACACCCAGGCTTTAAGGAACAAAGTCAGGTGCATCTCATACATGCGCCAAAGAAGACAACATATATAATAACAGAGTGTATAGAGATAAATGTCACAATAATCAGAGTACTTAATACATAGCGGAAGTCTTACAAAATAAAAGATAAATATAACAGGATCTACAATCCATCCTTGGCGCCAGAAAGTCAACTGGGAGACGACGACCTAGATCTCTCACGAACACAGCGCACAACCACCATGCGCCTCCTCCAGTGATACCTGTTCTTGACCTGTTGGGGGGTGTGAGACAGTAAGGGTGAGCTCACACATGTTTATCGCTCAACAAGTTGTGGGGAATAATGTGGCATGAACTCGCCAAAGGTGGGAGTTCATGAAGTGTGAGGCTGATCAACAACAGGGGTTAAAGCTGAGCATTGCTTTTAAGTAGTTGGTCAAATTTTATTAGCAGTTACTAAGTGTAAGTGAATACCAAACCATAATAAAATAATAGAACAAAATTAATAACAAATCCCATGCAAATGCAAATGAAAAATTGAGTTTAGGTTCTATAATTTAATCATCGGAGAGTCTTGAGCCGCTCATGACCGTGAGCTCGGCTAGTATACTAGTTTTACACTCTGCAGAGGTTGTACCTTTACCCACAAGTCATGTTTCCCATGTCGCCAGGGTTAGCTAGGCCCTTAGACACTACCAAGGTGAATGGCTAGGGATCCACTACGAGGCCTTTACAAAGTTCCACTAGCTTCCGAAAACCCGCTACAGTTTATGGGAAGAGCACTTGCAAGAATCCCCCGTCTGACCGCCATCGCAGCAAATCAACCCGAGAACCTCCTTGCATGCAACTCCCCTACTGCCCTTGCCCCTTTCAGGTAAGGTAGTCTTCCACTAGCTTTCCTAATTAGTTAGCCAAGGGGTCCCATTCCTCCCTTGTGGTGGCACATGTTTCTCAAGTTAAGCTCCATGTTCCAATTAACAATAATATAATGATCTTATCATGAACATAAATAAATAACATAATAACTAGAACATGGATATAATAGAATATTATCCCAAAACCATGTAAAGCAATAGCAAAAACTACCCATGTGATTCAAGGGTAAACAAGGTAATGAGATAAACAATCTAGGGTGACCTATTGGGTCCCATCAAAATTAAACCTATGCATGGTAAATGATTATAAAGAACATTATTGGGTAGCAAAAGTGAATCAAGGGCACAACTTGCCTGACACTTGAGATTCCAGGTACCAACTTGCCTTTTGGATGACACGTGTCCTCGCGCTAGTCGTAGCAATACAAACAAACATGGTATAGATAAAATTAATATCACACCAATTATAAGAAGAAACTGAATGATAATAATCTACGCGTCGCTATGAGATCGTGAGTTCGAAAACCACTAAAATCGGAGTTAGGGTTATTAAGTTATGATTTTCTGAAGTTATTTAATGCCTAGAATAGAGTTATTCATGTGGATAATTTTTAAATTAAGTTTCATGGTTAGATAAAAATACCAGGTGATAAACAATACTTAAACAAAATAAATGCCACTGGAATGAATCAATTTGGAGTTATATATTTTAAATTATGAATTTCTGATGGTTTTATGTGCTTGAAATAGTATTAAATGAGAGATTAATTTTCTTACTGTTTTCATGTCAAAATAGAGATTCCAAGTGGTAGAGAATAATATTACAAAGTTTTAGGAACTGGAATGGAGTAAAAAGGAGTTAGAATGCATTTTCTAGGAATTAAACAAATTCTAGCATTTTTTCTCACATTAAAAATCATTTCTAATTATTTTTACTGGATTTATAAGTCTCTGGACTGCGCGCATATTTTCTAAAAGATCAAGGACTACAGCGCAAGTGTTCCTAAGACACAGGGCACAATCCTATGGATTGCGGGTTAATTCCTAGAATCCCCGAGGACTCTTTAGCAAAGATCCTGATCGAAGGGGTACAAGCAAGCATGGACGGTCCGATCATCCGCTAGCAGTCAGGATTAAATCATATTTAGATTTCTCACTTGCGCCCCACGATTTGGAATCAGCGGCTTGGATTCAAAGTTCCGAATCGGTAAGCATTCGCAACCACAAGATTCCCAATCTACGGTCACGATCTGCCCAAGGGAAGGGTTATTCGCTGATCTAATCTACACCGTCCAAAACGAATCAGATGGCCAAAAGTCTTTCTTCCCTACTGGGCGGCAGACCGCGCGGTCAAGCCCACGGCCGTTCGACGGCGGCTACTCCGACGAGCCCATCCTTGCACAAGGGTTCTAACCTTTGATCCTAATAGCACTACTCGATCACCCATAAACCCGGGAGCGGTGGTGCAGATGAAAGTTACCTGCGGCGACGAAATTCCCTCCCCTGCCCCCCCCCCCCCCCGTGATGACGAGCTCCCCAGGCGAGTTGTCGAGGCGTGCAGTCTTTCACCCTCCTGGCTCCGGTGAGTTGCGCCCAGAATGGTACAAGCTCATGTTCCTGTGAGCGAGGCGCACCCGCTTCTGCGAGGAAAAATCCCGGCCATCCCCGCACCGGACGCACATCACCGCAGAGGTGAACCAGGGTGGCAGCGGCGCACCACCCACTCTCTCCTCTCCTCTTGATTCTCTCTCTCCGACGAGGATCTCTGCCCCCCCCCCGAGGTATCCGCGGCAGCTTCCAGTTAGCGCAGACGGAGGTGAGGCATCAGGACCCGATCTATAGGGATGAGGAGTCCCCAGGTCGGTGCGAGGTCCGCGGATAAGGCGGCCAGGAAAACGCCATGCACGGGGTCGGGGCAAGTAGCGAGGCTAACGGCGCCCGCAGAGCTCACGGCAGTCCGTTGACTGGCGAAGCGCATGGCCGAGTTCTGGAGGCGGGTCGCGCGCGAGGATCACGGGAGGTTCGCCTGGGTCGGTTTGAGCGGAGAAGACGCACAGTGCTAGCTCGAGGGGCCCACACGGCAGCGACTGGGATTAGTCTGTGTTGCGCGCTTGAGAAAACCGAGCTGGGGGCCCACCGATCAGTGAAAGCACCGGAACCAGACATGCGTGGTGGCGGCTAGGGTTTGAGGTATGAGAACTTAGGCCGGTGGCGTGAGTTGGGCCACGCAGTGACTTTTGGCCCAACCGCAGGTTTCCAATTCCCTTTCCTTTTCTGTTTGTTTTCTCCTTTCATTCCCACATTTAGGATTTGAATTCAAATTTTGTAGCATAATTTGCACTCAAATTAATTATCCATCTTGAACGTAATAGGGTGGAATCTATTTATTTATGAATTCATTTTGTATTTTATAATATTTCTTTCCAAACCCAAGTTTCAATCTAGTGGCTAATTCATATTCTCTACTTATTATTGTATTCCTACTAATATATTGTTGTTATTATTTAAATGCACAAGCAAGCAAAATCTCCAACATGATGCACCATTCTTTTACTTAGTATTTTTTTATGGGTAGTCAGAATTAATCCCATGGTTTGAAATATGCTAAGATGAGAATAACAATACAAGTGATCCAATGACCCTTTTATATTTCCTATTTCTTGTATCTTTTATTGCTCTCACTATTTGGGTATTACAAAAAAGGAAGGAACAGCCCCCAATCTAGGAGCTAATAATAGGAAGGAATCAGCCCACTAATTTAGGATCTAATAATAGAAACCAACCAGCCTACTAATTTAGGAGCTAATAGGAAGCTATCTCTATTTACTAGTTAGCCACTTTCCTTGCCTTCATGTTCACTCGCACCTGCGTGCGCGCCGCGTTCCGCTGCACGTCGCACATCATGTGCCCGACGCCTCGTGTTCGTCTGGACGTGACATCTCTCCCCTCCTCGAGAGGCAACTCGTCCCCGAGCTGAATTGTTGGATACTTGGATAGTAGGCACTCGACAAAGAGGGAGTCTTTGCCGAGTGTCTTGGAGGACACTCGGCAAAGTCTTTGTTACTGTCACTTGGCGCGGTGACGGCGACTTTTCTTTGCGAGTACCAAGTGACACTTGGTAAAATCATTGTCGAGTTTCTGACAAAAAGTACTCGACAAAGAAGACGCTGCCGATGTACAGTTCGTCGAGACTTCTTTGTCAAGAGTCACACTCGGCAAAGAGTTTGCTGAGTGTTTTCTAGCAGCTATGTCCGGACGTCCGATAGTGTATGATAATTGATGCCGCGCCCTGAGTCCATTCAAAACTGTATCCTCTATCTCATAGTCAACCACATCGAAAACTATGTAAGAAACTAGAGCACCCAAAAGGCACTGTTGGGTCTATTTGGTTCAGCTTTTTTCTGACCAACTTTTTCTGAAAATATGGCTGTGGGAAGAATCTAGCTGTGGGGAGAATCTGAGTATCATTACGATTACGTGTGGAGGAAGATAAAGTTGTTCATAGGGCTCAGGATCTAGAAAGTGACAGATTCCTATTATTACAACGACTCAATCGATTATGTGTTTATGTTGATTTTGGATGGTTTTTGCTCCAACGAATTTTATAGAAGCTGACTGAAAAGCTGAGCGTTTGGCAATCCACAGCAGCTTTTGGTGGTCAGAAGCTGCCAGAAGCCGAAACAAACAGGGGTGTTGTATGTTTGAGGCTGTCCGCAGTGATGACTCTAAAGCATACGCTACCGCCGTATGCAGTAAATGAATTGCTGCAGCCATGCACTGGGTGTGCGACGCCATTTTGGCGTACGCGTGGTCGGACTGCACAGCTAGCGCAACTGGCAAAAAAACTCTATCCACTGTACGGTATGGGTATGGTCGGACTGCACAGCTAGCGCATGGGTATGATGTGTATAAAAAAGAATTGACGTGTAAAAAAAGAATATAATATGTGGTAGTTGGTATAGAGTTGAGATATAGAGTAAACATGACTGCGGAGGATTGTGGTATAGAGTAGATAATCTTGCTAACGAGGATAGAATATTTCTTTTAGAATACAAATTTAGAGTAGTATGAGTGCGGTGAGTGCCTCACCATATCCCCCATACGAGATAGCAGCGCCCTTCTCATAACTGTGTGTAATACTCTGGCAACATGGTATGAACGAGTGGATGAACAAGAAACAATCGCATCCATCTCCTGGAAATCTTTAATTTGTTACTATTCAGACAATATATAACTTTATCATTGTTCGACCGTAAAAATGGTGAACTATCTTTTAGATATTGTCTATTTAAATATACCAGTTTTTAACTAAGATATTTGCCTTAAATTTCAGAAATACGATATATAGCAACTCTCTTGTGTTGTGTCCAGTCTTCCAACGCCCTTTATTCACGAATTCTTTATTAGTTTATGGATTCAGCTAGTACTTCCTTAGGTGGTGCGGCCCTCTCACCTTGTTCTTCCTCATCCACCTGCAGCTGCAGCATCTCCAGGGCCGGCGCATCCGTGCCGAACACCTTGTGCTTGACCTCCATGTACTCTGGCCACGTCACGGCCCGGAACACGGCCTTCCTCCCCGGCAGCAGAGCGGACGCGAGCGGCGCCACCTTCATGTCCTCCGGCGGGCAGAGGAAGTAGGGCACGGAGATCCGCTCGCGCTCTCGGTTCACGACGGCGCGGTGGATAGGGCTCCGGAAGCGGCCGTTCGTGAGCACCTGGAACAGGTCGCCGAGCATGACGATGAACGCGCCCGGCGGCGCCGGCACCGTCACCCACCGGTCCGGCCCGCGGCGGAGCAGCTGCAGCCCGGGCACGGGGCTCTGCATGATGAGCGTGATGAAGCCCGAGTCCGTGTGCGCCGTCAGCCCGATGGCGCGCTCCGGTTCCGGACACCTGGGGTACCTACCATACGTGTCATCAGTAGATGGACAAGCAGAGTCCAGAGGTACGTACAGGATGACTGGCACGAACGAGAGACTTGCAGAAGAACGTTTGCATTGGTCAGATATTCGTTTTTGACGTACGTACAGGATTGGGTGCATCGTCGCCGTCCAGGTCTCGCGGATCCTCCGCTCCGTCTCGCCGGTGGCGAACTGGACGTCGGTGAGGCCGAGCGCCCTGAAGAGGAGGTCGAACAGCCTGCCACCGAGAGTCCTCATCTCTCTGTCGTACTCCTCCATCACGTCGCTGGGCGCGCGCATGCACATGCATGCAGTCAACGTGGCCACGGTCACGTCGTTAACCACTTAACCAGTGTAGCACGCGTGACGTACCGGCCGACAAACATAACACGTACAGCACGACGACGGTACGAGGCATGAAAGCACAAGCACGTGACATGGCGCTCGTACGTACCAGAAGCGGAGGTAGTCGTCGCCGCCGTCGGGCCAGACGCGGCGGAACTCTTCGCGGACGGTGGCGGCACGGAACGTGTACCCCTCGGACCACATGAGCTTGGAGAAGCGGAGTGCCAGGGGCGGCCTGCCGTAGCCGGTGGCCGTGGGCTCCCCGGGGCGGCGCCCCGCGCGGGCCTTGTCAAGAGCCGGGAGCGCGAACAGGCGCGCGACCTGCTCCTCGGCACGCGCCGCCACTTCCCGGGGCACGCCGTGGCCGACGAGCAGGAACACGCCCCAGTCGTCTGCGGCGCGCGCCAACGCCCGCGTCGCGTCCGGGCAGGCCACCCCGGCCCCATGTCCACCACCGGGACCGCGTCGCGGCCAGCGGACTCCACCGACGGGTACTCGTTCACCCCCGGCCACGTGTGCGTCTCCGGCACGCCCGCCGCAGACCCGAGATCGAAGACGAGGCTGGAAGCGGCAGCCGGCGTCGTCGAGGCTGACGACGACGACTGCATCAGTCGGTCGTCGGCTTTATTTGAAGGACTCTCGGCACGTACAGAGGATAGAGATCAAAATGGAGGTGAACACAAACTGCAGTTATATAGCATACAAGACGAATAACATGCATAAAATCATTCATGTGTGTGAGCGATCATGCATGCAACGCAAGGCAAGCAATTCATGGGGCGAGTGACAACTGTGCCAGCATGTCCGTGCAACGTTTCTGCCACGTAAGCCTGCAACACGCGTGGCATGCAAATGGCAAGAACGGCTGACACTTGTTTGGGCGCTGGCAGTGATTTCAGTATAATTTCTTGAACCTTCTGTGAGATGCGGCTTGAGCTTATCAGCTAGGTTTTTGATGCATGCATGGATAGGAGAGAGGGCGAGAGGGGTGATGAAAACCATGAACAAGTGATCAGTTGGTGAGTGCCTGAAAAGAGGGATTTAGATCCACTGACTTCGGTTGTTTTGAAGTTACCTGCAGTCACCACATCTCCACCGTTCTTTCTCTATCTAACGTAGCATATCAAAATTTACATTATCTTCTGTAAAGTGGGCTGGCCCATTGTGCCACATATATGGCGGGAAGAAAGTGCCAGACAGAAACTTTTACCGCCTTTTTTGACAGCAGTCGCGAACCACAGTAGATAGGAAGAGCAAATGGAAGAAGGCGGCGGAGAACTTCATGGTGGTTTCAGGTAAAAAAGTTTCTAACTTTTTCTTGTTGGATGCATGCCCTTGTTCCTTTATTTGCTGTTCAACCACAGGACCTGGTTAAAAAGATCAACTTTTTTATCTTTATTTATTACGGACTGCACTATCTTGCGAATAAGTATTATTGAGAGAACAAAAACTACACAAGCTAGCTACTTTTCTATATGCACACATTCAAACGAACTGTACCGTTATAGGAAAAATCTATACGGCTTCATTTTCTTAGTCTGTTTAAATGACAAGTTTTCTAGTGAACATTCATGTATGTTTTCTATATATATATACCAGTTAGTTTTTTTTCAGAAAACCAATGGTACCTCAGGTTGGTATGAAATTTCAAAGTGTTGACGAGGCTTGGAAATTTTGGGAAGCATATGGAAGTCACACTGGTTTTGAGGTTAGAAAGCGGTACACAAATAAAAGGAAGTCCGATGGAAAGGCTAGATCATGCAGATATGTTTGTGCAAAAGAGGGTCATCGAAGAGAAGACAAAAGAGATCATTTGACAAAGTGTCCGCGAGCTGAAACTAGATGTGATTGTGAGGTGCGCATGAGTCTTGTGTTAGATCAAGAAGTGGGAAACTATAGAGTGACAGATCTGATCCTAGAACACAATCATATTCTTCACACTCCAGAAACATTCCACCTAATGGTTTCACAAAGAAATATTTCAGAGCTACAAGCTTTTGAAATTGAAGTAGCAGATGAGGCTGGAATCAGGCCAAAAGATGCACATGAGTTGGCTAGTATGCATGTTGGTGGGTCATTTAATCTAACCTACACTTGTCGTGATCAAAAAAATTATTTACGAAGCAAGCGTCAACGTGAGATGGCATATGGTGAGGCAGGAAGTATGTTGCGATATTTTGAGAGCAAAAAGATTGAGAACCCTTCATTCCAACATGTTTTGCAAAAGGATTGTGATGGACAAATAGCAAACATATTTTGGGCGGATGCTAAAATGATAGTTGATTATGCACATTTTGGAGATGCCATCACTTTCGACACTACTTTTGGAACAAACAAGGAGTCTAGACCTTTTGGTGTTCTTGTTGGATTTAATCATTTTAGAGAGACAATTATTTTTGGTGCCACCCTTATGTATGATGAAACATTTGAATCTTTTCGGTGGCTTTTTGATACCTTTCTCAAAGCACATAATGGAAAGCAACCCAAAACAATCTTCACAGACCAAGACAGTGCAATGGGTAAAGCAGTTGGACAAGTTTTCACAGAAGCATGGCATGGACTTTGCACATTTCACATATCACAGAATGCTCTCAAACATCTACATGATTAGGAGATTTTACGGTGTTTTAGTGCTTGTATGCTTGAGTATGTGGACAAGGCCACTTTTGAAGAAGCATTTCACACCATAAGAGGCAAAATGGAGAAGCAGACTTGGCTAGATAGTATCTATAACTTGAAAGAAAAATGGGCTGCATGTTACATGAAGGATGTTTTTACATTGGGAATCAGGAGCACTCAATTAAGTGAGAGTCTTAATAGCGACTTGAAAGACTATTTAAAATCAAACCTTGACATCATCCGATTTTTGAAGCAATTTGAAAGAGTGGTGCAAGGAAAAAGGAACAAGGAGTTGGATTCAACATTTGATTCTAGGAAAAAATTTCCAAGAATCAAAATGAGGACGCCTATGTTGTTGGAAGCAAGCAAACTGTACACACACAATATATTTGAAGTTTTTCAAGATGAATATGAAAGGTCCATGCGAGCATGCACTAGAGTATTGGCTGCAACTGATAAGTACCTAGTCACAATAGATAGCCTTGAAAAAAATTCAAGCTTTGAAGAGTGTGAAGTTATTGGCAATTCATTGGAGCAATCAGTTACATGCACATGTGGTCAGTTCAACAGGGTTGGAATATTATGTGGTCATGCTTTGAAGGTTCTTGATTTGATGAATATCAAGACGCTTCCAGCTCAATACATATTAAAGCGTTGGACGAGAGAAGCTCGCCATGGTACAATACAAGATAATCAGGGAAGAAATATAGTTGAAAATCCAATGTTGAACGCAATGCTTCGGTCCAAACTACTCTCCCACAAATTCCATAGTTTAACAGATCAAGTAGCTGGCTCATTGGATTGCTGCTTATTAATAGATAGCACTCTAGACATGCTTATTAAGCAAGTTGAAGAAAAAAATGCATGCTTGTAGGATTACCTCGGGAGACCTAAGTCCTGGAAATGCAACTGATGCTAATGTTGAGGTGTCAAATGACTTTCTCAGTCAACGCCTAAAGAAAAAAACGATCCGGACAAGCACATCAAAGAGAAAAAAAACATGGCTTGACAAAAAGCGCATGCCAAGAAAAAAAGATGAGTGCAAAACTACAATGCAAGGGAAAAAGACAATGGTACGTGTTCAAATAATACTCTCATTTAGTATGCTGGGATTTTACTTTAAATCATTTGCTTAATTCTCCTGCTAGCAAGAAGAGCCTAGGAGTGAGGGTCTGCAAGCACAAATGACATTAGATAATTGTTCTACATATAACAATGCAAATGTTGAAGAATATGGAGCTATTTCTAGCTTCACTGAGCTTTTGATGGTAATCTTATTTATAAGTTAAAAAAGTAAATTTAGGTTTTTTTTTGTTACTGAGCTCTTTCTATGACTTAACTCTGCAGGTACCAATGACCAATGATCTATGCACCGGAGAAATATTTTAACTTTACTTAGAAGGGTTATTTAGAACAATGTGTTATAATAAACATTTCAGTTATATTTTGTATGAAGAATATGTGTAAGAATTTATTTTGTGGTTGGATTAGTTCGACTGTGTGCCTTGTATCTGAAGCTCTCTGTTTCTATGAGCACAGTGTGCTTTGGACCGATCCTCAGTTCCAGCCTGCTGTATGTAGTATATTTGTGTTTCAAATGCTAGTAGCAGCAGGATCTTTGGATCAATATCAAATGGTGGAGATGTGGTGACTGCAGGTGACTTTAAAATGAGCGAAGTCAGTGGATCTGAATCCTGAAAAGAGGTGGGCACCGCGTGGAGTGTTCGACTTCCTCATCTTTACAACATGTAGTTTGAGGACTTGAGGTAAAGAAGCAGGAAATCGGACAAATTGAATTAAACTTATTATAGGCTTATAGCTAGCGATGGAAAATAGAAATGGATATCCAAATTATCCAACCTCATTATCGGATAAACGTGTAATATAAATATCCGTAGTCACGATATCGTTGTAGCAGTTATTTAAGAAGTTATACTTGGACTTCATCTCCATAAGTCATATTACGATCTGAAGTACAATTACTTTGGTGCCTTCGTGCACTTTTGCATCAGCAACTTCTACCAACTTGTAAAACTACCGCACTTCCTCTGACCGGGGGGTGGGGGGGTCGGTCGGTCTCTAGTGATGGATACTCATGTCAGATGTCATCTAGTATGTCCTCCATTCGGTCTACGTCCTCGTCTATGTTTGACTCCGGAGGAGCATCCACCTTTCCATGCTCGCGCCACACCAAATAGTCTAGCTTAAAGCCATATTTGCAAATATGAATGGAGAGGTCAAACTTGTCCAGTCGGATCAAGTTTCGACACCTAGTACACGGGCATTTCGCCACACGAGGCTCGCCAGCAAATGCGCGCGCCACGAATTTGTCAGCAACCCTAACCCATGCATCAGAGTGCCCTAGGGTGTCACTGTTGAAACCATCGTACATAGCTCTTCTTAAGTCGTCACCCATTTTCAAAGCTAATGGAAAAACGTAGATCACTATCATGCATTACAAACATGTGCACAGTGTTATTAACCAATTCACAAATACAAACCCTGTTAGGAAGAGGATAGGTCCCAAACCCACCAAAGAATGCTAGTCATTGCGTGTTATTTGGTCTGACTCGTGTACCTTCTGCTCATGATTCCGGTAGCATAACCCCGTTATTTTCTGGACTACCGAAATCACGAGCGAAAGGTACACGAGTCAGAGACCAAATAACATACAACCGCTACCATTCTCAGGATGTCCAAAATAAACTGGACAATTCAGACTATGCACCTCACAAGTAAATGTGAGATGCGTCGTTCCCGGACGGGTGACGTATACGTTTTTCTAAGTGTGTGTCCTACGTGTAAGTAAATGTGCCAATGACAAAATAAATGTGTGAAAAATATTAGGTACCGCTATTTACCTTAAACACAAGTGCTTGAGGTAAATGACAGTACCTACGATCATATCCAAATAGCGATTGCAATTGCAGCAACACAAAAGATGAATCTAAACACAAAAGATTTCAAACCTTTGAAGCGTAGGGACGGTGCTGGAGGTGGGCCAACGAGCGAGTGGTAGTGGAGGCACCGGTGTGGACTCAGCCTCGACAGTGGACGAAGGGCGTCCTAGACGGAGCAAACCGGCGAGCGCGCGGACTCCAAGCGTTGGCAACGGGCGAGCACAACAGCACTGTACATAATTTTCGGCGGCTAAAGTTATTTTCGGCGGCACGGGGCAGGCCGCCGAAAATATTATACTATTTTCGGCGGCATACACTAGCCGCCGAAAATAGGCTTATTTTCGGCGGCCTCTGACACTGGCCGCCGAAAATAAGCCTATTTTCGGCGGCCTTTAACCTAGCCGCCGAAAATTAGGATTTAAAAAAGGCTCCCGACTCCTTCCTTCTGTGTCTCTTTCTCAACCGCGCCGCCGCTTCTGCTTTCTTCCCCGCGCCGCCGCTTCTGCCCCGCGCCGCGCCGCCGCTTCTGCCCCGCGCCACCGCCACCGCGACGCCCTGCTCGCCCGCGCTGCTCGCCCGCGCGCGCCCTGCTCGCCCTGCTCGCCTGTGCCGCCCTGCTCGCCCGCGCGCGCGCGCCGACCACCGCCGCGCCGCTGCCCGGCCGCCCTCGCCGTCCGCCGCCACCGTCGACGTCCGCTGTCGTCCTCCGCTACGGTCGACCGCCCGCGTCTACTTCTTCTACCACTCCGCCGTTGTCGCCAAACTCTTCGCCATCCAAAGGTATTTTTTTGCGTATTTTATTTCATATTTTCGGCGGCCGTTATTTAATTGCCGCCGAAATTAATATATATTTGTAAATGTTTGTTTGATTTGTGTCATTAATTTTATATTACTATTATATTATTAGTTTTACAAGTACATTATATTTGTACGTAGAATTGTTGCATTATTATGATATGTGGTAGTTAGTTTGATTTAATTAATAGTATATCATTTTATGTTTTATATATACGTAATATATTGTTTAGTGGCAGCGAGGTTATGCTGCCGAACTTTTTTTGATCCTTCTAGTTTGCTGTGGGTTTAGAACCTATCTTTGCCTATACATATGTGGTAGTTAGTTTGATTTAATTAATAATATATCATTTTATGTTTTATATATACGTAATATATTGTTTAGTGGCAGCGAGGTTATGCTGCTGAATTTTTTTTGATCCTTCTAGTTTGCTGTGGGTTTAGAACCTATCCTTGCCTATACATATAGGAACTAAACCCTTAACGAAGTTGAATAATGGTTTAACGATATGGTTCGGTTTAACAGTCTCAGGCATGGCTGAAGACCGTGCATGGATGTACAATGGCTGGAGTAGGAATGGACGTCATTCTGATGAGTGGGTAGCCAAGACCAAAGATTTTGTGGACCACGTATTCGCCTTGTCCTTAACCGGCACTGTCAGATGCCCTTGTAGGCGGCACGAAAACAGTATATTTCTTAATAAGGAAAGAGTTAGCCTAGATCTTTGTCAGTTTGGATTTAACAGCTCATTCAGATGTGCAGGTAAAAATCTACTTGACTGTAGACCAGTACATGGAGGTAAAAATCTAATTTAACAGCTCATTCAGATGTGAATGTAATTTTGAGCTAACGCTTTATATGCAGGTAACTCTTCCATGGATGGAACACCGGCCACAGGCTTACAAGGCTTTGTGTGAGATATGGGCTTCGCCCGAGTGGATTGAGAAGTCAAACAGAAATTGACATATGCAGCGCCATCAGCAGGACGAGGACGATGATGAGGTCGTAGTCAACCATACCTATGGGGTTGATGGACACATTCGGTTGGCTAAGCGAATGGTGAGTATGTAGTATTCTGTTTTACTCATAAATGAAACCAGATTGAACTCATATATTTGCAGGAGGCTCAAACTGGAGTTGTCCCGAGCCCAATCGATGTTTATAGGAGAGGGCATCGAGCGAAAAACAGTGAAATCTCCGACGAGCTGTGTAGTCAAGCGGCCGTTGAGCGTATGGTTAGTTGTTGTTAGGATTAATGTTTTCTTGCCATATAGCTATAAATTACATGTGTGCTGAACCTTCTTATTGTATTGCAGGAGACATACGGGCAGGAGATGGTTAGGAAGTATGGAGAAGACTACGATTGGCGAGGAGCACCTACCATCGACGCTGAAGTTGTGCATTCACTTGGAGGCAAGGCACATGGACGGTATGAACTTGTGACTCTTTTCAATAATATTGGAACTATGATCGAATAGCTAATTTTCTTGTTTTTCAAGATATTCTATGTTTACCGGTGTTATCGATTCGACGGAGTTGCGTTCTCGTGGCGGCTCTTCGTCGCAGGCGGGCTGTGGTAGTAGCAGCCGTAGTCGCCGCTCTGTATCTAGCATGGAGGAAGCTATGAGGGAGCAGCAAGAAAAGTTTCGTGAAGAGCTGCGGCAACAACAAATGAGATTTCTCCAACAGCAATCAGAGTACATGGCTGCTTACAACGCACAGGCGCAACAAGCAATGAACGTGAGTGTCTTATTTATTCTCAACACGCTCGATATTGGTTCTATAACTAATATATTATATTTGCAACAGTCTTGGTTTCCACAGCAGGCACAGCAGCAACCATTTGTTTTCCCTCAGTTTCAGCCGCCGATGCCTCAGTGGGGATTACATGCTCCACCACCTCCACCTCCACCTCAGGTGCTTCAATTTAGTCAAGACTTGTCGTTTGTATCAACATAATTTGAAATCTTTACTAAACTTGATTTTGTAGGGATCCGGGGTCATGGGCCACAACACGCCACCACCGGTCATACCAGCACCAGGAGGAGCTTATGCAGGGGAGGGAGCTGATGCAGGAGAGGTTAGTCTGATAAACAATTTGTTTGAATAGTCGTTATACATGTAACCGATGCCGTTATTAATGTCTTCTTTTTTTCTTTAGGATCGAAACCCGTTACACGACTTCGTCGACCAGTTCTTCGCTTCTGGAGGTAGTGGACACAACTCCAACGACCCAAATATGTGATTAATTGTGCCGCACTGTGCGTTGTAATGGACTATTTATGGATTTTATGTTTGTATGGACTATTTGTGGACTTTATATTTGTATGGACTCAAGTTTTATGTTGTGAACTTAAGTATGAAATTTCTGTTATTGTATGAAATTTCTGTTATTGTATGAATTTGTATAAATTTTCTGTTATTTTTCATATTTTTTTCAATTTTTTTTGCTCTGAAATTATTAATTTTCGGCGGCTTTTAATTTTCGGCGGCTGGCGCTCTCCGGCCGTGGAAAATTAGTTATTTTCGGCGGCTGCAGTCTGGCCGCCGAAAATAAAAAATAGTTATTTTCGGCGGCTGCAGTCTAGCCGCCGAAAATAACTAATTTTCGGCGGCTGGGGTCTGGCCGCCGAAAATAAAGCCTTATTTTCGGCCGGGTTTTTTTGGCGGCCAGAAGCCGCCGAAAATAAGCCGTTTGCGGCCTCTGGCCGCCGAAAATGGCTGTAGCTGTTGTAGTGGAGGGAAGGGGCGGCCACCAAGCGTCGGGGGCGAGAACTATTTGTCATTAACCCAACATACATATGCCAAGATACACAATCATAATCAAACACGATATAATTAAATTCAGTGATATTTCACAATACAACACATGGTTTTTCTATACATTAAACCATTTTCAAGCAAAATAAATGGAATAAAAGCATAACTAATCATACAATATTTCTTGCACTCCAAAAATTCAGATTAGGCATTCATACTCATAATGGGATAAAAGCATAAACTAATCACTTGCGCGATGTCGGTGTGCAGCGGCGAGCAGGTGCGGTGGCGCGGAGGACACCAGCGTGGTGAGGAGGAGGTCAGCGGTTGTAAAGCCCTAAAATTTGTGTAAGGTAAAATAATAATAATAATAATAATAATAAAAAAAAAATAAATGAATACATGTATTTACATAAAAGTGTTTTGGGTGATTATTTGGTCTTCCTTTCTTTGAGCATAATCAATAAAAAAAATATTTTGGATTTCTAATAAAATAATATAAAAATTGAACATTGATATTATGTCAATACAAAATTTCTCACCTTGAAGGTCACATCTCCTAAAATAAATATAGCTCATAGTAAAAGTTTAAAATGAAAAGATCTTATATAAGCCAAATTATTCTTTTGAATAATATATTTAGGGATATTCTATAAATAGGTTAGCTTAACCTATCTTTTAGAAAAAAAATTATGTAATAGGAATTATTCCCTTAAAACATATATTTTGGGGTACACGTGGATTATGTCATGGAGCATTTGCTTCAATAAATACTAATACAAGTTTAATACAAAACCTTTGCATTTTCACGCTAGAGTCTATACTATGCATAGTAGTTTAAATTGAAAACTTGAAACCTAGATTTAAAAATTTGATTTAAACCATATTTAAACTTGAGAGAAATAGAAAACTAAAAATGAAAATAAAAAAAAAGAAATGGCGAACCGGCCAAATGGGCTGGAGTTTCCCCTTTTTGGCCCATCTCCACTATTTCTCTCTCCACGCGGCCCAACCCCATGTCCACTCTTGCGCGCGCAAAACCCTGGATTCCAGGCGCCGACACGCGGGCCCTATCGCTCAGCTCCTCCCTCACACCCGCGCCTCCCTGGTTTGTGGGACCACGCTGTCAGGTCGATCTTCCTCGTCGCGCTCACGCAACAGATGCCGCCGGGATCGAGGGGTTGTTGGGATCTCTCCGTGATGGCCGCTACCCTGGCGCTATAAGACCCGGGGCTGCCGCATCCTTTGACCGGCGCGGTCCATAAATCGCACACCCATAGGCATTGAGTGCTCCGATCTTTGTGCGCCGCCGGGTGGAGGACAGCGGATCCGCCGCGGGGGAAGACTTTGATACGCTAGCGCTGGTGCCCCGGATGGTGGATGGGGGTTTCTCCAGATCGCTTGGAGCCTGGGAATGCCTTCCGGGGGTGTGTAGATCGGCTGGGTCACCTCCCATTGCTCGCCGAAGCACCTCGGCTACGCTTGAACCACCGTGCACCGTGGCCATCGTCACTGCCCGCTTCACTACCGGTAGGGGTGTAAACGGTACGGATATTATCCGAGCATCCGACCGTCCGAAGAGGCTAATTATCCGCCTGGATAGTTTTTTTCGGATATCCGCAGAATTTTCGGATTTCGGATTCGAATTCGGATAGTACAGTTCGGATATCGGATACGAATATGAGATGACTGATATCCGTCGGATTTCGGATATCCGGATATCTTCTCGGATACCTGTCCGGATTTTAGATTTCGGATATCCGGACATCTTCCCAGATATCTTACCAGATTTCAGATTTCGGATATTCGGATAGTTACATGTTGAATCGCCCTATATATCTAAGTTTCAACATAATCAATACTTCACTTTATCATTTTCATATGGGGACTTGAGGTTATGTTATTATATAATGTTTATTGGTCCTGGTAACCTATTTGCAATTTTTGGTCGAAAGTGGAATATTTTATGAATTTAATTGCATTTTGATAATTTTATGTAGACAAAATAATAATAATACACAAATATTCTCAGAAAATCATGAAATTTGACGGAGGGACAATATATGCCCATATAGCATCCTCAAAAATGTTTGGGCCATAAAATCTAAAGATTGTCAGCGTTTCTTTCAATTCACTTTCACTTGTTGCGTGAGTTATATGTGAAATCACCTGAAGTATCCAAATTTTAACATAATCAATAATTTACTTTATCATTTTCACATGTGGAGTTGAGGTTATTTTCTTATATGATATTTATTAGTTTTAGTAACTTATTTGCCATTTTCGGTCGACATCAGAATATTTTATGGATTTAATTGCATTTTGATGATTTTCTATATAAAGAAAATAATAATTCACAAACAATCTAAAATATCATGAAATTTGACAGAGGGGTAACATATGTCCACATAAAATTCTAAAAAATGTTTCGGCCATAAAGTTCATAAGATGTCAGTGATTATTTTTATTTCACTTCCACTTGTTGTGTGAGTTACACGTGACATGAGCTTAAGTATCCTAGTTTCAACATAATCTTTATTTCACTTTATCATTTTCATGTAGGGACTTGAGGTTATCTTCTTATGAAATATTTATTAGTCTTGGTAACTTATTTGTAATTTTCGGTCGATACTAGAGAATTTTATGGATTTAAATGCATTTTATTGATTTTCTATATAAAGAAATTAATAATACACAAATAGTCTCAGAAATTCATGAAATTTAATGTAGGTGCAACATATGTCCATATAGCATCCTCAAAAATATTTGAACCATAAAATCCACAAGATGTCAATGATTATTTCATTTGATTTCCACTTATTTGTGTGATTTATATGTGAAACCACCATAAACATCTAAGTCTCAACATAAACAATACTTCAATTTTATCATTTTCATGTGGGTGCTTAATGTTATATTCTTGTAGAAATTCATAGAATTTTATGGAGGCCTAGCATATGTCCACATATAAATCTTCAAAAAATGTTTGGACTAAAGGAGGGGCTAAATGATTATAACTACGATATGTTTGGAATTGTGTCTTACACGATATCCGATAAAAATATTCGTTACCGACGCTATCTGTGTCCGACTAGTTCCGTATTCGACCCACGACTATCCATATTTGTATTCGAGGACATCCGTATTTGTATTCGTATCCGAAGCTATCCGTATTCGCATTCGAATCCGAATAAAAATATGAAAACAAATATGATTTCATTGATATCCGTCCGTATTCGATCCGATTACATCCCTAACTACCGGTGAGGACACCTCCAACTACACCGCAATCACCTGAGTATGGTATAGAGCCTGCCGAATTAAAAAAATAGGGCGTCAGGGCGGTGGCTGGCCGATCACCGAAGGTCTCCGCCGTGGGTGGGGTGCTGCGGCCGTGATTGACCGTCAGACGTAGAAGACGGTGTGTGGACCGTTGATCAACCCATCAACGTGTGAGATGTGATCATCCCATACTAGCTCGGGCTTGACCATCGATCTGCTATCCAACGGCTGTGGCTGGAGCATTGGTATTTAAAATAGGAAACGTTGGATCGGCATCTAAGGGCTCCTACTGCGTACCGGTTCAGTGGATGGCCCTTTTAATCGGGAACGTTGATTTAGAATCACGCGGTCAGATATCAACGATACCCCTTCGTGGCCTATTTGCTAAAGAGACCCCGTAATATTTACAAATTAACCCGCCGTCCACGTGGGGTGAATATGAGTCTGGGGAAAACTTCTAGATTGGCCCCCGAGCTCTCTGGATATTATGTGCTCAGTGCAGTGGCTTAAGAAAATAGGAAAAACAAAATAGAAAATACTTTTCTAGTACAAAAATAATTCTAGAACTTGTGTAATTCCAAGAAAATCCATTTTGCTCCGAATTGAGTCATTCTAGTGGCAATAATTTCGTATTAATATTGTCTATCAACCAGTAATATTGTTTATCCATGAATCTTGAATTAAAATTATTCATTTGGATTAATCTATTCTAAGCACTAAATGATTTCGGAAATTCATAACTTAATAACCGTAACTCCGATCTTAATAATTCTTGAACCCACGATCTCGTAGCAACACGTAGATTATTATTACACAGTTTGTTCTTATGTTTGGTGTGATGTTAATTTTGTCTATGTCATGTTTGTTTGTATTGCTACGACTAGTAGTGAGGTCACGAGAACCTAAAGAGCAAGTTGGTACCTGAAATCTCAAGTGCTAGGCAAGTTGTGCCCTTGATCACTTCTTTTTACCCACTCATGTTCTAATTAATCATAATGATCTGCATAGGTTAATTTTGATGGGACCCAATAGGTTACCCTAGTTTGTCTATCTTTATACCTTGTTTACCACTGAACTTTTTGGGTAGTACTTGCTAGTGCTTTATGTGGTTTTGGGTATGAAGATACATTATTCATGATCACACTTTTATTATCTGTTTATTATTACTGTTCATGATAAGATCATTATGTTAATTGGAACATGGAGCGACCACCCGGGAAAACAGTGCTACCACAAGGGTTTAATGGGACGTCCTTGACTGATTAATTAGGAAAGCTAGTGGAAGACTACCTTACCCGAAAGGGGCAAGGGCAGTAGGGGGGTGGTCAGTGTAGGGAGGCCCTTGGGATGATTTTGCTGCGATGGCGGTCATGCGAGGGGTCCCTGCATTGGAGCTTTCTATAAACTGTAGCGGGTTTTCTGAAGCTAGTGAAACTTTGTAAAGGCCTCGTAGTGTTACCCTGCCTCGCCTCCTCGGTAGAGGTGTATGGGAAGTCGCGATCTCTTGGCAGATGGGTAATATGACTTGTGGGTAAAGATGTGCAACCTCTGCAGAGTGTAAAACTGGTATACTAGCCGTGCTCACGGTCATGAGCAGCTCGGACCCTCACATGATTAATTTATGGAACTAAATTCAATTTGTCATATGCATTGCATCGCAGGTGATGTTGTTACTTTTGTTCTACTACTTAATTGGATCGGTATTTACTTATACTTAGTAACTACTAATAAAATTTTGACCAACTTCAAAAGCAATGCTCAGCTCTAACCATCCTCTTTGGTAAGCCTTACACTTCACGTGAGCTCCCGCCTTTGGCGAGTTCATGCACATTATTCCCCACAACTTGTTAAGCTATGAACGTATGTGAGCTCACTCTTGCTGTCTCACACCCCCCCGCAGGTCAAGAACAGGTACCACAGGATGAGGCGCATGGAGGATGCTGCGACGTGTCGTGAGAGGTCTAGGCCGTCGTCTCCCAGTCAACTTTGGGTTGCTGGACCGTTGTCTCTTTATAATGTAATTAATTATTTATTTTGTATAGAACTCCTATTATATAGTAAATATGTGACATTCGATCCTGTGCCATGATTCATCATATGTGTGAGACTTGGTCCCAGCACACCTGGTGATTATTTCGCGCTTGGGTTTTGGACCCCTAAAACCCGGGTGTGACAGCGGTGCGGCGGCGGGTGCGCGGTGGCGGGCTCCAGTGGGCGCGCACTGACACGGTGGCGCAGGTGACCGTGTGGTGGGGCGTTGGCGGGCTCCGATGGTGGCTAGCGGTGGCGAGCTCCAGTGGCCACGCAGTGGGGTAGGCGAGCACGCGGTGGGGCGGTGGCGGGCTCTGGTGGCGGCGCTATAGGATATGCACGCGAGAGAGCACAAGAAAGAGAAAGAAGAGAAGGATCGTGTGCGGTTATATAATTCATATAAGAATGTCGACCAGACAGGGCTGACGTTCTTAACTTAAGGTACGTCGGCCAAAGCAAAGGTCGACGTTCTTAAACTTAAGTATGCTGGTCTGTAGGAACCGACGTTCTTAGGCGATTTAAGAACGTCGGGGCCGACGTTCTTATTCTGGCCGACATTTTTTTCCTGTTTTTCCTGTAGTGACTATCCATATTCGCAAAAGAAGCAATGTATCATGAACCTATTTAAAAAGTTTTCTCTCTATAAGGAATGTCCAATTATTTAATTTTATTATTACTAATGATGCATTGATACCATGTAATAGTATATCTACAAATAACTAATGTTAGTAATTTAAATCTATTAATGGTACGTCAATATTAAATCAATATTTAGTATTTTCGTAATTTAATTCAAACCATTTATCGTTTTGAATTATTTAAATACTTTTATTTTTTTATTTATGGATGTCAAATATTTTATATATTTTATACTTTTTATGTTGAATATTTTTATAATATAATATTAATTGATACATTTAACTGTTGAATATATATTGGTAACTATATTATTTTTATAAGTTATCGTCTTAATGTCAGTGAAAATAGTTTATAAACCGTCTTTATAGAGTTTCTTTGTACTAGTGATCCTTGTCAATGTCATAATGTCATATACGCAAGTGCTTTAATGTCTATTTGTGTAATATTTTTTTAATCCCAAAATATTGGTAAAGTAAAATGACTATTTGATTTCTACCATTTTTATTCGTACTTCCTCACTTGATCTGTTATTTTATTAATTATTATTAGTTATGATTTAGTTTACTTCGACATTGGAGATTATTAGAAGTATAGTTCTTTTATTCATGTATATTGAATTAAAAAATACACTTTTGAGTTGAATTGAAGTAAATATCAGAATAGGAGCCAAATTCAAGGCATCTATTTTGTATTTGTATTCGAAAATATTTGTATCTGTATTTAAATTAAAATTAAAATATGGTAAAAGGTGATATCTAGATCCGATTTCGTATAAATCTGACCCATTTCCATTCCTACATACAGCTTGCGAGGAAGACGGTGTGTGGACCGTTGATCAACCCATCAACGTGTGAGATGTGATCATCCCATACTAGCTCGGGCTTGACCATCGATCTGCTATCCAACGGCTGTGGCTGGAGCATTGGTATTTAAAATAGGAAACGTTGGATCGGCATCTAAGGGCTCCTACTGCGTACCGGTTCAGTGGATGGCCCTTTTAATCGGGACCGTTGATTTAGAATCACGCGGTCAGATATCAACGATACCCCTTCGTGGCCTATTTGCTAAAGAGACCCCGTAATATTTACAAATTAACCCGCCGTCCACGTGGGGTGAATATGAGTCTGGGGAAAACTTCTAGATTGGCCCCCGAGCTCTCTGGATATTATGTGCTCAGTGCAGTGGCTTAAGAAAATAGGAAAAACAAAATAGAAAATACTTTTCTAGTACAAAAATAATTCTAGAACTTGTGTAATTCCAAGAAAATCCATTTTGCTCCGAATTGAGTCATTCTAGTGGCAATAATTTCGTATTAATATTGTCTATCAACCAGTAATATTGTTTATCCATGAGTCTTGAATTAAAATTATTCATTTGGATTAATCTATTCTAAGCACTAAATGATTTCGGAAATTCATAACTTAATAACCGTAACTCCGATCTTAATAATTCTTGAACCCACGATCTCGTAGCAACACGTAGATTATTATTACACAGTTTGTTCTTATGTTTGGTGTGATGTTAATTTTGTCTATGTCATGTTTGTTTGTATTGCTACGACTAGTAGTGAGGTCACGAGAACCTAAAGAGCAAGTTGGTACCTGGAATCTCAAGTGCTAGGCAAGTTGTGCCCTTGATCACTTCTTTTTACCCACTCATGTTCTAATTAATCATAATGATCTGCATAGGTTAATTTTGATGGGACCCAATAGGTTACCCTAGTTTGTCTATCTTTATACCTTGTTTACCACTGAACTTTTTGGGTAGTACTTGCTAGTGCTTTATGTGGTTTTGGGTATGAAGATACATTATTCATGATCACACTTTTATTATCTGTTTATTATTACTGTTCATGATAAGATCATTATGTTAATTGGAACATGGAGCGACCACCCGGGAAAACAGTGCTACCACAAGGGTTTAATGGGACGTCCTTGACTGATTAATTAGGAAAGCTAGTGGAAGACTACCTTACCCGAAAGGGGCAAGGGCAGTAGGGGGGTGGTCAGTGTAGGGAGGCCCTTGGGATGATTTTGCTGCGATGGCGGTCATGCGAGGGGTCCCTGCATTGGAGCTTCCTATAAACTGTAGCGGGTTTTCTGAAGCTAGTGAAACTTTGTAAAGGCCTCGTAGTGTTACCCTGCCTCGCCTCCTCGGTAGAGGTGTATGGGAAGTCGCGATCTCTTGGCAGATGGGTAATATGACTTGTGGGTAAAGATGTGCAACCTCTGCAGAGTGTAAAACTGGTATACTAGCCGTGCTCACGGTCATGAGCAGCTCGGACCCTCACATGATTAATTTATGGAACTAAATTCAATTTGTCATATGCATTGCATCGCAGGTGATGTTGTTACTTTTGTTCTACTACTTAATTGGATCGGTATTTACTTATACTTAGTAACTGCTAATAAAATTTTGACCAACTTCAAAAGCAATGCTCAGCTCTAACCATCCTCTTTGGTAAGCCTTACACTTCACGTGAGCTCCCGCCTTTGGCGAGTTCATGCACATTATTCCCCACAACTTGTTGAGCTATGAACGTATGTGAGCTCACTCTTGCTGTCTCACACCCCCCCGCAGGTCAAGAACAGGTACCACAGGATGAGGCGCATGGAGGATGCTGCGACGTGTCGTGAGAGGTCTAGGCCGTCGTCTCCCAGTCAACTTTGGGTTGCTGGACCGTTGTCTCTTTATAATGTAATTAATTATTTATTTTGTATAGAACTCCTATTATATAGTAAATATGTGACATTCGATCCTGTGCCATGATTCATCATATGTGTGAGACTTGGTCCCAGCACACCTGGTGATTATTTCGCGCTTGGGTTTTGGACCCCTAAAACCCGGGTGTGACAGCGGTGCGGCGGCGGGTGCGCGGTGGCGGGCTCCAGTGGGCGCGCACTGACACGGTGGCGCAGGTGACCGTGTGGTGGGGCGTTGGCGGGCTCCGATGGTGGCTAGCGGTGGCGAGCTCCAGTGGCCACGCAGTGGGGTAGGCGAGCACGCGGTGGGGCGGTGGCGGGCTCTGGTGGCGGCGCTATAGGATATGCACGCGAGAGAGCACAAGAAAGAGAAAGAAGAGAAGGATCGTGTGCGGTTATATAATTCATATAAGAATGTCGACCAGACAGGGCTGCCGTTCTTAACTTAAGGTACGTCGGCCAAAGCAAAGGTCGACGTTCTTAGACTTAAGTATGCTGGTCTGTAGGAACCGACGTTCTTAGGCGATTTAAGAACGTCGGGGCCGACGTTCTTATTCTGGCCGACATTTTTTTCCTGTTTTTCCTGTAGTGACTATCCAGATTCGCAAAAGAAGCAATGTATCATGAACCTATTTAAAAAGTTTTCTCTCTATAAGGAATGTCCAATTATTTAATTTTATTATTACTAATGATGCATTGATACCATGTAATAGTATATCTACAAATAACTAATGTTAGTAATTTAAATCTATTAATGGTACATCAATATTAAATCAATATTTAGTATTTTCGTAATTTAATTCAAACCATTTATCGTTTTGAATTATTTAAATACTTTTATTTTTTTATTTATGGATGTCAAATATTTTATATATTTTATACTTTTTATGTTGAATATTTTTATAATATAATATTAATTGATACATTTAACTGTTGAATATATATTGGTAACTATATTATTTTTATAAGTTATCGTCTTAATGTCAGTGAAAATAGTTTATAAACCGTCTTTATAGAGTTTCTTTGTACTAGTGATCCTTGTCAATGTCATAATGTCATATACGCAAGTGCTTTAATGTCTATTTGTGTAATATTTTTTTAATCCCAAAATATTGGTAAAGTAAAATGACTATTTGATTTCTACCATTTTTATTTGTACTTCCTCACTTGATCTGTTATTTTATTAATTATTATTAGTTATGATTTAGTTTACTTCGACATTGGAGATTATTAGAAGTATAGTTCTTTTATTCATGTATATTGAATTAAAAAATACACTTTTGAGTTGAATTGAAGTAAATATCAGAATAGGAGCCAAATTCAAGGCATCTATTTTGTATTTGTATTCGAAAATATTTGTATCTGTATTTAAATTAAAATTAAAATATGGTAAAAGGTGATATCTAGATCCGATTTCGTATAAATCTGACCCATTTCCATTCCTACATACAGCTTGCTTATGCATGGGTTTTAAGAATTTTATAAGAGAGTAAGGCAGGTCAGATATTAATGATATATTATATGTTAGTAGCCAACTATTATATTAGTAGGCTATTAAAAGGATGTAAATGTTATGACAATTATGTATAACCAGTAACTGGTTATGCTATTAGCCGTGCTCCTATAAATGATATAAATGGAGCAAATGATATAACTGATGCATAGAAAAAACAGATTAGCCTAAAACTTGCATCTGAACATTCAGTTTTATGTATGGGTGTCTATGGTATGGGTATCTGAACTTTTAGTTTTATGTATGGGTGTCTATGGTATCGGTATTTGACCTTTGAGTTTTATGTATGGGTGTCTATGGTATGGGTATCTGAACTTTCAGTTTTTATGTATGGGTGTCAAAAAAGTAGATCAGATGGTATGGGTGTCTGTGGTAGAACTTTCAGTTTTATGTATGCTGAATAAAAATGAAACATTTTTAATTGTTTGCCGTCTCCTGTCTGCTCTTGGATTTGACCAGTTTTATGTATGCTGTATAAGGCAGAGCAACCTTTTGAATTGGATAAAAATGCGCTTCGATTTGAACCATCAACACTTGGTCTATTTGGCATGAAACAATCGCCAGCTTGTTGTCGCCAGGGAGCTGATCACGGAAGGCTAGTTGCTGCCAGGGAGCTGGTCATTGAAGTCTCACCCGGTTGACCTGGTTCCTCAAAACAAACAAAAAAATAGATTCACTTTCTCTGTGTTTGGTTCGCTGCATCATAAAAGTCAGATTTCTCATATGTATGGACTATAGTTTAGCACGTATTTAGTTCGCTACATCTAAGAAGCTAGATGTACACACTAATGCAGCCTAGGTTTATTTGTCTGCATCTATCGATACACACAAATATGCCGTATCTGGCTGAACAGGACTGCCCGAGCCTGTGAACGCTCGTGGAGGCATCCAATCATGGTGTGGAGATCCCTGTTAAGTATCTTCGATTTGCAAGGACAGAAGAGAAAGGGCTCTGAACAAAACAGGGAGCTGTACACAGGGCCTGTTAGTTGTATGTGCGTTGACACGGATTGATTTCGGTTCCACACCAGCTAGGGTTAGATCGCCTTGACCGTCACAAATCGAAGAACACAACGATAATTATACTTAGACCTTATTCAGTTATTCTTATTCCATGTGAATTGAAATGTATTGAAATACGGTACTTTCTTCAGTGTACATCTTCTAGAAAAGTTTTAGGCCTCGTTCGTTTTCGGCGTTTCAGCCGGTTTCTTGCTCGTTCCGGGCGGAAAGAAACAACCCGGATCAGAATCTAGCCATTTCATAATGAGCTATTCGTTTAGACCTAAATCAAAAACAGGAGTGACTTGTTTGGAGTTTTCCCTATTTTTTATGGGCCGGTATGAATCCCGGCTAACTATCCTCCGGATCGGATCTTGGTAACGACACGCGCAGCACTGGTTTGAGTGAACCGACCGGATTCACTGAATCCTTGCCTTGGAATCGTTCAGGTTGGAACTGAAACCCATCATACCGAACGAGCCCTTAGGAATCTTGAATGAAACAGTTACTTTTTATGGGTGAGCTAATATATATGAACCTAAGATTAGGTCAAAATAAAAGGTTTCTGGCACCTAATATCAAAAACTATCTCTATGCAATAACTAACTCGATGTTTTTTTCCTTTATTAACGCAGATTTGCCCACTCAATATTAACTGGTGCCTTAACTCACCTTCACTTTCTAGTTTCATGAAAAACAAATCGGAATGGAAAGCCCATAATTCGAACATTTGTTAGCCTAGTTTTACCATCTTAAGAGCAACTCCAAGATACTCTCTGTACTCTTCATAATTTCTAAAATATAAACTTTTATAAAAAAATATCACCAACGATTCTTTATTTGTTAACTAAATATAGTCATTTTCTATTTCCACATGTTGATAGCTAAAAACAGAAAACGAGAATAACTAGAGTGGAAACAAAATATAGAAAAAATGTTCGAATACGAAAAGATATGGAGAGCAATTTTTTATATGAATGGCTCCAAATGATGACTATGAAAAGAGTGAGCTTTAGAAAGACTTCTAGAAATGTTCTACCTAAACTAGTTTTTGTTTAGCTAAGAAACCCCCAAATCGAGCATATGACAAAATCTGGATTTGAGATTTATCATGTTAAATTCCATTTAGGCTTTATCACTGTTCAACACTATTTTACAACAACAACAACAAAGCCTTTTTTTCCCAAGCACGTTGGGGTAGGTTAGAGATGAAACCCCATATGAAAACCTCAGAGCTCAACCCCCAAAGAAAAGAAAAGGGAGACAAAGGCAAAGGAGAACCGAAAAACGACGAAACGAGGAAACACATAAAAAGAGACACTACAAGAAACTGGTTAAAGAACGTGGGTGAAAAACCGTCGAACTTAATGTAATAGGCCGTCGAACTTAACGTAAGAACGTGGGTTTACCGACGAATATAGCCCACGGCGATTTTTGGACGAACTTAAAGAATTAAGTTCGACGGCCCCCACGTTCTTAACGTTAAGAACGTGGGTACCGTCGAACTTAACTTTAAGAACGTGGGTACCGTCGAACTTAACGTTAAGAACGTGGGTTTTTAAGTTCGACGGGGACCGTCGAATTGTGTCCCGTAAGTTCGACGGCACCCACGTTCTTAACTTTAAGAACGTGGGTACAGGTGGCCGTCGAACTTATGTGTCCTGCGTGAGTCGGCGCGGGCTGCCCATTAAGTTCGACGGTACCCACGTTCTTAACCTTAAGAACGTGGGTACCCACGTTCTTAACTCTTTTCCAGAAAAAATAAAAAATACAGAAATGATAAATTAGACACACATAATAACACATGCAACACAGAATATCACATACAATACAATTTTCAAACACAGGGATATATATACATATCACAAATTCATACAAGTCCAAATATACATAAGTTCACAAATTCACACAAGTCCAAATACATAAGTTCACAAATTCACACAAGTCCAAATACATAAGTTCACAAATTCACACAAGTCCAAATACATAGGTTCATATCCATAGTTCTCATTTTTAGTTCACAAGTTCAAACATTAGCTCCATCGCTCTTGATCAGGACATCGGATTGTTGTTCGTAGCTCCACCACTAGAATTGAGACATCTGTCCGCAAAGTCAGCGTGAGGGGGAGGAGTCACTTGATGAGAGCCGGAATCCTACAAAATAAACCAAAATTCTCATAAATATACAACTGGCATTAAATCACATGTACACCAAGATATAGGAAAGCATGATAAACATAGCGTCCTTTTCTAAATAAATATAGGAAAGCATTAAATCACATGTACACCAAAATTCTCATAAACCAAAATGATCGAGAGGTACAAGAAGGCACACGCCGTTGGCTCTTCCTCTGGCCCCCCACTATTTGGTTACTGTTGGGAACAGAAAATTATTCCAACTATTTGCTTTATCTGTTGAAGCAATTCTACCAGCAAGAATCTGCAAAACTGCGCAACCTGATCCAGATGCTGCAAAACACTAACAGGTAGAGTTCTGATGTAAGTAACTATGAGTTCGTGATGGCTAGGTTGTTTATTTGTCAGACTCTGATTGCTGAATTCTTGTTTCAGAGTGAGCTGCTGGCTGCCGAGATCAATTACATGGCCAAAAGGGTAATACATACATGTTACCTACATGCATAAACCTCAGACCTCATTCATTTTAGCTAATCCTATCTAGATTCATTCGTTTGCATCATATCCTATCTGCAGGAGAATGAGCTTCAGAATGACCACATGAACCTCAGGACCAAGGTATGATTGCTAAAATGACCACATAAACCAAAATGAGCAGCCCTCGGATGCATTCAAAGTGTAGAGCCAAGCTAATGTATGGCTGACATCAACCTGCAGGACCCAAGAACATGCCCTACAGGCCACCGACCAGAAGATCAACCTGCAGGACACCAAGAACATGCCCTACAGGCCGCTCAAGTGCCAGTCCTGCTGCCCAGGACCACTAAATTCTTGGCAATTTTAAATCGCCTAATCTATCGCACAGCGGCATCCAAGAACAATAAAGAACAGAGAATGAGCTACTGGGCTTCAGATCTGATGATCCATTAGTATGGAACAGTCCGAGGTAAGGATTCTGCGTCATTAGAAATGTAACTCAGCAGATTGTGAATGCAAGAAGCAGACTCAAAGTCCCAGATCATCTGTTTAGATGCGCCTCAGCCATGCAAAAACTTAGATGAGTTGGGCAGATTGTTTAGATGCGCCTCATCCATTAGTACGGAACAATCTGTAGTGACAGTTTAGATGGCTGCTAATTTTTAATAGCTTAGATCATCTGTTTGGCCATTTCAAATAGCTTAGATGGCTGCTAATATATAATTATATGTACCACTCATATCAATAGTGACAGTTTGGTCGAGTGGTCTAAGACGCCAGATTTAGGTTCATAGATGGATAGATGGAGTACATGGCCACTAACTACAAACTGAGCCCACAAAGCCTAGCCATGTACCATTTCATTTGCTAGAAATTAAATAGGTTCATAGTCACTAACTGTTTTTAGTGTGCATCACTTGCTGTTTTCACTTTTTTGCTGAATCTGTAGTTTGATTTCAGATAGTTTGATTTTCTAGTTTGATAGTCACTTTTTTGCTGAATCTGTAGTTTGATTTCAGATAGGTTCATAGTCACTATCTCAATTAAATAGGTTCATAGACACTGAATCTGTAGTTTGATTTCAGAAGAGCTCAGGTAGGTGAGAATTGAGAACTAGCCCAGGTAGGTGAAAATGGTGCACTGTGGCCCCCTTTGATAGTGACTAAAGCTAGACGATAAAACCAATCTAGACTTAGTTTATTTAATTAGGAGGAAATCAACTAGCATTGAAATTCAGGAACGTACCGCATGTGACAGAAGTGGCTGTGTTGGCCATGGGGGGCGTCCCCAAGGCCCCATTGGATGTGTAGGATATCCCCATGGTGGTGGTGGCCAATATCCCATACCTGGTTGTGGAGGAGGAAGAATCTGTCCTCTAGGAGGCATCGACCACTGAATGTCCATCTGTGGGTTTCCTTGTCCGGTCTCAGAACCCTATAACCAAATAAAACGATGCATGATTATAATTGTAAATGAAAGTAAATATACTACAAAACTATACCTGTGTTTCGTTGGTGTTTGGGGTCTGTCCAGATTGTGACGGACGGGTGAACTGGGGTCCCATTGGAGATCCCATCTGAGCACTATACATTTGCAAATACAATAAGGTTGAGTTTTATTTTAAACTAATGTATATATAGAGTTTAAACTCACACATGGGATGGTAATCTTATCTAGCACATGCATCATAGAAGCCACAAGCAAGTTACCAACTGAACCATGAGTTAGGCTTTACCAACTGAAGTCACAATTCACTGATGCAGGCAACTAGCAGATGACAGAAATTGCGATTACACATTACACAAAAAACAGCTAATCAAGAAAGCAAACAGGAAAAGCCTAGATTACACATAACACAAAAAATCAGCTAATTCACTGATGCATAGATGCTGATGGCCTTGTCATCAGGTTCAGGTATATATATATCTTCTCTCTGAAGCTATGATGTCTGAAAAAAGTGAAATGAAACACATGGTTGAACTGATTGGTTTTTACGAGCTCGATCGATTCGTTTCCATGTCGCGCAGCAAGAGAGCTGTCGCAGTGGAAATGCTTCCGGCTGTGGGACAACTACTGCGTGAAGAACAAGAGATGCGTCGACGAGTGCCTGGGCGTCGAGGGGAAGGGCTACACCCACGGACACTGCGAGCTGTGGGCGTGCATCTGTTGCAGGAAAGATGGCGAGGATGAAATACTAGCTCCTAGCGGCTGGGCGGCCCTGAGCAGCGAGCAGAATCACCCATCAGTGTCAAACAAACGAAGCGTTAGGGGGGAGCTCAAATGGTTTCCACATTTCGCTGTATTGTAGCGTTTGAGCTTGGCTAAACTTTTTGAGGCTACAGATCGATAGAGAGAATAAGACGTAATAAGTACGCAGTTTTTGGTTCACCCAGCTTCTTTCTAAGTGCACTTGGGAAGTTGGGATTGGGTCCAGTCTTTTGATGAGCTTGCCGTGGATGCCTTTTCTATGGGCTATGAGGACGACGTCCCTTTCTTGTTTGTTTCTGTTTGTTGAGAGAGAGAGAGGATTGAAGGAGGGCTTCGAAAGCAAAGAACCTTTGCACTGGAGAGATCTTTGCTGCTATCAGATGCACGCAGCAATATGCTTCGCTATCCTCAGAAAACCTATGGCCTCTCCTAGGATCGAAATATCCTCTCTTTCTTTTGAAAACTCCTACCAGCTGCCCAGATCACTGGCAGAGACAAGACGAGGAGAAGGCCGGGGAAGTAGCTCACTGTTGTTTGGAGTTGGAAAGGCTCGCTCGACCAACTGCTTTCAATTCACTCCGTGGGGAAGTTTTTCTGAACTGAAGGGTACCAACCGGATTCACGCATGCACTGGCCATGAGATAGAGATTCACGGGCAATGGCCTGCCCTGAATAAACACTACAACAGTCTGTTTGAGGCAGATGATGTTCAACTAATTCTGGAACCAGAGCAGCTGAGAACCAGAGCAGCTGATCAGTGTGTGCAACTAATTCTGGAACCAGAGCAGCTGAGAACTTTCTTGTAGAAAGCCCATGGCAGCTTGGCGTTAGACAAGTGTGTCGATGTTCTTTAATTCTTTGAATTTGCCCCCAGGTTGCTTGGCTAATGTTAAGGGATTGACATTGTCTCACTTAGCCTAGATTCAACTAATCACATCCTGAATCTGAAGTGGTTGTGCTTGTGCAGTTAAGGGTATGTTCATATCACAGGCTGTGACAACCTCCTAATAAATGCAGAAATCACTCAACAATTGACCAGACCGATTTTAGGCTGTCTAAGGCTCAGAGCGATTTAGATAAAAAAAATATGGGCAGATTCTGAGCGGATTAATAAAATTATTACCTGCATCAGCATTCCCTGCATCATCTGAACTTGTTGAGATAGATGTTGAACTTGTTGTTGTTGTTGTCTTAGTTGCTCATCAAGCTCTGATTCCCTCGAAGTTGAAGTTCGAGATCTACTCCCCGCCGAGGAAACTGACCGACGACCAAAGCTATCGCGACTCACAACCCCATCGCCGATCCCCAACCTAGAAACATCACAAGTTATGATAATATAGTGTTTATATATCACAACTTTGATCTTATCATACCTCCCATGTGGTAGCCCACCACCGGCAACATATGCTGCATCCGGATCGAAAGGTGCCTCCCTCCAATCTAGATCATCGTCTCCTGCTTTCCTCCTAACCTCCTCAGCATAACGAGTCTACAAAACAATTTATGTTAATTATAAATGAGTCACAAGTTAATTAGGAATAGATAGTAATTATTTACACCTACCAGCTTTTCTGTCGCGCTTTCGTCACATAAAACTTCTGGATGATCTGGATCTGGACCTCGGTGTCCCTCCATGTAAACGTCAATGAATCGGGGTTCAACACCATCACGAGCCTCCTGCAGTAAGAGACATAATAAAATATACAAATTTGTCTGAGGGAAAAAGACTAAATGTTACTTAGCTCATCATACCATTCGTTGTGATTTCCCAATAAATCCATCTGCTCCAAATCGATGGAGGCCCGGTTTGCTCTTCCGGTTCAAACGATTTCTATCTGACTTCACTTTGTACTCATCTGAGGACCAGTACTCGCAGAGCTTGACCCAAGCTTCAGGATGAGCAGTGAGCCAGTCCACTTCACTTTGTTTGTACTCCTCAGCTGTCAAGTGGATTTCACATGCCTGCTTGTTGGTCATTCTTTGACCCTTCACTTTCTTGAAGTACACGGTAACAGCTTTGACCCGTGCATCTGACATTGAACCATTTATAACTTTTCTAGCAGCATTGTGGAATACACGTTTTGCATGTTCTTCGTTCGCTGTTTCGTCCAATCTAAATTGTTCTTGCAAAATGAAGAAGCAATTAAATTCATTTATAGACGCCCACGATAAGTAAATTTAAAAGACATAATAAACTCACCCAAAACGATGACCACACTGCGTCTTGGTGAGTACGGTCGGGTCCATATGGTTTGAGGCCCCAGTGAGCCCAGTGATACGCCCCTATCTCTGCCCCGTTGAGTTGTACCACCCCTGGATAGTGAAAACGAGCTATAGATCCCAGCACTGTGTTAACTGGTGTCCGATGACCTTTGCCACTCCATGCCACCTCCACCCAACTCCTCTCTCCTGCAGGGTTTATGACCCTACGTTGGTCCAAGGGTTGTGTCGGTGGAACTCTAAGGGACCGCCGAAACCTACAAAATTGTAAATTGTGCACTGGTAATAATATCAATCCAACAAAAATGGAACTCCTCGTCAAAATAAAATTACCTGAAGTTTGTTGCCTGTGTCGTTGTAACAACCTCATCATTAGCCTCTCCATCGGCCTCTCCATCGTAGTCCTCCCCATAGTCATCATCATCACGCATCGGTGAATCTTTGCGTGCCAGCTCGTCCTCCTGCCTAGGTGCATTGTGCTCTGCCGCCTCGCGCGCTTGCTCAAATGCATTGTGGTCCTGCTCTAGCATAGGTCCACTTGAGCCTATCGCCTCATGCTCTGGCTCAAGTGCATTGTGGCCTGCCACATCGCGCTCTTGCCCAGGTGCACTATGGCCTGCCACCTCGCGCTCGTGCCCAAGTGCACTATGGCTTCCCACTTCGCGCCCCTGCTCCTCCATGCAACCAAGGAGCTGCTCTAGCCGTTGCCTTGACGCTGTAGAGCCCTACAAACATAATCAACAATGAGATATATCAAGTACTCGATGTATACGTAGAAGAAAAGAAAATAAAACAAATTAAATACCTGGAACAACATAGAGGATGTATCCCCACCACCTGAACCCCTAGTTGACCGTGACCTCGAGGAGTCACCACGGTCTCCGCGCTTCTTCCCTTTGAGCTTGTCCATGACCCTCATCATCTGCACAAATTTCATTACAAGAATTTAAATATATATACTTTTAGTATTGAAATAGGAATGCATATACAAGAATTTAAATATATATACTTTTCAAAAATCATCGGCATCAGAATCTGCTTCAGCAACACGCTGCTCAATTATTTCAAGTCTTTGTTGTTTTTCAAGAATTCTCTGTGACTTACGAGTCCTTGCCCTAGAAGGACCTGGTTCTTCTGCCATCAAATCTATGGCAAGACTAGCTACTTCATTGAGCCCTAAATCCTCAGATATAGTAAATTCTCTATTTTCTGACTGATCGCCATCTTCTTGATAAATATCAACATAATCATCATCTTCGTTATTTGTGTTGTAATAATCATATCATAACGGATGGACTTCAGGATTAATTTTGTATACAACCCAACAAGACTTCAAGTTTTCATGAGGATATGTTAGATAGTACACCTGTTGCGCTTGATGTGCAAGCACAACATTGCTATAATCGCTGCCTTTAAACCGTGATTCATGCTTTACCTCCACAATTCCAAATTCATCCTCTCGCGTTTGTTGCGGATCAAACCATTCACAATCAAATAACACAAACATGAACTCTTTGGCCCCACCAAGAGTGTACTCCGTTATGTCTTGAAGAACACCATAATAGTCATGAGTGCCTCCGTCTGCATTTGTGGCAGTTGCTACTACTCCACTGTTTGTCGTGGCTGCCTGCGGGCGGATTTTTTCTAATTTTGATGTTCGAAAACGGTATCCATTAATATCATAGCGGCTATATTTTCTTGCTTTCAACTGACCATGTGATATCTGTCGCAAATCATCTGAGACTAGAGAGTCAAGTTTCTTACACTACATAGAGCAGAAAAAAAGATATAGGTAAATAGCAAGTCATATGTGCAAACTAAGTACACAAAGGAAAATTATAAAGAGATAATTACATGCTCGTGGAACCATTCAACGAAACATGGACCTCCATTCATCCCTTTCATACGTAGATTATCCAGTTCCTTTGGTGTAGGTTTGTGGCCAGCTAAATATATGGAATCAAACATTTCAAAGTATGGATCAAGTTCCTCCATGTTGGTGTACAAGTAGAGCATGGTGAAATTACGCTCTCTTATGTCAACATAATGTGCAGTAGAAGCCCCGACCCCTTTCCCCTTCCAGAGAAAAACACTAAGGTCGGTCGAAGGACCTTCTTCTTCAGTATGATACCGTGTTGACTGAGCATTCACGTTGTTAGTGTGTGATAAATACTGACTTGAGAAGATTGTGATCTCTTTAGCTGCAAAGGCCTCTGCGATACACCCCTCAACCCTTGCTTTGTTCCGCACAGTAGCTCTAAGTTTTTTCAATTCTCTTTCTTGACTGTACATCCATCGGAACTGCACTGGTCCTCCTACCAATGCTTCATAAGGTAAGTGCACTAGCAAATGTTGCATCACATTCATAAATCCAGGCGGAAATACTTTTTCCATCTTGCATACAAGCACCGCGATTTGTTTCTCAAATTGAATCATCAATTTCTTTGAGATATGCTTAGCACATATATGTCTATATATGTAACTAAGTTCAGCAATCATCTTCCACAAAGGAGGCTTCAAATAGCCACGGAACATTACCGGCATAAGTCTTTCCATCAAAATATGGTAATCGTGAGCCTTCAAACCATTTAATTTATTAGTGTCGAGGTTAACAGTACGTTTTATGTTAGCTGCATAGCGGTCTGGAAACTTCAACATTTTCAACCATCGAAATACTTCTTTTCGCTCTTCCGGCTTTAGATAGTATGGAGCTCGTGGTGTCCTCTCCTTTCCATTAGGATTTAATTTGACCTCAAGGCTAGGGCGATCGCAAAGATTAGCTAAATCTTTCCTGGCATTGATGTTGTCTTTTGTTTTACCCTTAATGTTTAGACACATGCTTATGATGCTTTCAGCAACATTGCGCTCTTGGTGCATCAAATCTATGTTGTGTGGTAAAATCAATACCTTCGCATACGGAAGTTCCCAGAGAAAAGAAATATGAGTCCAGTTGTGATCTTGACCATAGCCTTCAAACTCATGACCTTCTGCAGCCCTTTGAAGGGCACGATGTTGTATCATGATATCTTCACCCATTAAACGTTTTGGTGGACCGTCTTTAACTTTTATGCCTCTTCTAAATGACTTCGTATCATTTCGAAACAGATGATTGGATGGAAGAAACCGTCGATGACAATCAAAGAATGAGACCTTTTTACCATGCTCCAATTGATATGCTTGTGTGTCCCCCATGCATATGGGACAACACAGTCGACCGTGAACACACCAGCCAGACCAAATACCATATGCAGGCAAATCATGAATTGACCACAAATATGCCGCACGTAAGGTAAATTCACGTTTTAGATGACCATCATAAGCCTTTACCCCTACCCATAGCTCTTTGAACTCTTCAATCAACGGTTGCATGAATACATTGATCTTCTTTCCAGGATGTTTAGGCCCTGGAATAATAAGGGCAAGAAATATGAACCCTTCTTTCATGCATTTGTTGGGAGGGGGGTTGTAGGGCATGATGAAAACCGGCCAACAAGAGTATGAAGTTGAACTGTTGTCGTAAGGAGTGAAACCATCAGTGGACAAGCCTAGACGAACACTCCTAGCGTCTCTTCCAAATTCTGGGTCAAAACGATCCAGAGCCTTCCAAGCATCGCCATCTGATGGATGCATCATAATGTCTAGGTCTTGGATCTCACGTTCTCCTTCCTTATGCCACAACATTAGCTTCGCAGTTTCTGGGGTTAAAAACAGACGTTTAAGCCTTGGAGTGATGGGCATATATCGAAGTTGTTTAACTGCCACTTTTGTAGCAAAAGTAGCTCCATCCTCTTTTAGTACCTCCGCATATCTTGATTTACCGCATTTCTGACAATGGGTGCTCGCTTCATATTCCTTCCAGAACAACATGCAATTATCTTCGCACACATCAATCTTCTTATACTTCATCCCAAGACCGGACACAATCTTTTTAGACTGGTATAAGTCTTTTGGCATCTTATGGTTCGATGGGATGAGATCAATAATCAGATTGATTATATCGTTATAGCAATTATTCGAGAAGTTATACTTTGCCTTCATTGCCATAAGACGTGTAACCACCTGCAACACAGTCACAGTGGTGTCGTCATGCACTTTTTCCTCTGACGCGTGAAGAAGCTTGTAAAACTCCTGCACTTCATTTGGTGTATCCTGTTCTGAGGCCAATGTTGGATACTCTCTACTAATATCAGCCACCAAGTCATCCATCCGATCCTCCTCATCATCATCAATTATTTCTGACTCTGTGATATTCTGCTCTACTTCTCCATGTGAGCGCCACACAAGATAGTTAGGCATAAACCCATTCTTGCAAAGGTGATGCTCCAGTTCTTCGATCTTTCTCACATACTTAAAATTCCGACACTTGGTACACGGACACTTCACCACACGAGGTCCACCGGAAAATGCGAGATCCACGAATTGTTTTGCAACCCTAACCCATTCCTTTGAGTGACCTAGAGTCACGCTATTGAATCCATCATACATCGCCCTTCTTCTATTGTCATCCATTTGCAAAACTAAATAACCCAATGTATAAAAAAGTGTAAATAAACATCATTAAGCATATAAACATCATTAAGTAATTTCGTTCATCTAAATCATGCGCTTATATGTTAGACCGTCTTCAAAAGAAAGATCATCAAAGTCACTATTAGTAATCAAAATCATGCAATACTTATATATGCACTTAGCTGTCTACTCAAAATCATAATTAGTCTGGAATATAATGTTTCCCAGTATTTCCCATAATCATATGTGCGTAGTTATTATTACCAGCTGATTCCCCTTGATCAATTTTCTTGGCTTTCTGTATTTTGTTTAGTTTTATGACCGTACCACTAAGCAAAATGATGAATGAGCTATAATAAACATTTAAAAGAACATATGCAGTGATCATTATAATTAATATTCCAGATCCTATATATACATATCCAGTTATATTGGGTTGTACACTCCTGCTGAAATTAAAAATGCTTCACATACTGCTGTACTGCTAAAGAACCATATGTGGCCATATTGTTGTTGAGGTTGGTGGTTCATTCTTGTGCTATTGATATGCATAATGTTTCACAATGTGGGTTAAGGTGTCAGTTCTTGTGGCCATATTTCTTCAACTATAAAGCACAAGAATGAACGTATGGTTCATTCTTCAAAAGCACAAGAATGAACTTATGGTTCATTCTGCATATCAAAAGCACAAGAATGAACTGACAATATGTGATCAGAAATATGGATTAAGGTGTCAGTTTACAATATCACAAGTTACAAATGATATGGTCTTACCCTCTGACCTAATATCTATTCAATCATCATTTTATAAAACCTTTTGATCTGCCTAGGGTCATGGTACATGATATCTGACATTTGTTCTATCTACAGCATGCTGGCGAGGTTTTTGGCGAGAAAGCTATTTTAACCACATAGGCACGTGAGCTTCAATCTCGACTTCAGAGGCTTTCAGATTAGAGGATTAAATTTTGTAAACTGTGATATTGAAGAACTGACACCTTTATAGTTGAAGAATCGAGAAAACTGCAGCACCTTCTATTGACGAGTAGGAGCGCGGGGTGGGCGAGCCGGGGCGGTCGGTGCCGAGCTGGCGAGCTGGGGCGGCGGCGCGGCCCGCTCGCGGTGGCGCAGCCCGCTCACGGCGGCGCGGCGGCGGCGCGGCCCGGTCGCGGTGACGGCGCGGGCTCCGGGCGGTGGCGGCGCGGGCTCCCGGCGGTGGCGGCGCGGGCTCCCGGCGGTGGCGCGGTGGTGGCGCGGTGAATTGGTGAGGGAGGAGGAGCGCGTACGTGTGGGCGCGTGGGAGGAGACAGAGTGAGAGAGAGATGCGCGTGCGTGGGATGAGTGGGTTTAGGTTTTCACAGTTAAGTTCGACGGTATTCACGAGCCCGACGAACTTAATTTAAGAACGTGGGTACCCACGTTCCTAACGCATTAAGTTCGACGGTTTTATCCACGGCCCACGAACTTAACTTAAAAACGTGGGTACCCACGTTCTTAAATTAACCCATGAACTTAACTCAAGTAAGAACGTGGGTACCCACGTTCTTAATTTTACCCACGAACATTTATCAGTTTCTTGTAGTGAGATAAAACCCACAAGAACCAGCAAGATCTTAAGGGGCACAAGAAAAGGTCAAACGATTAAGGAGGAAAAGCGAAAACTACAAATCAGGGTTATGACACGTGAATTGCACACTTCCACCCCTTCCTATCCACGGCGAGCTCTTTATCAATATTCCACTCCTTCAGGTCCCTCTTCATAGCCTCTGTCCACGTCAAGGTTGGTCGACCTCTACCTCTCTTCACATTCTCGGGACACCTAATTATTCTGATATGCACTGGTGCCTCTTCAGGTCTTCGTTGGATATGTCCAAACCATCTCAAACGATGTTGCATAAGCTTCTCCTCAATTGGCGCCACTCCTACTCTCTCGTATATCATCATTTCAGACTCGATCTCTCCTTGTATAGCCACATATCCAGCGTAACATACGCATCTCTGCCACACTATTTTGTACCTAAAAAATAAAACTCTATTTTGTACCTAAAAATGCATAATGATTCCTCGTTTCAAGTACCAAGTGCAAAGAAGTCAAGGTGGAAATATTAATTACGTGGGACTGTTCAGGTCATGGATTGAGGTTGTCTTCGGCGGATCATGTAAAATTGAGGATATAGAACTGTAGATGATACTGTTTAATACTGTTTGTAGAATGAAATTTGAAATCGATGATGGAATGTGAGATGAGATAAGGATGTGCCGGAGATGGCCTGACAGGACTTACAATTTCCATGAACAACTACAAATTCTAGCTGCAAATTCCGATCCCTTACAAGTAAAAAAAGAAAAAAAACATTGGACTTATCAAATCGTGATAAGTGATATAAACTTACCTCAGTTTCATGTTCACCCATTAAACCTGACATGTGTAGATCCATGGGAACCCAAAAGATAAGAAATACATCAATATGTGCATGGTATCAGGCTATCAGCTGTTCAGCTCCACTGGAAATTTTCTAAGGAAACACCTTTTCACCCCCTCCAGCAAAGTAGAACTAGGCATTATCTTGAGATACAAAGATATGACCATAACTTGAGAGTACGCCAAAGAATCAAGCATTCATTGTCAAACCAGCATCTATTAATTACAGACTTCACAAGGGGCTTACAAAGGCAACAAAATTCCTGGGGCAACACCAAACACCCAAACCTAGCTAACAATCAGGCGGTATGAATTACATATGAGCCCATTATTAATCATGTCATAGTGGGAGCAACCAGAGGAGCAGATGTAGGAGGAACTGCAAAGCCAATGTCTCCGGTTACAGGATGAAATGCAGCATTCCTCTCGAGATGCTCCCACACAAGTCTTCTTCGCTCCTCAGATGCAGCCCGCTTCTTTTCCTCCTCTTGAAAATTGGTTTGACAGGCCAGCAGCAATCTCTCATCCATGTCAAAGAACATTTTCCTGACATTCATTGTAACATTTAGAACTGACTGGTTCCAGTGCCAACGGGCATTCCTCTCCAGAGCTGGATAGATGATTGGCAGGATAACTTGGCAGTTTTGGGAGATCAGGTCGAACAAATGTTCATTATTCCACAGGAATAAGGCCCTTTCAGCAACCTGTTACAAAGAAAGAATATTCCTAAGCTTCTGCTCGACTTAGTGTTCAAATTATAAAAGCAGCGGCTGGTTTTTTCATATCATTTGCATAGTGTTCACGGATGTCATGTTGTGCAAAGCATCCTGTAAAGTGCAGAGCACTTCTCTAATGGATAGCTAGAAAAACAAAATTGCTTATAGATTAAACTTTCTGGGAATTTACATGGGATTATTAGCATTTGACTTTGATCCTAGTATGAGGTTATTTGTGATCAAAACAGAAGAAAAAACATTTCCTGCAAAATAAGAAAGATCTGTTCCTGAACCTGCACATTAATCACATAATGAAATCTAAAAACTAAAAAGGCTATGTAATGCTAATCTTACATGTTGGATCATAATGTCTTTCTTTCTCTTATAATTCGTCTTGAATATTTAGCCTCTAGCAAACGACTATGAAGTTTGGGCTCTGGTAGTTCACTAGAGAGTAAAATATATTTATGTTGTGTTCCCAATATGTGATGTACCACTATTATGTACCATTTTTCCTTGCAAGTTAGACATGGCCCAAACATAAATAAACCTTGTGAATTGAAATGACTAGAGTTTTCCTCACCACATCTTGAATGCTTCGTAAATTATAAAGGGGTAATTCAGTCATGTTGTCCTGTTTTGTTTCTTTATAAGATACCTAATAAACCTTGTGGATTGAAATGACTACAGAGTTTTCCTCACCATATCTCATGCTTCATAAATTCTAAAGGGCCAATTCAATCATGTTTTTGTTTCTTGATAAGATACCCCACACATGCAGACGAAACAATATGTCAAATCTTGTTCGAATCTGACTATCAAGATACTTCACAATTTCTAGTCCTCCAAAGGAAAACAGACAGAGATGATATCCCTTGGCTACTACCTTTTTCGGAGGTGCTCATAGGAGGTGCTCGTAAGAGTAGGTTGTGCGTGCGTGTGTTCATAGAGGTGAGTGGGTGAGTGTGGGCTCCTGTATATGAGTGTCTGCATAGTGGGTCTCGCAAAGAAAAATACACTAAATAAACGTATACAAACAATATCCAGTATTCATGGAAGAAACGTTACCTGAAAATGAGAGCTATTCAGGCACTGTGCGATCCTGCGAAACAAAGGAACCGCACACTTCTGGAAATCTGCCATTTCTGTCAGCTCCAGCACCTCCTCCAACTCTCCTAAGAACATCATCTCCTTCTGACTGTTCGTCACCGGCCAGTACTTCAGGAGGCCTCTGATAACAGTCCCTGTGAGCTTTGGTTCCTTCTCGATAAACTGGGTAATGCAGTATGTCAACTGTGGCAAATATACTCCAACCGTCTTTGGTTTGTGAAGTGGAATCAATGCCTTCCATAGAAACAACTTATGCTCCTCCTTCAATGGCTTCGCAAAGCCGGTAATCACACTCCCAAACACCTCCAGTAGCTCGGCAATCCCATTGTGGTGATCTGTCTCAAACACAAACCTATAGAAGATGTTGCTCACAGCCTTGCGAATGAACGGGCGATTGCCCATAAATTTCCCGTATATCCTGTGCAACACTGTCTTCAAGCATTCCCTCTCCCTAGGATCATCAGAATCGAAAAGGTCAAGAAGCCTAGAGATGAAGGAGTTGTCCATGTACTTCCTAGCAACCTTGACATCGACGGCCGGGGACATGACGAACCGTAGGAGCAATTCATACACGACCTGGAGGTGGTACCACGAGGGGTCAAAGAACGGCTCGTCCTCGTCGGTGGCGGCACTGGCACCAGACCGGAGCTTGGGCGGGAAGACCCTGAAGAGGTTGATGGCGAACATGCGTACGCAGGCCGAGAGCATCGCCTCCGTGAGGGGCTCCTCCGCCTCAGAGACGCAGTCGACGAGGGACACGAGCACCTGCCGCTTCCTTTCCACCTCCGGCGAGTCCCTCCCCCG